>JASGCC010000010.1:0-1200000 GCA_030067915.1 Hydractinia echinata
AATAATGTGGTATATAATGATCCTCACATGCTCGGGGATGTGCCCGACAAGTTCAAGACAGAGTACATATGCAATAAGGCTGTTGAAAAGGAGCCCTATGCACTCAAGTATGTGCCAGATCAGCTCAAGACGCAAGACATGTGTAAGGAGGCTGTTGAAAAAATGCCGATGTCCCGGACTGGTTTGTCACCCAGGACATGTGGTTTGAACTACCCCCTGGCTATCACCAGAGGAAAGCCGAAAAGGCCAGAATTAAGGAGGAGCTGGCTCCATTAGCCTGGCATCCAGATAGGGTTATCGATTGGTGTTTTTCAGAGGATGAGAAGGCAGACCTTGAAAAATTATGGGGTCCGGCTTAAGGTCAAGGTTATCTTACAGCAAAAGCTGTAAGATAATAAATGTGCGTTAGCTGTCAATCAAAATTTAATATATTTGGAAGTGCGGTAGCCATACTGGTTGGCGTTGGTATCTCCCTGCCACTGGTAGCGTTGGCACTGGCATTAGAAAAATCAGAGTGTAGGGTGAATGAATGGATGAGGACATTCGAGTGCTTTGGAGGGACGTTCTTGATGACCCTGGAATAATAAGATAAATGGAACAATGTTAAGGACTGCTGAACGGTATGCTGGCAATGAATATGCATAGGTGTAGGTGGGGGCGCAGGTTTGAAAGTAAATGGCAAAATTTTTATGCTGGTACTGCTACCAAGAATATATCATCTACAACGGGGGTGGATGCGTATGCTACAATGACATGCAATTCTCTGAAGTCGTTTGAATTACAATAAAGCAATATGATATTTGAGAATGAAATTGTAAGCTCTAAAATTTTCTACAACTATGCGGCTACCTTTAGCAGACATAAATGATATTAACGTGGAATGCCTGACAGTGTCAGATCCAATACCTGCTAATGGGGGTAAGGATCAACGGTATGTAGTGGGGGTACCATACACAAGACGCTTGTGGTAGCCCTCAGAGTTGAAGACACCGAAAATCTGGTCTGCGCATGGGGTGACCCGGTACAACGCCAATGCGGTACCGGCAATGAGTCTTGATTTTGAAGAGTACCCAGATTGGGTTGCGAAGTATCGCCAAATCTGGTCCAGGATCGAGGAGCTTATCTCTGAGCAATTGACGACAGAGCCGGCAAAAAGGACCACTACATCAATGCTAAACTCAAATATTACAAGGACGCTATCACAACTAATTTCCACAGTATGCCGGTACCCTATGATGAACCCTGCCAAGCCAGTGCCATCCTGGCAATATCATCAATATATGTGCAAGGCAAAAAACTACTAACCCCAAGTACATGTCGTGGAATGTCTATATAAAGACTTTAAAAAAGAATCACTGCTGAATGATGATTAAAATATTTTATAACCATATAAGGTTATAAAATTAAGGCTTATACTCAGGTGGGAGGGGTCTACATAGCGCTTGCATACTGCGCAGATTGTACGTTTTTTTAAAAACTCCTCCCTGCCCTCTTGCCTCCCCCTAGCAACTATCTTGGCACGCTCCTGTTTCATTGATTGCATCAAAAATGCGATTGAACCTCTGTCGCATCTGTTCTTTCAAATACCATGTACTTCTGTTTCTCCTGTAGTATCATGACCAAACTCATATTTATCGATTTCCTCATTTTTCAACAGCCTTTGAAATTAGATCAACGATCGAGTTCAGCTTTGCCTTCGGCGATAAGTCTTATATTTTCATGTTTCTTTGATTTAATATTCAATCTTCTTCCAGCAGTTTTAAGACCGGCCCATGCCGACAGCCAGCGAAGGCCACCCATTGCCACGGCCAGCGGTACACCCATCCCGGATAACAGGGTCCCAATACCGATCCCGGACGTGATCACGCTTATACCCAACAGCCCATGGTCACAGTAGCGTACCCATGTCCCATGCAATCTTAAACTTTTTTGCGAGTTTGTCCCGCTCTTTTAATCTCACTTCGCAGATACTTCTCAATTTCACCAATCTCATCAAGTCTATACTTTTGGCTTTCCTCCTGCATGATGTCAGCGCTTTGTGCAGGTGCACTTGGTAGGTTTGGGTACAGTTTCGTTATATCAGCCATTTATTCTATCAGCAAATGCATCGTTAGCCCGGTGAAGGCCACATTCTTGTTATGATGAAATTCGTCTGTCAGCATAAACTCCAAACGATCCGTAGAGCCTTTCAATGGCATGTAAATTGGGGTATCAAAACTCCATGTTAGCATATCCCCCAGGCGTTTAATTCCTTGATGGGCAACAGGGCAAGAATTTTCGACTTCTTACCATCTAACAGGCAGTCATCCTCATCCAACTGAGGGCAAACGAGTCGTAGCCGAATGTAAACGTCGGTCCTATAGTATGCATCATAGTCACCTTCATATAATACTTTTTTACTGGGATCGTAGGGTAGGCCCAGGAGTTCATGCAGATGTCGACCAAACACAACTGTATACCCCTCATTGACACGGAGTCTGCAGAGTCCATTTTTCAGGACAAACAGCTTGATTTTGTCCCCTGCCTGGCTATTCACAATGGCCGCCAAATCCTCGATCTTGTACAGGCCGTTCATAATGGTGATCCGAGTCTCCTTTTGATCAGGCCCTACCTTACGGATGGTGAAGTCGTTGTTGTTATAAATATTCAGCCAAGCAGCTCGGATACTGATGGATTAAGGCTATCCTACTATCCTGCCCTAAGTAGTCTTCGAATATGGTAGGTTGTATATATCAGTGATTATAGAGTTGTTTCATCTTTGTTTTAAAACAAAGATGAACATATATTCATACAACCCCAAGGCAAAGTACAATTCCAACAGGGGTGAATGGGGGCTTGTCGTAACCAGCCTTGAGCATCAAGACTTGTACGTGTCTACAGACTCGCATATCTCTGTGACATTCCCCGAGTTTACCAAATACCCAATCAAGCCTCCAACTAATCTGCTGAATGACCCTGTCATTGTGGAAAGGACAAGCGTTGGACTACTGGAATGTGCAGGTTAATTTTGCCACCCATTGCGCCAACCACGGCCTTAGGCATCTCTGCCTAAACACCTAACAGGCTCCGTACCGCTCGTCAAACGCCATCTTTAAATTCCATGTCTACTATCACATGCGTCGCATCCTAGCAAGGCTGAAAGTACCCATGCCATATGACGATGGTTTTTTCACAGTACTAAAACCCCTATTCAACCTCTGGGTATGCGCAAGTATGTAGGGAATATGGCGCGGATCCCAATGGCATGTAACAAGTTTAAAGCAGTAGGTGCCTCACTCACCAACGGTAGATGGTGGCCGTTAGTTGATGGGGATTGGGCCAAATTCATCATCCCTACAAGTCAGGGTCTGACATCGGAGGGCCTGACCAAGTTAAGTGAGAGCATAAGGGTTTACGTGGTCCTGTTACTTGGATCGCAAGCAGGTGCCAAAGCATCCCTTCTAGGGTCTGGTGCGGATAATTACACGGCAAGGCAAATCTTGATGCAGAAATTCGAGGCCATGGTACAACGCCAAGAGAATGTAGGGCATGATATCACGGAATTCCAGAAGGTACTTCAATATGCCCGGACCCCGGTCAATTTTGCTGTCATGCCAAGCGTGTACATGTTGCCCTCGGACATGAATTTACGTATAGGTAATATTGAGGGGTATAACAATAATATCTTGATCGCACCCGCCAATGTCAATATTGGTACCCAGGTTGATGTGAATAACAAACCTATTGCTCGGCATATTACCAAAATACCTATACATACCACACCTCCCAAGCATATTACCAAACACCTATACATACCACACCCCTTAGGCATACCGGGCATACCACCATCAGACATGTGGTAGATATTAAGCTACATTCCAAACATGTTACGCCTCCTATACATCCCTCCCGAACAACCACCACAAAACCAGCATGAGGATAATAAGGCAGGATTAATCACGACAGGGGTGGGGATCATCATTGCCTATATATGGTTAAAAAATAATTAGGCACCCCTAACATAGAACACAACAAGCCCTGCTGCCGCCGCCATTGCCATGTACAGATGCTTGGCTGCATATTCCACAACTGTTGCCGCTACCCTCAAAAGGAACGAGAAAACCGTACCGATAATCCCCGGCAGTGCAACACCTGCCTTAACCTGCCAGGTACTTTAAAATTTCCCCAGTCGCTCAGCTGCTTCTCCACAAACCCCTTCCCTACGGCACTTTCCTCCTGCAGCACCCGCCGCGGCGCCCCCTCCCGTGGCCGCAAGCACGATGGTGCTTATTAATAGACCAATAGCTCGCTATGGTGATCCCTTGCTCTTTGAAGAGGATTTTTAGCTTTTCCGGCAGAGACGTGTCATCTCCGGCAATTTTCATCAACGTTTCCTTAATGGTCCCCAGCTGGCTGTAAATTTCCTTGGAAAGTAGGGCATGGGCACCTTGCGTGGCTTCCTTTTTATCGGTTAAGTCCTCGATCTTAGCATTAAGATTTTCTATATCCCTCTCAAGTTTAACCTTTTGCCCCTCGGTTGCCCCGGCCTTCTGCTCCTCAAGTTTTTTTATATCATTCTTTGCCTTGTCAATCTCGGTATCAAAAGAAATAATCTTACTTGCTAGGCTTTTAAGGTTACCCCTTATAGTTTGAAGTTCGAGGTTGAGCCCCCTTCTTTCGCCTTCAGTGATAACGTCATCGGTACCACCACCAAATGAAGTCGTCTCTTCTATAAAATCCGTGGTATCCACAAATTCCTCGATTGATTCTATCGATTTCATCGAAATGTTATCAGCATCCCTCCTCAGAATGTCATCAACTTTTTGCCCAAGTGCCTGGGCCGCTGCCTTACCCCTGTTGGGTGTAGTAACATAGTCGGGAAAGCCTAGGGCTCGCACGAGATCTGCCTTCAATTTTTTGATCATTTCACTGGCAGCTCGCAGCCCACCCTTATCTTTTGTAATTAATGCTGTAAGGTCTATCTCGTTGAAAAAAAGACGTTTCCCCTCTATCCTAAACTCGTCGTATGGTATCGCAATAGGCTTCCCCAGCCTCTCCTCAAACCGTTCGTAGAGGTCATTGACCTTATCTCTAACAATTTTTGCCTCTGCTCTGAAAGGCCAGCCCCGGGACGCCCTGTTGTTCTCCTTGGGTGAAGGCCCCGGTGTTGATGGGAGTTTTGGCGTTGATGGGAGTTTTGACGTAGTATCATCGGTTTTACCGCCCTTATCCTTTCTATATCATGTTCAAAAAATGGATTAGTTGGCATCTTTATTAAGATTCATTCCCTATATAATAAAGATGAGTGAATTTGAACAACCCTAGACCCATATGTAGAGACTAAACAGCTTTTTGGGATCAAAGGACGAAAGCAGCGGGCTCAGATAAGCCATATTACCATCAACGATCAACGATCAACCAGAATGAGGACCTCTACGTTGATATACCCAATATGGGGCAGAACGATGTCATTTCCCTGGCAGCCTGAGGCTCTTATTTGACCTGACGCTGACGGGAACCAATACGAAACGTACCCTAGTCAGCAATATCGGCAAAAGCCTGGTTAAAAATCTGCGAGTTACTTTGGATGGCAATGAGGTCCAGAATATATCGGATTACAATATCCTGGCAGTGTACAGGGACCTCTGGCTGCCCAAATTTGACAGGGAAAACAACCTCATTTTGGAAGGCATCAACCCCAACGATGGTACTATCAGAGCCCTGCAGATCAAGGCTACTGAGTACGTTGGGACAGATGAGGAAAAGCAATCGCTGCGGCGTATGGCAACACCTTCTGTATCCCACTGGGTAAAATGTTTGAATTAACCAGAGACTTAACATTTTATCAGGCAGAGCGACATGACAGGCTACAGTTTGTCCTACATTTCGCGTCCTACGGTGACATCATCAAGGATGGGGGCACGGCCGCGGTTGGATCTACGGCTGCCAACGCTGCCGATGTTGCCTATAAGATTACCAACATCAAGCTTGAGTTTGACAAGATCATCCATGAAGGTCTCGCAAGTGCCATGATGTCAAGGTATAATCGTCTCGCGTTACCCTATGAAAGGATATTAAGAAGCAAGGTGGTGACCATGAAAAAGGCTGATACCAGCTACAACCTCCAAATCGATACCCCAGCTAAGTCATTGAAAGGTGTCTTGTTAATCTTTATAGACCCTGGGAAAGTGAAGGCTTACGCTGGTATCAACGAGGTCTTCTATAATCCAAAAATTGAAAAGATATCCATCACGGTGGAAGGCGAACCCAATGAGCTCTACTCACATGCCATGCTTCCGAAGGACCACCTCGAGCAGGTCGTCAATCTCTTCGGGAACCATGACTCGAATGTGACGATTGGCCAATTTTTCAATGAACGGTATGCATTATTCGTTGATTTCAGAGCATCTCCGACCATACCCTACATGGTCGCGGGAGACCTCTACAAAGGCTTAGTGACGGCATTACGTTGCACATGACCAAAAAAGCTGACGGAACCGGGGATATAAAATGTTATGTGTACTTGCTTATGGATGCCCAATTAAACCTACTAGGTGGGCGTTATCATTCTGTGGAGTACTAGTGACCACAACTCGTATTTGTTCCCTGAGGACAAATACGAGTTAATATGAATATGGTAGAAAACAAGAGCTGTTCAAATTATAAAAAAGTGTTAGCCTTGGATGCATTTAGGGTGTTAAAAAATGGTCAATCCACAAAATGTTGCATAGGCTGCCTGGATAAAGCGAAGCAGCGGAGTGCCAAAAACAAATGCCCCCATCAAAGGCGCAGATCCAGGTGTAAGGAGTGTAAGGGAAGTCAAATTTGTCCCCATCAAAGGGTGAGATCCAAGTGTAAGGAGTGTAAGGGAAGCCAAATTTGCCCCCATCAAAGGGCGAGATCCCAATGTAAAGAATGTGGCGGAAGTCAAATTTGCCAACATGAAAAACAGAGGGGCTATTGTAAGGAATGCAAGGGCAGTCAGATTTGTCCCCATCAAAGGGTGAGATCCAAGTGTAAGGAGTGTAAGGGAAGTCAAATTTGCCCCCATCAAAGGGTGAGATCCATCTGTAAAGAATGTAAGGGTGGAAGCATATGCCAGCATGAAAGGAGGAGATCCATCTGTAAAGAGTGCGGGGGAAGTCAAATATGTCCCCATCGAAGGGTGAGGTATCGATGCAAAGACTGCAAGAAGGCCAAACAATAAATGGCTACTCTTATGATCATGGCGGCGGGGCGCTGCCATAAACGCCCTCGCATTCTTCGGATCGAATTATTTATTTAGCAAGCTTTCGGGACATGGGGAGGCGGAGCGTAAAAGACACGACGAAACGATTGAACGACTAAACGCAGCTCAAGCAGATTGGATACGGAAAAGGCAGGCTAAGCTCGACTGGTTCGCCAGGCAAAGGGAACTACAGCTCAAGGCCGGCAAAAGCCTTCGTGAACTCGATGACGATATGTATCAATATTTTATTGCTTCAAGCAAGACAGCCCCTCAGTTGAAGGATTTCTACACCCCTTCAAAAACCCAACAGGATGGTGAGTTAACGTTTGTCCTTGGCTCCCTATCTCTGCTAGGGTTCATTGTCTATAAATATCTCTAACAACGCGTTTTTTTAACATGTATAATAAAGACATGTCAAAAACACACGTTGTTACCGAGGAAGAGGCTGAAAAGCTAAGCCAAATTTACTATACCCAAGAACATTTGTGGATCGGGCGCAAGGCTATCAAATTACTCGCTGCAGAAGCCGGTCTATCAAAAAGAAGGTTATCCACTGGCTATCTCGTCAACTCCTATGGCTACGACACATCAAAGGCCCGAAGCGTATTGACTACCCTCATTTTACCATTACAACACCCAACGAAATGCATCAATTCGATCTACTGTATATGCCACATGACAAACTATATGGTAATACGTACAAATACATTCTGACAGGTATTGACGTGGCCTCAAGGTACAAGGTAGCCAGGCCCCTACGTACGAAAAAGGCTAGTGAGGTCGCGGATATGATCAAAGACATTTACAAGGCGGGACCCTTACAATACCCTAATATTTTTCAATGTGACAATGGCTCTGAATTCAAATCAGATGTAACGAAGCTACTAGAGGGTAAAGGCGTCGAGATTAAGAGGGGCACCACTAAGTACCACCATACCTTCACGGCCTTTGTAGAGTCCTACAACAAGGTACTTGCCGAAAGGCTCTTTAAGCCCCAGGATGCACAGGAGTTGGTCTCTGGCGAGCCTAGTACCATTTGGGTTAAGCACCTGTACACTATCGTCAAAAGTCTAAACAGCAGCAAAACTGCCATGATTGGCCTAAAACCTAACAAGGCTATTAAACTCGATGATGTCCCGCTTGCGAAAAGTCAAGAATACCCCGAAGAAAAGCCCCTACCCGAGGATGGTCTTTATCTCTATCTGCTACAACCAGGAGAGGAGCATAATGACTCTAAAAGACGCGCCACCGACGCCTTTTACAGCAAACATACTTACAGGTTGGATAAAATAGTAGCAGGTAGTCGTATTTTGTACTATTTGAAGGATGGCCCTGATCGTAGCTTTGTGTTAGAAGAACTCATGCTAATTCTTGAAGATGTTCAGGTACCTCCGGATGTTATCAAAGAGTGGTAATATGCTTTCACGAGTTCCTATAGGTCATCCAAATCTATTTCGTCATCATCTTCATTCGGATCTCTGACATAGTCCTTGGGATGTTGGGTGTAGAACGGGTACCCATAGACGATACCTTTGATGGCATTGGGTTCATTTTCCAAATCAATATCGACTAGACGTCTATCCGGTATAGGAAAATTAAGGATATTGCCTATTTTTGTGATGTCGGCTAAATCTGATAGCTTCAAATCCTTATCCTTAATGACCTGGTAGCAGAGTGCCCCATAGTTGTTCTCCTTAGCAGCAACGATATGGAGTCCCAGGCGTTCAATATCATCCTCCAGATCATCATCGATCTCGTTTCTTGCAAATGTTGCCCATGCTTTTTTGCCTGATGCTACCCTGTGTAAAAGATCATCGTCCGTGGGGTATTCAAAACCTTCGTAGTATACTCCACCTCGATACCTAAAATTTTCTAGGCAGGTATGGCAATATCCGACCACTGACTCTGCCTTGATACAGCAATGTAGCACAGGTACCTGAATATTGTAGTTGATTGTAAATTGATTCCTTTGTAGATAGGCTTCCATCTTTTGATATTTCAGTACCTTTTAACATACAGCTGAAAGGGTCAATAGAGGAGGGGTTGGGAAACCACCACTAAATGAGGTCTCCCACGGGCCCCCCTTGGACCCTACTATTTCAGACCAGGTCATACCTATTTTGGTCCCCCTTTGTGGGTTGGTTAGTAACCAATATATGATGTGAGGGTAATTTTCACTATCCGCAAGGGTAGTGAAAATTGTGTCTGAATGGAGGTGGACTGTGCCGTCCACCCCCCGGAGGCCGGTTATAGCGACACTCATTCAGCGAGCTCCAGGAGACGTGTGTAATGCTCACCAAGCCTGAAATGCCTTACCCTCTCTGGGTTGACTTCAATACATCCACGTTCTCGAAGCCAATTGTAATGGACAATGGGATTAGGGGTCTCCGCCAATACCACAATCTCGCCCTTGTGGTAATCAACAAGCTGATTTCTAATTTTTTGTGCTACATACCCCTGCTGGCCGCATATGGCCAGGTATGGCCAGGGATCGTCGTTGTTTTTTTTGGATAATCACCATACTGTTATCCTTTCCTGGATCTTCGAGATGTGGTACGGCACGTTGCTGTAGCTCCTCAATTTCATCGCCAAGCATCACAAGCTGTTTGTCTCTATCGTCCAAGTCATCCTCAAGGAGCGCCATAGCAATATCCTTATCCTCAAGGGCTTGACGATGCTCCTTGAGTTCATCCTGTAATTTTTCCACCCCCTTCCCGGCCAACCATTTTGTCAAAGACACGGCTTTGGGCTTTCGGGACCTGATGGTAATTTCGAGGGCCCCGTCTAATGTTACGGAAATGTCATGGGGATTTTCCCTCCTCCTAGCATACCCGACCGGCTGTAGTCGCCAACAAGCCCCAGTATACCCTCTATTTCTCCCTTGATATTGTCATATTACGATTAAGACCATACTACCTAGCATTCGGAATAGATAGGAATTTCTCAAGGTCGGCCCTTTTGAAAAGAGGCTGATTTTGTTTGTCAAACAAGGTCTCGATGGATCCTGCGGGTATTGCGTTGAATAAGGCGAGCTGTGAAGACATTTCTAATATACCAATACCCGGCCAGGGGTTTTCGCCATGGTCATTTCACTACTCCTACGGGTAGTGAAATTAACGTCGATATGTGGTGGGTTCAGGGTCCCTCCCCCGCAATGGTAGCGCGTGGTCTAATATATCGATAAATCTTGTTAATAATGTTAAAAATTGAGAAGTTTGAGGCATCCGGGTTATATCGTATAAAGGTGCATCCAAGTACTTGCTCTATATGTTTTTGTCTCTTTACCTCATATCCTATATCCCTATCAGCATGTCCAAATTCATCACATTCGATAGTCAATCTGTACCTTGGGAAGTACAGGTCGATCCTATATCCACCAATACGATGCTGCGTCACCATATCCTCACCGTCAAAAGTGGTGCGGATGTTGTAAATAGTCAACCTCGATCCCAGGGCCTGTAGCGTTTTTTTGATATGAGGATGAAACGCGTACGAGGCCCTGGTACAACAGACTGAAATTCGCCCAAAATTAAGCATGCACAGAAAAGTAATGTATGCGTGACGTTTCGATTAAAGATGGTGTTTTATTGGTGGCGTGAATTTGTAAAGTGTTTTGCTGAGTTTTTGTAGCTAGAGGTACCTAGCCATACACCATACAATTTCAGAATAGATACAACCCTTGGTGACTTTCTTGTCATTTTGTGGTGTATCATACATAAAAACTACAGCACTTATAAATATTATAGAATAATTTACACCAGCTGCAAAAATAACAGATGAAAGGATGGACCACTTAATTGGAGAAAATTCAGAGATCTTTAGAGGGCCGAAATTTTCCTGACCATAACAAGTCAAATGCTTAGAGTCAATAGTATGAGGACAAGGACGTCATTGGAGTTTTATCATAAGCATATGGAAAATCTTTAATTTTTCAAGTGTTAGCTAGCTACCAAATGCAATAATTAAAGATCAAGTGAATTTTCTTGAAGATGTAGGAATGACTTGATACATTTTACGTGGTTTAATCTTGAGAAGAATGCTGTACAGATGTTGTTTGAGGATCTCTGTCTTAACAATAAAATAGAAGATGTGTTGTCATCATTTGTATAGCTAGACAACTTTCATCATCGTGACGCGTGTTGTTTATAATCCCCAGACCTCTTACGCAAATCGACAGGCAAAATAATGGAGGCGGTAAGTGGTATGTTCAAGAATCCCTTAAAAACGTAAACATTGGAAGTCATCTATTGGATGGTCATTGGGGAAATTTTGAGTGAAAGAGAAAGAAATTTAATGAAATTAGAAATTTATCAAAAAATGTCAAAGCTTGTGTTATTGACGAGGCTTACTGCTTCAACACCTGTTTGTACTTTATATATATATATAGCTATATGACCAATACTTATACTTACTTATACTTAAGAATATCTATAACAACGGGATAACAGGAAAAACAGTGACTAGAATGAACATATTATATTTGGAATAAGAACCTAATCAATAATCTGTCAATCCAAACAGAAAAAATGTATACCGCAGAAAAAAGAGAAAAGTTGGCAAGGAAGAAATATTGCAGATTAATAAGGTTATAAAACATAACATATTAAGAAAACAAGTATATATATACATTAAAAACATAACATCTAGCAATTGTTTTATTGTGCAATTTCATACACCACAAACAAAGACCATGTAAAACCAACCAAATTCTTCTTGAAGTTGCAAAAGAAGATCTGAACGTTTGCATTATTATAGCAACCTCTGCTCTTGGTATAGGAGTTTATGCACCATTATCAAACAAATCTACCATATAAGTCCACCAAGTTACCATTTAAGACCATTGAATATATATATATATGCAGCAATTTGGACGGTCTGGTCGATGAGGGCAAAAAGCATTGGCAAGATTATATTATACTGGACATAATATCAGCACTAGGTGTTTGAAACAAAATAACATTAATGAGTTTTTGGTGATGATATAACGCTCTTTACAATGTAATTTTTTCTGAAAGCTTATTTGTGCAATCCGGCAGAAAATCTTTAATTGTCTTTTACATTTACGGCAGTATTAGTTTGCATAATTGTGATATTTGAGGTTCCATTACTAAGTTTGTTTCAGCACGCAGCCTACATACTTCAACAGACCCACCATAAACTTTATGTTGCAATATTTTCTTTCTCATTGCCTAAAAACAATAATATGTGATATAGTTGTGATTTCTTGTATATATATATATTTCTTTTTATTTATACAGCTAGCTATACTTTATTCCCTAATTTATTTCCATTAATTTTTCAATACTTTAGCTAGTATTTTGTCCCAATAGTTTGTTAAAAGATATCTCTTGACACGTGTGGCATTTTAAGAAAAATTGGTTGTCATTGTTGTGTTTGTTGTGTTTGTGCATCTTTAAGCCAACAGCATTTAGCCAGTTAGTCAGCATACACACTACAGAGTTGCATCTGTACGAAGTTTTTCTTTACTTTTTAGCATATGAAAACAAAAATAAAATTTTCAGTATTGTGTCCAACAAAAGGTGAGAGTACCTGTTACTTTCGTTCGCAGGACAGGATGTTCGTCGCACTATTCCATTTGAGTTGTCAGCTGCCTTTTTCACCATCAGTGACGTGAGGAAACAAAAGTAATGTTTAAAATTTTTTAACAGCTTTGATAAATTTTGTAAACGATGCAAGGAAGTCAAAAATAACGTGAATATAAATATTTTCTTCATAAAAACAAGTAACCAGAAAAATCTTCGTAATGCTCACCGCCATATTTGTTGTTGATAAAAAAATGCAGTGCTTGCAAAAAAACGTCTGCATTAATTATCTTTTTAACATAATTTAAAAAGCCGTGAACGCAATCTCATTGGTTGATTAAGTCTGTTGTACCAGGGCCTCGTACGCGTTTCATCCTCATATCAAAAAACGCTACAGGCCCTGGGATCGAGGTTGGTAAATAGTACCCTCCTCCTTGGATAAAAGTTTTATGTTTTTGATTTCCATACCGCAACGTCCAGCAATTTTTATGGCATCCAAGCTTTTACATCGAATCAGGATTTCCGTAACAGCCTCGGCGGAAATAAATATATCATGCCCCTTTTTCCCTCCTCCCGGCATACCCCTCAGCTTCAATCTTGATATTGTCATATGGTGATCAAGACCATACCCCTAAGATTTGGAATATATAGGAATTTTTCAAGGTCGGCTCTTTTGAACCATGGAGTCTCACAATCGTCGTATATGATTTCTACCAACCTCGTCCCCAGGACTATTTGCTTCTCAACGGCGCTGCGCTTTCTGATAGTTCTAGCGAAATAGCCCTGGACCAGGCTGGTCACCGTATCGCATCTGATTGGCCCACGGCATTACCCTAATTATGCAATGCTTTTAGCTGGCGTCAGCAAAAATCCTAAAAGTGATACATAAACAAATATGGCACCGGAAGATGTGGTGTCGTTGTTGGTGGTGGTTTTAAATCCTTAAAAAGCATTATTTTTCCTTTTTAATCTCATTTCCTCCCCCTTTTTTTAAGATGTCTTAGCTAAAGTAAGAATTTCTTTCAAATATACGATATTTTTTGTTAAAAAGTAGTCGGTGTTGTTGCTAGCCAGTCCATAGGTAATGCATTCATAAATATGGCTCGAGAGAGAAGTGAAGTGTTGCAGGTGCTCTTCTTGTTAATCTCTCGTTGCAGAAGATGTTGCCATCTACGCCTAAAAACGTTTATAGAGGTGGCAAAGGAGTGTGTCGAATTTGTGCTGAAGAAACATCTGCACATCACTTGACCAGAATTTTTTCAAAAAGTGGAAAGGAAAAATCTTTAGCTACAGCACAAAATATTCAGAACATGTGGATTAAACGTTTCCGAGTTTGAACCATTGCCTACAACAATTTGTTCAAAGTGTGACAGGTTCATCAATAAAATGTTTGACTTTCAGAATAATAACAACAACAACAAATCCATTTACAACAGCAAACAACAGTAAAAAGATGTGCAACTTTTTCACCAAACCAGCAGTCAAAACAAAAAAAAATCAACATTGAAAATGAGAATTATTCTGTCCAAAAAACCTGTTTCCAGTCAAAAAAATCTCTACAATTTACGCCTTTACTGAAGATAACAAATAAAACAGACATAAAGTCAAGCACGAAAATACTTCCTAAAGAACTTGGCAAAACAAAACAAACTCAAAACGACTTCATTACCGAAGATCAAGAAAAGAAAATTATTACCGCATTACAAACAAGGACAATTGATATTATCATTACTACCATAAAAAATAATTGCCCTAAAATAATTGATGCCATCAAGCTACTTGCTACAAATGAAATAAGCATTGCTTGCAAAAACTTGTGCAAAAAAAGTGGTGGTTCTGTCTTGTTTGAAAAAAATTGTGATGAAATGATGTATTTTGAAGAAGGCAATTTATGGTCAGAAGTCACACAATATAATCCATTTTTAATAGACATATTGACACCTGTAGCAGGCAGAAAACATATTGAGCAAGATCTACAGATAAAATTGTGTTTATTTACTCAATTTTAATGCAGCACAGATGGCATGAATTGTTCTTAATGCAAAGAATAAATACAGTACTTGTTATTGAAGGTGGCTGCAGCAAACAGGTAAAAAATACATGTTTATTGATTAAATAACATATATAAGTCGTACAAATCTTAAAAATCAGTTAAAAAATGTCACAAATAATACAA
The DNA here is from genome assembly GCA_030067915.1 of Hydractinia echinata. Classification (NCBI taxonomy): domain Eukaryota; kingdom Metazoa; phylum Cnidaria; class Hydrozoa; order Anthoathecata; family Hydractiniidae; genus Hydractinia; species Hydractinia echinata. Next base: position 14,927 of record JASGCC010000010.1, read on the forward strand.
AAAAACTTCATGGTTAAATTCCTCTCAAATAAACATCCGTTGGTTAGTTATAAAAATTGTTAATTAGTTCTTTAATTAAATTAATCTGCTTTATATTCTATATTTTTATTGCAAATTTGTTTGTTACAAAAAAGACTCAACAAAGTTGGCTATAGAATTTCACAATTGCAACAACACAATTCTTGTTTGTGTGTTTGAAGCTAAAATAATTTTGTAAAAAACTTCTTAAACAAGTTGTCAAGCCACAAAATTCTTTCATATGCTGGTCAACATTTTTTTTATTTGTTGAATTGTCTGAATTATTTTAATACAATATTGCTTCTGCTGGTTGACCACGTCGAGCTGCTCGTCCAATTTCTTGAATGTACGATTCAATGTTGGACGGGGGAGAACTAAGTATAATCTTTATGACAAATGGTGTGTTGACACCCATACCAATACCGTGCTGTAGTGCCAAAAATTATTCTTATTCTAGAGTTTTCACGTTTTATTTCTTCTAAAATAGTTGTTTTCATCAATTTTGTTTGCGGTGAGTGATACTGATTAAAAATTCGAGAAGATGGGTGTTTTTTATGATCAACATATTGGTCTTCACCCAAAATTCTTTCAAACAAATTGTATGCATAGGCACAATATTTTAACTTTAAATAAATAATTGTCATAGGGTAGTTTTGTTTTTTGTGCTTTAACTCTGTTGCGATAGGTAGTAATATATCCTCATATCCTGCTAAACCTTTGCAATTACTCATCCTTATTTCTTTTTTAAAAAAAATGCTTTTACGATTTGGATTTGCAGTAACTACTTTGCAATTCTCTATTTTCAAAGCTTTTTTTAAAGTATGTAATTTCATTGGTGAAGCAGTTGCAGTCAAAGCTAACATGATACTGTGAGGGAAGAATGCTTGTAAAACTGATAAGTTTTGAAATTCTGTACGAAATTCTTCACCCCTAGATATAACATACAGTAATTCATCAATTTTTTAGCTTAGCAACAGATGTGATAAATTTATATTATTCAATTATTATAGAGCTATATATACATATATTTTGTTTGTGAAACTTTGTCAAATGGATATATAATATATATTAGTTTGTTTAGATATATTTAGTTGCTATATTTAAGGCATATTATTTTTATATATAATAGCTATGTATATATCTAGCTAGATTTTTGATACGTTATGTTTACAAAGAAAGCTAGCTTTATACTTACCATAATTCCACACAATGCGCCTCGTCTATCACACAAGCCACAACATTTTCCTCATAAATTTTTTATCTTAATATTTTCCTTCCCTGATCTGATAACAGTGACTCTGGATGTGCAAATAAAATTTTACATTTGCCTGCAACAATGCTTTTTGAAAATTTGAAAATAGAATTTGATGCATCATTCAAATCTTCTTCAAACAAGGGTTCGTATCTCTGGCTATTAGCTTGGTCTTCGAGTTGTAAGAAACCACATTCAATGCCTACTTTAGTTAAATTTACTAGCTGATCTTGAATAATTGATGTTAAAGGAGAGACAACAAGTACAATATTGCCTGCCTTTCGTTCTGGAACAAAGTCGGGTAAAATTTGATAAATTAACGATTTACCAAACCCAGTAGGCAAAACAGCTATAACGTGGTGTCCTTCTCCTAAATACTCGAAACATTGAACTTGTTTTGGTTTCAAAATAAACGAGGACAACTTTTCATACTTTTGGAAAACATGATTCAGCCGCTTGAAAACACGTACCACATCTTCCCAGCCCATCGCCAAAATCGTAAATATGCAGAATTTGCATAAATTAAAAATGAACCAGAATCTGGTTCATTTGATGCCCACGTGACCAGCCTGTGCCAGCGCCTTTTCGACGCCACGGTAAAAGGTGCTGGGCTCGAGCTTGGATTTCTACATGTGGGGCAAGCACCGTAACAAGCTTTTGAGATGACATCTTTTTTACTCATATCTTCAGGTAGCTTTTTTGTATGCTCAATCCAAAATACCCCAAGTTCGAGGGTGTTCCAATCTGATATACAAGCAGGAGTGTTTGGATTTTTCCAACTCGGCCTTGATATCATCCCAGTCTGAAATAAGGTTTGTTTCCTCATCAGTAGTTCTCATGTCACTTCGTTCCGAGGGGTACCAGGCAAACAACTGCTTCTTTTGCCTTCTCAAATTTTTAGGGAGAGCGGTGTATGACTGCGTGAGTAGCCATAAGCTATGCCTCCTGTGCCTACCTGAAATAGCCAATTCAAGGTGGTCCTATACCTGAAAATCACAAAAAAATCATTTTTTTTAATTTTATCGTTTTTATACATTTTGGTATGCGTAGAAAACAGTGGCATAGTTCGTTTTTTATGAAAAAACCCGGAAATTGCTCTATTTCGTTATCAAAAATTAGTAGTAGTGTTCAAAAATCAAAAATTCTCCTTGGATACGGCCTTAGCAACGTCTTTTCCTCTTGTTATTTGGCCTAAAACTTAGTTTTTACACCAAACCCGGGGTTTCATTTTAATCTATGGGCCTTGGGTTGTCAGCAGTTGTTTCAAGGTATAGCTAAAAATGGAATAAAAGCGTGTTTGAAGAATGTGTTGTTGTGGAGAGATTTGGCTTGCCTTGTTCCTAGTATACTTATTAAAACAGTATCTCATTGGTGTATAAATAAAGTGGGAAGCTTTTTATCATGTTTATTATGTTGGAATGTGTTGGTCACATTCATAAAGGAGTTGATGGACGCTTGCGAAAAACTAAAGGCAACAAACAAAGCTCTGCTATCACATGGAAAACCCTTAGCTAGCTAGCTAGCTAGGTGGAAAAGGAAGACTCACAGAAAAAGTAATAAATTAGCTGCAAAATTATTTTGGTATAGCTGTTCGTCAGTGCACTGGTACATCTGTGTATCAACTGAAGAAGGCAATTAGTGCAACATTGTACCATTGTTCTCGTGCATCTGATTGGTACTTCAAACATCGAATGTGTCCACGTACTCTGGTAATAGCCGGTATCACTATCAAGCTGACCGATTGAATGGCACAAGTACGTATAAGGAAACACCTGGCTTACCAGTAGCAATTCGTGAAGCCATTAAACCAGTGTTTTTTTATCTTAGTGACAACAAGCTACTGAGCAAATATTTGCACGGTCAGACTCAAAACAACAATGAGTCAATAAATGGTGTCATTTGGAAGCGTTGCCTGAGGATGTTTATGTTTGACGTAGTACCATAGAAATGGGTGACAAAGAGATAAAATGTAGCATTTGAATAGAGTTTTCATTGACATTAATATCTAGTCATCATAAATAAAGATTTTTGACATAACAGCTTCATAGTTACTGTAAATCTGGCTTAAAGAAATGAATTGAAACCGGAAAAATATGTTTTCGAAACTTTAAGTCGCTTTTTCTAATATATGCTTTTTTCAAACGCTGCGGTCAATAACTTTTTTCCACTTTCATTAATTTATCTGAAATTTTCAGGGAATGTTTATCCATATAAAAGACAGGTACTGATTGATTTTGGGTATGTGATGATTTTTCATTTGTGAGTTATGGACCTAATTTTTTTGAAATTTAGGCAATTTTTTTACCCGAAAACTCAAATGCGCATAAATAGGTATCCATTTGACCTTTTGTCTTGAATTTTAACCAGTACCTGTACTTTCATGACATGAATAAGTAGTGAAAAGTTGAAGAAGGTATCTTCACTATTTCTTGAATTATTGACCGCAGCGTATATAGTACTTTTTTGGCCCCGATGGACCGAAAAACCATGATCAGAATATAAAAAATTATTTTTTAATTTTTTATTGTATTTTATACATGTAATGGTACATTCAGTCCAAAAATAAAAGCACACAATGCAGTAAATCGGATTTTAGCATTTCAGGTATAGGACCACCTCAAGCAGGGGCTGTCGACGTTTATCGAAATCCTCGTTCGCCATACAATCGTCGACTATGAAGAGACTGTCCTCGCCTGCCAGTAACGACGATAATTTCGAAATCCATTCAAACAGTTGGCCCTTGGGGTCTATCAGGAACACGTAAGAGTCCTTCCAGAGCGATGCCCTTTCTAGATAGGTTGAATTCCACCGTAGGGTGGGGCACAGAAGGACTATGTTGTGATAGTGTCCCCTATACTCATTTTCCAATAGGCTCAGGACACGTTGTGTTTTTCCGCAGCTTGTGGGTCCTGTAAAGATTGCTGTATGTGGATCCCTTACAACATCCATTTACTAATAAGCCCACTTCTGATCGCAGACCTTTGAAACTACCCCGGCACATTCACTGCATATTAGTACACCTCCATGTCCATTCTCTAGGGGACCCCGACAGGCGGGGCATAGCTTGGTATTCTGGGTCTTATATTCAAGGGGTAGGGGATCAAATACTATCTTACCCCCTAGGTAACGCAATACCTTGCGGTACCTCTCGATGAGCAGTGCCTTTTCCTGGCTCTCAGGGGGTGCTTCGATGAGTTCGATGTACTGGGGTATGATGTTGTATGTCAACAAGGTATACAAAAGCAGGTAATTTTCATCCTGCCGAAGCCCCCGAATCTCCCTGTCAATATCAGGAGGGTCTACCCTGTATTCGATAACAGGGTCCTTGCATTTGGTACGCCGCCTAGCCTTAGCTTTATCAAGGCAACCTATGCAGCTTTTTGTTCGGCTATTCCCCCTAAACTAGAAACTGTCCAGGGTTAACAGTTTTTTACATTTTATACAGATTTTATTCATTTACTTGAAGGCACTCGCCCTGTGTAATGCTTTGGAAACATCGGCAAGCGTTGGGGACTTACCGGTTTCACCATACCTAAAAGGTATCTTGTTATCTATATGTAAATATTCGTAGAGCTCCCAGGTATACCCCTCTGAAAACTGTGCCTCCATATGGGCCCTACATATATTCATGAGGTCGTATAGAGGCTGAGTCCCTATATGTTCACATTTTGTACGATGTTTGTTGCGTGATGTCTTGCTAATATTGAGACAATTTATGCACTGCTGATTTAGCCGACCACAAGTCTTAACCCCGAAATTATCAAGGGTTAAGACTTTTTTGCATTTTGAACATTTCTTACCCTCCTCCATTTTCTATTTGCCTCCTAAGGCAAATAGAAAATTTTATCATGTGGTCTATTTTGGTTTGGGTACAATGGACCCTGGGAGCCATCCTTTCTTGACGGCCATTTCACGACTTGCCCTACCTGCCGCGAAATAGGCAGTCATCTTTAGTATGTCGTTCATGTCCATTTTGGCAGATGGACGTGAAATGCCCAAAAATTTCTTACCCGCCATAGCATAGGCGAATGTGAAGCTAAGGTCCACGACTGTTTCGTACAACATGTCCAAAATCTCCTTTTCCTTCGGGGTTACGTTGCTTGTCATTTATTAGATCATTTAAAAAAAATCAATGCATCTTAAATATTTCTATTGAGGGCTGAGTTTTGACATGTTTTCCCTGCTGGGGCCCGGGTGTGGTGTTTTGAGATTCGTTTCCGGACTTATACCACCATGCCCCGACGCCTATCGCCAACACGGCAAGTGTCCCTACGCCATAAATGTATACATTCGTTGACCGTACGGAACTGGCCCCAGAAGAGGTTTTGACCGCAGGCTCTACTGTGCCCTCTTGTTGTTTAATTTCTTCCTTCCTCTTCTTCATCAGTGCAGCGAACTTGTGTCCCTGGGCCACACGCCCCGGATGCTTTACTTGTTTTGTAATGACTCGCTCTTCTTCTTGTTTCTGCTGAATCTCTTCACCCATTTTATTATAGTACCGTCGTCTTAGGCTCTTCCTTATCCATCTCATCTTTCTTTTTGCCCATATGCCTCGCGGTATGTCCTGCTACCAAGAGGGGTGCCAGACACCTCCCAATGGTACAGTACACTAGAATACCAAGATCTGTCATGGAATCCTTAATGATGGGATCTTCCTCGATATCTCTCCTTAGCTCACCAACGGAGTCAATATCAACTATATTTCCAATCATGCTGGCATATAGGCTGATAACATGGGTTGACAGTGCTTTTGCCGTCTTCTCCCCCTTCTCCTGGAGTTCCCGCTGTACATACTCTGTATGTACCTTATCGATAGCCTACTTCGGAGCCTTGTCAACAAACCCCTCGGTACATTTTTTGGGCAAAAGGTGCCCCTTGCCTTTCCTAAGGGCCTCCTTCAAAGCCTGGCGTTTATCGATAGGCTTCTCTATATTCTCATATTCTGCGGAGGCATTGTCGAATACTTGTACGATATCGGACATCTTTATTCATAGTCGTTTATAACGTAAAAGTACATAGGCAATCATGGCATAGGGTAGAAGTATAGCAATATACAAACACACCTCCATTTTATTCCCTTTCGGGTGACAGGCGGTAATGGCCTCTAGCAAGAGTTGAAATTTGATCAGGTTGAACAATCCGTTTGTCATCTGCCCTGTTGAGTGCCAGCTTGTTCACCTCCTGGGTATAGACCTTATGGTTCTTATTTTGAATTAGAACCTGACTCTTGTATATATCAACGCCCTCTTCCAGACATTGCCGATAGTCGTCGAAAGTGATGGATTTCTTCGTCACACATCTTTTAACACCCTTGGCCTTGCGATCACCGCCCTCCGGTGTAAGACTCTTATAGGCGTATGCCTTGGCCCTCAGGGTGATGAACTCTGTCATAATTTTACCACACAGCTCATCCTTCATCAGACCTACCACCTTCTTATTCTTGCCTATTGGGAGAGGCCTTCCATCATCAGGATTATAGGCACTTGTATCGAATCTTTTTCAACGTCATCCTTTATATCCCTGTAAAAGTCCTCTGTTCGAATGTGGTAAACGAAGCTGTCCGTATCCATGTAGCATAGTTGTAATTTGCTACCATATTTGGGTTGCATGAAATCATAGTGGAACTCGTACATCACCATTTTTGACATATCTAATATGGCCTGCCCTATATATACAGGTTTGTTCATTTTGACCTCTGTTTTACCCATCTCAACCCCTAGGAGGTGTTTGCTAAACCTATTTACACCCTTGAAGTTCGGTTTCATCACGAGTTTCGTGTATTTCTCCTCGTTTGTGACTAGCTGGATGTTACGGTGGTTTCGAATATTTTCCATGGTCTTGCCAAACACGCTCAAATTCATCAATTTGTAAAAGTCCTTCTCAAACTCGTTTTTGGCAGCCGTTCTAAGCCTTGTGTTTTGATCGATATAGCCCCTCAGGCACGCCTTCTGATTGAACCGGATGACCCTATGGACCTTCTTCAATTCAAGCATGTTTTATAGCCTCGTGAAGGGCTCTGATATGTACCACATACCTCCGTTTGTTTTCCAAATTCGGTACCAATTTCTCGACCCTGTTTATCATCCTGCGCTCCGGTAGGAATGGCAACTCGTTATGTTTGTCGTGAAGTGCCTTTGGGTAGTCGATATCGACCTCTAAAATGTACCCATGCTTGTTGTCCTCAATGAGTTTACCGATACGCCTTTCGGTAAATGCCTCTACGTTCGATACCCATTTGAAGCCATCCGTTGGCAGATCTTGACGCATCGCCCAGCCGTACAAATTGTTAGCGTCGAGGTACTGGAGGTATGATGATTCAACCTCCGGATTGTACTGGTCCCCCATGTACTTGTTATTTGCTTTGGCATAGCGATGTACGGCCTGGGCTATACCTCCACGGATACCTTTTTCGAACATCAATAGCATGTCGGGATCTGTGATAAGCTCTAGCTTGATTTCGGTATATTTTAGTGATGCCTTCCATGCTAACCCGGGTGCGCTGTAGAAGTGTGCAGGATCAAGATTGTAGTTGTCCAAGCAGACGCCTCGAAATGTCTCGAAGACGTCGGCTAATAGCAGGACGTCTATGGTCAGGTAGATGTCATGGTAGTCCCCCATGGTGACCACATCACTCTCTGGGGTTATACAATTCCATACCTTTTTAGCGTAGGTATAGTCATTGTCGCTGATACCCTTCATATTCAGCTTGCTGTAGAACGCCTGCTTTGGGGGTAGCTCCAACTCTTCGAATTTTTGCCAATCGTCCATATACTCATACGGGTATACGCCTTTTCGAAGCATTAGCCTGAAGGTATCATCTTTGTCGATGAACTTTGCCATGGACGGTACGTTTGCCTTTACCTGGTCCCGATTAAGCTGCTTGGTGGTATTCGAGATGCAATTTTTACAGTAGAATTTTGCCATGCATTCAGCGTCTATACAGGTATCTGCACACTGCTGGCATTTCATACTGGCGGCGTTTGTTCCAATGAGATTGCTTGCTAATTTGTCTAACGAGGATGCCATAAACCGACAGGAATCGATAAACCTAATCTCAATCTTCTTGTACGCCTCCCCATCACCATATCCCATACCTCCAAGGGGTACCTTAATTTTAACGTTGAAGCTTATATATTTCTCCTTGTTCTCGGCGATGCACCCAATGTCCTGCATGTTGTACTTTTCGCCCAGTTCTCGGATGAAGAGATGGGCATCGTACCCCGAGAGGTTGTGGAAGATCACTGGTATGTGGTTGGGTATCTTATATTTGAGGTTACAGCTGTTATGCGCGGCACCTCTATATAGCCCGGTATAGTGACAATGGTCCCTGACTTTACGGTTATTTTCACAGTCATCGAAGGGCTTTAGACAGATATGGCATTTCGATGCCTCGTCATGTTCTCTTTTAGGACCTCTGTTAGGGGCAGCATGTCCTGCTGAGGGTAGGTATGGTAGAGACGCTTCACCTCATCCTCAAGATGGTTGACGAACCTCGTCACGCAGTCCTTGCCACGGTACACTGTTAGAGGATCTGGTACAGGTCCATAGGCAAAGGTACTATATGTGCACCAGCCGGACGGTACATGTTTGTTCAGCTTTTTCGTCTTGGTCTCCCTTGCATCCTCTTCCATTGGTATCAATAAGCTTTCAAAATCGGCATATATTGCAAAGGGTACTTTGAATTGCATCTGGCCATCCCTATAGAATAACCATTTTTCGGCCTCTGTTGGCATCGTAATTTTAACAGCCCCGTGGTCTATGCAATACCTATAATGCTTATCCCTCGATTCAGCTGTGGGAAAGCCCTGTAGACAATTCAGGCAGAAGTGCATTGGGTTCCTATTCCTTGAGATCTCCTTGCCCAGGAGCCTCGATAGACTTTTGACTGTCGTATAGTGGTTCTTTTTATCATCCGTGATGTACAATAGAGTCACCACCTTGGTACGTCCGTTGTGCACCGATCGCCTCAGGATATTGCTCTTCTTTCCCGTTATGTATAGGACGTTTACCGCAATGTCAGGGTTATTTGCCTCAAATTTGTATATACTTTTGATACTTGTTGGGAACTCTATACCTTGCCAATTGTAGAGGTCTACGTAGGGTTTCAGCTTGCCGATTCTTTGTGGGTCTTTTTCAATCTCCTCATGGTGTAAGGATGCTATTATACTCCATTTAAAGCACTCCTCATCCTCATTTTTTGGATTAATAATTGCCTTCTTTGAGGCTATCCATTTAGGTAGTTCGATGTACGATGAACCTCTTGTTAGTTTCAATTTATGGAAGTCTACATCAAGATGTAGGATTCGACCGATCGTAAAGCCACTTTTGGGGAATGCCGGGTTTTCCACGTGTGTTTTAACTTGGGCAAACATCATATCCAGCATGTCATCTACGTTGCTACCCTGGAATACTGAGGTCATATTACTATGAAAAGCTTTATTAGCCTCTTCATACTTGTCCTTGGTCCCCTCTATTGGTTTTATCCAATGGATCCATAGTGACAGCTGTATCTTTGCCGACCCCATATCTTCTACCTGCCCCTCAACCAAGGTTTTCACGTTTGGTCGCACCATCCCTATATACCCGTCGACGTCCGCCCCTCCTATACCAGGGATGCGAAAACTTCGGAAGGTCCTATGATGAGCATGCTTATATTCCTGTGGGGTAAAATCTTGCCCTGGCTGTTCATATAGATTTTGGATATCTTCAAGATAGTCTTCCCCGGCCTCTTTTTCCACCTCATCATGAAGCGTAGGTCTTATGTTGGCTGCCCCGTTATAGAGCCCCATCACCTTACGCTTAAAGGCTGCATAGGTTCTTTTAACCCCCTCTTTTATAGGCTTGGGAACAGCGTCCACCAACCAGTTTTACCATCCCCGCATCTTAGTTTTCACGATCGAACGATTTTTCAACATTTTCTGTCCCTCAAAAATGTCCATGGCCTCTGGCGTTGGTACTATAGTCACGGGCTTGACTGGCTTTCGTTGTCCAGCTCTTCTGGCCGGTCTCTGTGGTATGTCCTCCAATAAAGAAATTAATTCAGCCTTGTGTAGCTTGTAATACCCGGCTAAGCCACGGGTTTTTGCGATATCTCGTAATTGTTTCACAGTATATGTATTCATTTCTTTATTGTATAGAGTTTTTTGTTTTGTCGGACGATTTCATTCTGCTCGACCTAGCGTGTCCTTATTATGATCAGGGGAATTCCCTACTCATTTTTGTATGATAGGGAATTCCCCTTATGCGCGTAGAATATTATGGGAAATTGCGCTAGAAAAATAATGAGATATATTATTCTACATTGATGACGTCATCAATGTAGAATAAAAGGGAATAACCATGACTATGTGCTGTATATTAGGGACTTGTTCGTGGGCGTGCGCGTGTGCGTTTTAGGGATTGCGCCAGAAGTAACATTTATCCATCTCTATCGGCTAGAGCCCGAGCGACTAAAATTCGCTTAATGGAGATCAACCTTCAGGCCCATCATCAATTCGACGTTTTTTAAGGTGGTTTAAAACAATTACTTTTATACGCACTATATTCACAAAGTGCGGGAAAAGTGCAGATTGATCTTATTTTAACCTACTATAATAATTCATGATAATATAATATAAGTTTGTTTTTACACAAAAACAAACTTATATTACAAAAAATTTCAATTTCAATTTTGCCCAATGTAGGTCTTACTGGATGAGTTGTAATGCAGACTTTAAGCAAATACATAGTGAATTTGTATGTCTAATTCATGCCTTGTTGACGAAATACCAAAAATGCAACCTCGTTTCCAGAGCAATATCAAAAAGCGAAAAACTACTTTTGAGATTTTATCTCAAAGAGCTCCGGGGACGAAAATTAAGGCGTTGTTTTTTGGAGAAGGGCGTTTATTTAAAATTTCCACTGTCAACTTCGTCCCCAGGGCATCTTGTATCCTTTTTGACATCAGGACGGCGCTACTATAAAATGTTCGTCTCGCCGTTGCGATGTAAAAAAAGAGACAACATGCACTGGGAAAGAGGTTGCTCCAGTTCCTATATATACTTCAAAATATGTTTTTCCGTGACAATAATCAACAGAATCTTCATCCAGAAAGTTGAAGCCGACATTGGTGTAGCGACCCGGGATTTCCACTTTTATTTCATTTAAACTTTTCTTCATGTACCGTAATGCTTCGAATAAACGCCCCCCTTCTATTAAACGCCCCCCTCGAATAGACGCCCCCCCTTCTCAGTCATTTTTTAAATAAACGCCCCCCTCGAATAGACGCCCCCCTCGAATAGACACCCTCCCTCCTCATAAGGGAGCGTTTATTCGAGGCGATAGTAAAAGTATATGAAAACATCAATAACTCTTGTTGTTTTGCTCTTTTAATTGAAAGACAATTTTAATGGTGCTATTATAATATAGAAATTTCATAAATATAACTAAACACAATCTCTCATATTGATACATCGGTAAAATAAGGAAATTTTCTATAAACACCCTTTTTCCTAAATCTAAAGGTTGGAAATTTAGTTTTTCGCTTTTGAAGTTCATTCTCTAATACATGTGAATGTCTTTTATTTTCTGTTGTGAAGATATATATTATAGGTATCCTTAAAAACTGCAAAAGAGACGAAGTGTAAAAAATAGACGCCCCCAAAAAATTTCAAAAAATTTAATAAACGCCCCGGGCGTTTATTCGAAGCATTACGGTATGTAAAGGTTTTAACTACCAACCAATGTTTGTTTCATTCATTGGTCGATGATCTAGCAACGAGTTTTGGTTTAATTTCACTAGTTTGGTTAAAATTTTAATTACTGCCCCGTTTGCTATCAAATGGAAGCGTTCATTGAATAGGGGCGTCAACTCGAAAGAAGTCGTTTATTACAGCATGTACGGAACACACTTATTTTATACCATGGAGGTTAGACAAATATCCTATCTAGTGTAAACATTATTTTTATTTACTTATTTTTCTAAACAAGACTTATTGTTTTTAGGCTGAAATCTCACCGCTTTCATTGAATTATACGAATTAAGGGAAAAGCTATTTTTTTTGTTGAGAATGAGGATTTTTGACGAGTGACGAGTTGTAAACAAAGTTAACAAAATTGAACAAAACCGACAAATTGATTTTGAAAATGCAGTGTCCAACGTAGTCACTAAGGTGCATGCTGTCTTTGAAACTTTGTTAAGACCGTAGTAGACTGGCTAAAAGGCTGCTCAAAGTATTACGATGTCTGAATGAAGAAAATAGTGTTTCGAAGCTGAAAAAAGGCAGCCCTGTAAAATCACTATTTCTTTCTCCTCAAAAACTTATTCAGCTTCGTAGTTTACTTCCTTCTCGAATTATATATTCGAATATTGGGTTTTTACAGAGAAAAATGTACCTGTTCGTGCTTATTTATTTTCATTAGTAAATCATAATACAAAAATATTTTATCGTAATTCCTTTGTGTATTTTACAGAACGACGGAATATATAACACAACAAAACTGAACAAGGATCTGTTATTTGGGTCATCTGCCGAATCTCATGGGCTAATCTTTAGTGCTACCCGCAACGTAGAATTTTTTTTTTATACGTTGAAGAATAGGCTTGATAGTCCTAAATATACGTAGTGGATCGGATTCTAGTTGTAAAATAGTAGCTAGCTACAAATAATAAACCAACCAGAAATTCGCATTTAAAAAAGTTGTGCAAATTTATACGTGATATACCTAGTTCCCAGATCATAGAACTTACAGGTATCGTTACTGATAGAAATCTGAGTACCATAAAAATTAATAAATAAACACAACAAAACGTTGAAAGGCTTTCTTGGTAACTTTTTTTAGTCAACTTCGTGCCCAGTCCTCAAAATGTAGGTTGGGTTGCCGACTATATGTAATTATGTCTGATTTCAAGTATCCAATGTTTCTATGGTGAAACTCGGCATGAACAAAAATCGCAACTTTTAACTGTATAAAAATAAGTCATTTCCATGGCGACTGCCCACCATTTTTAGTTGTTACTTTGATTGTTTATATGGCAGGTGCTTTTAAAAGCTTGAATTGATCGTTGAATTGGGAAAGGTTTGAGCGACTGGAATGATGGCGGAGCAGTTTCTACCAGCACGCATGCGGTACGAAGCCATTTCACAGCAACCGTGCAAATGAATAAACGCAGCAAGAACAACAAGTACATGGAATATCTGATGGCTTTGAAACTAAAAAAGTAAAAGAACAACAATGTTTACCATCAAAACTACCATCATCATCTTAGCCATGTAAGCCTCCTCTCGCTATGCTTCTTCCCACGAGTGAGAGTTGGGTTTCCCGGCTATCTGCAAACGATACTTGATCTACCTGGCGAGTGGTTCACAAATTAAAAAAAAGTACGCGAAATACAAAATTAGGGGCGGAATAAATAAATAAGTAAATAAATATTCTCGTGTCTGAAATTTTAATTCTTTAGACACTAATTTTACACATATGTTTTATATTTGCCATAAGCGCTTCGGATGCCGTTGGACTAGATCGTTAAATATTCTTTTCTCGATGTTTTGCCATAAGGAAAATTAGTAAAACCAAAACATTAATTTGACCGTACGCTTTTTAAATGAAAAGTCACCCAGAGAAGGAACATAAAACAGGGCGTTAATAAAAACTCTAGTACGTACCATAAGATTGCATTTTCCTGGAAAAAATCTTTCTGGAACACGCATGGCGTACAACACCGCCCCAATGATATAACAAACACCCATCAAAGCAAGCCACCCGACAGCGCCCTGTTCTGCACCTTGATGGACACCATACAGAGTTAACATATGTATGACAGGAACTACACCGGAACAACCCAGAGCCAAAAACACACCTATGGTGGAATAAACAGCACAACGTGAACGTAAGATGAAAATCTATATCTGTTAAAACGTTTATGGACCCGGAAGAAAATTTAAGTCAGAACACAATGCGACTCTGTTGAAAATTTGTTTATAAAGGTACCCCCTGATATTTTCATCACACTAAAGTTGGTTGTTTTATTTATTTATTTGTTTGTTTTTTATTTCGACAGATGTCTCCTCTATAAAATATTTTAATATGTTCATTCTCTTATGCACCTTACCTGCTCGAATTGGACGGAATGCTGGAGTGGCAAATTTATCCCACAATGCAACAATGATACTAGCAATGCCAAGAACGGTAACACAAACAGAATAGATAAGTTTCTCGTAGAATTGACAGTAAAAGCCATAATATATACAAGGTACAAATGATCCCATAATCATACAAGAGATGCCGGTGTAATCCAGTCTGAAATTATATCATGTTTCTTATATACAAATTCAACAAAAATGTAACAAAAGAAAGGTTTAAATCACTAAAGATTGCAACAATTACCAAAAAAATTCAAATAGATAGAAAAATTGAATGTGTTTTTCAGTGGTAATCTAATTGTAGGACTTATTGAACAGGGGAGAGGTTGGAGATTTTCTTCAAATATAATAATAATTAATAGTAATATTTCAGTAACATTAGATCTCATTCGAACACAATGCTTTCGATTTATTATGACTTCCTTGTCTTTGAGGAGGGATATGAGGGAGGGATTCTGTAAAAATAATTAGTAATGAGGGGAGGGGTGTGGTTATAAATCGAAATGGGCAATCAAATTTGCCAAAATTTGGTGTTGCACCCCAACCCCCCTCCATAGTTGTAGAACATTCTGAACATTCTGACACTTATGCTAAAATCAAATTGCAGATTCTAAATATTTAGTTAAAAAACCCTGTCTTTTCTTACTTGCTAAATAATTTCGAAGTCTTCTTCGAATGGCATGAGCATGTATGATACAACCACGAGAACATCAAACAAGTGATGGCGCCAATGAAAAATGCAGTAAAGACAAGATATTCCTCCCAGCCTTTAGGAAAATCACCCAAATCTGTACTGGGTCGTAAGTACAAAAACAACATTGCAACAACAACCAAAATAAGACCAACAAAATGAGTCCAAATATTCCCTGTTTCGGTGTGGATTCTAAACAGAAGTAACAAAACATAAAAGTATGCACTCCTCCTTATGTTCACAACATTTCTTCATAATCTACTGCTTTCTTATACAATATTTTGGGAGGTTTTTCAGTGCCTCAAACAAGGCCTAGTAGATTCCTGATTTTAGTACTAAAATGTGGTTTCTTAAGAAAGAAGGGGCAATTGTTCCAAATGTTAAACATACATGTCGTTTGTGTCTTTTTGTAGTTAAAAAATTTGTGTGTATCCTAACAAACACAGCAATTCAACATTTATGCCAAGCAGAAAATGCGATATCAAGGCAGTGCCTAAATTTAAGCACCTTAAAAACGTTCTTAACGTTTTTGGTAAAAAAACTGCAGTGGTAGTTTCTTGAAATTTCGGAGCTTTTGGTACTTAGCGCCTTATAAACAGGTTTCTCATAAAAAAAAGTATACAAACATTTCTTTGCAGACCTATCGTTTATATTCTACCATACCTAAACATACTGCAAAAACATTCCTTCATTGATGGAAGTTGTGGTCGATGCATGTGCCACAAGAAATCATTATCCCTTAGCCACTGTGGTAATTCCCAATGTGATACAACACGCCAACCAGTGTTTATAACACACTGAACACATTTTTCTGCTTCTTCAACAACAAAATCAAAATCCATGTTTTGCATAAGTTTGAATGCGGTGGAAAGCTCATCTTTACCTTCCTCCATCACACGTCGCTAAAAGTAGAAAGTAGAAATATTTAGGCAAATTTAGTTTTTGTATGACAAAGAAACTGTCGCAAGATATGCAACATCTTTTTACATCATTAAATGTCAACAACGTAAAAACTCTACATGGATTGTCCCAAGTATATTCTCTATTTTTGTATATATACCAAATGTAGACTTATCTTCAATTTTTTTTAAAAAAAATGATTTTTTGCAGTTAAAATTATCATGACATCATGAAGGGGGAATCCTTTGCGGTTCTCATTTTCGTAAAATTAAAAAAAAGGTGTTGAAAACAACAAATGCTGTATATATAATTCTGTTATTGTTGTTTTTTTATTTTTTGTGTATCATTTTTACATGAAAATTTTTTACATTACACAAAAACATACAAAAAATTCTTATTTTGCAGGTTTTATTTAATAAACAAAACTTTCACTTTTGGAAAAATGGATAATTTTCAGTGAATGGTGATACACAAGTTAATTAATTGGTTCGATTTGGTAGAACACATGATGCGCATGCAGAAAGTTGATAACTAATTTTTTTTAACAAAAGTATTTAGTCTGATATATGATCAGCTCTTTTCTACATGAGTCAATCCAAGCATTTTAGTTCATCATTTTTTGACCTTGTATTTTTGACCTTTTTTGTTTCATAATTTTATTTAAAGGTCAATCACCCTTATCGAAAAAAATTAACATATACATTTTTTATATTTATTTCAAAGTTCAGACGGAGTTATGACTTTCCTGAAAATTTGAGGATATAAAACCTACTAGAAATGGAAATAATGGTACTTCAATATCTTGAATTTATTGTTGTTGTTTTCCAGCCGCCATATTTAACGATATTGTTGATCTCTTATTCTCGTATAATAAGCGGGCCGTCGCAAAATGTTCGTGTGAAACCGTAGGTAAACAAACAGCCTTATCTTTAAATGAGCACTGAGATGGAGTTCGATAAAATCGCCATTATGATAGGCTCCGTTCACGCTGTTCTTTTTGGCTTGTTTTTCTTTGTAAAACATGGCATCAAAAAATGGAAAGAAATTTTGGTTCTGTTTAAAACAGTGGCCGCGTGTAAAAACATCCGTATCACTTTATCCACTTAGATTTAATTTTCTTCTATTCTATTCGCCATTGTTTTTGGAGACCAGACAAAACAAAACAGAAAGAAGAAATCACAGCATTGCCTCATGGTTATTAATTATGATAATTAATGCTTATCACGCTCTTTCTTTTTTATTAGCATGACCGGGATTATTGCATATTATAAGCCAAAAAAACCCAACGGGGGAGAATGCTCATTGTGATAGTTGAAGATAGTTGAAGCACTATGGAGATAATTAAATTTAGAGCATGAAAGGGGAAATTCTGAAAATTTAGGTATTCTAGTTGTCTAGATCTGATACTGTCTCAAAAAGGAAACACCTAACTGTTTGAACAAAGGAAAATAATCAAAAAGTAAGACAGCGAGCGAGGCGAAGCTGTCTTCAGAAACAACAACAAGAAGTGGTCAGTGTTGCAAAGAAGTCTTATTTCAGTAAGTTATAACGTTTAAATAATAAAGAATAACACAGAAACTTCGATTGATTTATCTGATTGATCATGTTCGGAACTGTGTTGATACATTTGTAAAAGCATTACGATGGAAACACAGCTACGGATACTCTCCCTCATTCATTATTTTTTCTGTAATGGCATGAATCCAGCAACCATGTGATCGATTTTGCCGTGCATTTATTATCGCATGATTCGTGCAATGAAATGCAATGGCGGTTCTGTAGGCGAAGAGGAATTGGGGTGAGTTAGTTATTTCTATGAAACATTTGAACATGTTCTGGTTGTCAGTTTTTGATAAAATTTTCAGGGTAATGTTTTCTCATGTATATCTTTCAATTTTTACAATAAAATAGGCACCTCAAAAAAAATTGCCTACAAGGTGATTACGCGCCTTTAACTCACTTGCACACTGTAATAAATAAAGTGTTTTGATTGGCTAAAAGTTGCAAATAATTGAAACCTCTCTAATATATTGCAAACTTTTTCTTTTTGTTTCACAGCTGGGAAACTTCTATAGACAGAAACTTGTTGGAAGAAAAGTTTAGAGCTTTTCATAAAAGATACGTAAGGGAATTTGTAGAAGGTAACTAATTAAAAAGAAATCATCTTGTGTATTGTTGCCTTCATTAATTGAACTATAAAAAAAATACAAGCTTACTATTTCTTTAGCAGTTGAAGATTCTGGTTCAAAGAATTCCCCTTGTGCAAACCTTGTCAGCTCATGCCAATCTATTTCTGATAACTGGAAAAAATAATTAATAACTTTTTGTCAGGCTTTTTCGAATCACTAAAGACCATGCAGTACACATTTTTTATTATAAGAAAAAACTTTTTCGGTTCAGCCTGGATATTTCCTAACTTTAAAGGAGCTTTAATTAGTGGACATTAAATAGAGGATTTACAAATGAGCTTTTGATTTGTTCAAAATACATGTTAGTTCCAAATGATTGTAACAACACGAATTGAGTAACAATTTCTGGCAAGCAACTTTCCATTCAGACCTATTCTTTACGACTCAAGTTGAAAAGGGGTTGCTTTTTAACAAATGAAAATACATTCTGGTACTTAAACTCTAAACATCTATTCATAAAAAAGAAAAATGATTAGCAAAATATGTCATGGAGCCTCCAAATTAAATAAACAGAATCTCTGATGAAATTCAACATTCAAATTTGTGCTTAAAAACATTCTACTCGGTATACAGTCTTTTTCAGGAGAGGCGTGCGATCGCACGCACACGCCTTGGCACACGTCTAAATCGTTTCAGGCGTGTGATTAATCGCACGTCTGAAAAATAAATATTGAGTTTTCAAAATCAACATATAAAATCCATTTTGTAGCGTGCTGTGGCAGCCCTCGAAATAATTTTTGGAGACTCGTCAGACAAAATGTCCGCCACATTTCTAGTTTGGTCGGACATGTCCGTAGCTCGTTTCGAATTTTCGTCGGACAAAATGTCCATAGATTCCCGTCCTGATCGGACACTTTTAGATCTCAGAATTATTGAATAGTCCTGGTCCTTTTAATCCACGAGCAAGCCTATTCATAGCTAACCTGACCATCCTAGCTAATTCACCGACTCCTGACTTAGGGGCTGTTCATATGGAAGCGGGCTGGCTCGGTTGGTCGGGCTGGCTCGGCTGGACGGGATCTCGCTACTATCTAGAAAACATACAAAAATAAAAATGTATTCATATGACAACCGAGCCAGCCCGCCTTGCCGAGATCTCGCTTGTTTTTACCGAGATCTCGACCAGGCGGGATGAAAATTTTCCATCTTTATTTTTGAGCATCATCAAGATTATTTTATTTGTAGAAAAAATTTTTTTTCTGTACAGAAATGCCAAAAATATTGAAGGTTTAACTTTTTTGTCAATTTATATAACTATTGGTGAAAATAATATTACATATGCATTGGAACAAGAAATATATAAAAACGCTCCAGAAGAAAACATTATCATCAAATTTTATTGTTGTGTATATATCGTTGTTTTGACAAAATAATCATTATTTGTAGCTTTTTCATAAAATACATATTTTTGAAGAATTCCTTGTAATTTAAATTTCCTTTAGAACGCCATATAAAATATATGAACAAACTTTCGTGACTATTTTCAGCCCGCCTAACCGGGCCAGCTCGCCTCATATGAACGTAACAAAATATCAGTCCGCCTAACCGAGCCAGCCCGGTAAACCGGGCCAGCTCGCCTCATATGAACAGCCCCTTAGTTAAAAGAACTACGTAGACATAAATCTCTCTTGCCTGGTCCCTTCGTTGTTGGTAACCAGGTCTTACACAAGAAATCCAGCCATGAGGTTCTTAACTAATGCGGAGGTGAACGCCGACGGAGCACGGATAAAGCAAGTCTGCAAAGCTGCACTTACAGGCGGAACAGACATTTTATCATGGATTTAATTGTAGATAATTTCTTCATTTGACAAAACAATTGGAGACCATAGCAGGTTCGAATTTAATTGATTTTTTTCTTTATGCCGCAAGTGTTATTTTTATTCAAACAATTTTAAAAACGAAACCCACGTGCGGTATAATTTTTTTTCTGTAAAAATTTTGTTAAAATGTAGCTGAACTTTCTGAATGAATTTTGAAGTTTTATTTAAGCCACGTGGATAAAGATTTATTTTCATTTGAAAACGAAGCATATTTTTGCCTATTTGCTTGTGATGACCTGCAAAATAAACAATAAATTTACGAAAATGACATACTATTTCGGACATGTAGAAAAGGAAGTTAAGATTGAGAGAGTCGCTATACGTAGACGCTCGATCATCGTGTTTGGGGTTAACGATTCAAAACGTCCCCCACTTTTCTACCGCAAAATGAATGCGCAACAAAGATTAACCTTGGAGCCCGTATCGCATGCGTAACATCCTTTGCACGTGCGTTTTACATCGCACGCGTTACTTGATTTACACGTGTGAATCATCGCACACCTACTCAAATATTCCTGAAAAAGACTGTATATAACTTTTTAACAATTTTCGAATAATAGAGCGAAAAAAAAGGGAAGGAACAGAAAAAATTGTTTGAAAAATGGAGATGTTCGAATTAAAGGCTCAAATAATAGGAATGAGACAAAATTTCTTAAAAAATTTTCACGGTGCCAAAGAATTCAAATTAAGAAGGAGATGTTCGAATAATATGAAGTCGAATTATATATAGAGAGTTTACTGTATATATATATTTTTTATATATTTGTTTTTTTTCTCATTTCTACTTTCTGTTGATATTAATATGTTGTCTCCATAATATAGACTATAAACAATAGTGAATGTCCTTGGTGGGGCCTCAAGTGGTTGTGCAGTTGTGTTGATATCCAGTTGTGTTGTTGTGTTACGGATCAAGTTGTGTTGTTGTGTTCCTGCTGGTTGTGTTTGTGATACCGCAGAGTAATCAAGTGAGACAATCAAAGTAAGTCATTATTGTTAATTAACAAATGGTAGCAGAGGAATAATGGCTTCAAGAAAAGATTACAAGGCCCCGCCAACGTTAAGTGAGGACATTTCATATGAAAACTGGAAAAAGGAGATAAAAATTTGGCAAATCTTTACAAATGTTGATAAAAAGAAACAGGCTGCTGCTATTTTTCTTACACTTGAAGGTAAAGCTAGAGATGCAGTTCTTGAAATGAACATTGAGACTCTTAATGCAGATAATGGTGTTGATAAAGTAATAGAAACTCTTGACAGCTTATTTAAAAAAGACACGTTACAATTAGCTTTTACCAACTATGATAATTTTGAAAAATTTTGCAAAACTGAAGAAATGACAATGAAACAATATGTAATTGAGTTTGAACGCTTACACAACAAAGCTAAGCAATATGGCATGGAATTACCAGATGGAATTTTAGCATATAAACTTTTGGTAAACGCAAGACTACCTGAGCAACAAGAACGACTGGTAAAAGCAACTATTACTGAACTCACATTTTCCGGAATGAAAAATCAACTGAAGAGGATCTTTGGTGACATAGTTCAACAAGATAGAGTCAATGTAAATGATATTAAGGTAGAACCGACTTATCATGGCAGTCATCAGTATTTTAGAGGAAGAGGAAGATACTTTAGAGGTGCGACCAACTACACAAGACCTACTGCTGACAGAAATAGTAAAGATAATCGTCAAAGAAATCCAGTGGATATGAATGGAGAAGTATCGAGATGTAACATTTGTGGATCTGTGTTTCATTGGCAAAGAGATTGCCCAGACTCATACGAAAATAGAAAGAAAAAGAAAGAGGAAGTGAATGTAACATTGTATACAGAGGTAATGGATGTATTTATGGGTGAAACATTGAGTGCTGCTGTTTTGGATTCAGGCTGTTCAAAAACTGTTTGTGGAGAAAGTTGGCTGAAAGAATATTTAGAGACATTGAGTGATAATGAACTTAATCATGTCACAGAGTCACAAAGTAATACAATATTTAAGTTTGGAGATGGAAATGAAATGAGATCCATTAAACAAATGAAATTGCCAGCCAGAATCGGAGATACTAATATCAATATTGTAACAGATGTTGTGAAAGGAGATTTGCCACTACTTTTTAGTAAAGATGCCATGAAGAAAGCAGGCACCAAAATTGATTTTTCAAAGGACACAATAGAAATTCTGGGAATGAAGCAAAAGGTGTTTCTCACATCCTCAGGACACTATTGTATCCCTTTAGGCAAAAGAAAATTTGAATTTGATGATATTTCAAGTGTGGATGCGGAAGAAATAGTTCTGTATTCAAAGAGTTTCGCTATGAAAAATGATACCGAAAGATTAAAAGACATTGTTAAACTTCATAAACAATTTAGTCACCCGCCACCAGAACGTTTAAAGAAGTTACTTCGGGATGCAGGTGTTGAGGATAAGAAGTTACATACATTGATTGACCATATATCACAGAAATGCGAGACATGTTTCAAGTACAAGAAACTATCCCCAAGACCTGTGGTGGGTTTGCGTATGTCCAATGACTTTAATGACTATGTAGCAATGGACCTAAAAGAGTGGACAGATGGCAATACAAAAACATGGTTCTTACATTTAATTGATACTTTTACGAAGTATAGTGCTGCTACTGTCATACATAGCAAACGAAAAGAAGTGATTGTCAAGAAGATATTTGAAATCTGGATAGGAACATTTGGATGTGCAGGAAAGTTCATGGTTGACAATGGAGGGGAGTTCGACAACAGTGAGTTCATTGATTTCTGTGAAAAATTTAACATTAGGATTGTAACCACTGCTGCAGAGAGTCCATGGAGTAACGGAATAGTTGAAAGGCATAATGCTATCATTGGAGAGACTGTTCGAAAAATTATGAATGATCAAAACTGTGAGTTAGAAGTGGCTTTAAGTTGGGCAATTAGTGCAAAGAACTCACTTGCGAATTACAATGGCTACAGTCCAAACCAATTACTTTTTGGCAAGAACCCCAATATACCATGCATATTGACAAATAAGCCACCTGCAATGGAAAGTAAAACTACTAGTCAAGTAGTAGCGAAAAATTTAAATGCTATGCATGCAGCAAGACGGGCATATATTGAAAACGAGTCATCAGAAAAGATACGACGAGCTTTGAGACATCAGATTAGACCTTCTGGAAATGTGAAATACATGAATGGCGATAAAGTCTATTATCGGAGAAAAGACGACAAACATTGGCACGGCCCATGTACAGTTATAGGTTTTGAAAGTCAGCAAGTTTTGGTAAAACATGGAAGTCGATACATTCGTGTGCATCCATGTAATTTAATGCATGAGAAAGGTCAAGAGAGAATAGCTTCTGATGACACACCGAAACCTGAAACAAACACAGAACAGTTTATGAAACATCTTGCACTAGAAGATGATGATGTATACAGTGAAAATGATGAAGATGATGTAGATGCTGTTACACTAGAAGAGGACAATGTATACTTTGAAGATACTGAAAATACTATTGAAGAAGAAGAAATGGAGAGAAATGGTGATGACTTTGACTGTATACATCCTATTGATGAAGTAAGCAAATTAGAAAATGTGGAACACAATAAAGATGTAAGCGAACAGCGGAATGTCAATGCTAACAATAAAAATGATGATGCTGAAAAAGATGTTGTTAAGTTAAAACCAAAGATGAAAATACGCATTGCAACAAATGAAGATTTGCAATTAAAAGAAGTTGAAGTAATTTCGAGAGCTGGAAAAGTTGGGAAGGCTCAGGGAGGAAAATATAAAGATTTTTGGAATGTTCGCCATAAAGATGGCTCTACAGAATGTATTGATATGAAAAAGGGAATATCAAAAATAGAAAGAATAAATGAAGAAATTAGTCCATCAAATAGTGAAGAGATACTGTTAGTTGACAGCACAGAGACTGAATTAATTAAGCAAGCAAAAACAAATGAGCTGGAAAATTGGATCAAAAACAATGTTTATGAAGAGGTTCCAGTGTCTAAGCAATCATTGATATCGACAAGATGGGTGATTACCAAGAAATGTGACCAGTCTGGTTTGGTCAAATTTAAAGCAAGGTTAGTAGCAAGAGGATTTGAAGATAAAGCAGATGTACAAACAGATTCTCCGACCTGCTGTAAAGAGTCACTTAGGATTATGTTTGCTATTATGTCTGTCATGAATTGGACATGCCATTCCATCGACATTAAAGCAGCATTTCTTCAAGGAAAGCCTATTGACAGAGAATTATATATACGTCCACCCAAGGAAGCCTACAAAGAGGGAACAGTATGGAAATTAAAGACCTGTGTTTATGGATTAAACGATGCTTCAAGGACTTGGTATCTTAAGGTTTATGAAGAACTTACCAAATTGAATGTTAAAGTATGTAAATATGACCCTGGTTTGTTTTATTGGCACCACAATGGTAAACTAGCAGGTATTATTTCTACACATGTTGATGATTTTTGTTGGGGAGGGAGCGAATATTTTGAGAGAGAGGTTATTGAAGAGATAAGAAAAATCTTTCAAGTTGGTGTAGAAAAATCAGTTGCGTTCAAATACCTTGGTATAAACCTCAGTTGTAAAGATAACGAGATAATGTTAGATCAGATATCATATGTAAATAGTATCCAAGAAATTTACCTACCTAAAAAGAGATTATTGTCCAAATCAGACGGTTTAAATGATGAGGAAAAGACAAAGATGAGACAATTAATTGGTCAATTAAATTGGGTAGCTACTCAGACAAGACCAGACATATTGTTTGATTGTTGTCAGCTGATGGGAATTGTAAGCAAAGCTACTGTTGGTGACCTGACATATTTAAACAAAGTTGTATGTAAGGTGAAGAAAAATGATGTTGCACTCCACTTTCCAAGCATAGGCAATA
Organism: Hydractinia echinata; assembly: GCA_030067915.1. Lineage (NCBI taxonomy): Eukaryota > Metazoa > Cnidaria > Hydrozoa > Anthoathecata > Hydractiniidae > Hydractinia > Hydractinia echinata. The sequence goes on from JASGCC010000010.1 coordinate 39,810, forward strand.
TTGAAGAAGCCAAACTTATTTGTTATAGTGATGCTTCGTATGGGAATTTGAGTGATGGAGGTTCACAAGGAGGTTATGTTATCTTCCTAAGTAACAAAGATAAGTCAATTACCATCCCCTTAGCTTGGCAGTCAAAAAGAGTTAGACGAGTTGTCAAAAGTACACTATCAGCAGAAACGTTAGCTCTCATAGAAGCTGCAGAATCGTCATACTGGTTATCGAGTATTATTCGAGATGTTGTCTTTGATGGAAAAGGACTCCAGATTGCGATGGAATGTTATACGGATTGCAAGTCTTTGGTAGATGCTGCACATTCCAGTAAAGGTATTTTGGACAGAAGATTAAGAGTCGATATTGCCATCTTGAAAGAAATGATAGAAAAGAAAGAAATTTCAAAACTTAGTTGGATAACAACAAAAGACCAAATGGCAGATCCACTGACAAAGAATGGAGCTTCGTCAAGTCGACTTTTGCAAGCAATTGCAGAGGCTCGGCTGTAAGCTGAGAAAGTGAAGAAGTTTGTAAATAGTGTACATATGATTGAGTTGATTTACAGAAAATGAAAAAGACTAATAAAAATGAGAAGACACAGATTCTCACCAACATTCACTAATTGAAGAAAGAGAAGGGAGATTGTTGATATTAATATGTTGTCTCCATAATATAGACTATAAACAATAGTGAATGTCCTTGGTGGGGCCTCAAGTGGTTGTGCAGTTGTGTTGATATCCAGTTGTGTTGTTGTGTTACGGATCAAGTTGTGTTGTTGTGTTCCTGCTGGTTGTGTTTGTGATACCGCAGAGTAATCAAGTGAGACAATCAAAGTAAGTCATTATTGTTAATTAACACTTTCATCTTTTCATGAGCATATTGTGAATTGACAAGGTACAAAATTATTGCTTTAAGAAGCTTTGTTTAAAAATGATCAAAAACTGTCATGAAACACCAAAGATAAATTTAAGAGTCCGGCTCTGGTGATTAAATTCTAATATCATTCTCTGGAGATAATTCTAGTTTATCATATATTTTATTGATTGCTAGATATCAGTTAGTGTGAACGTTAGTTGTGCATTATGTATGATATAAATTTTCTTTACTGTTTATAAACTGATTTTAATTTATTTTAGATTTAAAACCTGATGATGACCAGACAGCTGTCGAAATATATTGTTAAAATAAATAAATCAATTGTTGGTGATTCATTTATGAAACATAACTGTTGCCACAATGTTTTTGAGTTACAGACTTTGGAATGTTTAATGTATATTAGACATATTTTACACTAGCTCTTATGTAGTATATCTTGACTGATAATGATACAGAGGGTTTGAATCAGCAGGTCGCAATTTAAATTTGCGAATCAAAACAATTTTTCAGGAAGAAAAGGTTCAAAATGACGAATCCCATTCTTTCATTAATCATTTAACACCAATTTCTATGACAGTTATTGCTAAAAAATAACTTAACAAGGAATCGACGCCAAATGACCTACAGTGCTTCCAGACAACAGTTGTAAAGAGGTTTTCTACTTTAATACCAGCATTTTTTGAGAACAATTTTTTTCTTCACAAAATGCAGAATCCAACCAATCAGAATAAAAAAATACCTTCAAGATAAATCGTTTAATTTTTTTCCATTGATTTGTTAAAAAGTGTTGAAAAATTACAATGGCATGCAAAGAGTGTGAAACTTTTAAAAAATTGGCAACTTGTGTATAATTTGTTTCAATAGTTAGTTTCTCTTATTAATTCGGAATAAAGTGTGAACAAAAATATTACAAATAATATGATTTCCTAGTTTTATCCTTCTTCCTGATTTATTTTTGTAATTTATATTTCAAAAATTCATAAAAAACATTTTACAAAAAGGGGTTACAGTTTCCTTAATTGCTTTGTTGTTTTGTGGGTGAGCTGTTCTCACGTGTAAAATGCAAGCTATTGTTTAAAAATTAGCACTTTAAGTTTCTCAAAATTGTTTTAGATGCATATTCAAGTTTTGTTGCAACGTTTTTTGGACATTTTACAACAAACAATGTGATTTTTATGCCTCAGAGGGAGACTTTATCGCACCACTCCAGAATAAAATATGGAAAGTTACATAAGTGGTATTAACCCCCCATAAATTATTCCTAAGAATATTTTAACATAAGAAAACGGATGAAAATTTCAAATCAATTGAACAAGTTTATATTTCAGAAAATGTGAATTTTTAAAGATTTGCTGTGAAATTGTCGATTTTTCTCCCATAAATTTACGGTTGAAAATTCCAGAGTTAAAATGATTAACAACTTACTTTAAGGAAATGGCTTAAAACAAACATTGTCTTTGCAGGCAATGAAACGTTTATTTCAGTCTAAAAGATTAGTTTTGTTCTGGCCCATCTTCCAAATCGTCCTGTTTGTAAACAGGACGGCCCAACTTTAAAAGGTGGCCCCATCTTTCAACGGTGCGACCCGTTTGTCAATGCTCCATCCAAACTTTTAACACTTTACCATTAGTAGAAAATCAGAAAAAATCTTATTAAAACAAGTAAAAATGTAGTAATTAATTTTTTGAACATTTAAATCATTTTTAAAATTTATATAGTCGTTAAGATTTAAATCAGTAAACTAAAATACAAAAGTTTTTAACAAAGTTATTGTCTGCACTTTTCGAACTAAGAAATGTATTCAAATTGTGCTAGTCTTAAAATTTGAACTGCACATTGCACTTGTTGGCTCAAGTGGCGATAATCATTAAAATCATAACTATGGCTACATTCAGAGAAAGGTTTGATGAAATTCTCAGCGATAGTTTGATGGGTGGCCCATCTACAAACGCTACAGTCCTGTATTCAAATACTTATACAAAAACTTGTATAAGAACAAGCCTTGATAGTTCGGATTAGTGGTCCATACTCTACAATGCTACAGTTTTTTATTCAAATCTTTAAAGGCTGTATACGCAGGCATTGATAGTTGGGCCTTCCATTATTTTAACGCTCTGACCCAACTGTCAATGTAGCGCCCTATTACAAATGGTACAGCCAAAGGTTTTCAAAAGGAAATCTAAAAACTTAAGGTTTTAGGCCATTCATACAACAGTTTTGTTTACTGTACCAATATACTTACAGTTCTGCGATGTAAACTTTTAATGAGGCCTTCATGATTACTTTCTGTTGAGCATTCGCCCTCATTAGTTGTTTCCAGCAAGCTATTGCATTCTGTCATGTCATTTGCTATTTCAGCATCTTCAAGAACATCACTATTTCTATTTGATGCAGAAACAATTCCAAGCATACTAAGTTGTGATTGAATGCTATGAACAAAACATTCTTTGCATATCTTCCCACTGGAAATGATCTTCTCCTCAATTTTATTTTTTATTAACGAAATTTTTTTAATAGGATCTTTAAATGAAACATCATTTTCTGAAAAGGCTCTTTTTGACAACTCATTTTCAATTAAACGGTCTTTTTCTTTACCTAAGTTATTTAAGGAATATCTTCTGTCCTCAATCCTTTCTATGCATCCATTATTTGAAGTATTTATACTAGCTTCAATTAAATTGTTATTCCGAATTTCATTAGATGAACGCTCTACATGTTGATTTATTTTCTCTTTGTCATCGTTATTTTCCAGTAAGGTATGGTCTGTTGTGTTCTTCATTATATATAGAGCTATACTTATATAGTCATTGTTGTATATCTCCTATAGCTAGCTAGAACACAAAATTACAATTGAATTATATATTTCACAATAAACTATGATGAACAAAACAAAATATATAGCTAACAATTTTTGCAAATTTCGAAGAAACAAGAAGGGTTGCTATAATTTGCAGCTCCATGGTCTTCTTAAGTGGCTTAACTCTTTGATTGCTTGTGCTGTCTGAATTTACTCTACAGTATTATGAAACTTTTTACATACTGAAACAAGGTGTGTAGTGTAAAGTCCAACAAAACAATCACACCATAAAATACCGTCACAAGGGCTAAAGTATAAATAAACAGTACAAGAAACAGAAGTTTATTTTACTTTTTCCCCGAAATGTTTACATCCTCTCCTCCTTCGTAAACCGTTTTGTTTCGGATCAACCCGCAGGTGTTTTTTAGATATTCGGGAGGAAGTACAATTCCATCAACATCTTGACTTGGTAAGACACCTGAGTATAGACATTATTATTAATAATCAATATATTTAAAAAAATTCAAAATAGTCAAACATTAAAAAAAATACTTTGGAGCATCATGCTAATGTTTTTAACTTAACAAACATATAATATATTTAACCCCCGTCTATACACCACGTTCTGAATTTTTTGATTACGCAATCATAAATTTTCCAGGTGTTCTAGGAAAAAACTTCTTAAAATTCCGAGACTATAGTTTGACAGAAACTAAAGAAACAGAAACGACAGTAAAGTATAACGTAAACATAATATCGTACGACGGAAATACAAGTCAAAATATTAAAAAAACTTTCCTCAGGTTTTAAGTCCAATATCGGGCCGTTTTTGTAAATTGCGGGCCGAATGTTTATGTTCAATACACCTTTACGCGTTCCTACGGCTCTCCATCGTTTTACAATATCGGAAAAAAGGAGGTAAAGCGTGTTTTTATGAGAGTTTGTTAGAGACGAAAGCGTGTTTTCTCCAGTTTTTTAACTTCCGTCGTATCAATTTCTTTCAAATTTTCAGGAAACGTTAATAATAATAAGATACAACTTATGTGTACTTTTCATTAAAAACAAAACGCGGCAAGAAAAGTTATAACGAAAAAACGTGCTTTCTCCTTTAATAAGCTCTTATAAAAGTGTGATTTTTACCTCCTCCGATCGCAAAATAAGCTGCAATGGAGTGTTAGTTTTTCCGAATTATCGTAAAGGTGTATTGCTGGCAAAGCCAAAGTCAAATGAGAAAGAGATAGATAGCACAACAAAATTTAATTTATTAGCTAGCTATAGATTAATGTTTCTATATTATATAATAAAAACTAATTATAGTCAGCCAATGATAAAGCTAGCTGGCTATGTTCTACTCTGTTTTGTTTTAGCTTTACAGACAGACCTAGGTAGGTAAAGTTTTATTTACCAATTCTTTTTTGTCTTGTAGAATAATGGCTGTTCAATATGCTCCACAGGAATTACCTGGTGGAATGATTGGCCTTCATACTCTAGTTGGTAGACAGATGCAGGAAGAGGCAAGCGTAATAAACGATCTTATGATTAATCGATTTAAAAACCAAGTAAATCGCAAGTATTGTGGTCTTGCATCATTGTCCTTGTTGATCAATTCCATAAATATTGCTTACCGCATAAAACTTATGACACTAACAGACAAGTCAGAACAAGATAAGTTATTGGAAAGGGTACAAGCTGGCGAAACCATTACTGTTGATGAAAATGATATTGCTCGTATTATGAAGTTAAAAAAAGATATTATGGTACCAAATAATCTAGATAAAGCTGGTTTAACTCTTCCCCAACTTTTTGATGTTGCTATGCATCTAGGACTTGGAGGAAGCACATATTATGCCTACAAAAATCAATTGGAAATTGGGGAAAACAAAAGAAAGTTATTCCTCCAAAACGTAGATAAGGACAGCACAGTCTTTCTTTTTAAATCCGAAGACGAATTTCGAGAATTTGCAAAAGATTTCATTGGTCGCATTGTGACGGGCTTAATTATCAATTACGACATGAGTAAACTTGGATACAAAGGTTTGACTGGTCATTTCAGTCCTTTAGCTGCTTACCATGAAGAAAGAGACATGTTCTTAGTTATGGATGTGTGGCCAGACACTCCACCAGCTTGGGTTTTTACCAAAGATCTGTTTAATGCTATGTCTACTGTTGATGGTGATTCTGGTTTGCCTAGAGGCCTACTTTATTTACATGAATTATTGTTTTAAAAATTAAGAAACTTTTACTACTACATTCTATGTCTATTTCTGAAATAAGAAATTTGCTTCTAACTAATTCTTACAATTAATTGAAGAAGATGTTACAATCATCGTTAGGGAGAGACTTTGAAACGAAAAATGCTATATATTTTTATTTTAAAATCAACTAGTCCAAAAATTAAAGAAACTTTTAGAACTAGCTATTTATTTGATATAAGAAACCCTTATTTTACTAGGAAAATTAAGAAACTAAATAAGAAAGTTTTGGAATTATAAACATGGAATTTCAGTCTACAAATAAGAAACTTTTAGAACTAGGCCCTTCACCAGGTTTCTTATAAAAAAAAAACCGTGTTAATTCTTGCAAAGTTGTTTTTACTCTGGACATGTAAGATTTAGATTATACTAGACATGTAAGATTTTGTTACTTGTTCAATTTCCGCGCTCTGCGAGGAAATTGTTTGGTTTCCACATTCTATCGTCCGGCACTTTTTGCAAATCTCGATAAACCACAGACCTACGATCGTACTGTTCTATTTTTTATTTTTCGTGAAATTATTTTGTTTTCTAACTAGATTTATAACTTTTCAATTTCCGCGCTCTGCGAGGAAATTGTTTGGTTTCCACATTCTATCGTCCGGCACTTTTTGCAAATCTCGATAAACCACAGACTTACGATCGTACTGTTCTATTTTTTATTTTTCGTGAAATTATTTTGTTTTCTAACTAGATTTATAACTTGTGTCTTATTGTATTAATTCTCCAAAATCTTTTTCAGAAAATTTTAATCTATGTAGCCCAATTTGCTTTAAATCCTCGGTCCTGAAAATTTTGGTTCCTGTACAAGCCACGTTGGCAATATTGTCGGCCATTTTGACTGTTGTTGACCGTATGCAGTTGTTGCTTGCTCGCTCTCTAAGCCAAAGTACTTTACTTTACACTAGGCTAGACACAGTTTTGTGCTTTAATATACTATACTGGAAATAGTTTTTATTCGTTTATACTTAGCATCAACTGCTTGGCACTTCAAAGGTGAGGGAATTTCGTTGTTGTGTAAAAAGGGTAGCGAAAACTTGCACGTTGTTTGGAGCTAAGCTTGCCTGAAAATAAAAGTTTGTTAAGCATACCAAAGTTTTGGTTTCAAAATTTGATGTGTTTAGATATGCAGACAAGCTATACATAGCATCCTGCATGTCATGACAGTCTGGAATAACCAATAAGAAGATATCATGTCAACTTAACAATTTTTTCAGTGGCACCCAAACTCGTCTGGCAGAATTTCTAAACACCTACGATATGTTAATAAAATGCGTAGAAAAGCCTTTGGGAAGAGATTGAGTGGCACTAAGGCCGAAGAAAGTCGTACCTCAGTTTACTGTCAGGCAGCCCGCATCTATATTTACCACACCGCCATGAACAATTTCATTATTTCAAAAAATTTCATTATTATTGGCTTTACTTTCCCTTCAAAAGAAGAAAAATATGAGGTAAATTACCAAAAGAATATCTCAAAAAGCCTTCTGACATGCTTCGCACATACCGACGACAACCAACATTTTTCGTTTTTTTGCTCTATTTTGATAAAATACTGACCAATCGTACACTTGTTCTTGCTGCACATGTCTTTTAGGCATTAGTTCCAGGGCTGTGAGCCTTTTATTTATTTATTTATTTTGGCCGAGCAAGACAATGTACTGTAAACAGAAAAATGGTGGCTTTGTGGCATGCGCAATGAAGGGATTGTGACGGCTTTAAAATAATGAATAATGAAAATTTCCTGCATGGTACTCCCTGAAATGCAGACGATGATAAACTGAGGTACCAATTTCTTCAGCCTAAGTTGTTCGTTGGTCCTAGGAACGAATTTACTTACTCTGATCTGAAAATCTGCAGAAAATTTAAGCCCTTTCTCAGATTTAACAGTGACAGAGCATATACATTCCCAAATCAAAACAAGTTGCAAATGTTTATAAAGTTCAATACATGTGCAAATATCCTGACCTATGGTTGCCCACACGTCGCAATATTCAACAAATTGAATATTTATGTTCAATTGTGAACAATTGTGATATGTTCAACAAATCCGACGTGGTTCATTGTAAATGTTTAATGACTCTTATGTGTGCAACGACTCATATATGTTTAACCGTCCATATTTATATTTAACGACTCCTCACAAAACATAATCATGCAAAAATATTATAGGCACTACTTTCTGAAAGCTCAAAGAAGGCGAAATAGACATGTGTATTGCATTTCAAGTAAGAAAAAAGCAGATATTTTGAAAATATTTCGTTGCTTGTATATTATTCATTGAACATATATGACTGGTTGAACATATAAATGACTGGTTCATCATCATTCTCGGCTTAACGTCCGTTTTCCATGCTAGCATGGGTTGGACGGGGTATATTAATGACCCTCTTCCAATCTGATCTAGACTGTGTTAGATCTAAACTCAACTTCCGCTGTATCAAGTCTGTCCTATAACCTCCTGCCAAGTCTTTCTCGGTCTGCCTCTGGGCTTTGCCCCAGGAACTATCAAGTCTCTACACTTTCTTACCCAATTATCCTCCTCCATTCTTTCCAAGTGCCCCAGCCAATTCAATCTTCTTATCTGGATAACATCTTTAATTCTACGGATACTTAGCCTGCTTCTTAGCTCATCTGAACTCTTTCTGTCTCTCAGACTGGCGTTACACATCCACCTAACCATTCTCATATCATTCCTTTCTAAACGGTCAAGATCTTCCTGCTTCACTGCCCATGTCTCACTACCGTACAACATAACACTTCTTACACAGGCCTCATACAACCTACCTTTTACCTCAATTGACAAGACTCTGCTGGTCAACAAAGGAAGTAACTCTCTGAACTTTTTCCAAGCAGAACCTATCCTGCAAGTAACACTTCTTCCAACACCCCCTTCACTGCCCAACATATCACCTAAGAAACAGAAGTTCTCAACTATCTCTAACGAGTCACTGTTGTACATCATTAAAGCTGGAAATACTTCATTCTCTATAATCTCACCTTTGCAACGCTTGCATACAAACTGAATGTCAGCTCTTAACCTTCCACCAATACTACTGCACTTCTTATGTACCCAATGCTTGCAAGTCTGACAAAAAATTGAGTTACTACCAACCCCTTTCCTGCAAACTCCACAAGGCCACTTGAACATATAATATCACAATCATTGAACAAATGACTCGAATATAATGACTCGTTGAATATTGCTATATATGAGAAACCATACCTGACAGGCATAAAACTGTTTTGGCTTACTATATCCTATTACAGACTAATTCTCCTAAAAGATGTTGGTCTTTTTTATTGGCATTTGTCTGAGGGGGGAGTCAACATCTTGGCCGATAAAAAATAAAAATTCAGATGTAGTTTTGTATATGGGATGACTCACAAATCAAAATGTGTATGCTGAACGCCAATCCGACATATTTTGAAAATTCATGTTTTACGGTATAAAATATTTAAACTTCGAAGTATTTCACTTCCTTTTCGATTTGTGAGTCACCCCTAATTGTTTGGCTATTCTCTCTTCATCATATTTTAATTTTTATGTATTTTGGTTTTAGTACAGAATTGGATACAATAATTGTTCATTTCGGCATTCAAGCAGTTTATTGAGGTATTTTTTTATCCTATAAAATTTTGCCAGAAATTAAAGTGGTTATGTTTTTATCGCCTCATTTTTAGTATTTTAACTTTCTCTAAACTGTAACAGTGTCAATTGTATTTTCCAGTGTATGATGTTGTCATCAATTTATCGATTTTCTATTTCTTTTAGGTGATAGGTGGTGTCTGAGAAACGCTCAGAAGTACTGAAAAACTAATACTCAAAGCTCAAAACTTGAATACTGAAAACTCAAAACTTGAATACTGAAAACTTGAAACTTGAATACTGAGAACTAAAAAGCTCAAATACTCAAATACCCGTACTTGTTGTTTTGAACCTGAAATATATAATTGAATTGATTAAAATATTATTTGCGCAGCGTTTTCATTTATACCCTTCGTATAAATAATTGACGTTCCATTCTACATAGTTTGTTCTTTTGTGATCCCAAGCATGGTTTGCGCAAGTTGTAATCTCGGTTGGGTTGTATACACGTGCGAGGATATTTGCCAGTTCGATTACTCTGTGTTTCGATTGCAAAAGTCTGCCTCAAAATGCCTAATATTTCATTCAGCAACTTTTTTCCGGAATAAAGACAGACTCCTTTTAGATGCTGATGTAGAATCTAATCCTGGGCCTGTTGATAAAGTAATCCTTGGGTCGTTTAATCAAGCAGACGAACGTTTCGGGGATTCTGCTGACATACAATGTACATGTAATGCTTTAATAAGTGTCTGTTGGTCAAAGATTAGGCGAGTTACTATTTTAGTGCAGATCAACTTGTCGAAAAAAATTGTCCCGTGTGCACAGACTTGTTAGAAGCAAATTTTCGATTGAAATGAATTTATTAGGTGGCGAATATGCAGAAAAACCATGGTGGCATTGGACACGCTCCTAAGTTGAAATTGATGATGTCAGCAGTTTTACAGTCAGAAAAATGAAAAATTTAAAATTTTTTAAATTTTTTGATACTAATCAATAGATAATTTCAATCGGAACAAAAAATGTATAAAAACTATATGTTCAAAATGTACGATTCTTAAGTTATAGTAGTTTTAAATTATGTAAAATACAGACCGGAAATTCGCAGACTATTATCTTAAATCTGCAATAACTCGATAACAACAGCTTATTAAAGCTTCAAACTTGGTACGTTGGTAGATCTTATCAATTGCTGGTGTATGATACTTAGAATCAGACATAATGAATACCATAATGGCAGAATATAACAAAAACACTGACCAGAAATCCACAAACCAGTTCCTTGAATTTGCTATATTTTGTGAATAAGAATTGATTGTAGTTTCAAACTCAGTATGTTGGGTGATTTTAATAATCACTAGTATGTGGTGCATAGATTAATACAGTATATAAATCCTGATATTGTAGAATGCATCAAAAACACAGACCAGAAACACCCAGACCTGCTGTTTAAAATTGAAAAGCAATAAAAAAAAACTTTTTTCTTCACTGCTGCCAACTATAGTTTAAAGGCGAAGGTAGCAATTGCAATGGTTGTAAAGATCTTCGTAGAATCATCGTGATAAAGTGACTGCGTAAGACCTTGTATTTAACTGCTGCCATAGTCGGAGGCAGTATTTCAGCTTCAAGTTGCAATTTCGAAAACATACGATCGAAGCTGAGGAATGGTCACAATATTTTCTGGTCGCTTTTCACCACCGTATGATATAACAATCCGAAGCTCAAACCTAGGTTCGACAGTGCATTCAATATATCATCATCAGCATCTGGAAACTATTTCCACCAAAACGATTTTGATTTCCCACTAACCCTTCTAGGTTGGTCGCATTCAGTGAGGGTGTGGAATCCTAACAGTGCGTTTGCTTTATCTGCACCAAGAGCTTCAAAGAAGTTTCCAACAGAGATGTGACGCAATGTTTCACCTTCACTAGTATGAATTACCACGCACAGAAAAACGTCAGTGTCTGGAGAATATACAATACACTCTGTGAATGGATCAGATCTTGATATGTGCCAACAGCGTATCAGCTTCTTCATGATCATGTTGCATCATCTCCACAGAGAGATGGTTAATATTCGTTTTACTGATAGTGCTATAAGTAACAACATTTTCCTGTTTTATTTCTTCTAGAGCTGTAGCACTATACCTTAAGTGAATAAATTTTGGCGAGGATTAAATTTGGCGAATTTGGGCAAAATTCGCCAAATTAAATACCCACCAAAATTTTGATAACTGACTATTCGCCAAATTAAATACTAGCCTAATTTAACATAATTTACCGTTCGCCAAATTAAATCCCCGCCAAATTTAAAAAAAATACGTTTTTTTTTTAATTAAGAAAAGAAAAATGTTTTTTCCCCCAAAAACGAACTTTTTTTATATTCACAACAAGCGATGGCGAAGAATAGAAATTTTTAACTCTATAACAAATCTTGTGTTTATATATACGTTCATTCTTATTTTTTATAAAACATTTCAAGACATAAAAATTCATTTCTTTGTGTCATTCGCCAAAATAAATCCCCGCCAAAATAAACATTTTTTTGTATTCGCCAAATTAAATCCCCGCTAAATGTTCCATTTTGGTCATTCACCAAGTTAAATACTCGCCAAAATTTATCCACTTAAGGTAGTTGGCAAGATAGACTGTTAGGTCTTGCTTGGTATTAATATGAGAAAACAGCGGTTTTAATGGAATATTTGCAATGTTAGTCATTTCTCCAATTTGGTAGCGAATCTCGTGTCCAGATGTACGTTTGCTTTGTGTATAAGCTTATAATGATTCCTGCATGTAGCGATCAAATACCAAATACCTTTTAATTTAAAATCCAAAATGTTAACCAGGTATAGTGGTGTCAATGTAGCTAAATGAATTTGATCGTGTGCAAAGAAGTATTTTACAAATGTGTTTGAGGAAGAAAGATGAAAATTCCAATGTCTCTGTCTTGATGAGCGTATAAAAAGAAGAAGGCATTCACACATGTTCATATAATTTCTCAGAAATTTACCTTAGTGAGTAAGGGAGTCAGTCACCAAAGCTCTGTAACTTTTCTCTGTAAGATTTTCGAATCTTCCATGTTCTGAAATACTTGATCACTGATGTTTTTTATCTTCTCAGTATTTTGAGAAGTGTGACTAGGAAAACCTGATAAGTGTTGTTGTATTTCATTAACATCTACAGAAATATAGTCTTCATGTTTTTTGTACCGATCCATGAAATATATACGTATCATATGTGCTTCCACGCATATTTTCATATGCTTTCCTTTTAAATAAGTCCCATGGTAGTGCTACCATATAATCCTGCTTCTGTGAATAACTTATCCAGTCCGCCGCCATCAATGTATTTCCCCAAGACCTTCAACATTGCAATTCTCCCGGTCGAAACACAAAGTTACTTTTAATTTCGGTGTTGTACCTCAGTTGCATGCATTGTAAGTCAAAAGTGATGATAGTCTTCTTCTCTCCCAGTGACTTTAACGTTGATACCTTGAACCATCTTTAGCGCAGAATACAGAGTTGACCAATCTGTTGGTAAGAATCTATATAATGGCAAACCTTGACAACTTGTGACAACACCACTTTTATTAAGTAAGGAGTTGTAGGCTGTCCACATTGGAAGAATACCATTGATATCACTCCCTAATATCTGACAAAATACCCAGGTTCTATCCTTGTTCTTGTATAATTATAATTCGTCGCATGATACCATTCCATCAAGGCTAGGAAGGCTTTCATTCGGCGGAGCAGGGTTTTTATGCAACATCTCCCATGGTAAAATTTGCTTAGTAAGCTTCATACTGCTTTGACGTTCTATCTTTAAATTTGCCTTTTGCATAGTTAGATTCAATGTTTGAAACACAATATGCCCAGTGCCATGAAACTCTGATTTCCCATCAGGGGTGTTGTTCTTGAAATTGGTGTTGTCGGTGTTGCCATTATAGTATTTATTATGTCTCATTCTAAGTATCACACACTAGCAATTGATAAGATCTACCAACGTACCAAGTTTGAAGCTTTAATCACCTGTCATCATCGAGTTATTGCAGATTTAAGTTACTGGTCTGCGAATTTCCGGTCTGTATTTTACATAACTGAAAACTACTATAACTTGAGAACCGTACATTTTGAACATATAGTTTTTATACATTTTTTGTTCCGATTGAAATTATCTATTGATTAGAATCAAAATTTTTAAAAAATGTTGAATTTTTTATTTTACTGGCTGTAAAACTGCTGACATCAACAATTTTCATTTAGGGGCGTGTCCAAAAATGCCACCATGGTTTTATTGCATATTCACCACCTAATGATTCCATTTCAATCGAAAGTTTGCTTCTAACAAGTCTGTGCACACGGGATGACAAGTTGACCCCCACTATTTGGAAAACACCTGATCTCGGCAATATACTTGAAATAGGAAACACAACTTTTAGCAAACTAGCGAAAAATCGTTGGCTATGTCTGAACGAACTTCCGGAATGTGTTGAAATCTTTAAAACATTTTTGTCAGTTACACGTTTAAATACAAACATCGGTATCCTTGATGCTACTGATATCAGTTTTCTGCGCGTAGAAGATAATTTTGACAGCGGAGATGGGGTTTTGATGCTTGTAAATGGGTTCACATTTGCAATCTTGTGGTCTAAACGTGACTATTTTCTGTTTGACTCGCATGTGCACAACGAAAGCGGGAACATGTCAAATTTAGGTAATTCAGCTTTGCTAAAATTTTGAAAGGCTGAACATTTGACAAGTTACATTAGACACATACGCTGGTACGCACGCAAGGAGATATGAAATGGAATTTATAAGGGTAAATGTGAGCGATGAAGTTGTTGCTCATAGGACCGGGGACCGAGATTGCTAGCTGTTGTTTCAATGTTCATTCCAAAATGCATCTTATAAAACTTTTTTTGACGTTTTTTTACTTTCCTGCTCGCTTGAAAGCAACATAAGCAGGCACGAGGAACCTGCGTACCCACTTCTGTATCTCCAACAGACGGACCTAGGAAAAACGGAAACCTCACAAGAGCTTATGAGTGGCGGAAATTGTTAAAGCCGGTCGGCTTCTTGTTATTTTTGAAATCGATTCAAAATCATGTTTTTATGTCGGTGACATTTGATTTTACAGTTATTTCAAGACCTTGAACATATAATAATCAACACCTATGCCTATAGTTCTCGCAAAACTCGTGGAAATTAAACTCCACCCTGTTGATTTTAAATTCACTAGAAGAAGCTTTTATTAACTTTGCGTCAAATAAAAGTTCTGGTAATTTTTTTTTATTATTTCAATTTTTTCCTGGCATGTTTTGCAAACTTTGTCTATTAACCTTAAAAATCTCGAGGATTGAACTTTAAAATAGACCCTTCTTGGCAGTAATTTTTACGCGAAACATTAACTTTCGCGAATCGATGCTCAAAGTAAATTTCGCAAAAAAAACTGAAATTCGCGAAAATAAATACCAGCGAAAATGCCAATGTAGTACCATTGGGCCATAGAAAAGACACAGAGGAAAGGGACTAAAAATTAAGCGAATCAGCTTTCGTCGCGTTACGGGGCAAAATGAAAAAAAAACGAAATCTTAACAATAGTGAAATATTTATCGCTATGCTATTTACAAAGTGTAGCATGTAAAAATTCAATTACGTAATAAAAAAATAATTTTTTTAAAAAGAAAAGAATAGGCATAAACTTTTAAGACCAACTTTTGCCAACAAAATAACGCCGGGGTAAGCTTTCGAATTATCCGACACAAAGCAGTAAAAATATTTCGTTTAAATAGCAGGACCTTTATCAATCAAACTTGCAGAGCCAATTTAACAATACTAGTCGTTAGCCCGTGGAAAAATCCACGGGTTCGCCCGTCCTTTTTATACCGCATTGCGTGCGTCTCGCTACTTGCGCAGCTAAGCTACCATTTTGCGTGACGGACAGACGTATACGGGTACTTTAATATAGACTATACAAAACTACAAAACTTGAGAATTAGAACTACAATTTGTCTAAAAACCTTTTTATAACTGCTAATAAATATACGTCTTTTCATATCTTTCGTCCAAATTTACAGTCACTGTGAACCTGAACATGTATTTCCCGCTAAGAATTGGCCTCTTGTCAAAGGAGATTGGGTAGACTTTATCTGTGAAATGTTTGACTTGATACGTATATTCTTTGTTCAGAAACAACCAATAGTGGAAGGTTCTTCAGTTATAATCTCATATTCATCCTAAAATTTAATAAAAAATGTTCAAAGAATAAAGGATAAATGAAAGTAAACTACGTAAAGAAAAATTATTTTTTCCCCTCATTCACAAAAGTTAATACACTCTAGAAAAAGTTTCGAAATAACGTTCTCGGGAAAACTAAAAAATGGTGACAAACGACAAAATGCAGAAGTTAACTAGTTCTACGACAAAATGCAGAAGTTAACTAGTTCTACGACAAAATGCAGAAGTTAACCAGTTCTGTAAAGTTTTTTTTTCCTACTCAATATATCGACGTTTTAAACATTCTGGAATTAAATTATTCTGTACAAATTTTAGAAATTGCTGGTATTTTCCCTTCTTATAATTTTTTCGACTTGTAAGAGGGTTTATATACAAGCTTCATTCTGCAATATAACGTGTTAGAGAGTAGACCTATTTTCATATCCGTTGTCATTCCGCGAAATATGCATGCGAAAATGCAGAATAACATGAAAACGAGACTAGTTATGAGCAAATCACGGGATGCTAGTTGTTTACATGCAAGTTTGAAGATTGTTGACGTTGAACAGCTTTTACCTGCCAGTTTCAGAAAATCGTGGTTAACACAGTCATAAAGGGGGATTGGTAGTGCTGGTGTGAAAAAAAGATATGGTATGTGTTAGCGAAGGTTGAGCCTGGCCACGTTTTTAGAATGATGTGAATAAATTTAATTTTACTGCTTGCCAGTAAATTTAGAACTAAAACTTAATGTGCAGTTTACAACACTCAGTACAGTGGTACTTCATATTACTCTATAATTTACTCTATCATTTCAAAAAATAAAAATAAAACTAGCTTGCTAGTGGCCATCCAGGCAAAACAGCAAGTAGCCAGCTAAGCTACCAACCCTTAAAAAATATAGGAATTTCATTTTGAGCTCTCCCTTCCCTAAAAATCAATGTTGAAGATAGAATATGCTCAGCTGATGCTAACAAAATACTCAAGTTTGTAAGTAATGAATTGATAGAGCATATAGCTTTTCATTAAATCTTCATACATAGACAAAGCCTATTTTTCTTAAATGGCACTCTATTTTTTGCGTTTTTTTTTTAAAAAGGCAAATAAATGAATATAACTTGTTTTGTACATATTTTTTTATTAAGAACGTCTAAATTTCAGTTGTGAACGTGCTTCTGCAATGTTCTTACAAACTAGATTCATATGTATTTTTTTTTTCCCTTAAAAATTAATCTTGCAGAATTGTTAAAATAGTTTATTCACAAAAAATAATCTTTATGGAATTATTCCATAGCGTCGATTTGTGAAAATATGAACCACAAATTTCGTCTTTGACCTTACAAAAAAATGTTCGCATTGTTTTCTCTGATCAAAGTTAAAGTTTAACAATGGCAAGCATTTTGTGGATAAAATTTTACAGTTGCGAAGTTTCTTTTGTCAGAACCGTTTAAGTAGCCATTTTGTGTCTTTTTTCAAGAAACAATTTTTAAACGATTCAGAGAAAGCAAAAATGCTTTGTAAAGTTAGCCTCTCGTAGACAAAGCAAAATTAGTGGAAAATTTAATTTGCCCAAATAATACTAAGATCAATCTCTCTCAATAATAAATTTCAGAATTATTTGTATTTCGCATATTTTCGAATTTTAAATAATTTTTTTTACAAAATTCGACCTAGACAAAGGTTTAAAAGGTAATAAAAATAAGCAAGAACATCCAAGTGAAAGCAGTGAATCGCTTGGAAGAGCCCTCACATTTTAGTACTAATTCTAAAATCACGAATGTGTGAAATGTGAGTTTTAAATACTGATAAAACTACTCTTGTTATCTCACTTGAAAAAAATTTACAAGGACCCTTACAATGTGCCAACTGTTATGTTAAAAGCACTGTCAGGTCAATAAGCCTAGTTAATGTTTTTTTACATATGTTGTTTGGAAAATAAGGTTCCCCTCAATAATTGGAGACACAGCATATATCAACAAGTCAACATCAACAATTTTCATAAACCGCTTTAAATGACATGTTTTCTTGGAATAAGCCAGCCAGCCAACTAGCTACTCATATCATCATATTCAAAGATAGCTAGTATACCTAGCTGATTTAACACTAAGAATAATAAAGACACCATTAGAATGGCACAGTATCGGGCATATACATGCTATTATCAAATATTATCATCAAATGCTAATAATTAGAATGTATGACAAACTAATTTTGCAAATAACTAAAAATTTTCTCATAACTGGGTTCTTTATTTGGTATTTTGGTGCTTATAATTGATAGAACAAAAATGGATATGGAAATAGGTCTATTGAAAAAGAATTTTCGAAAGGGCGCTAGTTAAGGTCCATAAGCTTTGCTGACCGCCTTTATAAGGGGGCGGTATGTGCTTGTAGAGAAGCTTGAAATGTTTTGTTAAACAACTTTTTAAAGTCCTATCACAGAATTTTGTCATCAGTTGCAACTTCAGATTCCTTTAAGGTACAGCACTGATATAAAAGTGCATGATTGGATATAATATGTGGTACACACTGTAGCTTATGGTGTAAACATTTACGGTTCGCATTTTGCGTCCTCTCCCCTACCTCACAGAAAATTGGTTTTAGCGCACATAACAGGTAAATAATCAAGGACAATTGACAGAACGAAATAATAATAAGAAACGATGCATCACTACCTCTTCATCAGATCCTACTTTAGAGACGATGACCCAACATACGTCACATACTCTTTCAGGAGAGTTGTATCCTAGGTAAGGTAATCTTGCTCGATGTCGGGTACAGCCACCACAAAACACTTGACCACATGCTCTGTATGGAAAAAAAAATTATTTAAGTTATACCACATTTAGTTTTTTAGCTGTCCTAAAACATGAAAAATCTGCGTCAGTCACTGGGCCATTTAAAAACTGCACACGCTCTAAAAGGATAAGTGTCCAGTTCAAGATAAATACTTTAAACAGATTGTTTTTGTTTTTTTCGTATTTAGAATATTTCCAAAGATTGTTGAAGGTAATTTAGTTCGAGACTGTACGTTTCATCTTTAGTCTCAATTCTCTTAAATTTAAATTTAAATTTGATATATCTTTTAGAGTGTGGTGGAAAGAATAGCTACCTGGCATACTTTCGTTAATAACTCTGGAACCATAAATGATACTACCCTGAAACTCCTAGTAGCTGACTTTTTATCATTTTGGATCAGAAATATGGAGAAAAAAAATTCCAAAAATTTACAGCATGTGGTGTGCCACGCCCATTTTGAAAGGCACTGTTCCAATTATTTTTAGCATTTTGGTATATGGATATTATAATGGACTTAAAATGTTAACATTTAGGTTTATATGTCTAAAGTTGTTCAAATAACTTGCGCCCTTCGCTTTTACCGTCCTTTGACGCCCGTGGGCGCTATTTTTATTTTTAGGGAACGCCCACCTACGACTTTTTTTTTTAGTTTTCACTAAAACTTTGATACATGCGTTGCTTGTCAATAATTTTTAGATGCTTTTCCCAGTTGATTGTAAGCATTTCTCAATAAAAAATATATAGAATCAATCTATGAACTATGTCTCTAACCAGGTGTGCATATATATTGTGCATATATATTGTGCATATATATTGTGTGAAAATATGTTTTTACATTTTTTACAGGATGTAATTGCATATAATTGATCTAATAACGTTGACTATTGTTACATTTAACCCTTTGAAATGAAGCTACACAAATTCCAAAAAAAATAATTGCTGACAGTCAGCATTTGAGGCATGATTTTTAATTGTCAGGTGACAGACATCATCCGTACCAAGTTTTATAAGTTATAACCTAATATAAGGGAAGTTATGGGGGTAGGGCAATTTTGCACCCCCCCCCCCCCCCCGGACTACACTCGCCCCCCTATACCCCGGTCTGAATAGGGTTTAAAGTCATTTTTTTCCAACAATTGTAAAAAGTAGGTAGCCTTAGAAGTCAAAATTGGATTACCCAGTTTTAATAAAAGAATAGAATCAACTTAAAAAAGAAATAACGAAATATATATTAATATATATTAATATATAAATACGTACCTGCAGTGATGCTAAAAAAAAAAAGAGAAAAGAATTGGTAAGTAATTAAGCAGTTATTTAGAGCGAAGCATTTTGACAGCTACAGCGTTTGCAATGTTCATAATTAGTACAAAAATAAAAAAACATACTCTTCTCCTAATACCAGTAAACTTCTGTTTGCAATCATGACACTCTCGCACGCGTTCGTCTGGAACCCAAACAACGGTATTAGCCGGACTCATCAAGTCCTAAAAAAAGAGAGTGGGAAAATTTGCAATTAAAGATAAAAGCTTAAAAAATTAGACTGTAGTTTCATAATAGAAATGTTAAATGAATGTCAAAGCAAATTCTTTCATCTTATTGATGGAGCTTCCGAGCGTTTAATCATTTACAGTACCTGTAAAATTTTTAAATAAAAAAACTACAAGGAGAAAAAAAAAGGAAATAACAAAACAAAGAAACTGATGTTGGCAAATATATTTTGACTACAACTTTACATTTACTGGTAGTGTGACGTAACTTTTTCAAACCGTTAAAAAAACCCAATAAAAGATCAAACATAGAGTACTGACTGAAAGAAGAAGCATATTGAAATTACTCAAACACAAAACATAGAGTACTGACTCAAAGAAGAAAGATATTGAAATTACTCAAACACAAAACATAGAGTACTGACTCAAAGAAGAAAGATATTGAAATTACTCAAACACAAAACATAGAGCACTGACTCAAAGAAGAAGCATATTGAAATTACTCAAACACAAAACATAGAGTACTGACTGAAAGAAGAAGCATATTGAAATTACTCAAACACAAAACATAGAGTACTGACTCAAAGAAGAAAGATATTGAAATTACTCAAACACAAAACATAGAGTGCTGACTGAAAGAAGAAGCATATTGAAATTACTCAAACACAAAACATAGTGTACTGACTGAAAGAAGAAACATATTGAAATTACTCAAACACAAAACATAGAGTACTGACTCAAAGAAGAAGCATATTGAAATTACTCAAACACAAAACATAGAGTACTGACTGAAAGAAGAAGCATATTGAAATTACTCAAACACAAAACATAGAGTACTGACTCAAAGAAGAAAGATATTGAAATTACTCAAACACAAAACATAGTGTACTGACTGAAAGAAGAAGCATATTGAAATTACTCAAACACAAAACATAGTGTACTGACTCAAAGAAGAAGCATATTGAAATTACTCAAACACAAAACATAGAGTACTGACTCAAAGAAGAAAGATATTGAAATTACTCAAACACAAAACATAGAGTACTGACTCAAAGAAGAAAGATATTGAAATTACTCAAACACAAAACATAGAGTACTGACTCAAAGAAGAAGCATATTGAAATTACTCAAACACAAAACATAGAGTACTGACTCAAAAAAGAAGCATATTGAAATTACTCAAACACAAAACATAGAGTACTGACTGAAAGAAGAAGCATATTGAAATTACTCAAACACAAAACATAGTGTACTGACTCAAAGAAGAAAGATATTGAAATTACTCAAACACAAAACATAGTGTACTGACTCAAAGAAGAAAGATATTGAAATTACTCAAACACAAAACATAGAGTACTGACTCAAAGAAGAAGCATATTGAACTTACTCAAACATAAAACATAGTGTACTGACTCAAAGAAGAAAGATATTGAAATTACTCAAACACAAAACATAGAGTACTGACTCAAAGAAGAAGCATATTGAAATTACTCAAACACAAAACATAGAGTACTGACTCAAAGAAGAAAGATATTGAAATTACTCAAACACAAAACATAGAGTACTGACTCAAAGAAGAAAGATATTGAAATTACTCAAACACAAAACATAGAGTACTGACTCAAAGAAGAAGCATATTGAAATTACTCAAACACAAAACATAGTGTACTGACTCAAAGAAGAAAGATATTGAAATTACTCAAACACAAAACATAGAGTACTGACTCAAAGAAGAAGCATATTGAAATTACTCAAACATAAAACATAGTGTACTGACTCAAAGAAGAAAGATATTGAAATTACTCAAACACAAAACATAGAGTACTGACTGAAAGAAGAAGCATATTGAAATTACTCAAACACAAAACATAGTGTACTGACTCAAAGAAGAAAGATATTGAAATTACTCAAACACAAAACATAGAGTACTGACTCAAAGAAGAAACATTTTGAAATTACTCAAACACAAAACATAGAGTACTGACTCAAAGAAGAAGCATATTGAAATTACTCAAACACAAAACATAGAGTACTGACTCAATTACTCAAACACAAAACATAGAGTACTGACTCAAAGAAGAAAGATATTGAAATTACTCAAACACAAAACATAGAGTACTGACTGAAAGAAGAAAGTTATTGAAATTACTCAAACACAAAACATAGAGGAGTACTGACTCAAAGAAGAAGCATATTGAAATTACTCAAACACAAAACATAGTGTACTGACTGAAAGAAGAAAGTTATTGAAATTACTCAAACACAAAACATAGAGCAGTACTGACTCAAAGAAGAAGCATATTGAAATTACTCAAACACAAAACATAGAGTACTGACTCAAAGAAGAAACATATTGAAATTACTCAAACACAAAACATAGAGTACTGACTCAAAGAAGAAGCATATTGAAATTACTCAAACACAAAACATAGAGTACTGACTCAAAGAAGAAACATATTGAAATTACTCAAACACAAAACATAGAGTACTGACTCAAAGAAGAAACATATTGAAATTACTCAAACACAAAACATAGAGTACTGACTCAAAGAAGAAACATATTGAAATTACTCAAACACAAAACATAGAGTACTGACTCAAAGAAGAAGCATATTGAAATTACTCAAACACAAAACATAGAGTACTAACTCAAAGAAGAAAGATATTGAAATTACTCAAACACAAAACATAGAGTACTGACTGAATGAAGAAAGTTATTGAAATTACTCAAACACAAAACATAGTGTACTGACTGAAAGAATAAACATATTGAAATTACTCAAACACAAAACATAGAGTACTGACTGAAAGAAGAAGCATATTGAAATTACTCAAACACAAAACATAGTGTACTGACTCAAAGAAGAAGCATATTGAAATTACTCAAACACAAAACATAGTGTACTGACTGAAAGAAGAAGCATATTGAAATTACTCAAACACAAAACATAGAGTACTGACCTAAAGAAGAAAGATATTGAAATTACTCAAACACAAAACACAGTGCACTTATCTTACCTCTAACTCTTTAGTGTCTTCAAAATCTTCCAAAGCTTCGACACCAGAAAATGCAACGTCATCAAATCGTAAATAATATTCATTCCAGAAATATAAACGTCGTAGACTACAAATAGGCATCAAAGTCTAAGGAAGTAAAACAAGAAAAATATGGGTATGACATTTACAGTACATTTTCTCTATTTTATTTACATAGCTGTTCGCCACCTTATTCTTCCCTATTTAATTCTGTCTAGACCGGAGGTTGGGTCCTCATGAAAAAACCTCTTAGTATCGGAAATTTTGCTAGTGCGGACACACTGTTGAGGTCCCATCTGAAAATATACATACTGCACAACCTGTTAATAGTACGAAAAGTAAACCACATCTAAACATGATGATAATTACCTTCAATTAAAGATTTCACTTCACAACAAGCAAAATAAAAATTTTAAGTAAATACCGTTTTAATAAAATTTTTTTTTTCAATTCTATTACTAAGTTGGAGACATTCGAACAGTGTTTTTCGACAGCTCAATGCGATAAAGTCCAAGAAAAGTCTCGAAATAACAGGGTGGTCACAACTGTTGCAATTTTAAGAGATTTTAGCACTATTTATGAGGTTTGGGGAACAATAAAACACTAAAAAACGTATAACAATAATTCCATATCTTCAGAGATTTTCACAAAATATTATGTAATTGAAGAGTTACTGACAATAAAGCCTGATATTTATTAAAAAAGTAATATTATAATATAAATACTTTGAAAGAAAGCAATTGTACATTGCATAAAAATGTTAGGAGATTTTTGCTGCAAATCATAATTCTGGGAGTAAATTTTAGATTCCATAGGGGACTAAGATGTGTGGCCATCATTGTTTATATAGTTTTTCATAATTTGTTGCTTAAACATTTTAAAATTAATGACAATACAGAATGATAGTAACACAAACCACCCAAAAGCGTAAAAATTAATTTGTCGAGTAACCAGTTTGTATGCATAAAAACGAACTTCTTTTGTTTTGTATTCCACGACAAAAAAAATCCCAAAATTCCAGATCCATTAAGAATTCCATATTTCTGTTAAAGATCAATAGAGAGTAATTCCAAAATGTTTGAAGACCACCAATACTACATGTCGTGTGTATTACATTTTATGCAACAACCCTCCAGTTTTTTTTTTGCGTGCACTCCTAGCCCTTCAATGGGTTTTCCCACAGAATCCTTCAGCAGGTTTTTGTGCGCACTGCTCAGCCCTTTAATTGGAGTGCATGCAGACATAATGCATTTTCTATATTTTTACACAAAAGGCGAAAAGAATAGGGCGAAAAAAACTGCAAATCTTACTTCTTCGGTTGGTTTGAACTGAGGATTTCTAAATTCTTCTTGCATTGCGTCCAAGTGAGCCCATATTGAAACAGTTGTTCTGACAATATTCTCTTGCTCTCTTTCTTTTAACGTGTTACACAAAAAATTACCGAACCATCCAGAGTTTAAGTGCTCTGCAATTCGAACAAGATACCCCTGGGTAAATTCAAAACAACTTGGAAATTGAATCAATATCTAAAATGTAGAAATAAAAATTGATATTCGAATGTTCAGCTTTAAGGTTAAACGACTTTTTAATTGACGTAAGCTAGTAACAGTAGTAAAAGTAAAACCAGTGAATCATTTAAAGTTGGCTCACTGGAAATGGTTTCCATGACAGGTCATCAAGATAAATATTTGTTTTTTATGAAACAAATTGTTTATGATAAAATTACTGCAAAACTTTATATTACCTGACAGACGCAATCCAGAAACTGGAGAAAAACAGGCGATCTTTGTGAAGGTGCCAAAGGGTCGCCCAAACGGTCGCTAAATCGATGACCAAATGATATCCAATCTTTCATTACCAAAACCTGGCAAAAAAATATAACAAGGAAAGACTAATGAACCCGATGGTGCTGTTAGTGGAGACTTCATTATTTTTCGAATCTTCTTTCAGTAAAATAGTGATGCAGAAACAGCGGTACTATAAATCCATACCTTAAACCCATCAAAGGTTCGATAATAAGGATCCAACAATATCTGGGCCAATGCAGTGAGTTGTGGTGTTCGATCCCATCCATCAGAACAATGAACAAGAACAGAAGTATTTTTCTCAGTCACGTAATGTGCAAGCAAAGCAGCACCCTATGAAAAAAACTTGTTATAAACAATATAACAATAATTTATAAAAAAGCAACAACAACATAAGACAAAAACATAAGACAAAAACAACAGCAAAGAAAATATTGGTATGCAAGTACAACTTTATACAATCAAGTATAGTGCTGCAGAGGGGAGGGGGAGTGTTCCTGTTAATTCCCTTAGAGGAAGGGGGCTTCACTCCACAATGTTACCTTTAGCACTGATCTAATGTGTGACAGCCATTGTGTCGATTCCAACTGCGACAGCCATTTATTTTCTTGTACAGACTCGCATACAGTCTGCAATTTATCAATACTATCTCTCATAGCATGAATATTAGCAATGTCCAAGAAAAGAAGTTTCATGCCATGATAACGGTTAACAATATCTTCCGTTCCTTTACCCTAAAAAATAACCATTGGCCTATGTAGGAAATTTGTAGAAAAAAAGTAGAACAACAAACAATGAAAAAAATTCAAAAGAATTGGGAATGACTTAAGTAAAAATATTATCCTAGTACTTTATCAGTTTTTGCGTGCAATTTAAGTATTTTTCTGGTGGTAACATTTTCTTCATTTAACCCTTTTATTTTTGGTTCAACTTACTGGGCCATACAGGGGATGTCTCCACGTGGGATAGCGCTGTTAATTACTCGAAATAAAATGGGGGAAAATGGGGGAAAATGGTTTCAGGTTAACAGAAAAAACAAAAGCAAAAGTTGAATTTTTTTTGAAACCTTCCTTGAAACATTTAGGCCTTAGAAGGTTATTACTCACAACATGCAAAATCATTACAAACCTTTAACCGATTTCCTCCTGCTGCAAGCATTGATCGAGCATCGAATATAACCAGTCTTTTCGTTGGACTGATATGTCTGGCTGCTTGCACAAAATTTTCATCCTCAACTGAAAACTAAAAAATAAAAAATTTAAATATGCGTTTACGTGAATAACCCATTTTACAAATCTAGTAGAAACAATCAGATGAGAATAAAGTAACAGTAAAATCAGTCTAATATATCACTATATAATATCATACCTTTCCCATTGTTCCGATTTTTGGTTGAGAACATCTCATAATAAATGTTTTTTTACTCTTATGAAACCACGTGAGTGAAGGAATGCGACCCTAGAATAGAACATCAATAAAAAGGCAAAAAGGTCCCGTAGGAATTAGTGCTATGTCTGTATTTGATTTGGTCAGTAATAGAATAAAAATATAATTTGAAACAAAAGAAATTTGAAAAATAAAAATTTGTAGAAAGCCACAGAAACATGGAGTAGCTTTTCGCCAACATAGTAATAAAGTTAGTTAGTATCGCCTAGCAATGTTAACCTGTGTCGCCAGTGTAGCTTTTTGTTGCTAAATGGGATTAATTTTCCAGCAGGCACACGTCATATTGGTGTCTGAGTCGCTGCTATGTTGCGACGACGGACAAGTCCTTACAACATTGTTTCGACGTTGTAATTTCCGACGTCGTATTTCAACCAAACAGACTTAGATCTGACGTAAGGATTTCCGACGTCAAATATCCAGTTATAAACCAACGTCAGGATTTCAGATGTCATATTTATACTTTAACACAATGTTTTGCCAACGTCGCCAATGTTTTTAAGGAAAAATAACAGTGTTTAAAAATGCAATAACTGACTTGTGTAGGTTGCGTGGATACATAGAACTTTTTAAAGTATTTATAATTTTAATTATAAGGCGCAAAAGATTTTTATTTTTCATTTTTAACAGACGGGAACCAAAAATTATACAACTTCATTTTTGGAAGTTTAGCAATTTCGAATGAGGAATAGTCGCTTCGAAGTTAAATAATAATCAGTGTTTTTGTCTTTAAGGATACGGTAACCCCCTGAGGCACATACTCAGCATATTTAAAATATCTCCTCTGCTCGCTATATTAACCCTAACAAATATATATATTCTGAAAGCCAAATAAATCATCTCTAGAGTGATGATAAAGTATTTCTATAAAAAAAATCCAAAAAGGAGAAAAAAAATTTTATACAAAAATTCACCCTTCCAGTTCATTTTGTCGAACACTCCCCTCAGTAAAATTTTTGTTCGTTGAAAAACATATGGTTGGGAAGCTCTTATTCAGCTCTAAAAAACTTTGCTTTTTTTACTCAAAACAACACGTGGTTCCAAAAATATCGCATATTTTGTGTTACAATAGCTGTTTTATGACTGATTTATCTATTTTTAAGCATGATAGATCAATAACTCGATATTTCCTCACTTTCTGCGTTAGAAAAAGCAAAGTTTTGTAGCCAAAGATATAATTGTCACAACAAACTTGTTTTCGTACAATTTCGACAAGATGGAGGGGAGTGTTCGACAAAAATATATACCGTTACGACTAAAAATTTTATTTCGAGAAAAAGCAAATCAAAGACCTTTGCTTTTACCTGCAAGAATCATGGTTACGCCCACTTAAACGTTATGAATAATTAATAACTCATGAATATTTTATTTAAAATTAAAGGTAAAGTGTTTTCGTAGAACTATGGGTCTAGTTATTGTTAAACAGACAACAAGATAACATAACATACCAGGATAAAAACGAAAAAAATAAGGAAATAAATTATAAAGGTATAGATGATAAATAATAATATATTTGTATAGATTATTAAAGTGTGAATGTTTCCTATGTTATATGTAGAAATGCAATTTTTTATTCGTTCTGCAAAACTCTCTTTAATTATTATACAGATTAAATATATTTGAGGAATTTTAAACTTTGAGCACACTATTGAAAACAGTAAAAGATAAAAAATATTTTTTCTCATTTTATCCCTCTTAACAATAAATATTTTTGATTCTTTTTAAAAAAATATCAGGAAAATATGCCAAAGAATCAAAATTAAAAAAATAACTTTTTTAAAAAAAATGACCCTGAAGGGGGTTACCGTATCCTTAAGAGAAAAGGTTGAAGTTGCAGAGGAGAAATTAACTTTTATACATTTTGAAATTTATTTGGTGAAGAAAAGACAAGCAATACGTTTTTTATTTTCCTGTGATAAGTTTATATATTAATAAGAAATAAATAGCTACATATTTCAAGTTTATTTGGTGTCGTTATTTAGCATATGCTATAAAAAATTAGAACAAAATAAAAAAATTCTGTATCTCATGTTGATAAATAAAGCGACAAAAGAAATTGAAAAGATTAAGTTTTATAAAGAAAGAAGAAGAAACAGTAAGTATTTCTACTACCTTCATAAACAACATTGTGCATAGGGACATTGATTCGAAAATCTAGAATCTGCTTATAGCTCGCTATAATTACACATTTCGTCATTTTCACAAAATTAAAAAAACTCAAAGGTTTTGGAGAAGTTCAGTGTTTTTATATAAAAAAGCGTGTTTTTCAGAGGTTCTCTCTGTGACAAATTCTCCTTACAAGTTATATCCATGGTTAGATCATATTCAATAACTTTAATTTCTCTCTACAGAAAGGGTGTTGAGAGCTTTTTTTCTTACGTCTGTTGGCAGCTAAGTCGCTATAACATCACTTAACATCGGAGTTGCGTCTGTAAAAGGTTGGCAGACGTATATACACGTTGCCATAACGTTGTGCTGTGACGTCGTACAGACGTCTATGTGCGACGTCTGCGCAACTTTCCATTGTGACGTTAAGTGGACGTCGCACCAATGTTAAACCCAACGTCTCAACGACGTCCCTGCAACATTGGTGTGCCCGCTGGGTTTTTACAGGTAATAAAAAAAATGTGTGAAATTTTCTGTGTTACTATTTTCAGCAACGAATTCGAGTCAATATTTTTGTATTTAGCCAATCAGAATGCAGTAATTGTGCTGAATTTTTTCCTTCTTGCGATAGAAATGTTACATGTAGCAGCATGATGACTGTATTAAAATCGAATTTGTTACTATAGGCAGAAAAATTGTCCTGTGTTCCTGTGGCTGAATATTCATATGTAGACATAATTTCAATAAAAAATGTTATAATAGCTTCCCGCAAATATTCTTAATTTAAAAGTAACGCAGCAGCATGAAATAAACTGATTATTTTATCGTTGAACTACATTTAAATCCAGCTTTTAAATTCTACATTCCAAAATTTTCTAACATAGTCCTCGCAGATAAAAACTGTATTATTTATTTATTATCCTAATTTTAATGTAAAGGTTGACCAATTATTAAACAGTTAATTATTTGTTGACAAGCAAGCATTCTAGTAACCCCTGGTACCTTAGATCGAAATATAGCAGAACCTTCTATGTCAGCATCCTAAAAATGTGAAGGAAATAAATACTATATAAAATAAAGGATAAAGAAATCTTCACAAGTTGTATTCGTCTGCGCAAAGTAACAGATTAAAACAATAAAAAATATTGACATCATAATTTGTGCGAATGTTTAAATGTTAAAAACTTTAAATGTGATTATCTGAAAATCAAAAAATGTTTTTCAAAAATATAAGAAGACTTGTTAAATGACATTATTTATCATCTTGGATTCACTTTACCAAAGCTGACAATAAAGAGTACAATTAGTACCTAATTAGCACTAGCCTAATAGTGATGGTTTGTGGTACTCTATACCATAATTTATATGATAATTAATATAATATATACTATAATTAATACTAAAAAATACAACAAACCTTAACAGATGATGGCACATACATATATTTCGGGTAAGAATGTGATATAGAGTAATCTCCATTCAATTTCGACAGTTTCCATGATTCGCTGATCTAGATGAATTAATATTGTACATGTGGAGGAGAGTTGTAGCTACTTCTTAGAGCATGCACAACACAGTGTGCAAACCAGTTATTACTCGAATAACACAGTTACTAGTACAGCAATGTTCATCAAATGGACTCAAAGCAGAAAATAAAAAAATTAGACTACTATCAATAATTTGTGTAAGGTATTTATAATGCTAATGACAAAGATATAATCAATTATAGGCGTCTTTATATTTGACTAGTATATTTTTGGTATATTAATACAAAATAAAACCTTGCGCTATTATGGTCAATATGAATCTCGATTTCAAGAGTAGGTTTTTTAAGCTATGACATTAAAACCAGTCAAATGGGATATGAGACACAGAATTGCTAAAAAATTTCTGCTACATATATGCGAATTGTCTTTAGAAATCTATATAACAAAGACGGAAAAAATCACTAACTATAGAAGATATTGAAATACGCTGATGTAAAATAAAATTACAAAATTCTAATATAATAATAATTCACTTTAACACTTCATGTTAAACGAACTATCCACAACTATGTAATCTTGAAAATTATCTGTAGTTTTTTTTTTTACAAATGCATTACATTGTCATTACCTAACTGGCATAAAACAACAGGTTAGTATCCCTCGCAAATTTTTGACCCAAGGATTTGTATTCTATAGTTACAACATCAAGACAGTTAATATGTTTTACGTATGTTTTTAATTGGATACTAACTTATTTCGTTTAAGTGCAGCAAAATTAAAAAAGGCATGTTGTACTTTGAGCAATTATATTTTTGGATGCAAATGGAAGCAAACAGCTGCCTTAATGGAATATATTTTCCCAAGAATTTAATTTCGCGATTATACACTTCGAGATTTTTAATTTTCACAACAATTTAAAGTAGAATTCAAACAGAATTAAGGAAAACGCTGTTTGGTTTAGAAATTTGTTCTTCAAAAAAAATTTAACACAAAGATTATTTGTTTTTGTTTACATTAAGAGCTACCACCATAATGTTGCTCTTGGACTTTAACAGGTTTAGCAAAAGTCCTGATGACATAAAGTAAAGCCAATTATTTTGTTGTATTTTTTGATTTTTTGATTGATGTCCAATATGACATCTAATAAAATAAAAGAGTTACACAGCCATTACTTAAATGTACAGTCAAGCAGGGTAGTGTTGCAATATCTCCCACATTTAAGCACTGGCATTTCCTACCTCTTGTCGTTGAAACTCCAATTCTGGATTATAAACATCCCAACCATTCAAATAGAAATCAGGTCTGCAACTGAAGGATAAGATTCACACTCAGTAATAATGAAAACAACAACAACGAAACAGCAACAATAAGCATAGCAGCAAAGAAGGGTTTTAATAGTCCAAAACTTACACCCCTATTCTTCCTGACAATACAAATTGAAAGATAACGAAGCATTGACATATTCAGAATTTTTTTTTTAGAGGAACCCTTTGCAGCTAAGAGTTTAGGAGCAGCGTTAATAATGAATTCAAAACTTTGAAAGCTTTGAGGATTTAGTTCTTCAAAAATGGCTTAGCTTATTTTTGCATAAAAAGCTTCTTCATATATATATATATGAAAAAATGCCTGCGAATATTAGAGAGCACTATTTTTAAAAAAATACACATTTTCTGGACAGAGTAACTAAATCAAAAAATTATGGAGATAAAGTTTCATACCTCATAAATGCTTTGGCAGGAGGGAATCTGTTCGCATTCCAAACAATGAATTTAAGTCTTTTATGAAATATGTGAAACATTCTTGATACACAACCACTGAATGAAATATAAACATAAAACCAACATAGTTGCTGTAAACAAAAACATGACACAGAGCACCTAATTCAAGTAGTTCTAGATACTCACGTTTGGCTAAAAAAACACAATAAAACAAACAACTTAATGGGAACTCCAGTGAAAATTATTTTTTTCTTTTATATGTACTGAGAAAAGCATAAGAAACCAAAAATAATATACTTCACTTGTTTTTCTCATTCAAAACTGTTCTACTAACCAAATTTTTTTCTTATGAAAACACAGAAAGGCGCGATTTCATTTAGGACAGGACCGAATATAAATAATGACGTCACATTGTGAAAAAACTTTGAGCGTGCACAAAAAACGTTAATATTAAGACCTATATTTTACATTTAAATCGCTTTTTGTATATACTTAGTTGTTCTGCATTTGGATGTACCGATCAATCAGAGAAGTGTAAAGAAGTTAGTTTTCACAGTATCCCATCTTTGAAAAAGAAAGAGCTCAGACAAAAATGGCTCAACAAAATACGTTGTGTAGAGGATCTACCAAGCGTCAAAGTTTTTATATTTGTTCGTCGCACTTTACAGACAGTTCTTTTAAAAGAGATCTCTAGGTAATAAAGTTCTGTAAAATATTGCCACTTCGTAAAAATTTCTTGTTTTCAATTCTCGTCTTCTCATTCTCTCCACACAACACAGCCAATCTTAAAGGAACTTATGAATTTCAAAAACCAATAAATAGTCAATAAAAAAGTTATCTAGCTAGCTACGTATCTTTTGTGTAGCACTTGTCACTGTTTATGGTTTTTTTGGTTTTAAAAAAAGAAGCTTTTTCGATGGAACCTCTTTTTTTCAGGGGATAAATGTGCTCATTTTATTAACATCTTTTCATCTGCGCTTTTTAACTCCGGTTACTGTTTAGGCTGAACACACTGGTATCAAAAGAAAGAGACCAAGGATGCTGTACCAACAATTATTTCTTTCAGAAGCCTGAAAAATCAATAGTAACAACATCAAAAAGATCGGAAACTTTCACTAAAAAACATGTGCGTTTTCATGATTAATGTCATTGCCAAAATGTCAGTTGTGCTATACATGTGTTATACCGATCATCTTTTTTCCAGTGTGTTTTAGGCTTTAATTGTTGAGGATGATGTTAACCTTGAAGTACACGTTGAAATAATTTCTTTGGTTAAGGAATAAGGCGCTAGTGCAATTGTGGAAACGATGTAGAAATCAGTTGGACCAAACATTTTTACAAGATCTGTCAGAACACAATGTGATCCCTTGGAGGTGATTTATCGTAAAAATGTTGAGATACAATCACCAAAATATGTTTTAAAGTGAAAATTATGCCTCTGCAGGGACGATGTAAGTCTACTAATACTGGATGTATTTATGTATCAAAATAACAATTTTTAAAATTACATTTTTTTTCACTGGAGTTTCCCTTAAAAAAAAACACGAAACAGCTTTTGTTTTTATGTGGACTGCATATAACAAAAGATGTTATGAAATTAGATTAGAAAATATATGTAAAAACAAAATTAGTATTGAAGGATACCTTTTAGGTTTATTATCCACTGCTACTGCTTCCAAGATTGAAGTATCTTGTCTTTTCATTTCCTTTTTTCTTCCCAACGTAACATCAGCTTTTGATGCCACACTTAATGTGCGGTCTAGTATAGGTGATAAATCTTCAATATCTTCTTCAAGCTCCTTTACCTACAGATAAAAACGCACATAATGATCACGAATTTGAATTTAGATGTGGTCAATTCAAAACAAGAAGCCCTGCGGCTTAAAGATTTCCGGCATTAGCAATAATCTGAAAAAGATATGATAGCATATAAACTTTTAAATAAAGTATTTTTCATTGGATAATAAAACAATTTGTTGCACTGTTAGGATTCTTATTGGCTTAAAACTCATTTTAGCCTCGTTCTCAGAAAAACTCGTTTCTCGGTTGAAAAAACAAAATACAGCATCTATTTCGTGCAGATTAGCCAATCAAGTTGCGAGAAAAACTCAAAGTATATGATAAATCATTGTTATATCATAACCACTTCGTTATTGAAAATAAAACTCGCAAGTCATCATCTCACATACAATAATGAAATTACTTTTACTCACTTCATCTAAAGTGTGTGTCTTTGTTTCTAAATAGGAATGGACATTCGGTTTGGATTTTAAAAATGTAAATCGTATCGTTCGAAAGTCTTCGCATTTTAAAACAAGTGTTTTTACATCAGTAACACCGGCATTGCCAGATTCAGTTTTTCTAATGACCTAAAAATAAAAGGTTAATGAGTCATCATCATTCTCTTAACATCTTAGGGTAACTCTGTGAACTTTTTCAAAGCACTTTCTAACTACAACGTCACACTTGGCTTCAATACTACTAATCATGACTTTGTTTCATTCACTGTTAACCCTTTCTTTTCTAGTCTTTTCTTCCACTTTTTAAACTTTTTAAGTAATTCTTCCATCGACTCCGCTATGAGAACCAAATCTATTTTATACAATAACTCCCATGGACAACCTGTTCTGAACTCCATGGACAGCGCTTCTAAGACTAAAACAAACAACAAAGGACCAAGTACAGAACCCTAATGTACACCAACAATTACATTAAATTCATTGCTAAGTGAATCGTTAATCCTGACGCGACGTCTAGAATTGCTGTACAAAGACTGTACCATCTAGCCA
This sequence comes from Hydractinia echinata, assembly GCA_030067915.1. Taxonomy (NCBI): domain Eukaryota; kingdom Metazoa; phylum Cnidaria; class Hydrozoa; order Anthoathecata; family Hydractiniidae; genus Hydractinia; species Hydractinia echinata. Next base: position 74,192 of record JASGCC010000010.1, read on the forward strand.
CTCACCCCCACCTAATTTTCTCAAAGCCCGCCAAATAACCTTATGTGGCACTCTATCAAAAGCTTTTTCTAAATCTACAAAGGCAAAATAGAGATTCTTTCATACTTTTCCTGAAGCTGTCTGAGTAAAAATATTGCATCTGTAGTGCCATGCCCTGGAGCAAAACCAAATTACATCTTACTATTCGATTCTTTCTCTAAGTAACTTATCAATCACTCTTTCCACAACTTTCATTACTTGATAAACTAACTTTAACCCTCTATAGTTACCTCTTTCTAATGCATTACCATTGCCCTTGAAAAAGTTTACTATTACACTCGACTGCCAGTCACTCAGAATAACACCATCCTTTATAATCTGAAAACTAACTTTTACGAGTTACGCATTTATGAGTGTTGCTGACTATATATATCTGACATACTGAAAAAATATAAACTGTAAAAACCACCTTTTGCTCATCACCACGCTCTACACTGGTGATTAAATTCAAGGGAACCCACATTGATAAATCCTGAAAGAGACAAATAAAAAATAGTTAATTACAAATAGTCTTCACTATTGTAGACCACAAAAGACCTGGCGTTACTGTGATGAATGATCTACAACAACGTAACGTAACACCAACGAGTGTTAAGCCTATAGAATTGCTCAAGATTATTCAAAACGTAGAAACCTTGTGGCCCTTTGGTGTACAATGGCTGGAGGAGCAAGGTAACAAGGTAGGAATTGTTCTATGAACATTTTTAGGTTTTCTTTTTAAAAATATATTCAAAATTTTAGAATGTTTGTAAAATAGTTTTGTAAAACTTCTGTAAGGTATTCTATTTACAGAGATTTCAAAGTGAAAAGTGATGTTGGGTTTATATTGTACAGCTTTAACAAGTCAAGTTGAACTTATTGGTTTTAGCAACGGCTAAACTGGAGAATAAAAACGACATTTGTTTCGACGCGTTTCGTGTGTCAACACCCATTCTCAAGAATAACTAATGATTACAATTTGAAAAATTATATAGTATGAGCTTAAATGAAGCGTAAGAATATATTAATTGCAAAAATTATGCTTTGTCGAATAACATAACACGCATAATGAGCAGGCTCTCTTAATTCGAGGTCAAAAGATTTATTCCTGTGAGCCAAAATAGTCAACTATCAAGATGCAATATTTTCTTTATCATTATGCAAAAAAAACAAGTTGGCATTCTCTATTGTAATTTTGTTTGTTTGACTTCTTCATTTTATAACCATTGTATAATCCCATCACATCAGTACATTGCAGGCTTCCACAGGATATCAAGATTTATTGAATTACATTACAAAAGCAAAACAAAAAATTACACTCATGACATACTGATGTTTTAGCCAGATTTGTTGAGCTCGCATCTGTGCATAGTATAACTAATCTGTAGTCAGTTAAAAATATTCTTCCCAAACCACGATGGCCACTGACTTCAACCAATACATCATCAATAACCAGTTCAACATGCTCACTAGTGCCTAATAGCAAATGAATACAATTTCTTCAACAATTAAATAAGACAAGCAATCTATAATCATATCGATAAACTGTAGCAGGCAAACAAGAATTATAACAATTGATATAAGCATTGCAATTGATGCCAATAAAATGGGATTTAATGCATTAAATTCCTTACACCAGGGCAAACTTGTTTTGGAACTGATGTCAAAAGGACATAATCCTATTCTTTTAATAATAAATTATACCTCAACTATATAAACTAACTGTGTTAAAAATGATAAAAAAGGCTTAGTGCACCTATCATTACATTCTTATTACAACATTTGTATGTGGATCTTAAACAACCTCCTTTTGACATAGCAAGCTACCTCGCCTTTAGTGTGGTTCCTATTTATAGAGACCAGTTCAGAAATTTTACACATTGATGTTGATGTCTCCCTCCATTGCACAAAAAAAATATGAGCAATGTAAATGAGTCGTATTTATTTTAAGTACAGCTTTGTAATACTTTCTTTTCCTTTTTCTTTTACATTGATTGGAACAGCATATTCATATTTTGGCTGACATAGCAAAAGACTGGGAGAGAAAGGGTGTATTCGATATGATTGGTTTTACAGCTACTCTATTGCAAACTTCTGACAACATTTCTGCCGCCAGATCACATAACTCGTTGTGCCTCAGACTGACAAAACCATCATCTTTGCATTGTAAAGCATGTTCAATGGCATTTTTTTTGGAAAACACACATATCGATGGCATACAAGACATGTTCTAACTATCACATAATTATATCGCATCGAAAAGTTCTTGTTTATTAAGCGAAAAGTTCTGATTTTCATTGGTAATTCAGATATACCATGTACTACATGCTATATCATTTACTTCAATTGAATAACATTCCTTCTCGATCTCAGGAGTTTTATCAAAATCTTATGATATTCTGGTTTGGTGGTGTGTGTAGCATTTCTCTCTTTAAACATATTGGAATGGATGTTTTCTTGTTTAAAGCTTAGAAGTTTCAAACTGTAAGTCTGCAAAATCAGTTAATACGGGAATGCCCAAACCACCAAGTTGTATAGGAAGTAATATTAACTCTCTTTTGTAACTGCTACAATCTCCATTTTTACATAATGCTGGTATTAACTTAAGCCTGATAACATCCTTAACAGGTTTCAGAAGCTGTTTTAGATTACAATTAGTTCTCATGACATATGTGAATTTATGTACATAACTTGCTGTGAGCGCGCAATAAGCAGATTGTGGGTGGATATTTGCAAGTTGCCAACTACAGCTCCAAGATGTCTTTTCCATCAATAATGATGTTGACATTCGTATTGGAGAATATATTTTATAGCTTCTTTTAATTCTTCTTTTCAAGACTAAATTCATTACACTACATTCTCAGATTGCCTGAATATGCAACATAGCAAACACTTTTATTTTTTCACATATAAAAGAGAAAGCATTGATAGAGCATAAATCACCACAGATGTTGGGTCACCTTGAGTTGTTCCACCTTACGACAAAATTTCTATTTTAACAATGACAGGCAAGCAGATGCAGCATAACAGTTGATTAGAAATGTTGCTGTGGCAGGACACGAGATTCAAATGTGGTGAAGCACGACATGCCAACTTAGACAGTTAAATGCATCCCCAAAAATGATGACATTCATATTTTCCAAAAATCATCGCTAATGCACTACTGTTTATATCCGGCTTGTTGACCAGCGCATAACTGTAAATCACTATAATCAATATATTTTTCAAAGTCTAACAACAGTTCTTCCTATTATTCGTTTTGGTATTTCTCCTATTTTAATTAGTCTCAAGCCTGGAGATATTCAAAGGTATCAATCTACAGGCAAGTAGGGTTCTAGGGATGACATAATCTATCTGTACACTACTTTTTTGTCATTGCAGCTATTTTATTGCATAGATCCATGCATCAACATCTAAATTTGATGGTCCAGACGATCCTTGTGTCTGCAAAGCTGTTTTCTGGATGGACACACCAACAATTTCTTTGTAATATACATGCATCATTTTTATCAGAGTTGGGTAAAAATTCATGAATAATAATAATAATAATAATAATAATAATAATAATAATAATAATAATAATAATAATAATAATAATAATAATAATAATAATAATAATAATAATAATAATAATAATAATAATAATAATAATAATAATAATAATAATAATAATAATAATAATAATAATAATAATAATAATAATAATAATAATAATAATAATATGTCATTGTGTCAAATACATTTGCAGAGTTTTTCTTCTAGCTACATCACAATTACAAAACATCTAGTTAAGACTTGTACCTGGGTATCGAACTACCTGATCCTCTGATTTGATTGGAAGTTGGAAATTTGCACATTTTTCTCCATCTTTTATTAACAAATCATCAATGCACCATCTTGGGAGGGGCTAGAATTTGAAGCAAGTTGTTACTACTTATCCTGTACACAAACAAGACTATCCTAAATTTCAGCACTTCTTAACTTTCAAAGTGCATATTATAAAATATTCTCTTTGAGTTTTTTGTATATATTACAGCAACAGTTCCTGAAGGGTTCCTGGCCAAAGCTCAGAAAAAAATTCCTTGGTAATTCCCCAATTTATTTTTAAAATTTCCTGATAATTCCTCATTCTCCCTGATTTCCAGATTGCCTGTGAGCTTGTCTTTCCTTTTGATTTTATAAATTAGTAAACAAACAGCTTTCTTTATCTTCTCAATCACAAATTCTTAGAAAATCACTCCCAATTTTTCTCTTAAACTTAAATAGAAATAAAACGGGGAGATAATATGCTTACATTTGAATTATTAGTTCTTAAAACAGAATTGAATTAAACAGAATAGTTTAAAATACCTCAGCATCATCAAGACTCTTTAGTGTTATACTTAATTCAATGCGACCGGTAGCAGCAGGGGAGGATGGAGTCCGTCCAACTGGATACCACTTGCATGAAGTTCCCACTTCAATAGAAGAAACAGGTATAATAACACGGCCCATGTAATCATCCCTAAAAGTAGCTCAGTTGTATAGTATACTGCACTGGTTAATTAAAACATACAACATTTACAACATCAACATTTTGTTTTTATAACCATTTTGGTAATGTTAGTAAGAATGAACTTTAATTATTTTGATGGACTGGAACAAGCTTTTAACAAATAAATTTCATTCTGGAAACATTTAAACATGAAATAGTTACTGCATCTGACTTTATTTTTTTAAGTTTCCAAAAAAACTGTAACTCAAAAATTACATATAAAGTCTAAAACATTTCTATGAAGCTGTTATATAAATTTTTGAAAGAAGAGCACATGATCTTATTTTGTTAAAAATTAAAAGGCTTTTCGGGTAAAACTGAAACAAATTTGGTTAGAACATTTTCAAAAATATTTCTGGCAAAGCCAATTATGGCTGTATTTTGTTAAAAATCGTTGAAAAGCTTTCTTACGAAGTCTAAACATTCCCGTATTTCAATATGATATTGTCAAAAGCATCTGTACAAAGTCTACTTATCAGGCCTCGCCAGGATGAAAAATGCTGGCGTGCGACTTTTCAATCATTTTGAGGCGTGCTATGTTCGCACGCCATAATTTTCAATGACGTGTGCTCATTTTTGTTCCATTTTTTTCTCGAGTAATCATAGAACTCGCATACAGCAACACTAATTTTGCCATGTTTTGAAAAGCAGGTAATTTGTTGCGACGAGACTAAAATGTGTGATGCGTTCATTATTCATTATTTTTGAAAAAAAAATTTATACGTTAATAGTATTTTTTAAACTCAAACAAAGAAAGGGCTGCAAGCGAAAAATATTAGTAGCCAACTTTGTAAAAAGTAGTTACATGGTTAAACAAAAGTCTAAAATTTTTATGTCGATTTATAACAAATTTAGTTGCTTTTGCTAAAATAGACAAGACAGAAAATTTTCGTCGTAACACCCTCCTCTGTTATAAATATTTTATATGTTTAACACAGCTAGGCTTTCTGTCAATACCATTCAGGAAAAATAATATAAACAGGGTGGGATACGCTTATCGTAACACCCTCCTTCGTTATGAATTTAAATATATAATTTTAATGCTCCGAAAGACTTTGAATATTATCAACTAAACTCTTGACTGTATAAAGATTTTGTTATTACATTTAGATTTTCTTATAAGACTGCGCAAAAAACATTAAAAGAACACTGAATTTTTTATAAAAATAATTTTTCGGTTTTCTTGTGGGAGGAGAATAACTTGCTATCAATTTCTAAACAGCGCAAGTATAACTTGCTGTATAACTTTCAAAACAACATTAGTACATTCTGTATAATTTTCAAAACAACACAAGAAAAAATCTTGCTGCATAACTCTTATGCAAACAAGCAAGTGACCTTAAAAATAAATAATTTACAACTTATTCGTTGTCAGAAAAAAACGTGTTGTCATCATGCGAACAAATAGAAATAGAAAATTAAAAAAAATAGACAAATTAAATCATGCTTCCCTACATCTTCATTGAACAGAATATTATTTATTTTGGTGTGCGATTAGCACACACCTGAGGTATTTAGTGGTTTTTTTTGGCGTGCAAAGATTACACAGGAACATTCAAACATGGCGTGTGTGGGCGTGTGGGCGTGTGCGATCGCACGCCATTCCTGACGAGGTCTGACTTAAAGTTTGCCCATAAAGTTTGCATTAAAATTTTATCCTTATTGCAGCCTTTACTTGCTAATGTGTTTGAGTTTAGTATGTTAAAACAAGTTGAAGATATAGATGTTTTAAAGACATGTGTGATCCAGATCCAGAAAGTCTTTATGTAATCTACAGTGTAAATGCTTTGTGTGCAGGTTTGCAGCAGTTTGTCTTAGTTTTATGCAAGTTTATATTTCCGATTTCAAAAACAATGCTCCCACAAAGAAATATCAGAGCAATTATATTTTTTGTAATAGCAAGTCATATTGTTTAAATTTATAAAAAACTACACATCTTTTTTCCAATAAGAAACATACTTTTTAGGTTTGATCTGGATGTTTCTTAATTTTAAGGGAGATTTTCTAAAAATTTATGTTTGTTTATTACCCATAAAATTATTTTTAGCAAAATCCCTATCACTATACTTTTTAAATTTTCTCAATATTTCACAAGTTTGCCGCGGTTGAAAGGATGAATAATTTCAGCCTCAAGTTAAGAAACATCGTGTTTTTCCTTATGTATTAGCTTATTTTTGTGAAGTACTATATTATGTTTTGTGAGAGCCGATCATTTTGTATTTACATAACCAAACTCCACTGCATGAATTGCAAACAATTCCAAAGCTTTTGTTTAAAAACTGGTAGAAAGAAATTGAAAAGAAATTTTAAAAAGAATTCTGAAACAAATTGTCCTATAAAAAGCAAAATTGACAATTTGACAAAGTTACTGTTAATCCTAATGTTCGATTTACTTTTGTTATTATAGTACCCTAGTATATTATAGTGGAGGTGTCATCATAGTGAACTGAATTGCATAGGGCAAGAGTCATCTCACTAATCTACAGGTAACAATCTGACTATAACAGTTATTGCATTAAACTATTTTTGGGCATTCCTTTCTCACTTTCAACAACAGCTGTTACAAAAGTATATATAAGGCTAGTTTCTTTAATGGAACTGTAAAACTATGTTTCCACATTTTGAAACAATTCCTGTGACAATATTTAAAGCTTTATGTATATACACCTGTTTCAACATTTCTTTCAAACGAATCACAACGTGTTGGTTTTCTATTCTACAGGGATATTCCAGCTTTTTATATTTCTGTTGTGATAGCTTTTAAAAAGGTATTGCTACATTTACGCTTTCTACATTCTAGTTTTATGTTTTTAAACAAATTGTGATGACACAGTAGCTTTCTACGACGTTTTAGGTTACTACCATCCTGCTATGATGGTTCTCAAACGAATTATGGTGATATTGATATACTAGTTCAGAACAGGTTGTCCATGGGAGTTATTGTATGCAGATGATTTGGTTCTCATAGCAGAGTCGATGGAAGAATTAGTTGAAAAGTTTGAGAAGTGGAAGAAAGGACTAGAAGAGAAAGGGCTAAGGGTGAACACAGCAAAGTCTAAAGTCATGATTAGTAGCATTGCAGCCAAGTGTGACCTTGTAGTTGGAAAGTGGCCTTGTGGAGTTTGCAGGAAAGGGGTTGGTAGTAACTCAATTTTTTGTCAGACTTGCAAGCATTGGGTACATAAGAAGTGCAGTAGTATTGGTGGAAGGTTAAGAGCTGACATTCAGTTTGTATGCAAGCGTTGCAAAGGTGAGATTATAGAGAATGAAGTATTTCCAGCTTAAATGATGTATAACAGTGGCTCGTTAGAGATAGTTGAGAACTTCTGTTACTTAGGTGATATGTTGGGCAGTGAAGGGGGTGTTGGAAGAAGTGTTACTTGCAGGATAGGTTCTGCTTGGAAAAAGTTCAGAGAGTTACTTCCTTTGTTGACTAGCAGAGTCTTGTCAATTGAGGTAAAAGGTAGGTTGTATGAGGCCTGTGCAAGAAGTGTTATGTTGTACGGGAATGAGACATGGGCAGTGAAGCAGGAAGATCTTGACCGTTTAGAAAGGAATGATATGAGAATGGTTAGGTGGATGTGTAACGCCAGTCTGAGAGACAGAAAGAGTTCAGAGGAGCTAAGAAGCAGGCTAAGTATCCGTAGAAATAAAGATGTTATCCAGATAAGAAGATTGAATTGGCTGGGGCACTTGGAAAGAATGGAGGAGGATAATTGGGTAAGAAAGTGTAGAGACTTGATAGTTCCTGGGGCAAAGCCCAGAGGCAGACCGAGAAAGACTTGGCAGGAGGTTATAAGGACAGACTTGATACAGAGGAAGTTGAGTTTAGATCTAACACAGTCTAGATCAGATTGGAAGAGGGACATTAATATACCCCGTCCAACCCATGCTAGCATGGAAAACGGTCGTTAAGCCGAGAATGATGAATGATGATGATGATGAAGCCCTCTCTATCGCTAATAACGTTAATGTTTATTATTGCAATTAATAATTTTAAAAGCTCTCTTTCTCACAAAACTTATTACTAAATTTCATCTCGCAACTTATTGATTTTAAATCACATCGATCACATAGTGTCATTGTCTATCAGTGAGGTAATTATTTTTCCAAAAAAAGGTTATCACAATGTTTCTGTTCCTTTGCATGAATTTAATTACTGTCTAACCATTCATGCAAGTTTCACATGGATTACATTCAGACTGTATCACACAAGCAAATCACAGTTAGCGTAATTTTAGATTTCACACATTGCACATGCAAAATCAAAACCAAATAAATGTAGTTGTATAGAGCTGGGATATTACTGTAAAACACAGTCATATTTGTAAGAACTACATATAAAAAAAAGCACATGCAAGTCAAATAGTATATGCAATGAATTGCTCATTACAGCATGTCTACATTTATCTAAAAGTGCGAATGACAGGGCATGCACTAAAATATTTCAGACATACTTGATGAGAGATGACATATATATTACATTTGAAAAGCTTAGGAAAGTTGAAAAATAACTGCACCAAAAAATAAAATATTAACAACTAAACACATTGGAAGTGTTGCAATCTTACCTATTAAGTGTATCTTTGTCCCAGACGTCAATGTAAATGTAATACAATAGTTCACATAACGGAATTTGTGAGAGTTGAAGAACACCACTGTTGTTAACAGTTGACAAAGGGAAAGAAAAGGCCGTCTGAGGAATGTTATCAACTTCAAAAATAAATGTTTGATTCCAAACTGGCTCAACTGTTCTGTACTGAATCGATGTAAAGTGCTCCTCATCTCCAAATTTTACAATACAATAAGGATCTGCCTTACCAGTTGGATCCATAGGAGGGAAATCTTTGCCTTGCAGTACTATAAACAAGAAGGAAAATTCTAGTTACGCTAAAATATCTAAACCCCAGCATACACACCGCAAGGTGTTATTTGATTACATTACTTGCTGTTTGTACATATAGCAGGTATAACAATTGAATGTTGTCACCTAACTAAAACCTTTCTTTTTCTACAGTAATTTATTTCAGTCAAACAGTCTTTGCATAAAATAAAACAGTAAAATAAAAATAAACATTATACATTCTATAACATGCTGTCCAAAATCAACGTGTTTATTCAGACACTTTTAAAACGCAATCCTTTAAGCTTATTCAAAATGATTCAAACATATAGCACTGCGCTTCTCAAAAATAAAATGCTTCCTGTTACATGCAAACCCCCATTTAGAAAGAACTTTGGATCAGGACACTCCCAAAGTGGCCTAATTACATATTTTCCCTTATATTTTCAAGCATTGTTAAAATCTCCAACAGCACAACGATCGTTAATTTAATCCAAAAACAAACTTCCAAGATCCAAAATGATTGTGGTCTTCTGATTTTTCGTAATGTTTTGATTTCTAAGATATACCAGCTGTCTGGAGATGTATTGCGAAGCCGGGAAATTTAAAATTGTGTCGCTATCAATGAAATGGTTTATTGCATGAAGACAGTCAACATGTCTCGCCTTTGCCACCCACAAAAAAGTGCATCGATACACACCATAAAATATGGAGTTAAAAGTGCTTTTGAAAGTTTCCAAAAGAGAATTGCAATAGCACTAGCCAGATTCAAAGGTGTGAAAAACATCAGTGATGACATATGACATCTCGCATTTTATTTGTTAGCTGGTGACCTATAACATGCATTCTAACACAGAAGTGTCTTAGTCCTCTAAGTATTTTCCAAATATTGAAAGTGTTTTGTTTGTTTTTGGATTGAATTTTTTGAAGCTCGTAATGACATTAAAAACCAGATTCATGGTTTTATGAGAAACAAAAAATATATCTACAGAGAAAAAATTATGTCACAGATGTCTGTTAAGAAGGTAGGTAGATAGGTAGGTCAAAATTTTTATTAGCCTATTTCCAATAAGTCTGGCAATCTGAGTATGGACACCCGCCCAATTCTTTACCATCATTTAACCCCTAGTGGTAGTAGTAATAGTATTTATTTGCTGCTTTATAAATTAGACAATTTATAAGATGACAATGAGTTTGTATGTTATATTTTAGCATTTGTTGTAAATACATAAAATTATTATTATTGTTGTATAAGATTTTAATTTTTTGTATTACTTTTGATGGACACTACAGTGATGATTTATGTTTTTTAAGCATCTTGCACATCAAGGTTTGGCTGTCCTTAATTAATTGTTGGCTTGCCATTTTCCACTTAGACGTCTCACCAAGAAGTCTGAGCCCTTTCCACTGATCACCAGAACAAGAAGCATCATTCTCGAAACTCAACACATGTATAGTCATTCCTCAAATCATGTGTTTTTACAACCCAAATGCTGAGATCAAACATATCGTTGATGCAAGCCCAACCAGATAAGGAGCAATACTTACGCAGAAACAATCAGATGGACTGGACAGTTTAAACCAATTTCTTATGGATCAAGATTATTGACTGATGTGGAGACCCGATATAGCCAAACCGAGCATGAAGCAATAGCAGTAATGTGGTTATGTGAACACTATCACTATATTATGTCTACCGCTACATTAACATAATCACAGATTACAAGCCATTAGAGATATCACCATCATAACATCCACCACCCAGGATTTAGAGGTGCTTGATACGAAGGGACTAAGAACGACAACGAATAGCAGTTCCAAAGTGTAACGATTGTAATGCATATGCCCAGGAAATATACCCAGCGGAAGACGATGTGTAGACAGTAAAATGATATCTTTTTTGTATGACGAATAGGTGAAAAAAAATCTGCAGACCAACCAACCCTACAACAAAACTACAAGTTGGAAAACGGCAAGCCAACAATTAATTAAAGGGATCCTGAGGTACTTTTACAAGTTGAACTCACCTGAAAGATGTTCATGAAAAATTCCAAATGACATATCCACTTTTTGTTAAAAGTTCAAGCAACCCCAGATATCGTTTCTTAAATATTTGTTTTTCTTGCCACCTTAACGGCTGCTTCAACCTTCTTGTTTGTTAAAAATTTCAAACTAGTTCCAGTCTTTTTTTGTGGCAAATGACCCTGTTTCAGAATATTTTATGTACCGTAAAAAAAAATTATCACCCAGAACAATTAATATGCCTTCACAACAAAGTTAAAAAAATTCTACGTATTTTCAACACCGATCTCTGTATGAACAATTTTTTTTTTTTTTTAAAAAAATAATTCAACATATTATTAGCTGTCTCAGCAATAAAACGAAAAGAGATGATCAGACAGTAGTAGTAAGTAGTAGTAGTAATAATTTATTCATCAATAGACAAAAAGTACACGATTTTATAAAAAAATGATTTTATAAGTATTGTTGTTGTCTATTGAAAGGAGATCACCACAAAGCAAAATGGCTTAAATGAAAGTGGTGACCACCTAAGAAACAGGACATCACAAATAGGACAAAACACAAAGACAGGACTGGGACTAATACAAAACACAAAGGTAGGAGTTTATGTAGATAAGTCTAGTCAAATAGGAATTTACCAAGAAAAATCAAAGCACAAGGCATGATGCAAAAAATACGGAGGCTGATACAGTTAAAAAATATAATAAAATTTAGTAGCTGTTTAAGAAATGCTGAAATAGGATAGGTTTGATCTCAAAAGTAGATTTACTAAGAAGTCGAAAAGGAAAAGATTTTTGTACCTCATTCCACGATTTTAAAGAGTGAAATCTGATAGACTTTTTCCCAAATGATGTTGAAAAAACAAAAGGTAATTTTAAAAGCCCTTGTTGATCAGCACAAGTGTGTTGATCATGAGAAAAGTTAATGGAAAAAGTATTTTTGATAGTGTCAGGAAGGCTATTATGAGCTAAGTTGTGCAGAAAAATAATATTTTGCATAGAGATCATGTCGGGAAACTTGAGAAGTCCGAGATTGGAGTAGAGTGAACTGAGTGTGTAGGGAGTTCCAAAAGAAATGAGTCGGATAGCATGATTTTGGATAATTTCAATACGATGTGTACGATAACTTTTTTGACCCCAAACTTGTGAACAGTATAAAATTCGTGAATAAAAGATGGCATAGTAAATCAGCAGGCGTATATTTTTGGGGACAAGGTGACGGATTTTGGCTAGAGCTCCATTAGCTTTCTTAAGACTCATCATTCATCATCATTCTCGGCTTAACGTCCGTTTTCCATGCTAGCATGGGTTGGACGGGGTATATTAATGACCCTCTTCCAATCTGATCTAGACTGTGTTAGATCTAAACTCAACTTCCTCTGGATCAAGTCTGTCCTTATAACCTCCTGCCAAGTCTTTCTCGGTCTGCCTCTGGGCTTTGCCCCAGGAACTATCAAGTCTCTACACTTTCTTACCCAATTATCCTCCTCCATTCTTTCCAAGTGCCCCAGCCAATTCAATCTTCTTATCTGGATAACATCTTTAATTCTACGGATACTTAGCCTGCTTCTTAGCTCATCTGAACTCTTTCTGTCTCTCAGACTGGCGTTGCACATCCACCTAACCATTCTCATATCATTCCTTTCTAAACGGTCAAGATCTTCCTGCTTCACTGCCCATGTCTCACTACCGTACAACATAACACTTCTTACACAGGCCTCATACAACCTACCTTTTACCTCAATTGACAAGACTCTGCTAGTCAACAAAGGCAGTAACTCTCTGAACTTTTTCCAAGCAGAACCTATCCTGCAAGTAACACTTCTTCCAACACCCCCTTCACTGCCCAACATATCACCTAAGTAACAGAAGTTCTCAACTATCTCTAACGAGCCACTGTTGTACATCATTAAAGCTAGAAATACTTCATTCTCTATAATCTCACCTTTGCAACGCTTGCATACAAACTGAATGTCAGCTCTTAACCTTCCACCAATACTACTGCACTTCTTATGTACCCAATGCTTGCAAGTCTGACAAAAAATTGAGTTACTACCAACCCCTTTCCTGCAAACTCCACAAGGCCACTTTCCAACTACAAGGTCACACTTGGCTGCAATGCTACTAATCATGACTTTAGACTTTGCTGTGTTCACCCTTAGCCCTTTCTCTTCTAGTCCTTTCTTCCACTTCTCAAACTTTTCAACTAATTCTTCCATCGACTCTGCTATGAGAACCAAATCATCTGCATACAATAACTCCCATGGACAACCTGTTCTGAACTCCATCGACAGCGCTTCTAAGACTAGAACAAACAACAAAGGACTAAGTACAGAACCCTGATGTACACCAACATTTACACTAAATTCATCACTAAGTGAATCTTTAATCCTGACACGACTTCTAGCATTGCTGTAATAGACTGTACCATCGTAACTAGCCACTCATCCACACCTAATTTTCTCATAGCCCACCAAATAACTTTACGTGGCACTCTATCAAAAGCTTTCTCTAAATCTACAAAGGCAAAATAGAGATTCTTTCTCTTTCCTAAATACTTTTCCTGAAGCTGTCTGAGTAAAAATATTGCATCTGTAGTGCCACACCCTGGAACAAAACCAAATTGCATCTTATCTATATCAATTCTTTCTCTAAGTAACTTATCAATCACTCTTTCAATAACTTTCATTACTTGATCAACCAACTTCAAACCTCTATAGTTACCTCTTTCTAATGCATCACCCTTGCCCTTGAAACAATTCACTATTACACTCGACTGCCACTCACTCGGAATAGCACCATCCTTTATAATCTGATTAGCAAGACTTGTAATAAGCTCAACTCCAATATATCCAGATGCTTTTACCATCTCTGCAACAATACCTGATACTCCTGCAGCCTTGCCAATCTCCAATTTCCTAATAGCCTCCACTACCCATTCTGTCTTGATCTGCATAGCTGGCCCTTCTACAACATCATCATCAGACAAATTATCCTCATCCCAATCAAACTCAGTGTTAAGCAACCTCTGATAATAATTCTTCCAAGCTACCCTTTTCTCCTCCTCTGTGCTAGCCAAAACACCTTCATCATTACGTATACACTTCTCACCTACAACATCTTGATTAGTCTTCTTCATTTGCTTTGCTATCTTGAATACCTCATTGCGCTGGTCTTCCCTTCTTAACACATCTGCAAATCTGTTTCTCTCTGCTTCTGATTTTGCCTTATACACTGCTGTACGAGCACGACGCTTAGCTTCTAAGTAAATATTTTTACTACCACCTGACTTCCACTCTTTCCAAAGTTTCCTCTTATAATGGTATGGTACTAATAATGGTATTATTAATTTGTGATTTTCAGCTTAGGTCAGAGTCTAGAATGATTCCAAGGTATTTGACTTGATCAATGGGATAGATTTTAGTACCATTAACATTTAATTTAAAGTTGAAATAAAGTGGCTTAAAAGGACTTTTGAAAATAACATATTCTGTCTTTGTTTTGTTGAGAGAAATCTTATTGGCATTAAGCCAGTGACATAGGAGTTTAAGATTTAAATGCTTGGCGAGTTGTTTAGGCGATTTACTGATGTGCAGCATGTTGGTGTCATCAGCAAAAAGGTGAACTAAAGAATAATTGATAGCAAAATGAAGATCATTTATGTACACTAAAAATAAAAGTGGACCAAGTATAGACCCCTGTGGTACACCATGATTGATAAATTTCTGAGAAGACATAGAGTTATTGATACATACAAATTGTTTTCTATTTGTTAAAAAAGACCTAATTAAAGAAAGTGGGATGCCACGAATACCATAGTGGGATAATTTTTTCAGTAAGATTTCATGATCAACTGTATCAAAAGCTTTTTGCAAATCAATAAATACACCGCAAGCAAAGAGACCATTGTCAAGAGCATCCATAATTTTTTGAGTGATGTTAATGAGTGCTTGGGAAGTGGAAAATTTCAAAAAATGTATATCGTATTAAAAAGAAGTCTCGAAGTTCTTTCTCCCACATGACACAGCAGGCAATAAGTCAGCCCTGCCCTCAGTTTTGTGAGGAGAGACGTTCTGCGAAGTCTCTAACATTTGAGTGTCCCGTACAGTTTTGCTTCATGTTGAACTGTGCCCGTGACAAACATTTTCAAAGCATGTCACCGGCGACTTCTGCAATATTCGACCTAATGATGCCCCGACCTATAATGAGTTCAACTCAAAACATAAAAAGCCAGTTGGCAGTGAACTATTAACTTAGCGAAGTTCACCATCGCGGGAAGGTATGTCAATGAGACTTGTACTCCATTTCCATTTGTCATCATCTTAGGAGATCAATACATCGAATTTATGAGAAGTCTAGCCCCAATACAAGGTGAATGACAAAGGTTTTTGCCAGCTGAAAAATTTCACTACAAAAAAAATTGCCGACGCAATGCCGACGCAAATCAGTTGAAATGTATCTCACGTCGGCAATAAATAATTATTGCCGACGTAAAAAAATTCTAATTATAAGGGCTGATTCATATCTTTAGCATAGCTGGATATTTCTAGCTCTGGCTAAGCCAGAACAGAACTAAGCATCTCAAGACTTTTAGTGTGCATAGGTATAAGCACGGCTGTTTCGCTACGGTCAAACCGCGGACAAAATTAAAATGGCTTCCACAATTTTTTTGAAATTTTGTATTTTTATCATTTTTTAAGTTATTGAAACTTTTTTTGTATTGTTTTAATTTTACTGAAATAAAAAGTATTAAAACGATCTACTTTTCTCCTTTTTAAATATATAAATATGTTATACATGTGTGTTATGGATTTCTAGTTATTTCGTCGAACAAAACACACAAAATTAAAAAAAACATTATTTTTGGCGAAAGTATACCATCTTTCCAACCTCGTGGCAACGCCGCGCTACTAGCTACGGACTTGACAATTGGTATGGGGGGCCTGGAAACAAGGTTCTATCGGCCAGTACCGTGCACCGTCCGTCTCACAAACTATAAACTACTTAAATTTTAAGTTAAAGTCTTCTTCAGGCGCTAAAAAAGAGGAGAAAAAGTTTCCAAAGTGGTGCTCGGGAATTTGATTAGTGTGATCCCTTTTCTGTCTAATTAAATAAGTATCTAAACTTCTAAGAGAGTCATAGCGATGCCATTTAATGTTTTGTTAGGTATGGTTTTTCCCAAAAAAATTACGGCGGCGTGGTGTTTACCTTGGACTTGATTGCTCGACCCGGGAATCCTAGTTCGAAACCGGAATTTTTCGAAAATGTTGGAATAAGCGAGACAACGGTGTCTTAGTAATTTTTTAGCTAGCTAAAGGTTGGCAGAGCACGAGGTAAGGGACAAAACAGTAAACTACTTTATTTTGCAGGGATTTTATTATTATTTTTGTGCTATTAGAGCACCCTTAAGTTTAAGAAATTGTTTTACAGCTTGTAAAACTTTAAGCGTGGCTAATTGTTATCTTTTTTAATCTTGCTTCTGTTTTATATTTTTCTGTAAAGAGTAGCTATTTTTTGGTCCTACAGTTTTGCATTTTGCATCGTGTTCTGTAGCTAAGTCACTTAATACTTCTTTTTTATATTTAGTTAAGACTTTGGTGGGCTTTCTCAAGATGAAATTGTTGAATTCAAAGATGTTTCTAGCTAGCTAGCTAGCTAATCTTGCTTTATTATCACAAGATTGGGTGCTATTTTATACAATTTATAAAGAAACACAAAATGATTGCTTTGTATATATATAATAAATAAAATATTTATGCACAACTTGAGGTATTTTTTTCTAGCATGATAAACTAAAATGTTGAAACCGTCGACTCTGAATGACGTTTTATTTAATATATAGATGTCACATATTTGGCCCGAAACACCTTAGGACCAAAAGTGACCCTTTGGACAATTTCGGACAGTTAAATATTTCATCTACATCATCTTTAATTACCTCAGAATCCAAAGTAATGTTTTTTATTCAGTTAATAAACAAATTTTAAGCATACATTTAGGCTCTATAGGCCGTTTTTCCCCTTTTTTTCACATTTGGCCCAAAAATAACCCTTTGGACAATTTCGGACAGACTAATATTTCATCTACATCATCTTTAATGGTCTTAGAATCCAAAGTAATGTTTTTTATTCAGTTAATAAACGAACTTTAAGCATACATTAAGGCTCTTAAGGCCGTTTTTCACATAGTTCTCACATTTGGCCCAAAAATAACCCTTTGGACAATTTCGGACAGTAATAAAATTAAGTAATTTTCATTCCAGATATTTAACCTAACCTGTGGACCATAAAAAACATGTTTTCTTAACTTTATTCCAGAGATATTGTGGAAGACATTCATCTAAATGATAATTTTTAAGTCATTTTTAGACATTTTGGCCTAAATTTACCAATTTCGGACAGGTGTCCAAAATCTTTTTTCTTTTAATAATATGGAAAATTTATCTAAGATTATTATTCTTTTTACAGAATATAAAAATCTTATTTTGTTCTTGAGATATCCTGTTTTAACTGAGAGGGTAAATCGAATTATTTTTTCGTAGCATTTTTGTCCGCTACGAAACAGCCGTGTAAGATAAAGTCTTGTCTGTTGTTTTGACATTGTAGAACATTGTAGACTAACTTGATTGGGTAAATTAACCTAATCAGGGTAGCTCTAGCAAGAGTCACCAGATTGGGGGAAAGATCCCACCAACTGTGTAACTGTCCCTTCTATTTTACAAAAACCGTATCAGGTGTCACCCCTAAGAGAACAAAACAACATTGAAAATAAAAATACGTCATTAGGACATCAAAAATCTGGACAAATTTACCTGAAAGTTTAAGCCAAGCTTTTCTTGGTCCTTGCCAAAATAATTTTGCATCAACTGGTTCGTCATTTTTTACATTAAGTGGCACTGCAATTTCGTAATCCTCTATCATGGCGTCTTTACTATTACAAGGTACGTACCACAAACTATTCATTTACGACCTTTTTTGTTTAAAATCGATATGGAGGTAACAAACATTTTGAAGACAGCAAACATGAAACAAATCTGCACCTTCCCCCTTCCATAAACTTTCGTTTTCTTGTTACATACACACGAAACCGTACGGAAATCAGCTTTGTCCCCAGTTTTTTTTCTCTTTTCATAAACTAGAAGGACGGTGAGTTACGCGACCCCAAGCTCGACCCGAAATTTTAGTTATTTGCCAGTTGTTCACTAGCAGAAATGTCACTTTCAACTAAAGTGCTCTATGTGAGGCCTGATCATCCTTGTCCCAAGGGTCTCTTAAAGCCAAGCAAAATGCCCATGTGAACGAGATTGGGCCCAATGAAAAAATACCTGAACAGTTGAAACGACAGTCAAACTCTAATAACAAAACCTCCATATGTAGCGGACACGTTATAACGGACCCCTCTCTTTAACGCAGACGCCAGTCCGAAGTCTTCTCAATTTACAGCTTCCTCTCTCGAACTAACATCTTCACAGTAGACTCACCCACCGGGTCAGGCCGTATAAATGAAAAAGCGAAGGGCTTTCTTAAGTTTGTTTTACTTTTTTAAATAAAACATAGCAGCATTTTGAGTTTAGGCTCTTTCTTCTCCCAACAGCAGCTTCTTGACACACTTTGCGGTTAATTTCACTATATCCGAACACCCCCCAGAGCGGGTGTTTAAAGTAATACAAGAAAGACACGCGTCTTCAACATCTGGCGCCCCTGAAGTTTTTGCGGCACATTGATAATTCACCATCAATGTGTAATGGCTGCGGTGTGGAAACCAGTCCCAGATTTTTGTGGACCTTTTATAAAGTGTGCGGTTACATATAACACAAACATCTAATGGAAACACAAAAAATTTTAGTTTGAAAATTTTGCACACACAGCTTTGGTTCAGTTTACGAGATTATTGCTTTGCTTTAAGTTTTACTTTATTTTTTGTGGATTTAAAAACAGAAGTTGCATGATGCTTTTAAATAATAAAGAGATAACATTACGACGATTTTGATTCGGTTTATCATATTGTTGTTTCACTTAAACCTAGAAGGATCCTCCTAGCTCGAACATCCTTCCATGTTGTTTAAGAAATCTAATTTGTTAACTTGACGTACTGAACTTCGTACTGTACCATATTTTTATGTGACAAATGCATGTAAATGTTCAATAATTTTGAACATTTACATGCGTTTGTCACATAAAAATATGTTAGGAATGTCGGAAGATGAAATTCAACGTATATATTGAATATATACGTTGAATTTCATCTTCCGACATTCCTAACATTTGTAAGCTAAAATTTCTACATTTTCGAATTTTCTCCTCTACAAAAAAATACAAGTTAAAGATAAAAACTAACATTGGAAAGACATATGCATTACGAGGACTTAGTGAAAGGTCCAAAAATCCTGACATTTTCCTGACATCTCATAAAAATATCAAGTTTTCCTGACATTCTGACTCTATTTTTAAAATTCCAGACGGCGAGTGGACACTCTGACAGAAAATATATTCTCAACTTTCAAAATCACAGCTTTTCCGTCTGGGCATGGTTCGCCAAATTGATTTCGAGCATGTGAATCAATAACAACAAGAAGCCCTGCGGCTTAAAGATTTCCGCCATTAGCAATAATCTAAAAAAGTACTGAACTGTGAAGAGGACTGAGTAATATGGGGGAACAAAATCATTGAATATTCTAAAATTTTAAATTTAAATTTTTGATTATTATTGTAACTGGAAATCATAGCTAACTTAACTTACATAAACTTCATTTCTCTATATAAGAACAATTTTAAAAGAAAAATAATAAACCTGAAAATTGATGAACAATAAAAACAAAATAAGAACAACGGCAAGGTTGAAAATTTATTTATTTTCTCCTTTTCTCTGAAAAACAACTTTGAAAATATCTTTAAAGCAAATTTTTTTCACATAATCAGTTACGAAAGGTTATTTTCAGACTACATATACTTATTTTTTCTTTTATAACACACTTGTCACGGTTTTTTAGCTATAATACATTATCTTTCACCAAAAATATTCAGCCTCAACAATTCCTCTTTAAATTAAAATTCATGAATAATTAATTAGTTCTGCTTAATATAGCTTTAGTCTACGTGCTTGCAAAATTGTACAGAAGCAAATGACGTAATTATTAAAGTGAAACGTTAATAACATCAAAGATGGCGCATTATAAGACGATCTTCATTATGCTACACTGCACGAGCTTTAACTTTCGATAGCATATAAACTTTAAAATAAAGTGTTGTTCATTGGATAATAAAACAATTTGATGCACTGTTAGGATTCTTATTGGCTTAAAACTCATTTTAGCCTCGTTCTCAGAAAAAAATCTGTCAAAACGAGGATTTAGGCTTTAGCCTGGATAAGTTTCGGGCGTCCAGCCTAGCTGCGCTGTCTCTATCTATCTACCTATCTCTCTATCTCTCTATCTATCTCCTCAGGCGATTTTAAAGATTCCGCCTTCGCTGGCGGAAATCAAAAACATATCGCGACGTGCTAATGATAGAAAAGTATTATTCCTAAAAAAAAAACAATTTGCCTACGTGAATATGTTGTTTGGACAAATTATTAAAAGTTCTGGCAAGCAATTAGACCCACAGTGCAGAAAGGCTAAGTGCAGAAAGCCATAAAGAAATTGCATCGGTGATGAGATAAACCTTAACTTGTACATTCTCAATCATGTTCTAGGTAATTCTGGACAGGATAGAAATTCTGTACTCCCTGTTGCTTTATAAAGTAAATTCTCTTATCCAATAATATATTCTAGGTCATACAGTTCCGGCAACTAACATTTTTAAATGCAGAAAAAGTAGTACTGTACAAGAAAAAGATGAACATTGGATGCCTTTCGTTTGCCCGAACGTTTTGTTGTCCCGATGGAAAGTTGTCTCAATTAACATTGAGTGGTTTTATAGAGAAAGCAGGTGAAAGTGGAAGTTGAAGGTTTGTCACCCAAGTGACATGACATTATACAGTGTCATATAGTAGCAACAAAAATTTGAAAACGTGCATGGCAATAGCAGAAGAGCAGTACCAAGTTCAGTTGAAAAACAGACAGGTGAAGAGATTGAATTTTTGTGGACAATTTTTTGCAGTCCTGAAAATATTGCTTATTATAAAAAGCGACTGGAGAAAATATAACAATGAATTTGGTTTATAGATTCACACACATGTGATAGTAAAATCTTATCATCAAGCACAAACGGTAACAACCGTCTGAAAATAACTGTGAGATTTACGCTTCCGATTTAGCAGTATACGTTTATTCTTAATGGTCGAACTATGTGAGATATCATGCTCTGTCTTAATGATAAAATATGGCTCCATTCGAGTTATTTCAATGTTTTATTTATATATTTGGACGTAATATGAAAGTTATATCATATCGCCACTCTTATTGTATTGACTCTTATAAGAGTACTCTTCTAACTAATTATATAGCAATAAGGCGCTGGGGTTAGCGAGATACTGTAAAGATGTAATAATGTCATTCGTGATAGTGCTATTCGTCTAACAGACCATAAATTGGCTATTTTTCAAACTCGGCTTTCTTTATCCACATAATATAACCTAGATCCCAGAGCCGTTGTCTCTGTATATCTGACAGCAAGATAAGCGTAGCGCCTGTGAAAGACAAAAAGCCCTTGGGAATGAGGTTGATGGGAATAGGAACATCTCTAACAAACGTAATGAACGTTGTGTGCAATTAAGCGACATGTGGACCGAAAAGTCACATTTTTGTAGGAGATAGAAAATCCACCATCAATTGCGCAGTTGACACGGAACAAAACAAAAGTAAATGACGCAATGCAGGAAAAACAATTGTCGGGGTTTGATGAACCTCGTCCACGGGGCACTTTGCAAAAAAAGCCCTGAAAACGAGGTTGTGGTTTTATATATAGCACCAGTTAGGTTAAAAATAGCTTGTATGAGTGTATTTTGCAAAAAAAACTTTAAAAAATCAATATTTATACAGCTTTCGTCAACTAAAAAAATAAACTGAATCCAAAACTCTCTTGATATCAAAGGAACCTAAAGAAAATAACATATTACATCAAATATATAATTTCATAGGAAGTCTTTACCAAATTTTCATTTGACTATCTTCCCCCACAACCTTCTCTCGACACAGGTGAAGATACTGGTAAGATACAAGTGAAGACACGAGTAGGGACACAGATGAAGACACAAGGTTAAGTGAATTAGTAGCCCACCTTGTTCGGGTAAAGCGTTAAAGTTGGCTGCTTTCGTTCCGTCCTTCAGAGGTTTACGAAGTCTGAAATAACAAAAATAGTACAAGGTAAACTCGCGTATAACATATATACTCTAGACTACTAAATAAAATCAATAATAAGGAGTTGAAATTATTGAATAGGTGAAAAAAATGTATGTGTATTTCAATAAGAAGCCTTTATGGTGGCTTTATTCAGTTAAATGTCATTGCATTGCAACATGGAGGTAGAAATAATGATTACAACGATTCTTTTCATCACATCTCACATTTAGAATTGGATTGCAGGAAAAATTGAACAGGCAAAAATACTCTGCTGTCTCAATAAATTAATTAATGAGAGGAGGGAGGGGTGATTATTTAGCACTCTATCATAACAGAAGTTTTAACACACCTTAAAAACAAAACTAAGTATATAAAAACTCACGGCTTGCCAGCGAATTTTCTATCGAAATGTTGTTTCAAATCATCAAGAATAGGCAACTGGTGTAAAGCTACGAATTCTTCTCGACAGAACTAAAACAACAACAAAACCATACCCGTTAGATAGATTTCACAAATATTCAGTCTACCTTGGGGGAATAAATTTGCGGTACTTAATATTACGAAGCTTCTTTTTGAAATTTCGGACCTATCCGCAGAATTAAGCGCTTCTTTTGAGCCAATCAAAAAGAAAATTAGTTCCGAAAATGTGGGCATATGTCGATCAATCGCAAAAAAAATTTGATAAGTTTTTAAGAACTATCGATTTGCAAAAATATTTAAAATTCTTACATATGATTTACATTACTTTAAAGTAAACATCGACACGAAATTTTTGTGGTATAACCAACAGAAATATTCAAAATGTAATTTTTTTTATAAAAAGCAAGTCTGCATTCTCACGAGAACTTTCAATCGCAAAAATGAACTCTGCATTTTGTATAAAAGCCTAATCACAAACAAATGTTCCGCAATAATTTCTTCCAGTTTAAAATATACTCCCCCTTTCTTTTAGAAACTTTTAACCGCCAGCGTCATTTTCACTCGAACTGTACATTAATTTCCCATATTGCTCTCTCAGTAGAAAATGGTTACAAGTAAAGAAGTTGTAACGTTTAAGCAGACACACAACGCAGAAAAAATAATTCTAACAGAAAAAGGAAAAGTCGTCTTGAAATATAGTTCAAGACTCCAGAAAGCTTTAGAGCTTTGAGGACTTGTAGCGAACTTTTACTACATCTTTCCAGTGTTACATCGCAGAGACATAAAATAAACATGCATCAGATAAATGTTGATGATAAAAACCTATTATTGGTCAAAGAACAATTTTCTTAGGACGAAGATAACATACTTACTTTATTCATAAGATCGACATCACAAGCATGTGACCAAAAACTATCGTGTACAGAAGCAAACGTCATTTGATGTTTCTGGCAACGAAGTGCTGTGAGCATCAAATGAGACGAATCCAGTGAATGTATAAAGTTTGGAGGAAAACCTCCTTTCTGTTTTGTTAAGTTCGGTATTTGTGTATAGTCAAAATAATGCGAAGACGAGACAGTTTGTAGTGGAGTAGAAATACTCTCTGTGGTTTCCCTGTGGTAAGGTTGGATCACAGGGAGTCCAAGAGGTGTAACCCAATCGACGCAATTGCCAGTTAACGCGATTTGCGCAGCTGATATTGTCAACCAGTCCTAAAAAAAGGGTGAAAATTAGTCACATCGAGTTGTATCTCTTATGCGCGATATTCTAAGGACTCTCATCTTTCGCCCAATTTCCCCCCAAAACCTATGCCTTTTCAGTCGAAATATTTTGTTGGAAAAAATATTAGTCATTTAGAGAGAAAATTTCAGGCTTTCGTAAATTGTTTTAAATATTTTTTAAATATTTTTTCAGTCACTATGCAAGACAGAGTTAAAAAACAATTAAAACAACTCTAGGCTCTAACCCAGTAAGTATTCTAAACATAAATTGTCACGCAAAATTTTTGTCCATCAAAAAATACTTGGTCATTTTCATTTTGTCCGATAATTGATTGACTAAAAAAGTTGCTTGGCGATTGACTGGTCACATTATCTGTTGTAACAAAGCAAGAGCTCTTACCAATTAGCACCACAGCCTAATAATCTATAATCCTGCGTTATGATTACGTTAACTCTTTCACATCGGACAGGTCAGAAAAAAGTCACTTTCGGCAAACGTTATTTTTGACGAGTAAATCGAAATCGAAATGCCGGCCTTCAAAAAAAACTTCTAAATGCACCCAAACTTGACCTATTTTAACCCTTCAGTCTCGGGTCAAAGTTTCAGAATTTTCCACTCCGGAAGTTCGAAAATATGAAAGTAATGCTACCTTAAGGTCGTCATCGCTTTTATTTAATCTAGTAGATTAGTTTTTATAACTTTGTGCAATACATAGATAAAACATAAACATATTTATTCAATCAGAAAATTGTAGGTATTAAACTAGTTCAAATTTATCTAGAATTAAAAAAAACTACCTGTATTAACCTTGCAGACGTAAACATTTCTGTTAAACTTTTAAACACTTCTTGAACGACATAAACAGAAGCTTTAAATATAATATCGCTGCCAACACCCAATTCTTTCAACTGTTTTTCGATTTGCAATCTACCCCCGACAAAGGTTACACCATAGACAACCGTCATTACAGTTTGCTTGACAACTTTGCGTGTAACTTTACCTGCAAAAAACGACAGTTACTATAATGCTTCCCGGGAGTTTATATATTTTTTTATTTTTAGGGGCATCTATTCGAGAGGGGCGTGTAAAAAAACAGGGGGCATTTAATAATAAACTTTTGTATTTTTTTTCTCCTGTCAATAGAATGCATAACTAAGACAAAGGGGTATTAATCAGAGGGGATATTTATCATAGAGGGTAAATTAATGGGGACGAATACTACAGTGGTCGCTTCTTAAAAACATCATTAAAATAGAGGGGCAGTTAATCGAGAGAGGCGTTTAATCGAGAGGGGCGTTTAATCGAGAGGAGCTTCTAACAGAAGGGCGTGTTTAAATGAAGCTTTACGGTAGGTGATTAGAATACTGGCAAATTAACAAAACAACTCAATAACTTCGTACCTTCCAGTAGCTGTGCGATAGACAACCCATCTGCTGCATCTTTAACTCGAGTCTTTTCAACCAAGTTGGCAACTTCCATATATACATCTTGAGGTCTGTCTGATGGCATTAAATTCACCTGTCTGAAGAAAGTTGTAAAGTAATTACTTGAAGTTGAAAACTTTGTTTATTTTTTCTCACAAGCTGTAAAAGTTCAAACTTTACCAAAGTTATATATTTGTAAGACAATGATGAAATTAGAAGAACTTAAACACAATATTAAGACAAAAATGTATAGAAAGTTTGTAAAAAAATAATGGAGAGTTGCTTCATCCGCACAACCTTCGTGGGTTTTGAAAATTTCGGATTTTTCATCGAAAATCTGTTCTAGCAAAATAGTTCACATTCTCCATGTTTATGCCCCATGTTTTCAAGTGTTAAAATGATCGTATTTTGTTTGTGTAAACTATGAACTTCGCAAAAGTTTGTCTCGTTAAAACTAACAAGGAAGTGTTGTATCGTAGCATCACACAATTGTTGCACAATTCAAAAAAATTCTCTTCGCAAAATTGAACAGCGCTAGAGTAAAAAATTAGGAGAATTTAAGAAGAACATTTTTCAATATCTTTTTACGGATTTTAGTGAGATTTTGTTGAATTAATTTTTTTTCCACGGATTTAAGAAAGGAGTGGTCACTCCCGAACTTTTTCGCGCTCCGAAGGGAATCAAACAAGAATGAGCAAATTATACATAAACACTCACTTAGCACCATATTCGTCACGCCCAAGTCCAGCATAATGTTGCAATCCATTACAAGAGCCGTCTTGGTGCACGGGTATATGCGAGAAAAAATTCTCAGGGTCACCTGACCGTATTGCATCTGTTAATTCCATACAAGCAACTAACGTCTGCCATGGATCGCTTCCATCCTGCCACCATTTCCGACCCTGATAACCAAGGAGGAGAATAGTTAATTGCGTTTTTCACGCACCCTCCTCATTTTCTTTCTTACTCTGTCTCTTCTTCCTACAGAAAACAACCATCATTTCAAACTTGAAAGAATAAGTAAAAACTTACGGTGAGTGGGTTATCAGTTGAGTCCATGACGTCATCGATATGTCTGTCAACAAACTCGATTCGTTCTTGCAGTGACGATTTCTTCAGTTGACCATGCACATTAACAAGATGCACTTTCAACCAATCCAAACCTTTCTTACCAAGAGGTTTCCCGTCAGCGAACAATAACAAACCACGTGATACATCGCTACCTAAAATGTGTAAGGATTGACCACGTGACTTTTAATCATACTATCTCTCATGTTATGTGTAATTTAGGTGACTTGAAACATTCTGATTGGTTTTCGACGAATCATCACTGTTTCATCCGTAATTTTTGAAAAATGTTATGGTGGACCTATGATTTTGAAAAAAAAGTGGGGAACCTACAATTCTGGACGGACACACAAAACAGTTTTGTTAGAAAAAGCAGTATTAGTCAGTTCAACATGTAAGTGACACAAGAATAATAGTTTAAATATCGAGTTAAGATTTGGAGCCTGAAAAGGTCATCTTACTGGGAATAAAACATGTAAAATACAGCTAAAGTAACTATCCTCATAACATTTTTTGAATTTTTTGAAATTATGGGGGGACCTAAAAAACAAGATAAAACAATGTTTATTTTGGTAAAGTGCCACTTTGTTAACAAGCTACTTCTATAAAGTCATGGCTGACGCTGTTCACAAAATCCTCCTGTGCAAAGCCTGATAAACAGTTTGAGCGAGATCGCTCACCTTGTTTAAAACATTAATATCGTTTACAAATATATATAATAAAGCTATTCGCCACAATAACGATAAATTTATACATAATTGTAGCACATTAACGAACAACTAAAAATGAGACACAAATTTTCAACTTTTTTTTACCGACCTGTGCTTGAAATCACTTTAAAAGTCAACGTGAATTAAAAAAACTGAGATTTTTGTCTCAAACCCTGAAAATCAAACATTACCGATGTGAGAGCAGTGCGGAGCAATAGGATAGATCCGTCCTCTGAAATCCAAGTTGTTTGGTATCCAAAACACCGAGTGACGAAAATAATTTGAAACAGACAACTTGTAGAGTTGATCCATCCGAAGTGCAAACAACTCGTGATACAACTTCTTGCGGCGCTGGCGAGATTTTCTTTCCTGCAGAGTCATTGCTCTTCTGGAAAAAAACGCATCATCGAAAAATTAGTCCGCTACGACCTTAAATTAAGATTTTCGAATTCAATATACAATGTGTAAAGGATTTTTAAATACGAATTGTACGAAGCATTGTCACTACCTCACAAGGGTCATCATATAACAGACTAGTTCGGTCTAATAATAATCTTTCGATAGTCTATCAAAAAATTTAAGCTTCTAAATATTTTATTTAAAATAAATAACATTTTCGTTCTGTCTGGATACAAAACATTGTTGCCACCTATCTCACTTCTCATGAAAGTTATTAAAACATCGACCTTATCATTCTTTTATAATAAAAATGTAATAGATTTCCACGAATTAGTTGGTCAGGTGTGATTCTCGTTAGATATGTGTTGCTACAACACAAACGTTTTACTACCAATACAATATGTCTCACAAACTAACTGATCATTTTTTCTCACCTTTTAAACACGATATTATAAATTTACTCAGCATAGCCTGTTCAGTTCCTATTGGTACTGTTATCAACAAGCGTTCTGCGAAGAAGGATCAGAATGCGTTTAAAGCTCAAATTTTAGCTACAGCAGCCGTGTAAGACAGAAATAGTTCAACAAGACAACCAACTAAGTTATAAACCTAATTTGACTCACACTTTTATTGCCTCTGGCATCATTTAACCGTAGTGTTTTACCAAGGCTACCACCAGTAATATACGGTGCACAAACAACCTTATTCACTAAGGACAGGACTAGTTCACTTACTTTGACTTCCACTGCTCCACATACGGCAACTTTGGACCAATAATATCCAGCTTCATATCTCCATCACCATTAAAGAGGTCGATCATAATATCAAGAATTCTCTCGTTAACCTTCCACGCACAGTTTCCGAGATAGTTTAAACAATCGAATATTTGGTCGATATCGCCATTTTTCGATGCGTTCGACAATTCGTTAAGTTTGTATTCACCTGTTACCGTACGAACTAGATCACCTAGAAAAATAAAAACATGTCAAATGTTAATCCGTCACTGTTTGTCCAAAATGTTTAGATTATACAGCTCCTATTTTCATGTTTCTAGTCGTTTGATATTGCTTTCAGTTAAGTTTTAACAATTAAGAGCATGCGTGTAAGCATTCACCTTCAACCATGGAAATAACTGATTTTTTTTTCTACACAGTATCACTTCGCCATTATCCTTTAGCTGGTAGCCTGCAAATGTTTTACTTTGGCAGGAGTGTAGGCAAAGTAAGCAACGTCAACGCCCTAAAAACTGGGAAATTAGGGCGTGCTGGCGTCAGCTACAATCAGTACTGTTTAAGATTTTGAACTAACCAAATGACGTAAGATCCTAAGCTTGTTGTGAACATTGATAAACGAAATTGACAAGTTTGGAGTGTGTGTTAGACTGTGTGACCAGATTAAGTACAAAGTAGGCTGTAAAATTCCGTCTTTTTTCTTTACTAATTATGTCCATGCTTGCGGACTAAATTAGGTTGAACAATAAATGTAAATGAAAAATTAACTTAACTGTCTTGCTTGATTTTAGTGCAAATTCTTTACTAATTATTTGCTTCCTCTTAAAATAAGTTGTGTGTACATTTGTGTAACCAATACTGTTTTTCTGTTCTATATTTCATTCATTTTAATTTACAACGTATACACTCCGATCATCCCACACAATTTTTAAAGGTGAGAATGTTTTCCATAGCATGAACAAATGTTTACATAACCTTTTTGTGCAAAATGCACTCAAATGCAAGGACCACAATTTTTTGCACTCCAATAACTTTCTGATTTACCTTGGGGTGGGTTTAAAGGTCTTGTTGACTTGCAAAAGCAACTAATTTGAGCAAAAACAATATAACTACTTTGGCCAAGAACAGTTCGACTATTTTGATCATGGAACAGTCTTTTAAACAAGAAAATATAGAGTACATTGATTTAAGAAGACTGTAATGCAACTACTTTAAACACGCACTGTAAAACTACTTTGAACAAAAACACGTGTTGTGTTTTTGTTCAACAATACTTCAAGCAAAAGTATCATGGCTTTTTCGATCAAAAACACCATGATACAAATACTTTTAGCAATTACTCAGCACAACTACTTTGAACAAAAACATAAAACAAAAACTTTGGGCAAGAACAGTGAGATCAGATTAACAACAACAAGCAGGATTTTTGACAATAATTCAACTATTTTTAGCATGACAATAATTCAACTATTTTTAGCAAGACAATAATTCAACTATTTTTAGCAAGACAATAATTCAACTATTTTTAGCAAGACAATAATTCAACTATTTTTAGCATGACAATAATTCAACTATTTTTAGCATGACAATAAGCATGACAATAATTCAACTATTTTTAGCATGACAATAATTCAACTATTTTTAGCAAGACAATAATTCAACTATTTTTAGCAAGACCATAATTCAACTATTTTTAGCAAGACAATAATTCAACTATTTTAAGCATGACAATAATTCAACTATTTTTAATTAGACAATAATTCAACTATTTTTAGCAAGACAATAATTCAACTATTTTTAGCAAGACAATAATTCAACTATTTTTAGCATGACAATAATTCAACTATTTTTAGCAAGACAATAATTCAACTATTTTTAGCAAGACAACAATTCAACTATTTTTAGCAAGACAATAAGCATGACAATAATTCAACTATTTTTAGCATGACAATAATTCAACTATTTTAAGCATGACAATAATTCAACCATTTTTAGCAAGACAATAATTCAACTATTTTTAGCAAGACAATAATTCAACTATTTTTAGCATGACAATAATTCAACTATTTTTAGCAAGACAATAATTCAACTATTTTTAGCAAGACAACAATTCAACTATTTTTAGCAAGACAATAAGCATGACAATAATTCAACTATTTTTAGCATGACAATAATTCAACTATTTTTAGCAAGACAATAATTCAACTATTTTTAGCATGACAATAATTCAACTATTTTAAGCAAGACAATAATTCAACTATTTTTAGCATGACAATAATTCAACTATTTTTAGCATGACAATAATTCAACTATTTTTAGCAAGACAATAATTCAACTATTTTTAGCATGACAATAATTCAACTATTTTTAGCAAGACAATAATTCAACTATTTTTAGCAAGACCATAATTCAACTATTTTTAGCAAGACAATAATTCAACTATTTTAAGCATGACAATAATTCAACTATTTTTAATTAGACAATAATTCAACTATTTTTAGCAAGACAATAATTCAACTATTTTTAGCAAGACAATAATACATCTACTTCTAGAAAACTCTCCAAGAGACTAAAACTAGTTTGAACAAGTCCTTGGTACTAATACTTACTATGCAGTAGAAGATAAGCTCCACTATTGGACGATGTCCAAGGTCGTGGCGGTATACAAATTGGTAATTTATTTACCTCAAAGGAAATGTTTCCTAACTGAGACAAATAACTACTATAAAGACGTCCAACAGTCGGGTGAAATTTCAATATCCCAATTTGATGATGTCCAATAAATTCGTGGTGATGACTCAATGATGGTTCGATTTTACCTCTCTTGGACTTCAAAAAAATACTTGTATCAATAGTCGCTACTTTTTTTAGTATGTCGAGTACAACACTTGATGCCTAACAAAAGAAAGTAACCCAATGATAATCCTTCTGCACAAACAATCACAATGTGTCTTATTAAAGCAAATCAAAACATAGTTGTATGGTTACACAGCATTGGCATATGCCTACATTTTGGCTTTAACTAAGCCAAAACGCGTATTAAGCATGCCTTCTCACTCATCTAGAAATAAATGGCACTAAAATAAAAATTAAGTTTATTGAACACAAAGAAGGATGAGTTAGACAAACATTTTAATGCGCTACTGTCTGATGCATTAAAGAGTTCACAAATGAATACTGATTAACTATAAATTAAAAATATCACGAAAGCATCAATTATAAATCTTCAACATTTTATCCTCACTAGCACGTTATACAGCAAGTTGTGTTTATTTGGTTTTTAAATTTTTATAAAATTCATTTTTATTGCTTAGCAATAACCTTATTGGGTAATTATTGTGCTAAATTTTTGAAAAACTAACTGGTTTTTTTTTTTAACATCTTCAAGAAAATAAGTAATTTTACTGATTTATTAGAAGCATCCTATTTTAATTATACCTTAAACGAAATTAAAATACAACTGCTTCAAATAATTGAAATTGGTTATTTGACACAAAATTGGGCCTGCTAAAAGATAAAGTGTTTCATGTTACCAAAATTACAATCTGCAGTCACATGCTTTGCTTAATATGACAATTAAATTAAACAAAAAGGTTTTGAGAACAAAATATTGTATTTCAAAATTAAAGTTGACAAATAGAGAAAATAATGTTTTATACCATTGCTTTGATCTTTGTAGGCCATAGAGTGGGTGCAATATCCTCTGATGCCAAATAGGGTAGCATACTGTTAATTTCATTCCACTTTTTACGCGGTTCAAGAGATCCATCAATCCATCCAGTAGCTGATGTATATTCTTCACATATTCCCTGTACCTAATAATAATAAGAGAGTACTCTCCCTTTAGAAATCTACTTCCTAACATATCAACTGCTAACTATTTGGGCACTGAAATATGTTTGGACGGTAGGCATATATCAAATTAACTTTAATTAGATAACATGGAAAACTAAGAATAATTCTGTGCTACATAAGAGACAATGTAACTTCAACATAAATGAATATAAGCAGTGCAGATGAATGGATAGGTCAAGTATTGGTGTTATAAATTCATTAACAATTCAAATAGAACAAAAAACAAGTGTCTGTAAAATAGACATAAAATTAGACCTTAAGGGAATATTCAAATGAAATAAAATTTTAGATAAGCAAGTCATGAGTATACTGCTACACTAGGAAGGGGTAAAAATAAAGTTTGGAATAAAAATAAAGGTACAAGTAATTTATATGAAAATAAAAAGTTGCCAAATTTAACATCCCCCCCCCCAAATCTGGTATACTTCAAAAATGTTATAGGATTATAATATTCTCTGATCATATCACATAGCTAATTAATAAATGCATACCTTTTCAACAACACCATTGTCGTTTTTAAACTTTGCACAGAACCTTGAATAAATCATTCGCCCAAGCCTTCTACAAATGAAATTAACTGGAATTCCCTGAGGCTGACTGCATATCAATGGAACAATATTATCAAATAGAATATCTGCCAGTTCGTCAGGTGTAAGAACGCTTGCAAAGGTAACACACCTGTTGTACATGAAAGCTACAAACATAAAAGATGTTACTTTCATACAATTGACACGATAACTTTTCTTCCAAACTTTTGTTTTATTAGAAAAAAAAGTATGCAACAGTACCTCGGTTGTTCTTAAACTTTCGGACTTGAACGAGTTCTGTAATGAAATCCTTTCTCCACTGATCAATTATCGTTTGATACAAATGAGAGCGTTTAACAGCCAAATTGCTATGAACTTTAGTGACATCAATGGATGGAATTTCTAATGATCCTATGCGTAATAATAATAATACTATTTAAAAAAAAGCTTTCGCCAAATTTTTCATCGCTACTACTGCAATATTTTTCTTCATGTAAAATGCTTACAAATTTTAAGCTATTATTTTGAAATCTTCATGTCATGCTGCCACCTCTTCAATTAGTTTTGATTGATAATCAGTTTTACGTTGTGACATACTTTGACCCACCACAAAACAACTTAATTTTAGAACAATAGTTTATGCCATTGGTATTAAAGAAAATATATTTGCATTATAAGAGAGTGCAAAGATT
This sequence comes from Hydractinia echinata, assembly GCA_030067915.1. Lineage (NCBI taxonomy): Eukaryota > Metazoa > Cnidaria > Hydrozoa > Anthoathecata > Hydractiniidae > Hydractinia > Hydractinia echinata. The sequence goes on from JASGCC010000010.1 coordinate 107,933, forward strand.
ATATAAACAAGTTATTTATACAAATCTGATCGCCATTTTGAATCCAAATGTTTTGATTTCATTACATGGCTCATCAGCAAAAGGATTAAAATTTTAAGAATAGTCACAGGGAAGTTTTTTGGTACATATCAACAATGTCAATAAAACTTGGATCTGTTACTCATTTCAAAATAAAGTCACTGGAAGCATGTAAGGTAGTGGCTGTAAAATCCCAATTTCTCACCCCTTTCATATAAATAGCGCGACGTAATGATATTAAATCAGATTAAATCCGAAAAAAGTGTGAATGAATAACCATGCCAATATGGTGGAGGGGAAGTGAACGAAGTAGGGAAAAATACAGCCTTTAAAGCTAAATTTCTAGTTTTTACAAATAGCATTTGCAAAAAAAAAAATTTAATACTAAAGTGTTATAAAAGTTTTGAGATTAACTTATTTGAAAATGTGAGCTAAGCTTTAAACTTATTAAGGTGTGAGTAAGGGAAAAAATCTCATTTTTTTTCAAAAAATTTTTTTTACACATTCGTATAGTATCGAATACGAGCTTTTTGATAGAACAGATAAAAAATTATAAAACAATATGAAAGAATGTCTTTATTCCAAAAAACCTACTTTACATTCGTAGCACACATATTATACTCACAAAAACACATTTCTGAATGTTCATAAATTCATCATCTTGGGAATAATTTTTACTCACTTTCAGACGAGCGAACTTTTATGATAATGTAATTACTGTCACAAAAGATTATAAAAAAAGCAATCGTTATTTTTATGTGGAACTTTGTTATATTTTTTTTATTTCTTTTTCCTTTTATCTTTGTCCTTTCTTATTATTATTTGTTATCTTACCCATGTTGTTTCATTATGATCACAGTGTGGAAGTAAGTAGACATGTGCACATCATACAGAAAGTGTTAAAAATACATTCGTTACGAATGAATTATACAGAAAATAATGAACTTTTAAAAAATCTTTGAAACTCTTATTCACAGAGTTCATTTTTTCAGAGAGTATAGCAGACGTTTTAAACTCCATTTACAAAACAATAAAAGCTTTGAGGAGGAGGGTGATTTTTTTTTGTAAAGGAATGATACATCTCGGATGCTTTTTTGAATTAAGGTGTGAATGTAAACCTAACTCGAGTTATGATGCTTTTTGTGATGAAAGGCCGTGAATAATTTCGCACTAAACTTTGATGGGAAATATCTCTAAAAATAAAAACATTCAAAGCATAATTCAAAAATGCTCCCGAGATAAATGTATAGCGAATACAAAATTGTAAACAAAATGTATAAAAATCTTCTAGTTTTGTAAATGGAACAAATTTTCTAAACAAGGGGTCATTTTTTTAAAGCGTTTTTTATGATCTAAGATTTTTTTTTTTCCAAAAAATATTTAGATCATTGTCTAGATAATTTTATATGCTTTTGGAATATAACTATGTCAATGCATTGACCAACATTCAATTTTAGTTTCACGATTTTTAATACATAGCACTTCTTTCCCTTACTCACACCTTAACACCATAAAAAAACTACCTTTTAATTCCAAATCAATTTGTGACTTGATAATTTTAGCAGCATCATTATTTCTCAAGTGAGATATGGTTGATTTACAAACAGATGTGTGTGATGTTTTAGCTTGGTTTAAATAATTTGGATATATTTTACCCAATGCATGGACTATTGCCAACACTTGCTGTTTTGTCAGACTTGATTTTAGTAAGATCTGATGCACATCAATCCCCTAAAACAATAAGATCAATCTTTACTTTAATTTACATCCAAACAATCTAAAAATAAAATCAGTTATAATCAAACATTCAGCACACGTCCAATAAAATTGTAAGAAATAAACAGAATTCTTTCTGTCTACCCTAACTGGCAGCTAAAACTTGCAGGACAGTTGGATATTATAATAATAGAAACAGGTTCACCAGCACATTGACTTAGATAAATCTATACGAAATCGATCAACTTCATATATTCTAATTGTTGAAAAATGTATTTAAAATTGTGCGATTTACGGCTTTTGAACAAGCTATGCTTTATGTTATTATAGTTGCTGTGATGCTTTTGCATAATTTCAATGAATATTATTATCTGCACATGCTCATTATACTCTCCTTAATTTACAAAATTTACAAAATATCCACCCACTCAATCATAATCACCTGATCTTCCATCTCACTTATAACACTTTCTGTTCTCACAACATCGTCAAGATTGCCACAGGCTTCCAGCAAACCAGCATAAGTTTGATAATTCGGCTCCAGTTCCTCTCGCTTCATGTTACGTAAGAGTAACTGAATATTTTTCCAACTTTTATGGCTGGCCCAAGCATGGATCATTTTATTGTAGCCTTCAATGTTAAATTTGTGACCATGTCTGCGATGGTAATTAAATAAATTCACAGCGCTTTGTAGCTATATTGAGAAGAAAAATAAAAAAATTATAAACACGGCCTTTAGGCTACCAGCAAACTTTTCCTTAATCAGTAGATTTTAAAAAAATACTACCTTTATTTGTCTTTATTTTAACCACTTGTAAATGTAAAAAAAAACATCATTCATTCTCAGGACGTTCACATAATTTTTTAAGCAAAACAATTTACTGATTGCCAGGCATCTTAGGCTTTATTGTAAGTAAATAGACAACTTTGAATCTTATGACAAAAGGTTTACACATGCTGTGAGTACAACAATATATACTTCCTAGAGAATACTAATCTTAAAAAGCTCTGTAGTACAATGAATTATTTGTCAGCATAAAATGAGACAGATAGGACGTTGCAGTATTTACCAGTTAAAAATTGAACAGAAAACAATAATACATACATCACCCAAATACAAGTATATGTCAATTTCTGCCAAAACACTTTGTTCGCCTTTGTAGGTCAGTTGACTCCCTCGTACAAACTTTGATGTTGTAGGTTTTGTTTTATGGGCTTTTTTCTTAGCTTTACTTTTACTTGTAATCTTGTTTACTTCCTCTATTTTTTGGCTGTTTATCTCTTGTATACGTTCATTATACCGTTCTTTGAGAAATTCAAAAGTCTCTGCATCCACTATATTATGTTGAATATTTGCCCACACATTTCCATCTTGAACGACTGAATCGTAAATCTCGCCACATTGTTTCTTGACAGCAACAGATTTATTAAACACATCAGAGGATGAGGCAATACATCGAAAATTGTACACTTTATAATGTGAACGCCATCCTGTTAAAACAGCAGGTTCATATAGCATTTAAGAGTTCAAAAAGAGTAACTATTCCTATCCGGCTGGTTGTTTTATAGAAAATTCTCATGAAAAGATCATTCTGCCATGTGGTTGCTTTGGACAGGTAAGCATGTGTAATTCTATGTTAGGAATAATAGAGTACATTCGGAATGTTTACACTGTAGATTTCTTTACAAATATCAGGCCTCTCAATAAGACCTGCATGCTGTCTCGTAGGTAATTTTTCACAAATATAGATAAAAAATGTGTAGATAAAAAAACATTGATATTTATATAAATTTTGCTGATTTTTTTAATCCATCTATTTTATTATTAAAATTTTTTCCTGTGTCGATATTTTACTTGTTCAAAACATGCACCACAATGTCATCCAGAATGTCTTTTTCAGTGACGGTGCACAAAATAATCCAGTTGCATCATTATCTTAAGTGTTAAAACTTATATTTTTAGACCTTTTATCTAGCATTCGAAACTAATAAGAAAAATAAAAATAATAATTATCATGGAATGTCTGAAACAGCGATGCATGAAAGATTATTTTCTAATGTTATCCATTTATATCTCAGCAATCACAGTGTATATGATAATAGCGGTGGGAAGGCGAGAGTTACATGTGTCTTATTAATTGTATTTTTAATTTATTTATTTTTATTTTAAGTGGCCACCTGTTGCTTGAATGTAGCTTAAGATAAAAAAGAAAATTATCATCTATACATTTAATTTTGACAGTTTTCAATATTTTTAACAGGAATTAATAATTAAGTCCTGGGCACTAGGTGGTGAAATACATGTCAATAACACCTAGATACCCGCCATACTGCCCTATTAACAGAAGCAAATCATTTCAATGTGCTCAATGTGATTGCAAAGATGTAAATAGATTAGTATAGCATAAAAAAAAAAAATGTTTTCCTGGATTGTCTTATAGAGAGCATGAAAATCCTAATAGGAGCACTGCTAAGCAATAGAAATATAAAGCAATTTCACTGTGTAAACTATGTAACTCTATACACGATCACATACGTATGTGATGGTGTATGGAGTTATATTAACATGTGCGTTTTATCCCCCAGGAACATTTTTTTCATTGAGAGGACTAAATATCCTGTTTTAAATCCACATTTTACATGCATAAAGAACGTAAATGTTTAGTGCTATCTGCAAAGCAGAACTATCAAAATGCTACACCATAACAATCAATTAGAAATTAGGAAGAAGTAAACTTACCTTTAATTGGAGTTGTTCTGCATTGCAGTGTCTGACATGACTTACAAGCTCCTCTCAATAAACTTAGCATGTCTCATTTTTATATTTTTACACAATTGTCGTTTACTCTGAAAGACAATTGTAACGTTAAACAATGCGTAAACATTTATGTGTATCTAATTGATACCTTAAAAAATGAATTAAAAAAACTGAATTTTCTGGTTTTCCAGGATTTTTTTTAACAGATTTTTAATCAATTGTTTATCATCACTAGAAAAATTACAATGTTACCATTAATGCATGTTTTAGTGCCTTCTTTGGTATTAGCACCACCAGCAAGCAAAATAATTTAATACTATGAGTGCTTCTCTGGAATAAGTGCATCTCATGGGTACTGAAACAATTGATTAGATTTAGAATTTAGAAGTGTTGGTATAGTGTAAAAAGAGAAGCATGGAATATAAAAACAATGTTAAAAACACAAGTCTCAATTTTTATATTAAAATGTTGCTAAAAGTGCCAGAGCACTTGGACATACATACATATTAATGTCTAAATGTCAATATTTATTTTTTATTTTTTCAAAGTACTGTAGATACTGTTTATAGTCTCACCTTTCACAAGTTTCGTGATTTGACAAAAAATAACTCTTAGTATGTTAATAATACTATATAATTAAGTACCGTAATGACAATGTAAAAATTAAAGATTGTAAAAAGAAAGTGAAAAGAAATTTCTACAAAAACATAAAAAAACATAAAAACAGATAAAATAAGTCAATGATTAGTCCTGATTTCCCTGGTCGTTGCATACTTTTGCATTATATTTGAAAATTAGTATATACAAAGCACAAAAGAGGGAGGGATAATAGACCAGGCTTTATGGGAAGCTGTATAAATAAAATCTGTGGCAGAGAAATTTAAGAACAAATCCAATGCAGTCCAAAACTTGATTCCGGTATTAACTCATGGAAGTAAAAAAGATAAAAACTTTGCTGTGGTAATAAATAAAACAAAATGATGTTAAAAACTGGTTGCAATATAGGGTAGCAATGCAATCTTTGCATAAAAGCATAAATACTATTTGCCTGGTGAGGCATATATACACAGAGCTTAAAGCAACATCAATGCAAATAACAATCTGTCAATGAACCACAATCTGCCAAATAAAAGCTAATCTGAAATTCTTCTCCATTAACAAACAAGGATATAATATTTGCAGATCTGCCGCTCTTGAAAGTAGCTATATTTTATGATTTTATGCTATTTTATACTCAGATTTAATGCTATTTTATACTTTATCACTGATTAGAAAATAATGATTTCTAACACAAATTTAGAATTATGAAGAATAGGTGGATCTCTAAGGGGATAAGTAAACTTTTAATTAAACACAACAGTGAAAGGAATAACCTGGGTAAAGGTATGAAATCAAATGAGAGGAAGAAATCATTTTCCTGTTTTTATATCTAGAAATAAAAAATGAAATAGCATAAAAAGCATAAAATTTCTAACTGTTACAAATTTTATTCTACTTTATGCTCTTTTGGTAAATTTTATGCTATTTTATGATTTTGTACTAGTACCTAGAAATTTTGTCTTTTTTAAATTTTAAACTGAGTTGCAGGTTGGCATTTGAAACCATGTTAAGTTAGATTGTATTTCTTTCTCTTCATCATGACATTTGTACTTAAATTAAGTTTTACTTAAGCTGTGAGATTTAGAATATTTTAAAGTTTCCACCACTGCAGCAGATAAATTGAACACAGCGAAGTTTACATTGTGGTAATAAAAATAGATAAAATTAAGTAAAATACATGCTACATTACATATATTTTTTTTGCTTCATCAATTGCATATACTTGTTGTGATCTAGGACACTTTATAGAATAACCTTCATATGAGTCTGCCATTTTTAGCAAAGCTATCTCTCCATAAACATTACCATTTGGCAACATCAAAGGATGATTGTGTTCATTCATGCGATCACCACTTATGCTACATAAAAGCCGTGATTGACTTGAATGAGCAAACGGTAATGGCTTGGCTAATTCGTTGAACAAACGACAACACACAGGACAGTCTTGACACTTTTCTTCCTCGTGGAAGCAGTGTGGTGTTTTCAATGAAGCTAACCCACATTGTAACACAATTTCAAGCATAGACTGTGAGTGAAGTTGGTGAAGGGCAAGATTCTCTTTCCGAAACTGCTCCACAAGAAAATCCCAACGATTATCATCAAACAACTCTTTGTATCTTTTGATCTGAGTGTTTGGCTTGAATGCTAATAGCCCCATGACTGTTTTCTGTATATCAGGAACAGATCCACTGTCAGAAGAGAAATGTTTACGGGCGTACTGAACAGCATCAAAACAACATCCATTTTTAATCAATGTGACAAATTCTTGAATTCTTACATTCAATTCCAGAGTGCTATGCATTTTTTTCAATTTAGATTTATTTGTGTGACACCATTGCAAGCAAAGAGAAGAATCTTTATGCTTTAAAGCTGTCTCAACATTTTTTGCAATCATAAATAAGTCCCGATCAACATATTCCCTTATTGAAGAGTTTTCTGCTAACTTAATAGCTGAATCATAGTATCCACAACGTAATAAATAATCAACAAGCATGCGATCCAATCGATTTCTTTTCCAGACTATGTTTTTCTTCACAATGGCTTGCTCTTTTAAGTAAGACAATCGGGAAGTACACACTGACAACTTATTCTCCTCTTGTGTTAATGTGTCAATAGCTTTCTGTTTTAACAGTATTAGTTTATTTAATACATCATCCAATTCTTTTTCGGTTTCTTTAACTTTTGCACTATTTTTTGATGAAATTTTCTTCAGTTTATCATTTGAAGAGCTCACATGTGAAACTTCTCGATCAATTATTTTCTGCGCATTCCGGAAGGTACGATTTAAGCTTTCATATGGCACAATCAAAGTTGAGTGTTCAAGAGCTTTTATTTCTGACATAATCTAAAAATGTCAAAAAGAAATTCAGTTTGTGAAGCATATGTGACCGAAACAATTTGGTTGGTAGTTTATACCAAAATGAATATAAATTTTTGGTATTTTATGAATAAATAAGAAAACAAGAATATAGTTTATTTCAGAAAAATGTGACACAACAACTGGCACCAAGGAATGATAAAGTTTCGACAGTTTTCAAGCAAAGTATGGCACCATATAAGTCTTCTGGACATGATCAAAAATATGAGGCTTCATTGTGGACATTGAAAATTTGTGAAAAAAAATGATTTTGTCACAACTCACCCAACTTTTAGTTTAGTGTAATAAAAATTTCTCAGATGATGGGTATTATTGTACTTTACAAGACTGCGGTGGAAAGAAATTAAAAAATATCTTTCTTACATAATTGTGATAAAAAATTAACAGTGTTAAGCTTTTATCATATTTGTGAAAATCTGGATCTAATTATAGAATCTTTTTAACTAAACTATCTTTCCATATAAATAAGAATTAGAAAAAAATTGATATTTACAAAATCTATGACAAAAGCGTTGACAAAATATTGATAATTTAATAACATGTATTAATGAAAATCAAACATTGCATTTTTGATGATCGCTTCTCGTTTTTTGGGTGCAAGTAAATTACTCTTTTAAATGTATAAAAATGTCAATAGGGGGTAGTAGAACTACGGCCCCCTATTGACAGTTTTCAAGCATTACACTTTCCCGTTTTGGTAGCTTTCAAATGACTACGTCTATGTTTTAGTGCGCCAAAAGTTCATTTTCAGCACGAAAAAAAATTTCTCTTGTAGCTATGTGTATCTTAAATTTAAAATTCCTCATGTAAGTCTTTTAGGATTGGCATCATCATTACTTACGCAAGTTACAATTATACAAAATAAAAATGTTTAGCAATATTGTGTTCTTAAAAGTTAAGATATTTTTATTTCAGAAAAAATATCCTTTTAGATAAAAACTAACTTTTTCAATTACTTCATAGTACAGTAAAGTTAATTATTATATGTTTAATTGCTGTTGTTTCTGAATTCTATAGATTCCACCCTGAAAGATTTCTCAAGATCTTCTTAAAGCAGGTTCTTGTTGTTTAAACAAGTTAAGTTCCCCTGATCTATTCATCTTTTAGCAATGTAATATTATTTTCTCTAAAAAACAGTGGTCTATTATAAAAGTAATTATTCATGCGAGTTGCACATATGCAGTAGCTTACATTCAGAGTGTACTGTGGTTAGCCTCATTAACCCTGAGGGATATACAACATCGATTTTTTTCCAGGAGGGACCACAAAGGCGGTTCTAGAGTGTTTAAAGTTCTCATTTGAAGGTATGGAAACCTTTGAAATTTCTGCTCGGCTACATAACGGGATCAAACTCATGACCTCTTGGACCAGACTATACCAGTCTGAGCTACCAGATCCCCCTATTTATCCCCACAGTGCAGAATGCAGTAGAGGTCACTCACTCACATATATCAATATTTGATTTTAGCGTCATTTGTACGCTAATGAAAAGGTAATGGGGAGCATCCAAACTCAAGTTGCCATGGTTAACATTGATTAGATGTTAGGAATGCAGTTTACGGGTCACTCACATAAAAATCATAGTTGGCAGAGGGGTCAGAACCCCACACTTCTCATTTTAAACACCCTATTAATTTGAATTCATATTTAAGACAAGAAAGCATTTTTGTTGTTGTTGTTGTTAAAAATATATGGGGAAAAAAAGGTTAAAAAAAAAGTACAGTACTGGAATCAGGACACCTAACATCGTGAGCGCGTATCATGCGCGACACGAACGATCCGCGATCCTATCGTGACCATCGCGATAGAAAAAATGTTACCGAAGAACTTCGCGATCGTCACTATTAATCGTGATTGTCGCGATGGATCGTGAATAACATTAAAAATATTAAACAATAGATGGGTATAATCTTGTGTCTTTTATTTTTTTACATTTAAAAATTCTTTTGCATCTTGTAATATATTTAGATTGGAAATTGGATTTTAGAAATAAGGCGACCATAACGTAATTAGTTGTTCTACGGGCGAAGTCGATAGTAGCTTACGGTCAGCTAAATAAAAATAATTTTATCGAGAATGTATGGTCGGAACAACAACAAAAATTTAAAAAATAACAACGGGGGAGGGTGTTACGACAACCATTTTTTTTCTATGTATTTTCGCATAACGCACACAGTTTATATTTTTTAGTTGCGAAGAAAAAATAATAAAAATTTGTCTCACTAAAAAAATGGAACTAGCACTCAAGGTAAAAAGATAACAAAATAATAATTATCACGGATTGTCTGTAACAGCGATGTACGGAAAATTCTTTTCAATTTTTATAGAATTTTGTTATCCATTTATATCTCAGCAATCACAGTGTGCATGATAAAATAAATTGCAGCAATGGGGAGGAGATAGTTGCATGTTTCTTATTAAATGTATTTTTTATTGTATTTTTCATATTTTCAATGGTCACCTGTTGCTTGAAGGTAGCGAAGATAAAAAGAAAATTATGATCTATATATATATACATTTAATTTTACATTTCTCAATATTTTTAACAGAAATTAATAATGAAGTCCTGGGCACTAGGTTGTGAAATACATGTCAATAACACCTAAAAATGATACCTGCTATACTGCTCTATTACCAGAAGCAAATCATTTCAATGTGCTCAATGTGATTGCAAAGATATAAATAGATTAGAATTACATTCAACACAAAAGAAAAAATTATCTCCAGAATTGTGTTTTAGAGAGAATACGGTAAAAGTCTTGCACTATTGATTTTAGCAAGCGTAATTTTAAACATATATAATAATCATAACAAAGGAGGGTGTTACGACAATAATAATATTTTTTTCACGAGATGGGATAAGAAAATGTTTGTTTGTTTTTAATTTTTTTTTTCTTAAAAACTTTTTTGCTTGATATTATTTTTTTGTTTTCGTGAAAATTAGGGCCGCTCGGGCCCGTAGAACAACTAATTAGGTTGGATTCGTCTAAACAAGAAAGAAGCTTACCACGACGAAACTATTTTTGATTTAAAAAAACAACAAAAAAATAATTATTTATATTCAATGTCGTTATTCTCTTATGACATTAATGAAGTGTTATTATAATGTTTAAAGATGTATCATGACGGTTGCGATGTGGATCGCGATGTGGATCACGAAAATCACGATGCATCGTGAAAGTCGACCCCACGATGGATCGCGACTTTCACGATGCTAAAAAATTTTACTATTGCGACAGCATCGCGAATCGTGCGCGACGCGCATGATACGCGGTCCGCGATGTTAGGTTCCTGATTCCAGTACTGTATTTTAGTATTTAAAAACTATTTAACATTGCCAAAAAGCAATAATGAGAAAAAAATTTATAGCAAATTAAATTTTGCTCTTGCTAATTCCATTAGTCTACTTTATCTACCATTTATAGCACCAAATGTGAATAAAAATACCTGGTATATATATAAATTTCAGCCAGATCACTAATGCAGCATAGATAAGTCTGTAATTTTCTAACATTGCCAGTTTTGAATATTGCCACAAGCTTAGTTTACTCAGTTTATTGAATCTTTTCACAATTGTCAATTTCAAATGATTTTTTTTGAATAAGTTTTGACATATTTACATGAGTAAACAAGATGTATAATATAACTTTTAAAAGAAAGAAATAGAAACAGGCTACAAACTAAAACTATATACAAAGAATGGGCAATGGTAAATTAAATGATCTGTCTGTCTAAATTAAATGATCTATACTCTGGAATATAGAGCAACCCCAGCCATTTTACAACAAATCCCTATTTTGCTCAACCCTACCCTTTTTACTGGGAAATTTTCAATCCCCCTTTTTTGCAAATTTTCAAAAAGTCGCCCCCTCCTGTGAAGGGGGGTCAATATTTGATTTTTAACATCATTTGTATGCCAATGGGTGGGTGGGTAGGGGAGGGAATCCAAACTTAAGTTGCCATGATTAACGTCGGTTGGACCTTACTGTAGGGAGAGTGGGAGGTCTATTAGGTGAAAATTTTATAAAATGAGTCAACAATGATTGTATAGTTTTATACTTAGTAAGTATATATCTTGAGATGAGAATAAATCTCTTTATCTTATATTACAAAAGCCTTTGTAAAAATCAGTTTTTATTTTGCCACAGATGTATATATGTTAAGGAGGGCTAAACATTCTTGCGTCAAATCGAGACATTTAGATTTTGGATGGTCCCCCTGAGTACCTATGATGCTAAAAATTGAATTACAAAGACATTTTTCATTGATGCTTGACTATAGTTTCTCCGGAACATTTTTCTAGACACTAAAAAGAAGAATAAAAATAAAACAATGCAGCTTAAAAAAATAGACAGCATATTCCAGAAGGCTTTTTAGGAATGTGAACCCAGCTTAAAGATTGAATAAATAAATACGGTATAATGACAGTATGGTGACAGTGTGTGAGCATTTTCCATTATCCTGTCATCAAAACTCAAGTTTTTTATAATGTCCTGGCCCATCTTCCAACGTGTCCTTTTTGTAAATGGGACTTTTACTGGTGCGTCCATTTGTCAAGTTTGTCTCCGTCCCAACTATCAACGCTTTAGCATTAGTAGAAAAAAAAATTGAAGGAATTTTATTAAAACAAATAAAAATGTAAAATTTGATTTTTTGACTTTTTATCTAAGATTTAATAATTTTTAAAATTTAAGTTGTTATAAGATTTAAATCAGTAAACTATAACAAGTATAAGTTTTTAACAAAGTTTTTGCCTACACTTTTCGAACGTGTATCGAAGCATACAATTTGAATTTCTTTATGAACTAACAAATATATTCGATCTGCGCCAATCTTCTATAACGCAAGTTTTTTATTTAAATCTTTAAACGCTGTGCACGCTCTGACCCAACTTTCCACTGAGCACCCTGATTAAAAACAGGACAATCGTGTTAATAGTTCGGCCTGTGTTAAAAGATAGGACAGAACAATAACAGTCAGGGAAATCCTCCTATTAAGCTGTATAGCTTAATTTGGAGATCTCCCAAATAAGCTGTATCATACAGTTTAATTAGGTGGCATACATCTAAATTAGGAGGTAGAAAAGGTTTTTTCCTGATTTCTCTAAAAATGTAAATTATAGCAGAATGACCGCTGCAGCTCTTTCATCGTCAGTTTGACCAATCATAAAAAAAGAATGGTATTTCCAGCACCCCAGATTCAAAAGATATGGAATAAAAACAATGGTTTATTGTAGCGATAGTCTATTTAAGCTGTACTGTATCCTAGTTAGGATGTCACGTCACGTGATACAGTCTATTTAAGCGGCCATTTTTAAAAATTTAAATTTAGCAGATCTCCGGGGTGCTACGAATGTATTGGAGATGTTTATATGCCTGTAAATATTGGATTTATTCAGTTAGATAGATGCTAAAATTCAGTTAAATGTGCGTTTTCGACGATCAAAGTTTTGTACATCTTATAGACTTGATACTTTCTAACAGTTCTTGTATTTCTAAAACTGGTGTCATGGATTTAGGCATCAGTGATCACAATTTAGTTTATGTGATCAGAAAATTCAAAAGGCCAAAATTTGAACCTAAAACATGCAAGGTTCGTAGCTACAAGAACTTCAGTGAAGAGGCTTTTCTGAAGGACCTCAGGAATTTAGACTGGTCATATTTTAATAATTATGATGACCTTGATGAAGCATGTGAGAAACTGAATAAAAATGTTAAAACAGTGGCTGACAAACATGCCCCTTTCAAAACACATAGATTTTCTGGCCGTGTTGAGGCATGGGTCACTGATGAATTAATAATAGCCATCAAAGAAAGAGACTTCTTGAAACGGAAAGCATCAAAAACAAAATCCATCATAGACTGGGAAGCTTTCAAACAAAAAAGGAACCAGGTAATAGGTCTCAAAAATCGACTCAAAAACGAGTACTATAATGACGTTTTGCAGGACTTTCAAAAACGGCCAAAACAACTTTGGAAAACCCTAAAAAAACTGGTTCCTGATAAGTCAGGCAATACTACCTCGATAAAACGAGTCGTCCAAAACGATGGTACAGAAACTTCTCACCCAAAAGAAATTTCCAACACATTCAATTCATTTTTTGTCAGTGTTGGTGCCAAACTAGCCTCTAAATTTTCTTCTGACACTACTAATGTTAATCCACCTGTTAGCAGACACGATTTTCGGTGGGCTCGTATTGAGACCAAAAGTGTCGAGAAAATAATTAGTTCACTAAAACTTAATAAAGCTACAGGCTTGGACGGAATTGGTTCACGACTGCTAAAAGCAGGTTCGTCAGTTTTAAGTATTTATTTATCAAGTCTTTTCAACAAATCTTTATTTACTGGTTATGTACCTAAATGTTGGAAGACTAAAAGGGTCTCGCCTATTTTTAAAAGTGGCAATAAAACAGATCCTACTAATTATCGGCCTATCTCCATTTTGCCAATTCCTATGAAAATTTTTGAAAAGTTAGTGCATGAGCAAATGTCTCATTTTATTTCTGAGCACAACTTCCTGAATGACAGACAGTCCGGATTTCGAAAACTCTTTTCCACAGAAACTGCAGTAGTCGATGTCTCTGATTTTATTCTTACTGAGCTCGACCAACATAACTTTGTTTGTGCTGTGCTCATTGACCTTAAAAAAGCTTTTGACACTGTTGATCATAAAATTTTGTTAAAAAAACTATGGTATTTTGGCATCAGAGATGCTGCCTTTGACTGGTTCGAGTCCTACTTAACGGGCCGAATGCAGCTGACTCTTGTAAACGACACAGGATCAGATCTGCTTCATGAAGACGCTCTTGGGGTGCCGCAGGGATCTGTGTTGGGGCCCCTGCTCTTTCTTTTGTATATTGATGACTTAAAATCTGTCATCAATTCAAACTACCACAATCTATATGCAGATGATACAATAATTATTTCGTCTCATAAAAACTTGGATACCCTTGTCTCCCAGGTCGAGTTAGAACTTTCGCAAGTCGACCTCTGGCTGAATAATAACAAAATGACTATTAATACGGACAAAACTGAAACAATCTTTTTCGGCAACCACAGCCAGTTAAAAAAAGTTGAGAACAAAATTATCAACTATATGGGTATTCCTTTGAAGAGGAGCGAAAAAGTTAAATATCTTGGGGTAACATTTGATCAAAAAATGCAATGGGAAAAGCACATTAATGACATAAATAGAAAAATACTAATTAAATATTCTAAAATTAGAACCATTGCATCCTGTTTAACACCTCACACAAAAAACCTTTTAATTAATGCACTTGTCATGCCATATTTCAACTACTGCTCCTCGGCATGGGCTTGTGCCACCCAAGGTAGATTGGGAAAACTAGAAAAACGATTAAAATGTGTCCGTACCTTTCTTGGGAAAGAGAGGGAATATTCAATGAATAATTTACTCATCAAAAACGATGCCATATTAGTTTTCAAAGCCATGAATCACATTGCTCCTGATTACATGCGCTCAAAATTACTTTTGACAAAACACTGTCATAATCATCAAACAAGAGGAGCTTCAAAAAACAGGTTCACACTTCCCTTGGTCAACACGGAATTTGGCAAAAAAGCCTTCCCATTTAGAGCTGCAAAAGTGTGGAATAATCTTCCAGACCAAGTGACCTGTGATGGAAGTCTGCTTTCGTTTAAGACTTCCATCTCTAATGTATTTGGCAAATTCTAATGGAGATCACTTTTTAACTTTTTAATTTTTGTTTTTTATTCTTTTTCTTTTCAATTTTCACAGATTATAAATGTTACTATGTTTGATTGAGCTGAGGCAGTCTAAAGTTTTGTCATTTTTTGTTTCTTTTTTGTTCTAGTGGCCCCCAGTGGAAACAATCCACTAACTATAGGTTTTTGTGATTTTCTGGGCTAGCCACTTTAAATATTTATTATTATTATTATTATTATTATTATTATTTTTAACTAACCTGTAAAACGCCTAATTAGACTGTATCATACATCCTAATTAAGCTGACATCCAAATTTAGCTGTACAGCTTAATTAAGAGGATTTCCCTGACTGAATAAGGCTAAGTTGGGTGGGTGTTCAATTTCTATTTCAATGACACTATAAAATCAAAAATCAATAATGACCTCTTCATCAGCACCCTCCCTCTCCTGAGTATGCTGGAATGTGCCCTTCCTTTTTGCAGATAATCTTGTGATATCAATACATGGAATCACAGTCCCGATATTTACTTGCGCGCGCATCTAAGTGGTTACACACATTTGGAGGTAAAAATGTAAACAAACCAAGCGGACACAGAGGAAAACGTTCAAAACAAACAAAATCCATAATAAAAACGTGGGGGACATTTAGGTTTCAACATTTATTCACAATATGTTTTAACCATGCTGTACTGGCACAATTTTATTTTAACATTCACACAAATAAAACATGCATGGCTTCTTTCTCATACTGCTCCGAGCACAGCATCTATGCGCAATCTTTGTTGTCACTTTTATGCTTGTTTAGCAAAGTAATTTTCAGAAACGGATCATGCAAAGTAGACATCTAATCTATGCTTTGAGAAAGCGATCTATAATTTGTACCATAACATGTGCCTTAGCAAACGGTGCTTTGCACGAGCACGAATGATGACATAAACCCTCATGCGAACATTCAGTCTCTTTTCATAATAATAAATAATAAATAATAAATAATAATAAATAATAAATAATAAATAATAATAAATAATAAATAATAAATAATAAATAATAAATAATAAATAATAAATAATAAATAATAAATAATAAATAATAAATAATAATAATAATAATAATAATAATAATAATAATAATAATAATAATAATAATAATAATAATAATAATAATAATAATAATAATAATAATAATAATAATAATAATAATAATAATAATAATAATAATAAATATTTAAAGTGGCTAGCCCAGAAAATCACAAAAACCTATAGTTAGTGGATTGTTTCATTTTTCCAAGGAGTATTGGCTGTTCGTGCATCCTATAACACAGCAGTTAGTCAATCTTTTTCATTTTTTTCGCTTTGCTAGCCTTTTCTGCACTACACATTTTTTTTTATAAGCAACTCGGTTGCTAAGGGCTCAGCCCTGAAAATTGCCAAAAAACTAAGCAACTGCTTAGCAACACCCAGCCCTGAACTTAGCCAAGCAACTTTTTTCCCCAGCAAAATATTTTATAAAATTAACCAGATGATGTTCGGCAAAACTCAAAAAGCAGAAATTTCAGTAACTGACACAGTAAAGTTGGCATGCATTTTCCCTTGCATATGTATTTTTTTCTTCAGTTTGGAGTACAGTAAAGCTAATGGTAAATAAAATGAAAAACATAAGATCGTAGATGCTTTATTATAAAAAACTACTTCATTTTCTTTTCTTGGGATCGAAAAACACTAAGAATTTTTCAAAAGCTTGACAAGGTTATATACAGTATATTTTCTGAAATGAACTTTGATAGAAAACCATAAGCAGCAAGCAAACAAGAATCAAGAATGTTAGACAAAATAAGAACACAGACACATGCAACTTTTAAAATGAAAAAGGCCAGACAATTTATCAAAAATTCAGGGAGTGATACAGTGTTTGCGTGATCGCGTGCTTCCTTTCTTTTTCCAGGTCGATTTTTCCTTAGCAACCTACTAAGCAACTTTAGCCCTGAATTTCTAAAATTCCATAGCAACCCCCGGCCCTGAACCAAAAAGTGGGGTTCCTTATAAAAAAAAAAGTGTAATGTTTTCGTTACCTCCTCCATTTCTGCGCATGGATCTTTTTGGGATAGCATTACGTAATGTTATATGATGCGTGCGCAGGAAAAACATGGCACTATGATTTGAGTGTATTAGCTATGCAGCACTTGACTTTTTGTTTAGGTTGACCTTTTTAGCTAGCTACTCTTTAGCTAGCTCTAGCAAGAAAAAGAAATGTCAATTTATGATTGGACACAATTTGTGGGTTTTTCAGACCAGAAAAAGATAGATAGGCAGCTTTACTTTCCAGTCCAATTAACTAAATAGTACAGGCACATGTAGTTAAAAGAAAATTAAAACTTACATTCAAAATTTACAAAACCACACTGATATGGTCAGCAATAATAACACGGTTCAAACTAACATCTAGCCACTCCTTCATTTAATCTACATTAATCTATGTAAATATTGTATGCTATACTTTTATATGCATCTATATGCTTCTAAAAACTCTATTCCCGCGAAGTAATTTACACACACTCCCCGACTGACCTATGAATTGCGCTGTTTACGTATTTTGAGTACTACGATATATGGCTCTGTTGAAGTGGATTTACGGAAAGCTGTAGCTACTCTAGCGAGAGCTGTAGCTATTTTCAAAACGAATTGGAGATCCGGAGAGTTTGGAAGCTTTGATGGCATGCAGATTATTACCACTCGGCAAGAATCCTGGGGTTAGGCCTATTCGTATAGGTGATGTTCTTTGCAGAATAATTGGGCAATCTGTTATGGCTTGTGTAAGGGATGATTTTGTTGAGTCGAGTGGAAGATGTGCGCTGGACAGAAATCTGGATTGCTGTACATGTTGCGACTGACTTGTTTGACGACGATGAAAGTCATGGGTTATTGCATAGTCATAAGAAAAAGAGATAGTCTGGTAATTCCGGGCCGTCCATAATGTGTTCCTATTGTTCACAAGTTTGTTAATCCTATGTTTACAGTAACTAACCACTTAAATGCGCCATTTTTCAACACGAGTGTGCAGTCAAAGCACTGGGTACGAGGTATATTCTGTTAACAAAAACATAAACAATAGAGCCGCGCGATTCACCAGACTATCTCTTTTTCTTATGACTATGGTTATTGTAAATTGATGCCACAAACGCCTTCAATTCTATCAACTGGTCAGTGATGCTATAACGTAAACACCTTGTGCCCAGAATTTTCCATATATTTATTTATTTAAAATAATGTTTACAGGATGACCTTCAGTATAATATATAAAAAAATATATTCGTTGCTGCTATCAATTAGGGTCCTGTTTGGAAAAAATATGATTTTATATAAATATCAACAATTTAATAAAATAAAAGAGAGTCCGAATAAATTCATTGCGACGAGAACTTGTATCAGATCTGAACAATCACATCAAAAAAAAATTTTTCTTAAAAATATACTAATATTTCGATTTACAACGAAATCATCATCAAGAGTGAATTTACAAGAGCTCCTCCTCATGTTTTACTACAAGTAGGGTATCATCAACTAGGGTATCATCAACTTAATGGTACCATCCTCAACTAAATCATTGATAATAAATTTTTCCAACTCCGTCATAATTATATTAGCCAAAACAGGACCCAATGAAGAGCCCATACTGACTCCATCTTTTTGCTCATAGACCACACCATTATACAAAAATGCAGTTTTGGTACAAGGATCAAATATCAATTTTCGTAATGACTTTTCTTTCAATTTAGTTGCTAACAATTTATCACGATTGCAAATAACATCAATAGTTCATTTCAACGGTACATTGGTGAATAAGGACTCAACATCAAATGATACATAAATATAACCATTCAAGAAAAGGCTTTTAGGGATATCACGAATTCTGTTGACTGCATCGAATGAATCTTTTATTGTATAATTGTTAACTGTTAATGGGTTCAGCAAGCTTGTTAGATATTTACCCACGGAATAATGAGCCGAGCCTGTAGTGTCAATTATAGGTCTAAATTTTGGTATGGTTTCGAAAACTTTATGAATTTTCGGTAAGCCATTCGCTCTACATGGTCTTGCGTTCTTTGGTCTCATTTTTTATCGCTGAGCTCATCAGACTTCAACAATTTTTTAAGATAAGCTTGTAGAGAATTAAGTCGTTTCAAAGTGGGATCTTCATCAAGTTTTAAAAACTTGGATTCATCACTAAACAACGAGCTTAGTGAGTTGACACGCCAAAAAACTTACTGAAAGTAAGGAACAGAGAAAGTATGCACGCCATAGAAGTCATCGGTTAAGTGGGTGAGAAAAACTAAAACCGCAATAGACTCTGTTGGAAAGGTGAAAACAAACGATGTGTATACAACTGCTATGTTAAGCCGGCGAAGCTATTTATCACTGGTGGAAAGGAGTTACTAGGGAAGGAACAACACAAGGAGACCCTATTGCTATAGGCATGTAGTCGGTAAGATTATGTTTTGGGTAGTTTTGTTCGAATTAACTCGATGTAAGTAAGTATATATGCAAGCATATATTTACTTACATCGATGTAAATTAAATGAAGGAATGGCGAGCTTTGACTAAATTCTTCGGCAGCCGAATAAAATCGACAACAATCTCACATGTTTTTAAAATGGCGGACAACCACAGTGGGAAAAGATATAATAATAAACACTTTATCAAACTGACCTACGTAGATGCAAAAACGCTATCTTCTCATAAATATTCCTGTATTTCTGAAATACGCCATGAAATGAAAATTCCAATGTCTCCAAAATATATTAACAATATACGGTTGGGATTGACAGAAAGTTTATGCAAGGAATTATTTGTTTATAACGAGAAAATGAAAGGGATTCCACTGGCATTTGATAACATTAAAGTAATAAAATCCAATATAATCGATGATCAGGACTTTTTTATGTTAACTGTCAGTGTTAATTTTTTGGTATTTAATCCAGTAATTGGGAAAATATTGCATGGTACTGTGAACAAAATTAGTGAGTATACAAGTTAGATTAAAAGATTCTATGTATTTCTTTTTAAAGTATAATAGTTTCTTCAAATACTTTACTATTAAAAGCAGATTGTCCAGGTCACTCTCTTTGACAGTAGCTAACTACATTTATCTATATATAAAGGAGCAGTATGCTTCCAGTTGTTTCTGTTCTCAAAAGTTTTACCTCTAAAAGATATTTAGACCTTCTGCAGCCTACATGTCATCATTTTTTAAGCTGGATTGCTTTTCTCCAAGTTAACAGTTTTCCCTATTCCACCATTCTATTATCACCCACCTTTGCTGAAAGTGCTACACAGAACCTTTCAAGGTTTGAATTAACTAAATATTAGCTACTTGTGGGGTAGCCAACCATTTGGAAAACATGGAAAACCTGAAGTCAAGGAATTCAAAAACAATAGGGCAAAAATACAGAGAATATGGTTGTGTGAAACACAGTTATCTAAGTGTGTTGTTTTTGTGATAAACATTTTTTTTAGTTTCTTTTAGCCATAAAAAAACAGGGAAAATAAAAATAAAATTGGATGCTCACCCTAAGTTGTTGTTTAAGGATCATCCCAATTACCGTTTTAAAAAAATTATTTTGTTTTTAAGCACTATGTGAACTGTCCAAGTCATTTTTTTATTTCTTTTTTCTAGGTGATCATCATTTTGGTTGCCTTATCCATAACTGCATCAATGGCTCCATACGTCACCCAAGGGAAGACTACCTGACACAAGAACAAAAAGAAATAGTAAAAAATATAGCAGTTGGTGATAAGGTCATTTTTAAAGTTCATAAATTAGACGTGCACCACGATATTCTTTTCATACTTGGCGACATTGCACAACAGTTTTATCAGAAAGTCCAGTAAGGCTTTATTTTTATTGTAACCTTGTGGTTCCAGAGGTCATGTTAACTTAGATATAAGAAGTTGTGTAATGGACCATCTATACGTTTAATCAAGTAAAAATGAACTGGGATTTATAGACACTTCTTTATGGGTAAAAGTGTTTAGGGAGGAAATTTTTGCATTTTGCAGGGAAGAACTTGTCGTTTTGCAAAGTTGAAGTTTTTGCAGGAAAAAGCTTGCATTGACTTACATTAAGAACTAAAATTTTCAGCGGAAAATGTTTTAAACAAATTTTAAACAAATTTCAAAAGTAATAAACCGTTTCGGCAGGAAGTTCTACGGCGTATTAATTACTGATTTATACCAATCCTTCATGGGAGAGTATTTGCTTTAGTTCTCCAATTGTGCAGAAAAAGTGACCACATTATTAATAATTAATTATTTTTAACCGGCACAGCAAAAGATGAAAAAAAATATAAAAGTAGAAAAACGAGTTCAAGTTTGTAAACACTGCTCTTTTGAAAACTATATAGAAGATGAAAGGTAAATATCAATAAAAACAACTATTTTTGTTTTATTTCGTTTTTTTAAAAGAATTTTAGCCTGTTGAAACTCCTTGTAAGCAAATACAAATCTAGCTTCATAAAATTTCAGATCACAAAAAAATAACAAAAATTTCCTTCATTTTTGTAGCTTGGTGAAACTGGCGAAACCAACTGAACATTAAATAATAATACAAAATGATTTATTTGTAAATATAATAGGTTTTTGTACCTTTGTACCGTTGTACCGTTCCACAGGGTAGTTCTGTTATCAACACTAAAAAAATAATAATTTACGTACCGCTACACTAGACTCGATAGTAAAAACGGCGACAAAAAAGAAGCCAAAGTTCTACCGGCTAAAGCCGTTGAACAATGATAACGGGGAAATGACACAAAAAGAAGGGTAGAAGCATTTATAGTGTACATATATTCAATCAAGATCTAAAAAAGGGTCTTCAGGATCCAACTTTATAGATGAGAGCCTCAGCCAAATTTAAAAATTACGAAAATAATAAGTTCAAAAACTGCTTTTTTTGTTGATTTTCTCATTACCCTATACATAATTTCTATGCACTGGTCCTTTTTTAAAAAAATTAAAGAAAACAAAATTTCCGACAAAAAAACTTTCGGACAAAAAAATTTTTCCGTCCGAAAATTTTAGTTCCTAATGTAAGGGTCCTTGGGTAACAAGTCGCCTACTCTCCATGCTCCTAAGGCTAGCGGAAGCGAAATAAATCATTATTTTTGTTGTTGTTGTTCACATAAAGTGTGTGCTGGATCAACAATTGGTGAATTAACATAGATGCAATGACTTATTGTCCCCAAATGTTAATAAAAAAAGGTTTTGAAAGGATTGAATTTCGTGAATGTCGGAGTTGACAAAAATTGCAGTGACAATTAAACCATTTTGCCAAAAGCCTAAAAAATTGCGAAATTGCGAAAAATGCTGTTTTGAAATGGTTAAATAAAAAGACATGAGTCAATATGACACGCAGAGACTGTTGTTTGCTCCATATTAGTTATGTAATTTCTTGACATTTTTTTCAGACTAGTCAAACTAATTTATAAACAATTTTTTCTTTTTCAGCCATAATCTCAATTCAACTAAATCAAACACAGAGGACGATGTGAATAACAATGAAAGTGATCTTTTAAAATCAAGCTGTGAAACGCCTAAGAAGAAGAAAAAGAAAAAGAAAAAACATGATGAAGAAGAGAGAAATAGTGTCACTGAAGAAAGGGATATTGTTTATGACGAAGAGAATATTGTTAACGGGGAAAGTAAACAAAAATTAAAACGAAAGAGAACTGACTCTTCTTCACAATCTGAACCACCATCCAAAAAGAAAAAAAAAAAAATAAAGAAGAAGAAAAAGAGCGAAGAAGACACAGATTAAATTTTCAATCAATTCTTTCTTTTTAACTTTCTTAATACGGCTTACTCAGAATCAAACTCAAAAAATCTTTTTAGACTCAAAGGTACTCTTCGGCAGCTAATTGTTTGGGGGGGGGGGGGGGTGGTCGATATTTTTGGAAAAGATTATAAACAGGGGGGGTGTTAATAAATGGGACGAGGTGGATTTTTGTAGAAATCCATAACATGGGGGGGGGCATGGCATTTTAAAGGAAACGTTGACTGCCAATGCATGCAATGCAGATCCAGCTGAAAGTGAAAATGTGGGAGAGATCGAAGACAATCGAAATATTTTTGAAGTTTTTAACAATCATTGATTAACACTGTTGTATAGACATAAGTTTTATTAAAAGACGTTGTTCCATTTTATTTCACCTGCAGAAAGTGATATTTCCTTTCAAAATCCTTAAACGGGAGGGGTTGCTAACGGGAGGGGTGGTAATAAATGGAAATGGGTGGTGATTGATTTTTTTAAAAAATTTGATTTTTTTAAAAAATTGCAAACGCCCCCCCCCCCCCCCCCCACAATTAGCTGCCGAAGAGTAGAAATTTTTGCTGGCCCGGTTCTTTAGACCTTAGATCTAAATGTAATTCGGCGCCATTGCAAAGATGTCTGCTGAACATTAAAAACCTCGAAAACCCTGAAATTACAAATTTGAGGCCATAATCTGCGAAATTTAATATCCCCAAAATTTAACATTGAATTCATTTACACACGGAATTCCTGCCTCATTTTTTGGGACCAATGTAGCACGTCAAAATTCTGACCAAGCCGCGAAATGTTCCAAAAAAGAATTCGAACCAGGCCAATTCGCGAATTTTCAAATTTGTCAAAATTTGATTTTACCATCTGCGAAATTCACAAAATTGAAAATGGGCAATCTGCACAATATTTAAAGGGAAAATAATCCACAATGTTAAATCGAAACGTTTAGATTTCGCAGATTTTACAACAATTTCGAATGCTTACATGTTGCAAATTCAATTCAAAAGATAGTTAAATAAGTAAAATTAAACTTTTAAACTTAAATTTTCTCCCAGAAGGTATACGAAACTCTCGAATCAGGAAAATTTAATTTTAAAAATTTCGTGGTTTACCTGTAGGACTTGTGCGAAGGTTTTAACAGCAGTCTTGCTATCAGAAAAATTACCTGGAAGTTGCTCGAATCTCGATTTCAACTGACGTTTAAAAATGGTTACCAGCGACGCTGGATTGATTGCGTGAAATGCATGAAAACAAAACAAAAAATTACGCTAGATTTTTTAATTGTCGCAGCAAATTAATGCGAGGGGATTGGCCATATTGTTGTGCAGAAAATCAACACGGTCCCCAGAACAAAATGAAATGTTTTTAATTTATGGTTGAGGATTATATTTCCGTTAATCAATAATTTATTTACTAGTGTAATACAAAAATTACTTCTATTCACTTGTAAAATAAATACACAAACTTTCGTAACATTTTTAGTCCGCCTAACCGAGCCAACTCACTAGAAAACTAGGAACGAGTTAGACCTAACGTGAAAAACTGGAAATTAAACTTACGATTACAAATTCGCAATCATTAACCCCGCACTTTTTTTTCTTCCTGCAACCTCTCTCCACCAAGGTAACAGTTTTTGACAATTTTTCATTCTGAGTAAGAATCTAACTTTTAATATTATCCTGTTTGTAGATGCAAATTTATAATGACGTTTTTATATTAACCACCGCTGGAAATCTCTTCATGCTAAATTGTGATATGTCATATAAAGGTTTCTTTCCCAATGCTAAATCAGCAAGTATATTTCCAGTAACTGGAGCCATCTTGAAACCAGTTCCTGAGAAAAAAACAAAGAATAAAAAAAAAGCAAGAAAAAAACGAAGAAGAGTAAACTCAATCCGCTTTGAATCACTTCGATCGACTTCCGGCGAGAGCGGAAGTGAAACTTAGTTTGGGGTGGAAGTGAAATTTAAAATCGGTGTGAGGTTATAATGATTTCAAACTTCATCCGGAGTGAAATGTCGTTTTCGATCAGTGCATATCCTTGAAAGTCACGAACACAAAACAGATCATCCCTCCCCCATCCATCAACAATCGCACTTTTTTTAATGCAATGTAGAATGTTCCATCGCCTGATCTTCACTCGCCTTATCAAGTAAACAGCCTCTTCAGAATACACAAAATAATATATACCTGAGAATCCAGCTCCTATCACAATATTATGGTATTTTGGATGAACATCAAGAATAAAATCAAGATCAGGTGTTTCCTAAAATACACAAGGCGTAGAAACAAATCAAATTGATACGTATATTGGAAAACTCAACTTCGAAACTTTTAACTTGCTATTGCTTTAAGATGTTATCTACATTATTAATTATAAAGTTTGTTGTAATCTGCAAAATAATTGCAATGTCTTATCCATTTTGAAAAACAGAGCTCTATCTAACCTTCCAGTTTAACTCGGCGCTTATTTTTTGACATGAATTTCATCTATATTATAATACCCGTATACGTCTGTCTGTCTGTCTGTCTGTCACGCAAAATGGTAACCGCATTAGCGAGACAAACAAAATGCGGCAAATAAACAACGGCGAACCCGTGGATGAAGTTGCATATCCATGTAAAGAATTTTCGAAGTTTAATAAAAGTGCTGACGCTGCACAACCTCGTCCCCAGGGTCTTGGACGCTGCAGTCTACACCAAGATATCTGGGTATAGAAAGCGGCGGGTACAGGGCCTTCTTCGCGCCGTCCCAATATAAAAAAGCGAAAAGGGGTCCTGGTGTTGAGTTGGTTTTCACAAATAAAAATTTGCAACTGCATAATTTTACTCGTAGGAAATATTAAATGACATGTCAACTCTAGACGGTCGGGGGTTTTACGAGCATACTACTGACGAATGAGCTAATTTGAATTGCAAAATTGCCGATAATCCGATCTATATCGATATTTTGCGTAAAGTCCGAAAAAATAATGAAATTTGGCGAATCATGTTTCAAAACTTTGTACGAATAGTCAAAACCACAGCTATTGCAAGGTTACAAAACCTTTCTCATATAAAATATCTTTTAACCGCACCCTATTTCTACGTCGTCTCAAGCTTAGTACCAATCTTCTAGTTTAAACGCCCACCCGGAACTTCTCTAAACTCACACACATACTGTATATAAGCACTCTTCAACAATACTTGGCATATCTTCAACAGATCTTGTGTGGCGTCTGATAAACTCCGTGACTTGTGTGAGGTCGGCTACTGTGTTTGGATAGTCAATGGCAACAAATGGATCTGCACGTTGACAAATCTAAAACAAGAAAATGAAAGAGACCTTGAATACAATAGAATCCTGATATGGGACACGCAAAAAAAGCCTACTTTGCTTAAGGTGGATATCCACCCAAAAACGAATTGGAACGTGTTATTTCTGGAATCTGATTTAGTGATAAAATCTTCCATTTCGATCCGTTCAGATCCAAACTGAAAGTTGAATTCACTTTCACTTTTTTTGTGGACTGGATTGAAAAAAAATAAAAATAATTAGCAGATAGCCAATTAAATTTAAGTATTTTTCTTGTCCCGTTCCAATCCGTTTTGCCTTTGAGTGGAAACCCATCTTTGAAGAGACGGCGTCCAGAGCGAATTGAGAATCTAACACTAAGAATTTAAATAATTTGGTAAAACCCTCTATATCTTCTTTACTTTCCTACTAAACCTTCTCTGTTGCTCATACAACCACCACAAAAATGCTATATCTGAACACCTAAAGAATATTGGTAACGGTCTTGATGTCTTGTCCGCAAATTATGACAACGTATTACTATTAGGAGATTTTAATGCGGAAATTAACGAAAATAGCATGACAGAATTTGCTGAACTCTACAACCTTAAGTGCCTCGTGAAGGGCCCCACATGCTTTAAAAACCCTGATAACCCATCGTGTATTGATCTTTTTCTCACAAATCGATATAACTATTTCCAAAACACCAGCACATTGGAAACAGGTCTCTCCGATTTCCATAAAATGGCCATCACTGTTAATGAAAATGTATTTTCAGAAACAAAAATCTCATATCATCAGATATAGGAATTACAAAAACTTTTCAAATGAACGTTTTCGTTATGAGCTAACATGTCGACTTCAAAATATAGAAAAATCGAAAAAAAAGATAGATGATGAGTTAGAAAACTTTCATGAATGTGCAAAATCAGTCCTTAACAAAACTGCGCCATTAAAAAAAAAATACGTAAGAGCAAACCAATCACCGTTTATGAATAGGACCCTACATAAGGCTGTTATGAAAAGAAGTAGGCTTAGAAATAAATACTTAAAAAATAGAACAGAAGAAAATAGATTAGCTTTTAATCAACAAAGAAATATTTGTGTCACACTATTTCGAAAAGAAAAATATGATTATTACAACAATCTAAATGTTAAAAAAATTACCGATAATAAAACATTTTGGAAAACTATAAAACCTTTCTTGTCTGATAAAGGACCATCGACACAAATTATAACACTGATAGAAAAAGAAGAAATCATGTCGGATGATGACAAGGTTGCAAACATTTTCAATACTTTCTTTACGAATATTGTAAAAAATCTGGATCTTACAATATCTGACACAATCCTTGTAATTTGCTCAAACGTAGATGACCCTGTTTTGAAGGCTATTGAACGATATGAAAACCATCCAAGTATACTGAATATAAAAAAAAACATTGGTGATTACAATCCTGGTTTTTCCTTCAATCATGTAGAAAAAGCTGAAATCAGGAGAGAGATACGAAATTTGAATATTCATAAGGCATGCCAAGAAACCGATATACCAACAAAAATAATTAAGGAAAACGAAGATCAGTATTTAGAAATTTTACATTTCTCTGTTAACTCTGCAATTGATCTGTGTAAATACCCAGAATTTTTGAAAAGGGCAGATGTCTGTATCGTCAGATTGAAGATTATTTTAACCGATACTTAAGTAAATTTCAGTGTGGATTTAGGAAAGGCTACAGTGCTCAGCACTGTCTCACTGTTATGCTTGAAAAATGGAAAAAGGCTGTTGACGAAGGTAAAGCGTGTGGAGCCCTTCTGACTGATTTATCTAAAGCATTTGACTGTCTCCTACATGATTTACTGATCGCAAAACTTCATGCATATGGATTTGGCATATATTCCCTACGCCTAATTATGAGTTATTTGAGTGGCAGATTTCAAAGAGTAAGGATAAAAAATTCGTATAGCTCATGGCTTGAAATATTGTTTGGCGTTCCGCAAGGATCTATTCTAGGCCCGTTACTTTTTAACATATTTATCTGCGATCTTTTCTCAGTTGAATTTGATTTTAATGACATTGAATTTGCGAGCTATGCAGACGACACAACACCATATGTTATCGGTAATGATTCAAAGGAAGTCCTTACTAAACTTCAAAACATGTTCGAAAAAGTGTTTACATGGTTTGACAATAATGCAATGAAAGCAAATGATGAGAAGTGTCATTTGCTTTTAAGCGATAATGAAATAAGCGATAATAATAATGAAAGTACACAGATAGGCAACTCAGTAATAAAAAGCAGCACTCACAGACGCCTACTTGGAGTCATTATCGATAACAAACTTAGGTTTGATCTGCATGTGTCTAAACTCTGTACAAAAGCGAGTCAGAAACTAAATGCGCTTACAAGGATGACATCTTTTATGAACTTTAATAAGAAGAAACTATTAATGAATTCCTTCGTAATTTCGCAATTCAATTACTGCCCTCTAGTTTGGATGTTTCACAACAGAGCTTTAAACAATCGTATTAATCGAATACATGAAAAAGCACTGCGGATAGTCTATAGCGACAGTTCTTCTTCCTTCGCAGACCTCCTTCATAAGGACAGCTCTGTCACGGTACACCAACGAAACCTACAATCTCTTGCAACTGAGATGTACAAAATAAAAAACGATATGGCTCCAGAAATAATGCAAGATATTTTTCCTATTTATAATCCAAAATACAATCTAAGAAATAATCGAGAATTTACTGGCCGTAATGCTAAATCAGTTTACTACGGTACAGAAACTTTATCCTTCATCGGTTACAAAATCTGGCAACAAATTCCGGTAAGAATCAAAGAAATGTCATCCTTGCAATCCTTTAAATACCAAATTAAAAAGTGGATACCAAACTGCTCCTGCAGGCTATGTAAAAAATACATCCCACAAATTGGTTTTATATGACTCGCGGATGTACTCTTGCTAATTTCATATTTGCTTATATACTTACTTAAATTATACAACCACAAATGTTAAAAAATTGTATATATCTAAAAATATTTTATGCCCTATATTTATACTGTATATTCTAAAATCTTTCTTTTCAAGTTGACGTTAACTAGCTTTTATTAGCTATATATGTATTTATACTTAGTCAACTATAAATAAATGAATAATAATAATACTAAACCCTCTATATCTTCTTTACTTTCCTACTAAACCCTCTATATCTTCTTTTGAGAATTATTTTTGCTCATGTTTGTACATTTAAAACAGGAGAATAACGCAGACTCGAATCTGGTCTGTGAAAGTTCTGTTAATGACGTATACGGCAAGCGCCATTATGTTTTTTTGGTTGGGGAGGAAGAGAAGAGGCTGTAAGTTGAAAAGTAAATTTTATACATTATTAGTTTGGCATGAATACCGAATTTAATAATTAAAAATTTCTTAACATTTTTCCAACTTTTTTAAGATTCACTCAAAGCAGAATCGTTCTAGCATCTCCACACTCGGACTTAAAAACAAAGGTTACCAACTTTGATTAATCCTGGATACTCATAACAGGCCAATCCATATACATCGTCTGTCAGAAAGGAAGGGAGGACGGAAGTTGAACCTAACATTTCGTCTTTAAGCTTCCAGTAGCATGCGTGTGCCCCTTTAACCTAAAATATCAAAAGAAAAATGTTGAGTCTACGATACCGATTAGTGTTTTGGAAGGATTTATTTGGCCACCCATAAAGTGTGTACGCACACAGGAAGAGTTGATTTATTTGGCCACCCATAAAGTGTGTACGCACACAGGAAGAGTTGATTTATTTGGCCACCCATAAAGTGTGTACGCACACAGGAAGAGTTGATTTATTTGGCCACCCATAAAGTGTGTACGCACACAGGAAGAGTTGATTTATTTGGCCACCCATAAAGTGTGTACGCACACAGGAAGAGTTGATTTATTTGGCCACCCATAAAGTGTGTACGCACACAGGAAGAGTTGATTTATTTGGCCACCCATAAAGTGTGTACGCACACAGGAAGAGTTGATTTATTTGGCCACCCATAAAGTGTGTACGCACACAGGAAGAGTTGATTTATTTGGCCACCCATAAAGTGTGTACACACACAGGAAGAGTTGATTTACCTTAAAAGTAAACAGGAAAAGTGGTATCAAGAGCAGTAAGTACGGACGAGGTTTCGCGGTTATCTTATTTATTTTTTGTTCTAAAATTTGGTCTAACACAATTTAGGGTCATGTAAAAGTGTGCGTTTCTTGCACAGGAATACGATTTCTCTATTTTTGAAGTTCTAGAAAGCATCATTCTAAACATTCTTTGCAAAATTGAGTACTCGCGGATATTAAGGTAAAAGCAAAACGAATGTAAAGTCAGTTAAATATCTCTTTAACTTGAACCTTTGGAGACATTGTGTATTTTCGGGTCCTTACTAAAATTTTAATTGTCACCTGCATGGTTTATTTTAAAAAAAATACTAAATTTCTAACCAGGTTGGTCATTAACCTGATTTCTAAACAATAGACCTATTGTTATTAACTTGATATCTCAGCGTGGTATATAACTCGGTGATGTGCAGCTTTGTGCTAATCTGAGTTTTGAGTGATGCTGAGTGATGTTGAGTGATGCTGAGTGATGCTGAGTGATGCTTGCCCGGAACATTTTTTCTAAATGAGACACAACGATGCTTGTTGTCCAACTTGGAGCATCAATGTCCATTCTGGGCCTAGTAGGGCCTAGTAAGACACATGTATCGTATTCACACGAATGAGCTCTAAATTGTTTTGTATTTTTCTTTTTTCTACTTTGATTTGCATAAAAACAGTAAAATTACTTCAATGTCACGAGCGCCTCACTCGAATAAGCGCCTAAAAATCTAAAATTAAATAGGCGCTCATTAAAGTAAATACGTATATAAAAACGTCTTTTAAAAAGAAACCTCTATTTATACCTTTAATGGTAAATTCAAACCAAGAGGTTTAGTCAGTTTTGAACAAAATGGCCCTAAAAGAAAAAAACGCAGTTTAATTTTAGACTTAAAGATCTATATTATTATTTAAAAAAAAATATATTAGGACGTCAAATATTACTTTTAGTAATCAGTCGAGATAACCTGCTCAGTACCAAATCTCGAATCTGCATCCTAAATGAGTTGTTAAGCCGTGAATACTTTTCACCTCAGGCTTTGTATTCCACAGTACAGCATCAAAACAGTTCTGTATCCGTTAACGACTAAGCGGATCTTTATGCGTTAATTATATAAAAAGGGTTTTCTAAAACACAATAGACCTATTTCCATATCCATTTTCGTTCTGCGAAATATTCATAATAACATGAAAACGAGATTAGTCATGAGCAAACTGTTAGTTTGCAGGGAAGTAGTGCATAAATGGTTTGTTTACTTGCATTATTTGCACCATTGGTTTGTCATACAATCTAATTATTAACGTTTGGTGATAATTATTAACGTTTGGTGATAATTATGGGATAAGATAACAATAACATGATTTTAAAGGGCAATGTGTATTTTTAATAGCGTGCGGAAATGGCCGAGGTCATAATTGTCGGCCTCGACGCGAAGCAGAGGACCGACTATTACGACCGAGGGATTTTTCTAGGGCCACTTAAAATACACATCTTGTGACATAAACCTGTTTTGCATGTAGCTAGCTAGATTATTTTTGTTTTTTTGAAATTATCAGAGTGATATGAAGTGCTAACCGTCAATAAACTGTACATTAAGTTCAGTCATAAACTTACCAGCAAAAAAGAGAGAGATAATATGCATATTTACAAGGCTAGCATCGCAAACACTGAGGGATATTTTCGAGCTTCCCAGCCCAATCAGTGCTCTACCAGAAAACTCCCTGTAACATCCAACGGCCCACACAGTGTGCCATTTCCCCATTTTCCTCACGTGACTGGGGTTAACTTGAGGCTATAGTAATATTCACTTGCCCATAATGAATCGCCATCAAAGAGAATCGAAACCAGATCTTTTGCACTAAGTTATAACCACTTATCTACAGCGCTAAAATCTACAATATTTTAACATTTTTTGTCACACCACCACTACTAATACCCTCTTAATAACTGTGTTAACTACGATTATGTGAAACTGCCAGTTAAAAGCTGTAAAAGTCAACAGTTTGTTGGTACAATCTTCAAACTTGCATGTAAACAACCAGCATCCCGAAATTTGCTCATAACTAATCTCGTTTTCATGTTTTTCTGTATTTTCGCATTCATATTTCGCGGAACAAAAACGGATAGGGAAATAGTTCTATTAATTTTCTGCATGAGCAGTGCCGATGAGAGGTGACATTCCATCTCGTGACGTCAGAGATATAGTCCTGCAATATTTATACACGTCACCTTGCAAAAAAAACATAAAAAATTGACACAATTTTAAGGTTATAATAGTTCGTTATTTCAAACACTATTTATTCGAATTGTTAGAATTATGGTGGATTTGTACAGCACTGAACAAACAAAATTTATGACTTGCATAGGCAAACAAAGAAACGAAAACGAGGCTAGCCTACCTGCAGTGATGATGATTGCTCTTGCATGATACGTGCTACTAGCAGTAACGAGCCCCACTACACTCCCTGGAAGAATATTGACCACTTGTTCACTATCTCTAAGCGTGCCACCACGCTTCACGAATTCTTTCTATGATACAAATACAAAAAAATTATGTCAACCAAGAACTAATGATGAGGAATTTAAGTCATTTTCACGAAAAATATTAACTACATGAAATTTTGCTCCTGATCGTCACTTTTATTTGTTGTGAAAATTACATTTTAAAACCACTGGGACTTCAAATAAGCGTAGAATACAAAAAAAAAATAGCTGTTGCTAGGTGCTCACGGTAGAGGTGGGGTAGAAATTAACCCTCAATTTATTGGAATGTAATTTTCAAATTCAAAATGTAAAGTAAAGTACTTACTGTGATTTCCATATATAACTCCCCCCCCCCTATCTCGTCTTCTTTAAACAGACATAACAAAAGAAAGAAGACTGAGATTTTTTCCAACTGAGATTACTAAGGCGAGCAGACACTTTTCGCTACCTGCAAAGCAGACACACATTTCGAAGCTAACAGCATGCCGCCTTTGTGTTCTAAAATGCCGGAATGATGACGTGGTACATTTAACAGTGGAAACCGTCTGTTGATTTCGTCAGCCGTTACGACATCATACTGAATACCATGTGAATCTAAAACAGCATTTCTCTTTTTTCTCTGCATGACTGAACACTTCTAACATACCATTTTGACTGAAAATAGAAAAAATAAACACCAAATAATTCTGGCGTTTACGCTACACTGCCCTTTCTCTATTCATCTCTAGAATTAGTACCCTGTCTAAAACGCTTACTGTCCATACCACCAGCCGTCATTAAAATGTTGAGATTTTGTTTTCCCTTTAGCAAAGCGTCCATAGAACATATTTAAAAATATTTTATGTATTAAATGCCTGAAATGCGACTAGGGAGAGTAGCTAAACCTCCATAAGAACAACGGACACATAATTGATCATTCATATGTTAACAAATACACTGAATAAAAAACCCGGCTTGTAATGTTGTGGTCGTAATTAAGGAGAAAAACGTTGTAGTATAAATACATACATTAATAATTTTTCGTTGAATTCTTTTTCTAACTGCTTCCACAAGGGAAAAGAGTTGCGTGATGTTTTCGCGTAAAACTCGCACGGATACAAACACCTAATGATTCGACTTTGTCCGTGTGAACTACCTCTGCTATGTGGGATTGGAAACTAAGTGCATAAAACAAAAGCATTCTAACAGGAAAAAAATTGTTGTAACCACTTATTACTTAGACTCTATCACAACTGTTGGGAAGGGATACTCACTATACTGTTATCACAGCACTCATCTGCTTTTTTGTCAAAATAGTAGCCACAATTCAACCTCGTTCCCAGGGCTTTTTGTCTCTCATCGGCGCTGCTATCGCCGTCCCGAAGTCAGAAAAGATACAAGATGCCCTGGGGACGAGGTTGAGTCACAATTCACAATTTCGTCCAGGGACACGAAATTTTTTTATAGAGAATCAGATAAAAAAGGAAACGCAGCTGTTCCAACAATAAGACTTTCTTCTTTTGCTTCGCAAGTGAATAAGCCGATGCGCTTCCATTCACACCAGCACCAACCACACAGACATCATACGTGGTCATGTTTACCCTAAATTCATATAACGATATGAACGGTACGTCGATAAAATTTAAGTGCATAATATTTGCATTTGATGGCCACTAGTAGTAGTAAGGGATGGATTTAAGTAGGTTTTGGGGTTTTGATCGTCAAACCTCCGCTTCCACCACCTCCCCCCATCACCCCACACCTAACCCTCCCAAAATCGGAAAATCCGACGGCATCCGAAAACTAATCCGAAAACAATCCGATTCCGACAATTATAGCGCATGCGCAGTTGAGTAGGAAATTCCCCCCTATTCAAACTCGACCACTTATTTGAAGTTGAAAAATACTTAGAATAAAGATGGACTACCTCAGGAACGCTATTAGCAAACTTAAATTCGATTTCTCATTGTCAAAACCAGCAACCGACGACGCTATTACGGATGTATTGAGGAGCGCGACACCGGAGATCATGTCCAAACTCGTTGAGGAAATGCCATGGGTGCTCGAGTATATTCCGGAGCATATCAAGACCCGAGGCATGTGTACCGGGGCAGTTCAAAAGGATCCCTGGATGCTCAGGTTTGTTCCAGACTGTTTCAAGACCCAGGAAATGTGGACCATGGCGGTTCGTGGGGAGCCCCAGCTGCTCAGGGATGTTCCGGGCCGTTTCATGACTCAGGAAATGTGCACCAGGGCTGTTGAAAAGGATCCC
The DNA here is from genome assembly GCA_030067915.1 of Hydractinia echinata. Classification (NCBI taxonomy): domain Eukaryota; kingdom Metazoa; phylum Cnidaria; class Hydrozoa; order Anthoathecata; family Hydractiniidae; genus Hydractinia; species Hydractinia echinata. Next base: position 143,049 of record JASGCC010000010.1, read on the forward strand.
GATGTGCTCGCGTTTGTTCCATACCATTTCAGGACACAGGAAATGTGTACAAGGGCTGTTGAAGCGGAACCCTGGCTGCTCGGGTTTGTTCCAACCGCATTCAGAACTCAGGAAATGGTTGATAAGCACGGGCTTCAATAAATGACTACTTACAATGGAGGCAGTTGCACTTGTGCTAGGACCATATAGAGAAAATCCTAGTTGAGATATTATCACCACAATAAAAGATGTTGAAATTCGGTGATAAAATTGTCAAAACAATGGACTTTTACAACAATACAACTACGCTAAATATCGAAGAAGTGAACATTGAAAACCTTATGATGAGCGAACCCATTCCAGCAAACAAAGGCAAGGATGAGCGCTTTGTAATTGGTTATCAGGCTACAAACGGCAACCTAACAACACTACTCTTCAAAACCCCTGAAAAGGTCTATTCCAGGGGTGTCTCGAGCTACTCTGAAGACTCCGCACTCACGATGTCTTTCGATCTTGGTGAATACCCCGAGTGGTTAGAAAAATACGAGAAAATCCTGAACAAAGTGGCTTATTTAGGGGGATGTCCCTTAGCCAGCACTAGCGTGAAAAAAGGTCGATACCTGAGCACTAAACTCAAGACATGGGATGGTAAAGTTAGAACCAACTTTCACAAGAAAAAGGTACCGCAGGATGGCTGCGAGTGTAAGGCCATCGTGAAGCTGGCGAGTATATACAGGCAAAGTGCCAACTACTACATGCAGACCTACTTGGAGGAGTGCAAGTACAAAGACGTTAACAAGTATACGGCTGCTTGCTTCTTTAGTGACTCTGATGACTCTGATGATGACGATATCGACAGCTTCACTGTCTTGTAAAGGTGTAAAGGGTTTATATGGTTGTTCCCAGCCATATAAATAAAACATGAAGGTTTCAGAACTAATGAAAGAAGCAAAATCACTGGGCTTAAAGGGCTACTCAACTCTCAACAAGGCCCCTCTTCTTGAGATGATCAACAAAGCCAAGTACAAGGACGCCTCAACACAAACAGACGGGCCCTATTGCGAGCCTTGTGCTACTACCGCGTACCATAAAAATCTTGAACAGCTCTCTCTCTCGAGAGCTCACTGAAAAGCAGCGACGTGTTGTACATGACTGCGGGCTTGTCATCGATCAGGACACTGGAGAAGTGCTCGAAATTGTCTAGATGATCTAGTATGTTGACCAACATATTAGACTGTGTATTCAGGTGGTTCCTCTAGATACCGCTTACATGCTGTGCAGATTGAAGTTTTTTCATAAGCTCTTCCTTGGCTTCCTCACGCCCCTTCGCGACAAGCTGCATACGTTCCCGATCATTGATGGCATTCACGGCTTGTTTCGTTCGTTGACGGACTTGCTCCTTCAGCAGCATGTATTTCTGCTTCTCCTGCATGATCAGGCTGAACTCATAGTCGCTGATCACCCCATTCTCTACAGCCTTGTAGAGAATGGGGTTGAGCTTAGTCTCTGCGAGTAGCCTGATGCTCTCGTGCTTCTTTGACTTGACATCTAATCTCTTCCCCGCATTCCGCAGACCTGCTTGTCCCAATCCCACAGCGATAGTGATACCACCCATGGCGACAGCCAGCGGTACACCAATCCCTGAGAGCATACTACCAATCCCAACACCTGAGGTGATGACACTTATAGCTAGTAATCCATGATCGGTATATCTCACCCATGTCCCATGCATCTTGAAGTTTTTTGGCGAGTTTATCCCGTTCTTTTGATTCATTGCGGAGGTACTGCTCCACTTCTTCAATTTTGCGCAGTCTGTACACCTGGCTTTCATCAAGCTGCGCGTCAGCCTCCCCCTCGGGAGCACTCGGTAAACTGGGGTATAGTTTCATTATATCAACCATTTATTCAATGAGCAAATGCATCGTTAGCCCTGTGAATGAGACATTTTTTTCATGATGATGCTCGTCTGTCAGCATGAATTCTAGGCGATCTGTGGAGCCCTTCAAAGGAAGGTAGATTGGAGTTTCAAAACTCCAGGTTATCATGTCTCCCCAAGCGTCAAGCTCTTTGGTGGGAAGAAAGGCCAGAATTTTCGACTTTTTGCCATCGAGCAGGCAGTCATTCTCATCCAACTGAGGGCAAACGAGTCGTAGCCGAATGTAAACGTCAGTCATGTATAATGCATCGTGATCACCCGGCATGTAAGATTTACCATCCTTCGGATCGGGTAGACCCAAGAGCTCCCGCAGTGGTCTGTTAATCACCACCGTATGTCCTACACTGACACGGAGCCGGCAGAGCCCATTTTTCAGGACAAACAGCTTGATTTTGTCCCCTGTCTGACTGTTCACAATGGCCGCCAAATCCTCGATCTTGTAGAGACCGTTTATGATTTCTATTCGGGTAACCCTCTGATCGGGCCCTATCTTACGTATGACGAACTCATTATCGCTGTAAAGGTTCAGCCATACGGGTCGAATACTGATCGATTTCAGGGCGATCCTTGCATCCTGCCCCAGGTAGTCCTCAAATATAGTAGGGTTATATATATCGGTGATGTATAGCTGTCTCATCTTTGTTCTAATAATAAAAGATGAACATTTACTCGTATAATCCCAAGGCAAAGTACCAATCCAACAGGGGTGAATGGCCCCTTGTTGTAACCAACTTGGAGCATCAGGACCTGTATGTATCGACAGAGTCGCACATTTCCGTATCATTCCCTGAGTTTACCCAATACCCTATCAAGGTGACAAGTACGTACTTGAACGACCCTGTCATACAAGGCTGGACGAAAGGACAAGCGTTGGACTACTGGAACATCCAAGTGAACTTTGCATGTCATTGCGCGAGCACGGCCTTGGGCATCTCTGCCAAACACCTAACAGGCTCCGTACCGCTCGTCAACGCCATCTTCAAGTTCCACGTGTACTACCACATGCGACGCATCCTAGCAAGGATGAAAGTACCCATGTCCTTTAACGATGGTTTTAGTCGGTACTCAAACCCCTACTCAACCTCGGGGTATGCGCAAATATGTCGTGAATATGGTGCTGACCCCAATAGTCTCTACAAGACCAAGTCGGTATCGGCGTCACTCACCAACGGGAGATGGTGGCCCCAAGTTGAGGGTGATTGGGTCAAATTCATCACCCCAACAAGTCAGGGCTTGACATCGGATGGCCTGACCAAGCTAAGCGAGAGTATCCAGGTCTACGTGGTCTTGTTGCTTGGATCGCAAGCAGGGGCAAAGGCATCCTTACTTGGCTCGGGCGCAGACAACTACACAGCAAGACAAATATTGATGCAAAAATTTGAAGTCATGGTAAAGCGCCAAGAGAACGTAGGGTCTGATATCACAGAGTTCCAAAAGGACTTGCAATATGCTCGGACTCCGGTAAACTTCGCCGTCATGCCCAGTGTATACATGCTACCCTCCGACCTTGAATTGCGTATTGGCAAAATGGTAGGGTACAACAACAACATCCTCATAGCACCTGCCAATGTCAATGTGCGGGTACGTGTTGATGTGAATAATCGCCTCGCGGCTCCGCAGCAACGCGGAACACAGTTCCAGGAGCACAAGCCTATTGTCAGGGGTGCGGCTGTCACACCCATCAAGCATACCGAGCATACCATCGCGAAGCCCAGAGGCAAACTCCCAAAGCAAGAAATAGGAGTGTTTTCAAAACAACACCCAAATGCCAACCAAAATCAGCATGAAATAGCGGTCATTAGTAACCAATCTCTTGGAAGAGGGAAAAATCAGCATAAGGATACCAAGGCTGCCTTAGTTACAACAGGGGTAGGCCTCATCCTTGCCTATATTTGGCTGAAAAAATAATCGCAACGTTCTAGTGTGTTGATAACATACTAGATCGCCTGGTGGCTCCACAGGAGTAGTCCTTCACGATCTACGAGTCTTTCCCCTACCCCCAACGTATACCACAACAAACCCAACGGCAGCAGCGATGGCCATGCATAGATGCCTGGCCACATATTCGACAACAGTTGCTACTACCCTTAGAAGGAAGGAGACAACCGTGCCAATAATCCCTGGTAGAGCAGCACTTGCCTTACCTGCTAGATACTTCAGGAACTTTCCGAACCTTTCAAGCTGCTTCTCCACCCCTTCCCTGCAGCACTTCCTCCTGCAGCAGCAGCTCCACCTGCGGCACCTCCAGTAACAGCGAGCACGATGGTGGAAATCAGTAGACCAACAGCGCAGACGATACTCGCTATAGTCAAGCCTTGTTCCCTGAAAAGGGTTTTAAGCTTCTCCAGTAGAGACTTGTCATCACCAGAGATCTTCAACAACGTATCCTTAATATGTCTCAGCTGACTGTAAATATCACGGTTAAGCTCCTTCACTTTCTCCTTCTGGCCATCTCTTTCTTCATCCATCTTTTTAATATCCCTCTCAATCTTTTCAATGGCTTCTTTCGAACCTTCATGGATCTGACCATCGGAATCTACCTGATTACCTATCTGTTTGATACTGTCTTCCGCATCCTTAATTTTTCTGTCATATGAAACTATCTTGTGTTCCAGATCTGTAATATTTCCCTGATAGGTTTGAAGTTTAATATCATATGTCTTCAACTCACGTAGTGTGAATCCGTCGGATAATGAAGTATCCGTAAGAGTTTCTACATCATGCACAGCCTTCCTGATAGTATTGATAGTATCCTTCTGAACTTTATTACCAGAGTCCTCATCGGGCTCCCCCTCTTCGGCATGAGAAATATTGTTCAGGATTATCTGCCCCCTTGCTTGACCGCCTTTGTTGGGTGTGGTATAGTCGGCGAAACCCAGTACTACCTAACAACGATACAATCGTGCTGGGGGCTTTTAATGTACCATCCTGATTCGTAAGCACTTTTTCTTTTAAAATTTTAATCCCTTTCATAACCTTTTTAACAATCAGCTGACCCCCCTCCCTCATCTCGAAAGCATCGTAATGTATCCCCCCAAACCGTACCCCCAAATGCACCGTAAGGAGGTTGTAAAGAGTATCGACCCTCAATTCTAGCATCTCTTCCTGATACTCCGAAACCCTAGACCCCGGAGCATCTTGTTGTTCTCCCTGTGTTGAAGGCCCCGGGGTTGATGGAAGTTGTGGAAGCTGTTGCGTACTATCAGCATCATCCCCACCTCCCTTATCAGCCTCCCCTATCTGATCCTCATGTGTAAATCCTAGATTATCAGTCATTTTATTCAACGAAAACCAGCTACTAATAAACCATGAGTAACATGTACGGAACTGAGCTTGATCCATATGCAGAAATCAAAACTATGCTGGCTATAAAAGGGGAGAGACAGAGTGTGAACGTAAGCCACATCCCCAGTACAATCAACCAAAATGAGAACATAAATGTCGATATACCAAACATGGGGGAGAATAATGTCATTTGCCCTGGCTCTCTCAAGCTCCTCTTTGATCTGGAGCTAACGGGTAACAATACGAAGCGTAGCATCGTTAGCAACATTGGCAAGGTCTTGGTGCAAAACCTCCGCATCACGTTGAATAGTAGAGAGGTGCAGAACATTGACGATTACAACACCCTGGCCGTATATAGGGACTTGTGGCTCCCCAAAATCGATCGTGAGAACAACCTCATTCTGGAAGGCATCAACCCCAAGGACGGTACCATCAGAGCCCTCCAGGTAAAAGCAACGGACCATGTCGGTACGCACGAGGAAAAAGCGATCGTGAAGGCGTATGGCAACACCTTCTGTATACCGCTAGGCAAAATGTTCTCTCTGACGAGAGACTTGCCTTTTTACCCGAGAGGGCTGAACGACAGGCTACAATTTGTCCTACACTTCGCACCCTATAGCGCCGTGATCAAAGACGGAGGCACGGCTGCTTCAGGTTCAACACCGGCCAAACCTGCGGATGCAACTTACAAAATCACCAACATTGCACTGGAATTTGACAAAGTGTACCACGAAGGTCTAGCTAGTGCTATGATCTCGAGGTATTCAAGACTCGCTCTGCCCTACGAGCGGGTGCTCCGCAGCAAAGTTGTAAAGATGAAAAAGTCAGACACAAGTTATAATCTCCAGATAGATACCCCATCAAAGTCTTTGAAAGGCGTGCTATTACTATTTCAAGATCCCACTGTCGTCAAGCCCTACTCTGGTGTAAACGAGACATTTTACAATCCCAAGATTGAAAAGATCGCGATCACTGTCGAAGGTGAACCAAACAAACTATACTCCCAAGCTATGCTCCCAAAAGACCATTTCAAGCAGGTTTACAACCTGTTCGGTAGTCATGACTCGACAGTGACGATAGGCCAGTTCTTCAATGAGAGATATGCGCTCTTCATTGACTTTAGAGTATCCATCGATAACAGCCTGCATGGATCGGGTAGACCCCTACAGAGAGTTAGTGATGGTATAACCCTCCAGATGACGAAGGAGGCCGATGGGACCGGTGATATACTCTGCTATGTGTACCTGCTCCAAGACGCTCAGCTCAACATCTTGGATGGGTGCTTCCACGGAGTGGAGTATTGAATAAATGGCAACTCTAGTAATCATGGCAGGAGGTGCCTTAATCAATGCGTTGGCCTTTTCCGGTTCAAATTATCTGTTCAGCAAGCTATCGGGGCATGGGGAGGCCGAGCGAAAAAGACACGACAAAGCGGTAGAAAAGCTCAATACTGCGCAGGCTCAATGGATCAGAGATAGACAGGCTAAATTGGATTGGTTCGGTAAACAACGAGAAGTGAAAAGGCGAGCGGGGGAGAGCTTGAAGGAGCTCGATGACGATCTATACCAGTACTATATTGCGACGATGGATAAAGCTCCGAAACTAAAGAATTTTTACACACCTTCCAAGCAACAACAAGACGGTGAGTTAACATTCATCGTAGGATCCCTGACTCTCCTCGGCTTCGTGGTATACAAATATATGTAAGGTCGCGGAACGTTTTCGACATGTGCTGACTGTGTCTAATAAATGAACATGTCGAAATCAATAGTTACCAAGGAAGAAGCTGAGAGACTCAGCCAAATCTATTACACTCCGGAACATCTCTGGACTGGACGCAAAGCTATTAAATTGCTCTCCGAGGATAGTAGTCTCCCCAAAAAGAGGGTGACTCATTGGCTGACTCGTCAGCTGCTCTGGCTCCGACATATTCGAGGACCTAAACGTATCGACTACCCGCATTTCACCATTACAAAGCCCAATGAAATGCATCAGTTTGACTTGCTCTACATGCCTCACGATTCTACTAACGGCAATACGTACAAGTACATCCTGACAGGCATCGATGTAGCTTCGAGATACAAAGTAGCTAGGCCTCTGAGAACCAAAAAGGCCAGCGAAATCACTGGCATGATCAAGGACATTTACTCGTCGAAAGGTGGTCTCCAATACCCCAAGATATTCCAGTGCGACAACGGTAGTGAGTTCAAGTCTGCAGTGACAAAACTGCTAGAAAGCAAAGGGGTCGAACTCAAGCGCGCAACTACCAAGTACCACCATACTTTCACGGCCTTTGTCGAGAGCTACAACAAGGTACTCGCGCAGAGACTGTTCAAGCCGCAGGATGCACAAGAGTTGGTCTCTGACGAACAAAGTACCACATGGTCAAAGCACTTGTACACTATCGTCAAAAGTCTCAACAACACCAAAACTGTCATGATCGATATGAAACCTTCGAAAGCCATCAAGCTAGATGAAGTCCCGCTCGCGAAAGATCAGCAAGAATCCGAAGAAAAGCCTCTACCTGAGGATGGTCTCTACTTGTACCTGCTGCAACCTGGGGAGGAGCATGGTGACGCTAAAAGACGTGCCACTGACGCCTGGTGGAGTAAGAAAACGTATAGACTCGACCGTATCGTGACAGGTACCCGTCTGTTGTACTATCTCGCGGATGGATCGCCTAGCGGCTCCGCAGCAACGCAGAACACAGTTCCAGGAGCACCCGAACGCAGTTTTGTGTCAGAGGAGCTCATGCTGATCCCAGAGGATGTTGAAGTACCTCCGGAGCATGTCAAAGAATGGTAAATGTTTTTGTAGCCCGAGGGGGGCTACAAAAATTTACACCCTGCTGTCGCTGCTGCTTATTCCATGTCGATATCGAACATATTCTCAAAAAGCTCGCGCATATCGTCAGGCAAGGTGAAGCTGTTTCTGTAATAATTGGCAGGCCCTAAGGCGTCATCCTTAAAACTACACCAGATGTGGACGGCGTTGAGATCTTCACATCTCCCGAGTATAGTGCTATTGGGGTACTTCTCCTTCAGTAAATCCAGCTGTTTACCCTGCTGTCTACGTTGACATCTGATCATGTAGTAGGGATGTTTATCATGAGGGTCATTCTTGTTAACCACGCATAGCATGTTATCATAAGGATATCCCTGTGGAACGTGTCTTTCTCGTAGCTCCTCAATTTCTTCGTCCCTTTGATCGAGGTCGTCCTCTAGGTTGGCGATGGCCACGTCCCTTTGTTCGATGATTGCAGCAAGCTTTCGCATTTCCCGGGGCAGCACTTCCTCTACAACCCATTCCAAAAAGGATGCTGCTTCAGGTCTGCCACACCTTAAGAGGAAGCAATAGAGGCCTGGTTCCGTTAGTAGAATTGTGTTTGGCTGGGTGTACTTACTATTAAGTACACCCTGGAGATCAGTAATAGCGTCGCCAAGGCGTATTTTGTACTTGTCGAGAACATAGCGCTGAATGGCTTGTACTCCCGCTCTTCGTGTATAGCCTGCGCTGCTCCCCGACCTCATCTTGTAATTTTTCCACCCCTTTTCTGGCTAGCCACTTTGTCAAAGCTACTGCTTTAGGTTTTCTTGATCTGACAACAATTTCGAGGGCCCCGTCTAATGTGATGAAGACGTCATGCCAATTTTGGTCGTCATTTAGGGTGGGGGTGGCACCCCCCACCCCACCCTGTATATTTTTTCTTGTTGTAGCTACCTCGGCCAAATATTTAAAATTGCGCACTATGTCAGCAATCCCCAAAAACCTCCCCAGGTCAGCACGCTTGAAATGAGGTTGCGAGTGCTCATCGAATAAGGTCTCGATGACTCCCGCGGGCACTGTATTAAACAAAGTAATTTGGTGTGAAGACATTTTGACTTGTGGTTTTTTAAAAGTCAAGGCTACGTTTGGGGTGGTCGGAACCCAGTATGCCATGCTGGGTTCCGACTACGTAGCTCAAGGCGTGTGTTCTCATAGCAGAGTATAAGATATACAAGCAAGTAGAAACAATGACCCTACAACGATGGGCGTGGAGCTAGAGATACTATCCCTTAACTCATACAATTCCTGACAACTTTCCTCGAGACCTCCTTCCATGTAGGAAATTCTTGCGTCCCTCTGCTCGAGCTCGTGTTCAAGGATCTCGAGCTGTTGACTTTGCTTCAAAAACCTCTTTCGCAAGTTTTCGATACAAGACATTTTATCTTATAGTTTTGTGAGCTCGAACAAGCTGATGAAGGGAGTTGATCGGAACCCTATTATGCAGACCATCTAAGGGCCAGTCAAGCCGTATTTTTTCGAGTTGGACGGTCAGTTTACAGGTTCCCCCGCTGCGGGGGAACCGGTGAGTTGACACTTGTGAGCGTAATTTTCTACCAATTTTGACCTTCCATAGGGGAGGGACCCAGAACCCCACCCCCTTCCGGGATGCGTTTGCCACACCCTACTGATATTTCAGATCCCCCGGGTGGCCTGTTTTGAAAAACAATCCTATATCAAGCTTAATCGAGGATCTTCCAAGTCCTAGGGTGTTCAAGCCTCACGTACAAGCATGCGTGCTTGGACTTCTTCAACTCAGCTTTGATCACGCTCCAGTCGTTGATCATGTTGGTCTCTTCGTCTATCATCTTCATGTCCGATCGGATATGGGGATACCACATGAAGAGCTGCTTTTCCTGCCTCCGAAGATTCTTGGGTAGAGCCGTATACGACTGCGTGAGTAGCCATAAACTGTGCTTCTTGTGGCGACCACTGATAGCGAGCTCGAGTAGGGGTTGTCGACGTTTGTCGAGGCTTTCATCGGCGATCATGTCATCCTCGATGAACAACGTTTCCTCGCCCGCTAGGAGCTTTGATAGTTTTTGGATCCAGTCGAACAATGAATCTTTGGGATGTATCAGGAAGATGTAGTCTTCTTTCCAAAGCGAGGCCCTCTCCAAGTAGGTCTTGTTCCACTGTAGGGTAGGGCACAGGATGACAATGTTGTTGAAGTGGTGCCTGTATTCTTGCTCAAGCAAATCAAGAACTCGTTGAGTCTTTCCGCAGCTTGTGGGACCTGTAAAGATCGCTGTATGCGGGTCTTTCACAATGTCAAGAACCATTTAGTCTGAGATTGTGTTTGCCTTGTGGCAGACACAAACCTTGTAGGCGCTTATTTTGGCTTTGGAACGATAGATGCAGGGATCCAACCTTTGGAGACGGCCATCTCTCTTGAACCTCTACCTGCTGAGAAGTATGCCACCATTTTGAGAGCATCACTCGTGTCCATCTTGGTGCTGGGGTTTGTGATGCCCAAAAATTTCTTCCCCGCCATTGCGTAGGCGAATGTGAACCCTAGGTCCACGACAGTCTCATAGAGCATGTCGATAATCTCTTTCTGTTGAGGCGTTACGTTTGAAGACATTTTATTAGAGAGTTTCTTTCATATTGAAATCGGGCTGTCGCGTGGGTTTTTGATTCTGTTTGGAGCTGTCAGACGCATGTGGCTCAGGGATTTTGATAGGCTGGCGAGCCGGCTTCTTACGGAAAATGTAGAAACCAACTCCTAAGGCGAGTATGACGGCTAAGCCTCCGACGCCATAGAGATATACACTGTCCGTTGACTTGTGAGAACCTGCGACAGGTTCCTGACCCTCTTGTGAAGTACTTTTGCCCACGTTCTTCTGCAAGTTGGCCTTGTTATTGCGGTTCCATTCGGCAAGTCTCTTGCCAGCAGCAACACGACCTTCGTTCTTCTTGGTAATTACTTGGTTATATTCCTCACCCATTTATCTTATGGCCCTCAAGAGCCATAAGACATTTAAATGTAGATACGACTCTTCTACGACTCTTCCTCCTTAGTCTCCTCCCGTTGCTCTTCGATCACCTTGGACACTGGTATTTGACAGTGATTTACAGTGTGAGCAACGACTAGAAGAGGTGTCAAAAACTTACCAAAAGCAGAGTAGACAAGGAGGCCCAAGTCAGCCATGGAGTCTTTGATGATAGGGTCCTCCTCGATATCTTTGCAAAGACTCTCTACGCTGTCTAGCTGAACCACCTTGCCCATGACTTTGCTGTACATGCTGATGGCTTGTGACGATAGGGCTTTTGCCGTCCTTTCACCCTTCTCTTGGAGTTCACGTTGAACAAACTCGGTGTGGATCTTTTCAATGGCCTCTGGTGAGGCTTTATCGAGTGAGGCCTCTGTACACTTTTTGGGAAGTAAGTGCTTCTGCCCACGGCGTATGGCATCTTTCAAGGCTTGACGTTTGTCAATGGGTTGCTGCGCTTGTGGAGGTGGGGTGTCCGCTTCATCAAAAATCTCGGCAATATCGGACATAGTTTTTATTATACGTCGATAGCGGAAAAAGATGAGTATAATCAAGATATAAGGCAGTAGTACAGCTATACATAGACACAATTCCATTTGTTAGATGGTTGGTGAACAACCACCTAACGAGCATTCTAATTGGAAATATAGCGGCTGCCTTTCGATTGATTTTCACTTACCCACAGGGGTTGTATGTTAGTTTATTTAAGCCTTTCTAATTGTACTTCTTCGCTGGGGTACTCGCCATTCACGCGATACTTGAGTGGGGTTTTGTGATCAAATTGCCACTGCCCCCTGTTTCCCCAGTTCATGCCGTCTCTAAATTGGGCCTGGATGTGATTCTTGAACGTGACAATGTCGCACTCTAGGTACTCTGTGGAGGCAATCTCTGTGTTATAATTTAGAGCATTACGAATCTTGTGCATAATTATTTTATACTGATAGGCAGGGTGATCGCATGTCGGGCATTGTCTTGGTAGTTTTTGACAGGGGCATCGGTTGTGATGCCACCACACCTTCTTAATATTGAGGCATTTGATACATTGCCTTGTTCGTTGGCCTTTGCCTTGACCATACACCTTAATCTTAAAGTTGTCTAGTGGTAGTTGATGTTTGCATTGTGTACATTTTTTAACAGCCTCCATCTTGATGCTTTTTGTGAAGTGCCACTTCACAAAACATTGGACAACTCACCACTATTCTCACGTCAGGGGGGATGTATGTACACCATCCTCATGTACAACTCGCTTGTCATAAAACGCCGAGGGCCCTAGCTTGTTCTGCTCATAAGTCACCATCCCCTGGTTGTGCACCCTGAAACCTACATTTTTAGCGGTATCTAGCTCACCCTTTAAAACTCCCAGGTACCTTGACCACGTCACTTCATTCTGCCTCTTTGACATTCCTTTGCACGAGAATTTTGTGACTTCTTGACCTTCGACAAAGTAGCACTTGGCTGTCAAAGCAATCATCCTAGACCCGATGAATTCAGGTTTGAACAACCCTCCCGTTCGACTCGAGTGCTTGTCAGTAACGAGCCAGTTCTCCACGTCCTCGTCATACTGTTTGAGGTATTCAGAGCGAACAACATCTCGCAGCTCTTCTCCAGAGATGGCAAAATACGCCGAGTCGGTATCTGTGTACACATACTCAAAGTCTCGACGATCCACGTACTTGTTGAGAAAATCATAATAGAACTCCAGCATGCGCAACTTGGCCAGCTGGTACACCGCGATACCGCACTGGTAGGCTCTATCGATGCTGACCCCGTGCCTACCCTTACGGATCTCGTACGAGACCTCCTTTTCATTTCTCGTGAACGTGGTGTTGGCGTGCCTTGCCAGGTCCTCGATCATCTTCCCATAGAAGCTGTTCCCTTTCAACTTGGCTGTATCACCTGCGATGCGCTTGTCGGGGTCTTTATCAGCTTGTCGTCGCGACCTCTGCAATCTCTTCGGGGAACCACGCGAATGGCTTACCTCTAGAGTACTTGAGGAACTGATAAAAAGCGGTGACTTTTAGCCCATGGTCGAGGTACCATTTTAGCACGGGAGTGTACAACAAAATCTTCTCAGCTTTCATCAAACCCAAGAGCTTCTTGGTTCCTGGAACACGTTTGCGCCCTGTCTTGGTTAGGTACTCGTGCATGTGCTGGGGGATTTGGGTGTCAGGTATCTCCTTGACCACAAACAGTGGAGACATTTCGCTAAACTTGTCGTGCAGCTCTGGGGGCACCTCTATATCTACTTGAGCAAACCCAAAGAGTGAGTCATCTAGAACGCCCCGTGTTAGATCCTCCAATTGTTGTGCCGCTGTCGGTTCACCCACTTTTATCATCTTCTCCTTCCCACAGGGGAAATCTTGCAGCAGGGTACTCGGGTAGAGCATGTTGGCATCGTACCCTAGAATGGTCTTGCATTCGCGGGGTTCGTCGTATATGTGAGATATTATAGCTGTCACATCCCTCTCGTGGTACCTGCAAAAGACAATCGCGGGGCCGCCGACCATCCCAGTCTGTAAGAGCTCATAGGCCTCGTTTCTCGTGCACTCACCGCAGGTTTTTTGGGTCTAGCTGCAGGCTTTGCACCGGGCTTTGAAGCAGTCTTCTTTACACTTGTGCTTGCAGGGGTCCCCTGGTGCGTAGAGTTCTAACTCGGGGTGTAGACGCAGAGACTTGTTCAGAACGTAGCGCATCGACACACCTGGTATGCTAACAGCATCCTTCAAAATGTCAATCTCATCCTCGTAGTACTGCAGTCTCGTATTGTCAACGGCTTCAATGAAGGGTATCACGTCTGCAAGATTGTAGTCAGCCAGCCAGTCCATCATAGTGACGCAGCCCGCTTGTAGAACTCTCCCTTGAATGTTTGGTACTCCTCGGGGGATAGGGTATTTTTCCCGCTAAGGCTACTATAAAAGTCCTCATGCTCGACGGGGCCGACATGGTTCAGCTTGTCATAGTTCGACAACCATTCGTAAGGGAACACGAGCTTTTCGAGCCCACATTCCAGAGACTTGCACCATCCGGCATAACTCATTCCGGGGGCGAGGAAGTTTTTGATGTCAAGGAATTTGAATCTCGAGGTTGTAAGGAACATGTAGTCGTTGTCTTTCTTTGCCACTTTGATTTTCTCGTCGTCTTCGGCAATTCGCTCGACAAAGTACCGCTTGATCAGGTTGATATCATACTTTCCGCTGTTGAAACCGATCACCACCACTTGGTTCACCCACTCGTTCCAAGCTTCTTGCTTCTTGACAGGGAGCATGTCAAAATCCTCTGGTTTGGGGTGCAGTCTTTCAACTTCTTCAACGCTGAGGGCTTGCCTCTGCTCGAGCTGCTCAACGAACTTTTTAACCAACACATTGGGATACTCGTGCATGATGAACGTTGGATGTTCATTGAGACTATCGTGTATGGCGACACTTACAGGGATATGCTTCGAGAGGTATGTTAGATCGGATGTTTGCCGCTGGTGTAAAGGTGCTAAGAGGGCCTCAAAATCAAACACAATGAAGTGGGGATATGGGCGAAATTCTTTCTTGAGGTACCCCTTACTTTTTGGAGGGTTCTCGCACTCCCAAGCTGTCACGATGTTATAGCCCAGTTTTTGAATGTGGTCCTCCTTGAACTTGGTGAGAAAGTACTGATTTTTGTCCGCGTTGGTTCTGTTAGGTTGACAGGGACATCCATGCCACTTGCAGCCGTGATATTCGTAGACTGTTTTGGTCTGAGGTTCGTAGCCATCTACAAGGTAGACCTCCTTACCTAGATCACGTATAACACGTTCTCCCCCATGCCCGCAGAGTGCGTGGTGTATATGATTTCCGGTTTGCTCCGACAAGGCTTCTATCCACCGACATGCCGCGTCACTGTAGTGATCTTCGTTGTAAAAGACCTTCTCGGACCTGCACGGCATGCGCTTGACCTTTTTGCCTTTGCAAATGATAGTCGTTTTTGCACCTTCACACTCGTTCTGCTTATGCCGCGTGAGGTGGCAGGCTTGTGTGAAGATCTGACCGCAAGCCTCGCATTCATAGCTCTGAGTTAAAGCATCCAGCTTCTTGATGTAGAAACAGTGACCATCCAGCATACCAAGGTTGATCGTGTCTAACCTCTCTTTGTACTGATTTTGACCATAGACGAGCCGCCATGGTGCCTTGTCTGAGTTCTTTTTGGGCTCAAAGACTCTGATGTTGATCTCGAACCGTTTGGCTATACCCTCAAAGTCTACGAGCTTCGTGGCACGTACATCTTGACGCTTTAGGTTGGAGTACTCGTAGTATGTGCGTGCTAGGGCGAGGAATGACCTTGTTAGGAGCTTTTCACGCTGCTTTCGCTCTGCCCGGTTGTGCACCGCTAGACATCTCCAGAAGCACAGGTTGTCAGTGCTTTCATCATCGTTGTCAAAGCTGTAGATGCACCTCTTACCCCCCAACCAATCTGGAAGTGGCCCGCATCCGAGTAAGGGCTCCCTTGTGGAGATGATCTTGACCCGCACGTGCTTGAAGACTATTTTCCCTTCGTACACTCCCGGGGTCTCGATGGTTCTGTCAGGTGGCAAGTAGGCCTTGGTCCAGAACTCTGCATCTTCCAGATCGAGGCGCTGCATCTCGCATTCTTCCATGAAGGCCTGGATGTCCGCCATGCTTGAGAGTGACTTGGAGCTCTTGGTCTTGTGATAGTCAGCTACATCACCGCCACCTCGGTAGATGTCGCAGCTGAAACTGTAGACTACCTTGACGCGCATGTCTACGTGAGGCGTGATTTTTGCATGATAGCCTCTGTCAGAGGTTGGTTGAGGTTCTTGTTGAACTGCCACGTCTTGGTGCGCCTTCCCTCTTCCAAAAATTGCGTGTCATTCTCATCAAATATGTTCTGGATATCCTCGATTCCTTCCTGGTTCGTGGCTTGCTCCTTCTCCCCTCCGAACATGTGTTTGAGGTCGGCGATTCCCTGGTATTCATCTTCAATGGTGATCCGTTGGACCTCGTCGTGGAGCGTTGTCGCTCCCGAGATTTGTTCCTTCGCCTTGTTATAGTAGTAGGTAACGGTATCCCGCATGCTCCGTAGTTGATCGGTGAGAGCGTCGCGAGTTGCTGCTACTGGTGCCGACACGGTGTCATATAGTTTGCTAATGGCGTTCCTGAACCAACTCATCTTTTATTATAGGTAGATTTCAACTTCAAATAAGTGGTCGAGTTTGAATAGGGGACTTTCCCTATTCAACTGCGCATGCGCTGGAATTGTCGGAATCGGATTTGTTTTCGGATGCCGTCGGATTTTCCGATTTTGGGAGGGTTAGGTGTGGGGTGAGGGGGGAGGTGGTGGAAGCGGAGGTTTGACGATCAAAACCCCAAAACCTACTTAAATCCATCCCTTACTACTACTCCACTACGTAATCATTCCCTTATCCAGGCCTTTTCGATCTGGGTTGTGAAAAAAGAATAACCAATGTATATAATTAAATAATATATGATATATATTATATAATATAATAATATATTAAATAATATATAATATATAAAGTGCTGGGGCCGCGATGGAATTTTTTCATGCATATGCAATGCGATTTTGTTGCATTGCACGCGTGAGCAAAATTGCATCGCGGCGCCGGGCATACTTTCTCCCTTTTTTCATGCAATACAGCAAAATCAAACGTGCAGAATTTCATACAGAATATAGAGATAAAGAATTGTTCCTTCTGGCACACGGCCAAACCCAACAAGTCGACGTCATCCAATACCATGCTGTGCTTAGTCATGCATAGTCCCTAATAAGCTGTATGTATCAAAATCAATGCTGCAAATGAGTAAAAAATAGTTCTAGCACAAGTCCCTAAAATTCCCCCGCACACCACTGACGTCATCACAAGTCCCATAAATAGCATCACAAGTTCCATAAATAGCATCACACTCCCATAAATAGCATCACACCCCCCCTCCCATAAAAGACGCTAATAATCATCACAAATCAACGCATGCGCAGTAAAGTTGTGTCGGTTTCGAGCAGCTGATTTGAAAATCCAATGTGGAAATAGAATAAAGAGATGAACACGCACACCGTAAAAAAATTACGAGATATTGCAAAAGGTCGCGGACTTTCCGGTTATTACAGGCTACGCAAGACCGCATTAGTTGCCCTATTGGAGGATGTACCACGGAGACCAGTTAAACCTGTGACTATAGCACCAACACCGGAGGAAATGGATGTGTTTGAAAAACAGGAACTATCAAAAAATCGTTCAGTTGTGGGGGATAAAATCCAGGAATGGCACAACTGGCTATTACCCCCATCCGAGATGGACCTCTTCGAGAGACAGGAGATGTCGAAAAATCGTTCGGTTCTAGGGGATAAGATGCGAGTATGGTACAACTGGTTAGTGGACGCTGTTCCCAAACCTATAAAAGAGGGGGCTAAGAGAACCTACGCGGCTTTCAAGCGTAAGGTGATGAATCTCTATGATAATACGACTAACATCATCGCGGGACCTACGCTTCATGATGAGGTGGAAAAGGAGGCTGTTGAGGACTATCTGGAGGATATTCAAAAACTATATGATCGGCAGCCAGAGCAAGATTTTACACCCCGGGAGTATAAGCATGCACTACATCGAACATTTCGAAGTTTTCAAATTCCTGGTATAGGAGGAGCCGACGTCGACGGGTATATGGGAATGGTGAGACCCAACGTGAAGACCTTGATTGAGGAGCAGGTAGGGGAAATGGGATCGGCAAAGGCACAGATGACCCTATGGATCATGTGGAGGAAGAAAATAGTAAAGGAGGCCAACGACGAGTACATTGAGGTAAGGAAAGCCTTTAACAGCAAGATGATGGAGGTCTTCCAGGGTAGCGACGTAGACGACGTGCTGGACAGAATGTTTGCTGATATCAAGACACACGTGGAACATCCGGCATTACCCCAAAGCGAGTTCACCATTAGTCGAATACTACACCTTGATGTAGACTTTCATAAACTGAGGCTAACAAGGGGTTCCTCATATATAGAATTGCCTAAATGGATAGCTTCGAAGAAGGCCATCATCAACCCAGTGAATGAGGATGAGGAGCGTTTCAAGTGGGCCGTTATAGCATCCTTACACCATGCAGAGATCGGAAGAAACCCTAATAGAATATCACAAATGCATCGCTATATTCCCCTCTACAATTGGCAGGATATAGAGTACCCGACAACCATCAAGGACATATCTAAGTTTGAGGGGAATAACACGGACATTGCGGTGAACGTTCTGTACATACAGGACAAGAAGATCAACATCCTACGACGATCCGAGTACAACATTAAGCGTAGCAAGCAGGTGAACCTACTACTCATCACTGATGGAAAAAAAGGCCCACTACACAGCTGTCAAAAGCCTATCACGACTATTGGGCAAAGAGACATCGAAGAATAGAATGCGATGCACTTTTGCCTTAACTGCCTACAGGCCTTCAATACGGTTGAATCAAGGGATAAGCATTATAGCTACTGCAAGGACCATGAGGCTGTTAAAATCACAATGCCTAAAGAGTCTGAAAAATGGTTACAATACAGGGATGGTCATCATCAATTTAAGGTACCTTTTGCCATATACGCAGACTTCGAGAGTCTACTCGTCCTGGTGGAGGATGCTAGGGGCATCAAGACGAAAAAGCTCAATAGGCATGTACTGTCAGGTTGGTGTACCTATAGTACATTTGCATACGGGGCCGTGCCAGACCCATTGATGGTGTATCGTGGCAAGGACTGCGTCACGCGGTTCGTGAACCATCTGGAAGATGAGGTGAAGCGGTTATATGGGAAATTCCCGCAACAGCCAATGTTTGAAACTAACAGAGGTGTTAAAAAAGGAACATAACGAGGCCTCAGAATGTCATATATGCATGAAGCTTTTTGGCGACGCGAGTAACCGTAAAGTCCGCGACCATTGCCATTATACGGGACTGTATAGAGGCGCGGCGCATAACAACTGCAACCTCAAGTACAAGATACCCAGCCATATACCTATCATCTTTCACAATCTCTCCGGCTACGACGCGCACCTGTTTATCCGGGAACTTGGGGAAAAGTATAACACCCAGGACATAGGTTGCATAGCTGAGAATTCGGAAAAGTATATCAGCTTCAATGTTAAAATTAAGGTACCGCTTACAGGTATGGGATACGGTGATGGTGAGGTGTATAAGGGGATAGAGATTAGGTTCATCGATAGTTGTCGATTCATGCCATCAAGCCTGGATAAGTTGGCAAGCAACCTCACTGACGAACAATGCAAAAATCTCCGCTGGTTTTTCAACAAGGATGATATATTTCAACTCATGCGCAGGAAGGGTGTGTATCCGTATGAATACATGGATGATTGGCAACGATTTGAAGAGTCGGAATTGCCACCCAAGGAGGTATTTTACAGCAAGTTGAATATGAAGGGGATTAGTGATGAGGATTATGTCTATGCGAAAAAGGTATGGAATTGTATCACCCCAGAGGGTGATGTAGTTACCATGGGTGATTACCACGATGTGTACCTCACGACGGATGTCTTGCTATTAGCCGACGTTTTTGAAACGTTTCGAGGCGTGTGCTTGACAAACTACAAGCTTGATCCAGCACATTTTTACAGTGCATCCGGCCTGGCATGGAAGGCGGCGCTCAAGTATACCGAAATTAAGCTAGAGCTCCTCACAGACCCTGACATGCTATTGATGTTCGAAAAAGGGATCCGAGGAGGTATAACTCAGGCGGAACACCGGTATGCCAAGGCAAACAACAAGTATATGGGAGAACAGTATAACCCGGGTGAGGAATCGTCCTACCTGCAGTATTTAGATGCGAACAACCTATACGGCTGGGCGATGTGTCAGGACCTCCCAACGGATAACTTCAAATGCGTATCAAATATTGAGGCATTCACCGAAAGGCGAATTGCAAAACTTGTCGAAAAAAACAAGTATTGATACATACTAGAGGTTGACATCGACTACCCCGAGAGGTTTCATGACAACATAATGAGCTACCGTTTCTACCGGAACGCATGACGATCAACAAGGTTGAAAAACTGGTACCAAATTTGAAACACAAGCGTGGGTATGTAGTACATATCAGAACCCTAAATGAGGCTATAAAGCACGGGCTTGAACTGAAGAAGGTGCATAGGGTCATTCAGTTTAACCAGGAGCCGTGGCTTAAGGGATACATCGATCACAACACGAGGTTGAGGACTGCTGCCCGGAACGATTTCGAAAAAGACTTCTAGAAATTGATGAACCTCTCGGTGTTCGGTAAGACCATGGAGAACATTAGAAATCATCGTAATTTCAAACTTGTCACCAATGAGGACAAGTATATGAAGCTTGTGATGAAGCCGAATTTTAAGGATGGAAGCCGGTTCAGTAAGCACCTCCTCGGGGTTGAGATGGGCAAGACGGAGGTCAAAATGAGCAAGCCGTATATATAGGCCAGGCCATCCTCGACATGTCAAAGCTCATCATGTATGAGTTTCACTACGACCACATGCAGCCGAAATATGGTAGCAAGCTGCAGCTATGCTACATGGATACCGATTCATTCATATATCACATAAGGACACATGATTTTTATCGTGATATTGCACAGGATGTCGAGAAACGTTTTGATACGAGCACCTACAATGCGGAAGATAATATGCCTCTTCCTATAGGGAAAAACAAGAAGGTCGTGGGTCTCATGAAGGATGAACTAGCAGGGAAAATTATGACGGAGTTCATAACGTTGAGAGCAAAACTCTATGACTACGAAAGCCTTACGAAGGAGGGCGGTGACAGGAAAGCGAAGGGCGTAAAGAGATGCGTTACCAAGAAGTCCATCACTTTTGACGACTATAGGCAATGCTTGGAGGAGGGCGTTAACATCTATAAAAGCCAGGTCTTAATCCAACACAAGAACCATCAAATCTACACCCAGGAGGTGAACAAGCTAGTGCTAAACAGGGCAGATGACAAAAGGCTCGTGCAGCAGGACCAGGTGACCACGCTAGCCCGTGGACACTACCGCCGGTCCGGACCTGTCAATAAATGGACATATGTCTGCTAATCGCTATACTTCTACCCTATACCCTGATGGCGTTCTGTTTTTTCCGATATCGTTGTATAATAAATAGAATGTCAGAGCTTGCACAAGTATTCGACACAGCCGCAGAACATATCGAACAACCCGCCAATAAACGCCAAGCACTGAGGGAGGCCCTACGTAAGGGCAAGGGACATCTATTGCCTAAAAAATATACAGAAGGCTTTCTCGACAAGGCACCTGATGAGGTGGTAGAAAAGGTGCATGCCGAGTTCGTTCAGCGGGAGCTCCAAGATAAGGGAGAGAAGACGGCCAAGGCGTTAACTACCCATGTGGTCAGCCTATACGCGAACATGGTTGAAAACTTTGTGGATATTGATAGCGCTGAGGGCCTACGAAAAGATATCGAAGAGAACCCCATTATACGAGATGCAATGACAGACCTAGGGATTCTGGTGTACCTTACAATTGGTAGATGTCTAGCGCCCATCCTGGTAATGGGTCATACAGCTAGACATATGTCCAAGGAAGAGGAGTTGGAGGAGAAGGAGACTAAGGAGCCCTGAGGGCATTGACATTTGTTATAACAAATGAGTGAGGAACAGAAACAAGAAGAGAGAGTCATTACAAAACCAGTAAAGCATCCGGGAAGGGTTGCGCAGGGTCACAAGCTGGCAGCACTGATGAAGAAAAGGCAGGAACAACTTAGGCAACAAGAGGGTACTGTAGAACCCGCAGTCAGGGCCTCTTCTGGGACCAATTCTGTACAGTCTGTCTACGTTTACGGCGTAGGTGCGCTTGCTGTATTGGCGATAGGGGTTGGGGTTTGGTACAGATTTGCCCCAAAAAATGGTGGAGAATCCAACAAGCCCGCCCCGGAGCCTCAAAAAGGGAAACAGGGAAAATCTCAACCTCATCCTGCAATTTTCAAAATGCTCTAATAAATGACAACAAGTAAGGCAACGCCCCACATGGATAGCAATGTAACCCCCAAGGAAAAGGAGATTTTGGATATGTTATACGAGACCGTTGTGGACCTTAGTTTCACCTTTGCCTACGCCCTGGAGGCAAGAAATTTTTGAATATTGCACGGCCATCTACAAAAATGGACACTATTGACGTCCTCAAGATGGTGGCTTATTTTGCAGCAGGGAGAGCGAGTCGCGAGATGGCGGTGAAAAAAGGGTGGATCCCAGGAACCATTGTCCCGAAGCCTAAATAATGGGATGTTGTAGACCCCATGAAAGTTTCTGTTTGCTGTATAGACAAATAGAAATCAAATATGGAGGAGGAGGCTAAGAAATGTTCAAAATGTAAACACTATCTCCCCCTGGACAAATTTAAGATCAGAGGCAAGGGTCAAACGACAAAAAGTTGTATCAAATGCCTCGATGCTAGCAGGGCGTCACGGGAACGTGCAGGGTGTCACCCTGAGCAGGAGAGTCAGGCTCGCGGTGAGGATGGTAGGATTGATGTAGCTGGAATGGATATGAAAATTAGGGAGTCCCAACAGGATCAAAATTATCTACTTCTTTACACCTTATTTACATACGGCATTATACCTCGGTATATTGAGCTGTTGAAAACACCCATCAAGATCCAATTCTTCCACCCCGGGCCCTGCCCTGTCCTTCCCCTTGTATACAAGACCCTAGACTACCCCATCTGTAAGGGGTCTTTGGTCAATAACCATGGAGGTGTGTGGATGTGTGTTGAATGCTTTTGCATCATACCGAAAATAGATAGGAATAAATGGTGTTAGATGTTGTGAAGGAACCCCACACGGCAATCTTTACAGGCCTGACAAGTTGCGGAAAAACGCAACGTGTTCTAGACCTGCTTGAAAATGAGTATAAACGACACTATCACAACATAGTCATTTTGTGTCCGACTATACGGTGGAATACCACCTACCTTGAGAGGGCCTCACTGTGGAATGACGAATACGTGTTCCTGATTGATCCCAGGGATCAACTCTTTGATTGGATTCAGAGACTTTCATCATTGTTGGCTGATGAAGAGAGTTTGTTCGTAGTGGACGATATGATAGCTGACGAAAGCCTCGACAAGCGTCGACAATCCCTACTCGAGCTGGCTATTTCTGGTAGGCATCGCAAGCACAGCCTGTGGCTCTTAACCCAATCGTATACTGCTTTGCCTAAGAATCTGAGGAGACAGAAGAAGCAGCTCTTCCTCTGGTATCCTCATGAAAAAAGTGACATGAGGATTTGCGATGAGGAAACCAACCTTATTTCGGACTTGGGTGATATAAAGGCTGAGTTGAAAAATCTAGGCACGCATGCCTACACGTGAGGTTGGAACACCCTAGGGTTGGAAGATTCTCGAGTGACCGTGGAGAAAATCCAATTCTATCCCATAAGGGAAAAGATGTCATCACAAGTTTCGCTTTTCAACGCAATACCAGCGGGGCCATCGAGACTCTGTTCGATGAACAAAATCATCCCCTGTTCAAGCGTGCTGATCTCGAGAGATTCTTGAATATTCCATATGCCAGGCGGTATGGCCTTGACCGACATATGATATTATCAAGGCGAGAAATAGAGGGTTCCAAGGGTGTACGCGGTGACTACACCCGGTCAGGTATGCTAGGAGGAGGGAAAAATCCGCATGAAGTCTTCGTGACGCTAGACGGTGGACTGGGGATTGTTGTAAGATCAAAAAAGCCTAGGGCAGTAGCCTTGACAAAATGGCTAGCTCGGAAGGGGGTGGGAAAATTACAGGAAGAGCTTAAAGAGCAACGTCAAGCCCTTGAGGATAGAGATATAGCTATGGCGGTACTGGAGGATGACTTAGAGGATAGGGATAATCAGCTTATGGTGCTGGGGGACGAGCTTGATTCCATAACCCAGGAAAATACAAGGCTTCAGGAACGGTATGTACCACGTGCCCAAGATCCAAAGAAAGACAACGTCATTATAATTCATCGCAAGCATACCACACAGGACGACGACGGGTACCATCATCTTCCCTATTACTGCACGCGTGTTCAGAGGCGCAATATTAACAAGAAGAGGTTGTGGTTCAAGGACAACTACCCAAGCGCGGAGGAGATTGTCGTCATCGATAATCCCAACGGCATGCATGCGTTTAATCGGTTTGAAGAGGATGGACATGTGGAGCATTGTGGGTGCCACTTTAGGCTTATCGACCTTACTCGAGATGACCTGTACGATCTGGGTGTTCCAGCACTAGAGGACTAGGCAGACGCTAATTTTACTGCCCCCTGTAGGTAGTAAAAATTATAGGGAAAAGTGGTGGGAGGTGCCACCCTACCTTTGGAATAGGGAAATCTACCAATCCTTAACACCCTCTGGAGGTACTTGAACATCCTCCGGAACCAGCATCAACTCTTCCGATACGAAGCTTCTTTCGGGGCCGTCCTTCAGGTAATACAAAACACGACTACCCGCTACAATACGATCCAACCTATACATTTTGCTACTCCAGGCGGCATCAGTTGCGCGTCTTTTTTGATCACCATGTTCTTCGCCTGGTTGTAGGAGGTAGAGGTATAAGCCGTCGTTGGGCAAGGGTTTTTCCTCAGGATATTCTTCGCCTTTCGCGGGCGGTACCTCTTCGAGTTTAATGGCCTTTGAGGGTTTTCATATTAATCATGGCAGTTTTGCTGTTGTTTAGACTTTTGACGATGGTATATAAGTGCTTGACCCATGTGCTACTAGTCTCCTCAGAGACCAACTCCTGTGCATCCTGAGGTTTAAATAGCCTTTCGGCGAGTACCCTGTTGTAACTCTCCACAAAGGCTGTAAATGTATGGTGGTATTTTGTGGTAGCCCGTTTAATCTAAACACCCTTACCTTCCAACAGCTTCGTTACATCCGACTTGAATTCTGAGTCGTTGTCGCATTGGAAGGTTTTGGGGTATCGTAAGGGTCCCGCTTTGTAAATGTCCTTGATCATGTCCGCGACTTCACTGGCTTTCTTGGTACGTAATGGACGGGCCACTTTGTACCTCGAAGCCACGTCAATACCTGTGAGGATATACTTGTAAGTACTACCATATACCCTATCGTGGGGCATATACAGCAGATCGAATTGATGCATTTCATTAGGTCTTGTAATGGTAAAATGGGGGTAATCGATACGTTTCGGGCCTTTGATGTGTCTCAACCATAGCAGTTGCCTGGACAGCCAGTGAGTGACTAGCTTTTTGGATAGACTGCTCTCCCTCGCTAGTAATTTGGTAGCTTTTCGGTCCAGAGGTGTTCCGGGGTATAGTATATAACCCTCAGTTTTTCCGCCTCCTCCTCTGTAACAATATGTGGCGATGCTTTTGACATGTCTTTATTACATATCAAAAACGTTTACAGATATTTGTACGCCGCAAATCCTAGAAGGGCTAGGGAGCCAACGATGAACGTGAATTCTCCATCTTGTTGTTTCTTGGGGGGTCTATAAAAATCTGATAATTTAGGCTTAGCCTCCTCCGTTGCGATGTAGTACTTATACATGTCATCGTCCAGCTCCTTCAAGCTCTTCCCCGCCTTTATTTGTAATTCCCGTTGCTTCTGGAACCAATCGATTTTACCTTGCCTATCCTGTACCCATTTTTCCTGGGCTGATTGTAGCTCCTCCATAGCTTCATTGTGCCTCTTCCGTTCGGCCTCGCCATGCCCTGAAAGCTTGGAAAACAAGAAGTTTGTACCGCTGAATGCCAACGCATTAATCGCAGCACCTGCAACAATAACAGCGATAGTTGCCATTTTATTCAATATTCCACGCTGTGGAATCTACCATCTAGGATATTCAGCTGCGCGTCCATCAGTAAGTACACATAGCACCGTATATCCCCGGTTCCGTCGGCTTTCTTTGTCATGTGCAACGTAATACCATCACTAAGCCTTTGTAGGGGCCTTCCGGAGCCACGAAGACTGTGGTCAGGGGAGGTTCGAAAGTCGATAAACAGGGCATAGCGTTCCGTAGGGAACTAGCCTATGGTTACCCCCGAATCATGGCCATTAAAGAGGTTCACGACCTGTTCGAGGTGGTCTTTGGGTAACATGGCATGGGAATAGAGCTCATTCGGCTCACCCTCGACAGTGATCGAGATGTTTTCAATCTTGGGGTTGTAAAAGGCTTCATTGGCACCCGAATAAGCTTTCACTTTTGCGGGGTCTACGAAGACTAGTAAGACGCCCTTTAAGCTCTTGGCGGGGGTATCAATTTGTAAATTGTAACTCGTGTCAGCTTTTTTAAGGGTCACCACCTTACTTCGAAGTATCCGTTCATAGGGTAGGGCTAGCCTTGCATACCTTGACATCATGGCACTCGCCAGACCTTCATGGTTGACCTTGTCAAACTCCAATGAAATATTGGTGATCTTGTACGCGGCGTCGGCTGCTTTGTCTGCCGTGCTTCCCGAGGCTGCCGTACCCCCATCCTTGATCACGTCACCATATGCCGCGAAGTGAATCACGAACTGCAGCCTGTCATGCCCTGCCTGGTAAAACGGTAAGTCTCTAGTCAGCTCAAACATCTTGCCAAGGGGTATGGAAAAGGTGTTCCCGTATGCCGCAGCGATGGCCTTTTCCTCGTCGGTACCCACGTGATCGCTAGCCTTTACCTGTAGGGCGCGGATTGTACCATCATTCGGATTGATCCCCTGTAATATCTGGTTATTGTCCCGATCGAATTTTGGTAGCCACAGGTCTCTATAGACCTCCAGGGTGTTGAAATTGCTAATATTTTGTACCTCGTTGCCGTTCAGGGTGATGCGTAGATTTCGCACTATACTTTTCCCTATGTTGCTGACCAGGGTACGCTTCGCGTTAGTCCCTGTCAGCACCAGGTCAAACAGTAGTTTGATACTCCCCGGGAATATAGTATCGTTTTGCCCCATGTTGGAGATATCAACGTACAAGTCCTCATTCTGGTTTATTGTACTGGGTATATGAGTCACCTTGACGCGCTGCCTCCTTCCCTTAATGGCAAGGAGTTGCTTAGTCTTTGCCCATGGGTTCAATATAGCTCCGTATTGACTCATTTATTATTGGAATTATTTTTTAAAATAAAGATGCCGACGAATCCGGTATTTACGCACGAGGATGACATTGAGGATAAGGGGGGTGGGAGAGATGATAGGCCTGATGATACTACGACACCTAGGCTTCCATCAACGCCGGGGCCCTCAACCCAGGGAGGACAACGGCATGGAAAAGAGTATACTCCAAGCAGGCAGTCACTCGGGCAGCAATTGCTAGAATCGAAGGTTAATAGTCTTTATGGGATCCTTATCGAGAATTTGAGACGTGGGGAGAGGGCACCCGACGCGGCACATTACGATTATTTTAGAATGGAGGAGGGTAATCAGCTTATTGTCAAGAAAATGGTGATGGGGATGACATCCTTAGAGGAAAAGGTGATTACAAATAAAAATGGCACTTTTCCAACTCCTGGCCAGATAGAAAAATCGCTAGGTAAGAATCGCATGATAGCCATGGGCTTTGCCGATTATACTACACCCAACAAGGGCAGTAAAGCGGTAGCCCAGAATCTTATGGGGAAGATTGATAATATGGAAGAGAATATTAATATGGATACCCTTGTCAAGAACGCCGAGAATATAGCGGACGAGACGGAAAGCCTTATGCAACATACTTCGTTTGGTGATGATGGCTTTACCGAACGTGAAAGAAGAGGGCTTGATGAGGCAGCACAAACGATAAGAGGTATGGCGAGGATGCTGAGGGCCAATATAGACAAATACGGCACCGAGATCAAGGCAGCAAAAGATAGTTTAAAAAAATTCGAGGACCGGAAGGCCGGGAAAGACGGAGGACAATGGGATCCCGACTACCTTGATAGGGAAATAGCAAAGCTTGAGGAAAAAATTGAAAACTTGAACGATCAAAAGGAGGCCGCGCAAGAAGCACATGGCGATATCACCCGTCAGATTTACAGCCAGCTGGAGGTCATCAGGGAGACCCTGATGAAGATCGCCGGGGATGATACGTCATTGCTCGAGAAATTAAAAATCTTGTTCAAGGAGCAGGGTCTGACCCTGGTGAGTATCATCTCGGCGTAGGGCTACTCATAAGCACCATCGTACTCGCCGTTACAGAGGGAAGCGCCGCGACAGGTGCAGGAGGAAGTGCCGCGGCAGGTGCGGGAAAGGAAGGGTTTGTAGAGAAGCAGTTGGAAAGGCTGGGGAAATTCCTGAAGTACTTGGCAGGTAAGGCAGGTGCTGCATTGCCCGGCATCATTGGTACGGTTGTCTCTTTCTTTTTGAGGGTAGCCGCAACCATTGTCGAATATGCAGCTAGGCATCTGTACATGGCAATCGCGGCTGCCGCTGGGTTTGCTGTGGTCTACGTTGGTAAGATGAAAAAAGCCTAATATACGCTATTTTTTAAGCCATATGTACGCAATGATGAGGCCTACCCCGGTGGTAATCAATGCGGTCTTGGTATCCTCGTGCTGTTGCGTGGTATGTATAGGAGGTATGGTATGCCTGGGATGCGTAACATGTATAGGAGGCGTAGCATGTATAGGAGGCGTAGCATGCTTGGGGGGCGTAGCATGTATAGGAGGCGTAGCATGCTTGGGGGGTGCTTTAACAGTATGCTTGATAGTCCTCTCCATAGGCTTCACAATAGGCCTGTTATTTACGTCAACCGTAGCCCCCACATTTACGCTAGCAGGTGCAATCAAGATGTTGTTGTTATAGCCCTCAATTTTACCAATACGCAGATTCATGTCCGAGGGTAACATGTAGACACTTGGCATGATGGCAAAATTCACCGGAGTTCTGGCATATTGCAACACCTTCTGAAATTGACTTATATCCTGCCCTACATTCTCCTGACGTTGCACCATGGCTTCAAATTTTTGCATCAGGATTTGCCGGGCCGTATAGTTGTCCGCACCAGACCCTAGTAGGGATGCCTTGGCCCCCGCCTGTGACCCTAACAATAGGACCACGTAAACTCTAATACTTTCACTCAATTTTGTTAGACCCTCCGACGTCAAACCCTGACTTTTTGGCATGGTGAATTTGGCCCAATCACCCTCAACCTGGGGCCACCATCTTCCGTTGGTCAATGATGCACCTACCGATTTGGTTTTGTACATAGCGTTTGGATCGGCACCATATTCGCGACATACCTGCGCATATCCAGAGGTTGAATAGGGATTTTTGTACCGGGAAAAACCATCGTTAAAAGACATGGGTACCTTCATTCTTGCCAGGATACGACGCATGTGGTAGTATATATGAAATTTGAAGATGGATTTGACGAGTGGCACGGATCCCGTTAGATGCTTGGCGGATATGCCTAATGCAGTGCTTGCGCAATGGGTGGCAAAATTCACCTGAATATTCCAGTAGTCCATAGCTTGTCCTCTTGTCCATTCTTGAATGATAGGGTCATTCAGGTAGGTTGTTGTAACCTTGATGGGATATTTGGTAAACTCTGGAAATGCAACCGAAATGTGTTCCATTGTAGACACATACAAGTCTTGGTGCTCTAGGTTTGTTACGATAAGGGGCCATTCTTCCCTGTTGGATTTGTATTTTGCTTTGGGGTTGTACGAGTATATATTCATTCCTTTGTTCTAACAAAGGGATGAAACAACTCTACATCACTGATATTGTAAAGCCCACGATGTTTGAGGACTACCTAGGGCAGGATACAAGAATTGCCTTAAAGTCCATCAGTATTCGACCCATGTGGCTGAACATTTACACGGATAATGATTTTACCATACGCAAGACAGGGCCTGATCAGAGGGTTACCCGAATTGAGATCCTGAACGGTCTGTACAGGATCGAGGATTTGGCAACTATCGTCAACAGTCAGGCAGGGGACAAGATTAAGCTGTTTGTCCTGAAAAATGGACTCTGCAGAGTCTGCGTCAATGAGGGGTACACGTTGGTGATCAACACGCAACTGCAAGAGCTCTTGGGCCTACCTGCTCCAGATGGTGGTAAGTATTACACAAAGGGCGACTATGATACATATTACAAGACCGATGTTTACCACAGATTGAGACTTGTTTGTCACCAGCTGGATGAAGACGACTGCTTGCTAGATGGTAAAAAGTCTAAAATTCTGGCTTTACTACCCACCAAGGAGTTGAATGCCTGGGGGGATATGCTGACCTGGAGTTTTGACACCCCAATTTACCTACCTCTAAAAGGCTCTACGGATCGCCTCGAGTTTATGCTGACAGACGAGTTCCACCATGAGAAAAATGTATCCTTCACTGGAATTACAATGTGTTTGTTGATAAAATAAATGGCTGATTTAACTAAGCTGTATCCGAGCTTACTGAGCGCACCTGCCGAAGGCCCGGACATGCAGGAGGGAAGCCAGAATTTTAGACTTGCCGAGATAGGAGGGGTTGAAGCGTTTCTAATGGGTGAGATTAAAGAGCGTGACAAACTCGCAAAAAAGTTCAAAATGCACGGGACCTGGGTACGCTACTTTGACCACGGACTACTAGGTGTTAGTATTATCACCTCGGGCGTAGGGATTGGGGCGCTAGCCTCGGGTCTCGGCGTACCCTTGTGTGTGGCTATGGGCGGGATCACGATTGCCGTAGGTATCGGGCAGGCCGGCCTACGGAACGCCTGTAAGAGGCTTGGTGTGAAGGCCAGGAAACATGAGAATATAAGACTGCTCGCGGAGGGTAAGTTAAACTCTATCATCGATTTAATCTCAAAGGCCATCGAGAATGGAGTTATCAGCGAATACGAGTTTAGCCTCATTACGCGGGAGAAGCAGAAATATCTATTGCTAAAGGAACAGATGCGACAACGTTTTAACCGTGTTGTCAACGCCATCAATGAACAGGAGCGTGCTCAGCTAGTTGCGAAAGGTCGTGAGGAGGGTAGAAACGACGTCTTAAAAAAACTGCAATCTGTACAGTATGCAAGCGCTACCTAGGGCCCCCACCTGAGTATAAGCCTTAATTTTGTATATATTTATAGGTCTTGTGGGACCTATAAAATATAGGGTTTTTTAATCCTCGCCCAGCAGCCATTTATTCAGTTTGGTGTACCTACATTCTACTACATGCACTTGAGGGTAGTAGTTGCTACCCTGGGCGTATATGGATGATATGGCCAGCACACCATTGAGTTTGCAAGGCTCGTTATAGGGTACCGGCTGACCATGAAAGTTAGTCGTGATTGCGTCCCTGTTGTATTTGAGCTTGGCGTTGATATAGCGCTCTTTTTTGACCGGCTCCGTCGTCAATATTTGAGATATCAACTCCTCGATCTTGCTCCAAATTTGACGATACTTCGCAACCCAGTCGGGGTACTCCTCAAAATCAATACTCATCGCCGGTATTGCACTGGTATTGTATTGATTCACCCCATTGGACCAGACCCCGGGGGGTTTTATCCTCAGAGCTACTATGAGGTCCCGCGTATGATACCCCACGATGTACCGTTGATCCTTGTCCCTGTTGGAGGGAACAGGGCCCGACACCGTCAGGTGGTCCACATTGATATCATTAATGTCGGTAAAGGTAGTCGCAAAACTATAGAAATTTCTGGAGTTGACAAGTTCATTCTCAAATTTTAGCATCCTTTATTGATAATCTAAGGCAAGGCCCGGGGATTGCTCCTGCTCGAACATACACAACTACCCCCAATATACGTGATGTATTCCTGGTAGCAGTACCAGCACAGCATTTTGGCTTGTACCACAAACCTTCGTCCGCAGGCACACCTATCATACTGATCGAGTACGCATTCACAGTCCTTACATTGCTCTTCCATTTATTCTATTGCCTTGGGGGTATGATATCTATTCCAAGGGGGTCACAGTCTTTACTGCGCATGCGTTGATTTGTGATGATTATTAGCGTCTTTTATGGGAGGGGGAGTGTGATGCTATTTATGGGAGTGTGATGCTATTTATGGGACTTGTGATGCTATTTATGGGACTTGTGATGACGTCAGTTGTGTGCAGGGGAATTTTAGGGACTTGTGCTAGAACTATTTTTTACTCATTTGCAGCATTGATTTTGATACATACAGCTTATTAGGGACTATGCATGACTAAGCACAGCATGGTATTGGATGACGTCGATTTGTTGGGTTTGGCCGTGTGCCAGAAATGTTTTACTTATTTGAGGAATAATAGGGACTTATGTTGGATGGTGGGTGACTTTGTTGTGTTTGACCGTGGGCGTGCGCGTGTGTGCGTGTGCGCCTGTGCCAGAAGGAACATTTCTTTATCTCTAATATAAAGAAACAGGCAATTTTCGTCAGAGTATGTATGGGCTGATTGACAACTCTCTTGTTTAAAACTGCAGAAAGTATTACACACTAGGCTATGTTCTGTAAAATATACATCCAGACATCTGTTCTAACAGGCATATAAAAATTCATATAATTTTCTCTCTGTTTCAAAAGATTTTAAATATTGTTGTATGCATTTCGCTGCACAGGCCGCGCGACGACAATCTGTTTTATGCAACAAAATCGCATTGCATGCGCATGAAAAAATCACACTGTCGCCCAGGCGCTATAGTCGCCAGCGTTTTACTAAAATTCAACATGTGGGTAAGCTTATTTATATGTGGTACTTAATTTTATAAATCCCCTTCTCCCACTAAACTAACAAAACAGTTATGTGTTTACTATCAAATCGTTAACTTCCACAAATCTTTTATCCTGATGGCTAATGTAATTAAATTTTTCCCGTACCATGAAACGAGTAACAAAGTTGCACATACACTGGTAACGAAGTTCTTTTTATATATTGGTAACGAAGATCAAATTTGCTAATTTTTCTCATTTTACTGACCAAGTGAATACCGGGCAACTTTTAATGGGTGTTCGTGAAGCTTCAATAACTAATAAATATACAAAAAGATTATATTTAGTCAAGCCCCAGCCTGTTTCAAGTACATGCATTTTTTATTGTTACAACATTTTTATTTCTTCTCCTTCATAAAATATTTCTCAGTATTCGGATGTTGTTTTGGTCTATAGTCGTCATCTTCTTGTAACCGACGTCGGACGTCATGGCGAAATGTTGTGTCGAACATCGCTTGTAGGTCGTTATCTTCGATCTCCTTTTTAAGTTCTAGAGAAAAATTGTTGATTACTAGGACCAGTTGTTAGATAAAGATAGATAAAGACAATTTAGAACGTGAGAACCTTTTTAGTAATTTAATGACTTTTAAGTTTAATTAAACGCCTCGACTACAATGGAAAACACGAGGGCATAGAGCCATGAAAAACATGAGGACATTGAGACATAAACAAAAGAGTGAAATGTTTTAATAAACATCTATGTAGACATTTTTACTCCAAAGCAGGCTAGATAAAAAAAGATAAAACCTTGGAGGAAAGGTATAAAATCTTAACGAGGCAATACTACTGCTGCAATTTGATTGGTTGTTCCGCTTAATTATATCTTTGTTATGATTGTACGACTATGATTATAGACGACTTTCCGTGCGACGCAATGTTTTGATTGTGCATTGAGAACAGTAGACGCCCGCATTCCGGTAGGTAGAAAATAACAACATTCAAAGAAATTTAATCAAAAAAAGAAATTTTTGCGTAAAATTGGCGAAACTTGTTTAACAAAGAGTTTTTGCACCATTTGGATTTTTTGTTTCAAAAAAGTCTATGAATTTCATTAATAATAGCCATTTTAACGTATATTGTCCTCTTTTTTTACCTACCAGAATGCGTGCGCATGTACAAAAATCCGCATACTTTTGTAAACATATGACAAGCCATCTATACGTTCTGCCTGCAGAAGTGTTTTTATTTTTAGTTTCACCTTTGTTCACATTGCTTCTTTGAAGCTCGCCAGTATTTTTTACTTACCGTCAACGTCGTGCTTTCGTTCGACGTCAGTACGTTCGACGGCCGTTTTCACGCATTCATTAACATCTATTCGGTCGGCTTCAGCGGAATGTCGTGTCATCATCTACAATCAAGAAAATAAAATAATGTAAAACAGTTTCCGCAACAGTATTTCAGATTTTGGGCTTGACCTTTTAAATTCAGTAGGTCTTGTCCTTACAGCTGTGACTGACAAACAGGCCAGATAGAGGCAGCTCTTTCAGATAGAGACGATTAGTCTTGTGGTATAAAGGTTTAAGAAGACATTATAAAATAATTCAATCCATTAACACTTGTAACATGACACAAAATTACTTCACTTACCTTTCTTCGCTTAGGTGGGAGGCCGCTCAAATACGCATCACTGTAGGGCCGTTGTGGAGGCATTGATCGTTGACGTTCACCATCACGATTAATGATCACAACCCAATCCTATCGAAAAATAATTGGGACGATACACTCAGAGTGTTTAGTGTGATGTTTGTTGTCAAAAAAGTAAATTTTAGCCAATTAGATTTTAATAATATTATGCGCATTCTTTGTAAAGGTACTTCAACTTTAAATACAACGGAAACATTTGAAAGGTTTGAGAAGCCTGTGGTTTAATAGAGCGAAAAGTAAATGAGAAGAATTTTTCACGTAACATTTTTGTAACGAGCTGAATTGTGAGAATATAAGGATAAAATATTGCGTTTAATACGATGCTTCGAACATTGTACCAAGGTCTTAAGGTACCATTTTAGTAACTAATTACGCCCTAATAAACAACGCCTCCAAAGAGTATCAAACTGTGGCCTCCCTCAAGGAATTATATACGCTGGGCGGGCTTATAATATAGAGAACAGAAAGAATGTTAAAAATCTTGTTTATCATTACAAGTCACGTTGTCATCGAAACAAAACTAAAAAAACTTACACTAGGTACACGTGAATGCCAGTCTTCAGGGGATGATGGACTACCCGGTTCACTCTCTGCAGTCAGCTCAAAACCTGGGTTGTTTTCTTCCCATCTTTCATTCACATCAACCTTGTCGTCGTTTTTCTTCGTTCGTTTGGCGGCTCTATCGTCACCAGTACCTTTGTAGGGGTTCTAAAAAGAAAAATCACAGTACACATAAGCGGAAGTATTATCAATCATATTTTCAACTTGCTCAGGCATATTTGCATTTCTAATGTTTTTAAATAAAATTTTAGTTTGATTGACAAATATGTTTAGAAAAAACAAAAAACGCAACAAAGTGTATTCTGGTGTTAGAGACTACCCTGGACGTATTGCTTTGCTTTTATAAACAATTAAACATGTTTGAGCATAATTTTCAAAAGTAAGTAGTTTTATGAAAATAGATTTTAGTAGACAATTATATAATAATTGTAACAACTTCAGAAGGAACAGTCTGATTGACACAATTAAGTGTCTGTGGCTTAATTTGGTATTTTGATGAACTCTCCTTTGCAGAGTCCCTTTTAACAGCAATACCATCAGGAATTGAAAAATACGTAAAAACCATACCTTCCTTACCGTTGCCTTAGCCCCTGGTTTTATAAGAACAGAGATCAACTCCGAAGATGTGATATGTCGTCCAGCAGACGCCGAACGGATCCGACTAACCAACGTTTGCAAAGCCAAGTGTCGTACTGACGCCGACATATCGTCAAACATGCTTCGAACCTACATAAAATAGACACAGCAGTCACTTTCTAAATGTCATTATAAAACTAAACTTAATGTAAATTCTGAAGTCAAATCCACGAAAAATTGCAGTGTTGGTTGAACTCTATATTACTGGTGTGATTAATAAAGTCACCGCTTTAGTGTTCTAAAATGAAACAAGTCTTACAAAACTCAAATTATCTTGTTGTTGTAAATTTTAGATTTACTATAGATTTCGCTTCCTCTTGTTTTAGCACTTTAAATCCAGACATGATCCAAACTTTACATCTCTTGCTTTTCTTCCTCTAACCTCAAAATTGTTCATGTATATTTTATTTTATTCAAAAGGGAACGAAAAATCAATTAAGAAAGTAACATAACTTCTGCCATGCGTCAAAAACGATTGTTATAAAATTATTAAAGGGACGACTTCACAATCACAGAGAAAAACACGACTGGAAAAATTTATCACAATTAGCAAATAAATAAGACGTTTTACTGGAAATAGTAATCTGAATTAAAATTGAAGTTAACTAACTTATTCTTTTTAAACCTCCTCCTCCTCCTCCTCCTCCTCGTGTGACCTGAAGAATAACAAAATTTAAAACATACCGAAGGAGAGTCTACAAGCGCCATCATAAATCTGTCAGCACCACCAGTGACTGAATAATCGAGAACAGCAAAACTCCACGTGGTGTAATCGACGTACCATTCACGTATATTTCTTGAAAAGTCTGGAGCTTAAAGAAGAAAATTATGTACATCCTTGGATAGAAATTAACATTCATATAATTCAAGAATTTTTTTTTTATAAAATCCAGTTTTCAAAAAACTCTCAACTAAAGTTATTTACGACCAATAAAAGTGTTTAATTAACAGTGCGCGGATACCTTAATGTAATGTAACATAGTTCCAGTCGGAGGGGGAAGAGCCAGTCGTTAGGATGGA
Organism: Hydractinia echinata; assembly: GCA_030067915.1. NCBI lineage: Eukaryota > Metazoa > Cnidaria > Hydrozoa > Anthoathecata > Hydractiniidae > Hydractinia > Hydractinia echinata. The sequence goes on from JASGCC010000010.1 coordinate 179,563, forward strand.
ATTCCCAACGACGGTTGAAAATTCCCGTTATTTACTTACTTACTCACCGCAAATAAAAATTGAGTTATCATACTTACTATCATTTAAAAGAAGCTGCAGCAACTTTTTAAAAAATTGAACATCAAGCGATCTTAATGTTGCTTCAAGGTCTACCTCAGCATGTACTGTTACTCGTCCCTAAATAGATCAAATTATACAAATAGTAGATTTGGGAAATGAGTGAGTGAGTGAGTGAGTGAGTGAGTGAGTGAGTGAGTGAGTGAGTGAGTGAGTGAGTGAGTGAGTGAGTGAGTGAGTGAGTGAGTGAGTGAGTGAGTGAGTGAGTGAGTGAGTGAGTGAGTGAGTGAGTGAGTGAGTGAGTGAGTGAATGAATGAATGAATGAATGAATGAATGAATTGATGAATGATAAAAATATATGCAGCTAACCTCCGCTTCAGTGTAAGTCTCACCCATGCTATCTGCAATTTTTTGAGCTATTTCCTAAAAATTAAATATACAAATTTTAGATTAACTGAAGTTTTTGATTTTCTATCGTTTTTCATGCTCTAGACAAGCAAGTATAAGCAACCAAATAACAATAGTGTTTAATGACTATATTTAAAGCATTTTACAAATGGCCATAGCTTTGCTAACTGGTTACAATATCTAAGATTAAGTTAAGTGCTAAAAGCAGGATGTCTGCTGTTTTAACAATTTCAAAGTTTTCAAGGGTTTTATTATTGGTGTGTTTTCTTACTCTAATTTTTGCGATGCTTTAAGGTTGCGAAGCCTCAGGTACAAGAAAAACATCTAGGGAAAGGTATGCAACAAAGTATTGTCAAAATAACCGCAGATTGCAGTACTGAATTTTTAAATCCATGGAAAAGTAAATTATTTACAGTACAAACACAACACCTCCTATCAAGAGACGAGACAGAGATATTTCCAAAACTATTTATATTTTAAAGGTCTTTAGGGCTTTTCTCCAAAAATTATTAATTTCATGTTTTTTAAGGTCCAGCAGATACGATGTAACCCATGTGTGATTCATACCACAAAATTGTAACACAAAGACCTGTATTTGTTTATAGTTTACAATTTATTATTATGGTATAAACGTTGCAGACAACTAAGCAGTCAATACACAGCTTTGAAAAATTGTATTGGTAAATTGTAATAGTATCGACAAAAAGATACTAACCGGTATATTGCTTTCGTTCAACCGAGCATTGTCATTAAAATGTTTTTCAATCAGTTGACGAAAAGGTGCATGTAGACGAGCCCAGGCCTCCGTTGAAGTACCTAAACATTTTTTGCAAATGACATGATTATGTGTCTAGTAACTTATAAAATGCTTCAGACAGTTCGAGACACATTTCGGTTCCTTGAAAATTATTTTATTAAAAATTATTAAATAACCTAGGATTCGTTTTTTACAACCTCGATAAGACCTTATTTATTATAGTAATTTTTGATTTCCGCCAGCGAAGGCGGAATCTTTAAAATCGCCTGAGGAGATAGATAGATAGAGAGAGAGATAGAGAGATAGATAGAGACAGCGCAGCTAGGCTGGACGCCCGAAACTTATCCAGGCTAAGATTTTTTTCTGAGAACGAAGCTAAAATGAGTTTTAAGCCAATAAGAATCCTAACAGTGCAACAAATTGTTTTATTATCCAATGAACAATACTTTATTTTAAAGTTTATATGCTATCGAAAGTTAAAGCTCGTGCAGTGTAGCATAATGAAGATCGTCTTATAATGCGCCATGATGTTATTAACGTTTTTAATTTAAAGAGGAATTGTTGAGGCTGGATATTTTTGGTGAAAGATAATACTATTATAGCTATAAAATCGTGACAAGTCACGATTTTATATCTTTTTCAGATTATTGCTAATGGCGGAAATCTTTAAGCCACAGGGCTTCTTGTTTAAACTTGCAAAGAGCAGATTAAGAAAAATCGATATTTTGCTGGCTGGACATTTCATCCTGTCAAAAATTATGCAACAGTCCTTTCACATGACTAAATGGATTTGGTTACACAACAAACAAGTGGATAACAAGTACGAATGAATTGTAGTCTAGTTTTCTTATGGAATGATTATTACCAATTTCACTGAAATAGTTGCAGTCCACATTATCTATTTTCTACAAAAATCTCCTTCTTTAAGGACCATTTGAAAGCTAGTGCTAACAGATAATGCGATGATATGCATTAAACATTAATCATCTGCAGCAGTTTCTCAATCCCAGGTTACACTTACCCATAAATAATCCAATCAAATCATGCATTGTTAAGTTATCAGCAAGCATGTCAATGAAATCAGTCAAAAGGTCTTCTAAAAAAAACAAAGAAAGGTCATATATAGGTTATAAAATACGAAGTGCTGTTTCACTTGATTTTCATTGGTCAATACTAAATTTTGAAATATCAAATTTAGGTGTGGTTATTACGTCAGCAGATCATTAAGTGTGTGTTACCTTGTCTTGATTCAAGTAGACCAAAGTTCTGACGTACAAAGTCACGTAAAGTTTCTCGTTCATTGGCTGTAAGAAAAACAACACAAACAATATTTATATAATAAAAAAAAAAGATTTCAGTTTTAGGGTGGTAAAATATAATTTCTTTTACACATGCATATTGCATCAGGAGATCTGTTGATAATAGAAAACTCTACTAAACTTTTTCTTCATGCCAACTTATTATTACATTATTTTTAGTGCAAAACAGGCCTTAAAAAATTAACTTAGCTATTACGCTGTCACATAATTTTTAAGAGAAATGAAGGGATTTTTTAGAAGATCAGAAACAATTCGACAGCTTCAAGACAACTCGTTTTCTTAAAATAACTTCATTCTTCATTCTGACGGGACTGTGTGTAGGGAAAATAAATAAGGTTTACTTTGTTTAAGTGAAGTAAATAAGAAATTAAAGAAAAAAAGCAACTACTTCTAGTTGAATGTAAGCAAAATTATTGAGTAAGTTATTGTTGCTAAACAAGTAACTTAAAAAATTATTCAAAAAGGTAACGATGCATAGCAAAAACCCAAAGTATATATGGTATGACACTTACGGGGACTTATACCACTTGCATGACCACCCATAAAGGCTTGAAACATTTGGTGGACATCCCGGAGAATCTCTTGTGAATCTACACCATCCACATCCATGGTGTTGTTGTCATTAGAAACAGGCTAAACATAACATAACAAATAATTAATAGGGTTTGATAGCCCAGACATTGTTTTTTTATTTATCATAACCACATTTAATTTTATGAAATATATTGTGTACATACAATTCTAGGCTCTGTTTGATCAGCCACGTTATTACTTGCACCAAAAACACCACTCAGCATATCAGATATTGTTCTCATATTGGGAACACCAGCAGTATCTAAAGTTATTGACAGAAAATGATAAAGAGAATTACATGAGATTTAAGAAACATCTACTTCGATGAATTATAAAAGAAAGATTACTTGATAGATTAGCAGTGGAAGTTTCAGTTGTACTGTGAGAAGTTGTGGCCCCATTTGACGTTGTAACTGGTCTGCCATTACCATCAATAACAATGCTACTCACTTCAGCAACAACATGAGGTTCTCCTGGCATGTTATTACCATGAAAAAATGTTGGACCAAAGTGAAATGAATGACATGGTAACAACATGTCTGGGTGCATGACAGATCCATCTTGATTGTGGTGGTGGTGGTGTGGGTGTGGGCGATGATTGTGGGTGCTATGGCGAGCACTACCTAGGGTGGCTTGATTGGCAGCTTGGTGAGCACGTTGTTGGACAGCCTGATGAGCCCTCTGGTGGGCAGCTTGATGTATACTTTGGTGGAAAGCATTATGCGTGCTCTGATGTTGACTTTGAGGCTGTTGGGGCTGACTATTCATAGTTGTTTCTGTGCTTGATGTAACAGAAGAAGTCATTGTTGGATTTGTTGGTTGGGCAGTGCTTCCTCCTGCCATGTTTTGCATGATATTTTGCATGATGTTTTGTAAACCAAATGGCAACTGACCTCCAGGAGGTCCCTGGCCCTGATTTAGACCATCTTGTCCAATGTTAAACGTTTGTGTTGCACCATTGTTACCCGATATAACACCAACTTGGATAGAAGAATTACCACCATGCGGGGATGGAAAAGGACTATTGCTGAAAATTGGTCCAAACATACTCTGCATGGGATGAGGACCAACTGACGTTGTTGGACTGCTACTTACAGTTGGGGTTGTTGATTGGGTGTGAGACGAGGAAGCATATTGCATAACTGGAACTTGCACAACAGTTGAAATAGCAGCAACAGCCACTGGTGTTCTTTGCCTCACCTATTAAAAGAAATACAAATGTAATACGACTAACATTCTTCATTTTTTTCTGAATATGAATAAATTTCCCAGACCCCAAAGAGTCTTTCTTCCTCTAACTCCCTTGAAACTTTACAGAAAAGGTACTTTATTGCAGCACCCTATTAAACTATAGGATTTGCTTTATAAAGCATGCAAATATCTCCAAGAAACTTACTGGCTGTCTGCCTGATATATTTCCTGGCTGACCAGTAGGCACCCCAGCATTGGAAGTAGCTGGGGTCTGCGCCCTTTGATTACCAGTCGTTGATGTAGACATATGAACATGAGGCATAGGTGGTGGGAACCGAACTGGAGACATTTGTGGATAGCACATGAGGGATTGCGGCGAAGGTGAATTAAAATTAAATGACAAATCTGACAGTGCATGAAACATGTGACTAAAATCATGAAAGATTTCAGCCATCTGGTCTGAAAGAAGATCATCGCTAGGTGATCGGTCCTAAAATAACAAAAAAAAACTGGTTATAAATCAAAATCATTATACCCCACTATTTTATGTAACATGTTTCAGTGTACACCTTTTGTTTGTAAATAATACTGCAAGTGCACTGATGAGTATTTTACTACTAAACCAGGTATATTGTTCCAACAGCGTAGCGATGGTTTCAATAATATACCAAAACATGTAGCGTAATTACATTGTATTATTAGTGTAGATTTTACTGAGTATTTGAAATCGCAAACATGGCACAATTGTTCTCCATTTTAATAATTCTAAAAAAAGAAACTCACTGCAGCCTGGGGGTTATTAAGCAAATATGAGTATCTTTGTAAATGTGGCTGAAGATGCTGGTAGAAATGTTGAAACCTATCAAATTCGTGACCAAGTGCTTGAGGGCTCGTTCTAAAAAACAATGTATTGAGCATTTACACATTTTTAAAAATAAACTACATAGCACACATTACTAGGAATGGGTATTGCAACTGACTATTATTCCAAGCTAAGCACTGTTCTCTGTGTCTGACCAAGGCAAGTAAAGGAAAGGGTCATTACAAAACGGGATGTCAAAAGATAAGAGTGACCACACAAAACATCAAAATCAATCACAGGCAATGAAGATTTATAAGAATTAACTAGTGTAAAATATTGAAAAATGAAATCAACTCACTCATTATTTTCTGAAGAACTTTCCTGTTGTGTATTTTGATCGTTTTCACTTCCATCAGTTGTTGAAGTAGTGTCCATTCGTTCGGTATCTTCACTTGTCTGTTGTTCATCATTACATGTACACTGGGATGGTGACTGGTGTGTGGCCTAGAAATATTATTAGTATAGTTACTAATAGTTCCTTGTTTATGTTACCAAGTATGAAAATAGAAGTTCTACGTTTCATATTTTCTGGCAGCCAAAATACTGTAGTGCAATAATAATCTCAAGCAGAGTCATAGGGTACTATGAAAGCTGATAGGGATGAAGACAACAGAGTTTGATGTTTTCTAAGAAATCTTAAATTAAACAAAAAAAATAAATAGGAAAAGAGTATAATATGAACACAAAAAAAGATAAGATTAAAAGTTTTTTTTAATTAATTCATTTTTAAGGAATTTAAGTTGAATTCTAAAAATTGAGAAGAACAAGAAGAAAACTGAAGAGAAGGCCTAAACAAGAAGGTAACATTATTTTTTATGCAGGAAAGTAAAAAACACACAGCCTGAAGGGACCTGATTCGTGGAAAAGTTTACATCTCAACTTACAAACCCAACCCACCTGACTCACATGTCGTAGCAAGTGTTCAGCATGCGATAAGAAACGTCTGGCTGTCCCTATTCGGTTCTGAACGTCAGATCTTTCCTAGAAAGAATATATTATAACAAAAAATAAGTGAAACAGGACTAAGAATCTCATTAAAATCTTATTCTGCGTCATCAAACAAACAAAAATATTTACAGAATTCTGTGTGTGAACATTGATGTTAACATTCAGACTGTTGCCCTAAAATAATAGCGAAAATAAGATAAGAAAATTGAAAAAAAAATCATGTCCATTGTTATTTATTGTGAATAACATACCCTTTGGCTAGCAGATACATTTCCAGCACCAAATTGTGATACCAAACTATCTACTAAATGCTAAAATTAAAATAAAAGTGGAAATGAGAATCAGATTGCATGGTAGTGTATACTGGAGTAAAACATTGGATAAAAGCATATAATTTTTTTATCACTCATCATTCATCATTCTCGGCTTAACGTCCGTTTTCCATGCTAGCATGGGTTGGACGGGGTATATTAATGACCCTCTTCCAATCTGATCTAGACTGTGTTAGATCTAAACTCAACTTCCTCTGTATCAAGTCTGTCCTTATAACCTCCTGCCAAGTCTTTCTCGGTCTGCCTCTGGGCTTTGCCCCAGGAACTATCAAGTCTCTACACTTTCTTACCCAATTATCCTCCTCCATTCTTTCCAAGTGCCCCAGCCAATTCAATCTTCTTATCTGGATAACATCTTTAATTCTACGGAGACTTAGCCTGCTTCTTAGCTCATCTGAACTCTTTCTGTCTCTCAGACTGGCGTTACACATCCACCTAACCATTCTCATATCATTCCTTTCTAAACGGTCAAGATCTTCCTGCTTCACTGCCCATGTCTCACTACCGTACAACATAACACTTCTTACACAGGCCTCATACAACCTACCTTTTACCTCAATTGACAGGACTCTGCTAGTCAACAAAGGAAGTAACTCTCTGAACTTTTTCCAAGCAGAACCTATCCTGCAAGTAACACTTCTTCCAACACCTCCTTCACTGCCCAACATATCACCTAAGTAACAGAAGTTCTCAACTATCTCTAACGAGCCACTGTTGTACATCATTAAAGCTGGAAATACTTCATTCTCTATAATCTCACCTTTGCAACGCTTGCATACAAACTGAATGTCAGCTCTTAACCTTCCACTAATACTACTGCACTTCTTATGTACCCAATGCTTGCAAGTCTGACAAAAAATTGAGTTACTACCAACCCCTTTCCTGCAAACTCCACAAGGCCACTTTCCAACTACAAGGTCACACTTGGCTGCAATGCTACTAATCATGACTTTAGACTTTGCTGTGTTTACCTTTAGCCCTTTCTCTTCTAGTCCTTTCTTCCACTTCTCAAACTTTTCAACTAATTCTTCCATCGACTCTGCTATGAGAACCAAATCATCTGCATACAATAACTCCCATGGACAACCTGTTCTGAACTCCATCGACAGCGCTTCTAAGACTAGAACAAACAACAAAGGACTAAGTACAGAACCCTGATGTACACCAACATTTACACTAAATTCATCACTAAGTGAATCGTTAATCCTGACACGACTTCTAGCATTGCTGTACATAGACTGTACCATCGTAACTAGCCACTCATCCACACCTAATTTTCTCATAGCCCACCAAATAACTTTACGTGGCACTCTATCAAAAGCTTTCTCTAAATCTACAAAGGCAAAATAGAGATTCTTTCTCTTTCCTAAATACTTTTCCTGAAGCTGTCTGAGTAAAAATATTGCATCTGTAGTGCCACGCCCTGGAACAAAACCAAATTGCATCTTATCTATATCAATCCTTTCTCTAAGTAACTTATCAATCACTCTTTCAATAACTTTCATTACTTGATCAACCAACTTCAAACCTCTATAGTTACCCCTTTCTAATGCATCACCCTTGCCCTTGAAACAATTCACTATTACACTCGACTGCCACTCACTCGGAATAGCACCATCCTTTATAATCTGGTTAGCAAGACTTGTAATAAGCTCAACTCCAATATATCCAGATGCTTTTACCATCTCTGCAACAATACCTGATACTCCTGCAGCCTTGCCAATCTTCAATTTCCTAATAGCCTCCACTACCCATTCTGTCTTGATCTGCATAGCTGGCCCTTCTACAACATCATCATCAGACAAATTATCCTCATCCCAATCAAACTCAGTGTTAAGCAACCTCTGATAATAATTCTTCCAAGCTACCCTTTTCTCCTCCTCTGTGCTAGCCAAAACACCTTCATCATTACGTATACACTTCTCACCTACAACATCTTGATTAGTCTTCTTCATTTGCTTTGCTATCTTGAATACCTCATTGCGCTGGTCTTCCCTTCTTAACACATCTGCAAATCTGTTTCTCTCTGCTTCTGATTTTGCCTTATACACTGCTGTACGAGCACGACGCTTAGCTTCTAAGTAAATATTTTTACTACCACCTGACTTCCACTCTTTCCAAAGTTTCCTCTTTTCCTTTATACACTGGCCAACCTCATTATTCCACCACCAGGTCTGTCTATGTCTAGCTGGTCCTTTCGTCCACCCACAGGTATCATCAGAAGCTTCTAGAAGACAATTCTTCAAAGTAGTCCAAGTACTTTCAACATTGTCACATTGACCATTGTTGGCTAACTGCTGAACTTTTGCACTAAATTGTCTTGCTACAATCTCTTCCTTCAGCTTCCAGACTTTTCGACGGGGCCTGTACTTTCCCTTGGCTTCTTTAACACTCTTCAAGATAATATCACAAACCAGCAACCTATGCTGGGAAACACACTCTTCCCCCGATATAACTTTCACGTTCTTCACCACTTTCTTGTCTGACTTTCTAACCAGGAAGTAATCTATCTGTGTCTTACAACCACCTGACTCATATGTTATCAGCCTACTCTGTCTCTTACTGAATGATGTGTTGCAAACCACCATGTCCGTTGCCATTCCAAACTCAAGCAATCTCTCCCCTTCCTTATTTCTGCTCCCAAATCCATAGCCTCCATGCACACCTCTATAACCTTCAGATGACTTCCCAACATGACCATTAAAGTCGCCGCCCACCATGACAAGTTCAGTGTCTCCAAACTTTGATGTGACTGCTATTAACTCATCATAAAACTTATCTTTATCTTCCTCACTGAGTCCACACTGTGGAGCATAAACTGACAGAAAAGTGACAATCCTATTACCTATCAAAAACTTTATCAGTATAATACGACTATTAACACGCATAACATCTATTACTTTTTCTACCCACTTCTCTGCAACGAATATGCCAACTCCTCCATATCCATCACTATTACCAATCCAAAAAAAGCTTATACCTTGCCCTCCTACCTTCCACAAATCTCACTGAAGCTCCTCCCCACCTGACTTCCTGAACACAACACATATCAACAGATCTACGTTCTAACATTTCAACTACTTCACCTGCTCTACCTCTCAGAGTACCAACATTTACACTAGCCATCCTCAACCTAGTGTTATCTACCTTGTGATGTGATAGCTGGGTAACGGTCTGACGATGCTCACACCTGACATCTGTCCTACCGTGCGCGACACCTTCACTCCTTAGAGTTCCAGCCCCGTTTACGCAGTTTGTCTGATCAACTATTCTTACGGCCATTAATAAAGAGTTTTGGCATTGTTTTACAGCTGGATGCCCTTCCTAGTGCCAACCGTTCACAGACCGGACTGGGTTTTTTTTTTAAAGTGACACCATCACTATGTGGCATTTCATGGGACTTCCACAATCGCCCCTTTAAACTAAGGTATGGTGGAGGACGTTCAACTCCTCTCTTGTCTCTTAAAGAGACCCTTCACCTTGTATGGTCATTTGTATACTGTTCTGTTAAAAAGCCATTAAAATAGCAGTGTCAATCTATTTGTGGTGCTTTAAATGTATTTTAGGTTATAGGTAATCTTACTTTCTATGCTTTCAATGTGTTTGGTATAGGTTTAATTTAGGCTTACATTATGCTCAAGATGTGCACTCACTAACTTTCTTAATGACTAAGTGATTTTTTACTTTAAAATTATATGGTAAATGATACTAACAAAACTATTGAACAGAAAGATGATTGTCCACAGAGTCACATTTACCTGAGCAACCCCGTTAAGATTGTCTGCAGATGTGTTTAATGCTCCAATGTATACTGGCACTCCTCCATCACCAACATTTTGATTAGATGATTGTTGAGACGAGACTAGGTGGGAAAATAATAACGCAATTAAAAGAGTTAGGAAAAAAAGATGATTTTAAACAATCACAAAACCACAAAAAGTATTTTTAAAAAGTTACTGAATTTATATTTCCATATTTTTTGAAGCAGGTTTATATTATTTAAAAATAGCTGTGATACTAAAGTGAAAATGCAATGATAAAACCCTGGAGGACCAACAGTATAAAAAGTATGGAAAGAGCTCACACACAGAATTTTTAGCCCTTTCAAATTTGACATTCATCAATTGTCAATCGAAATGCTGATGTGGTTCTTGTAATTACCAGGTACCATGAAAGCTAATGAACTTTTAAAGATTTTTTTTTAAAAAGCTGTTGATTACGCGCTGAATTTTATTGTGACATAATTTAGGGAGGTAGATAATTAAAATTTACAATATTGATTATTAATGTTTACCATTCAGTTGACTTCTCTCACGATTAGCTGGAGGAGGTGGGGCTCTTTCTACTAGATGAATAACGCAACCATCCACACCTGAAATTTGTTTTGAAAATGTTAGGTCTATCATACTGGTGGTCTTGTGATAGAGCGTTTGCCTCCAGTGTGGAATTTCTTGGGTGAAAACTCTGGTCGAGTCATGCCAGAGACTATAAAAGTGTGAATCGATCCGTTTTGTCTAATGAGATTAGGATTGATATCTTAGACTGTGATGTTTGCACGCCTTCCGCAGCTCAAATGGGAGCTTTAAATGAACTAGGACCCCCGTGGCAGGACCCTCATTGATAACAGTTCTATTAGAAACTGAAAAGGCTATTCTGGGTAAATAAGAAGAAGAAGAATGATCTGCCCACACATTGCAAATAATTATACTGCTCACATAAAATTAGATTATTAAACAAAATGTTTCACAGAATATGCAATGTCTCCAACACAAAACACAGTTTGTAAAAAAATATTTCCATAGGAAACACAGCACATTCTAAACAATGTTAGTTTGTCCAAATGTGTGGTTCTGAATTATCAAAGCAACAAAAAATTCAAACTTCAACGATTTAACAAGTGAGTCCTAAATACTGGAGGCTTTGTACACCTTATCTGGGTGTTTAAATTAAATCAACATTTTTTCACAAACTTATAGATTTGTTTTCACTTGTAGCTGCACTCAAAATGAATATGACAAAATTTAAGTATTGTACGCTTGAAAAGTGCAGAGATAATAAAGCTTTTTGTGTTTATTAAAAGATGGTAGTGCACTTTCTATTGTGTTTGGGATACACAAGATAAAACACCCCTCACAAGTTCCTTATGATAATAGCTCTGTAACAGTTTCCAAAAAAATTTAGTTGTGGTGTCTACTTTCATGAAACATGCATACTTGCAGCATCTATTTTTGCTAAACATATAAATGAGTTTGCTGTTATGTTATTCAGCTTTGCTGTTGTGAAAGTAAATTAATTTTAATTACTTAACAAAGATTTTTGGTTTCTTGTAATTTAATTTAGATTTAAATGGTATGCGCACCAAATGCGCAGTTCTAACTTTTTCTGCCAAATTTAAAAAAAAATTGTAGCTATGTTTGGTAGAAAAAAGATGACTTGTGGCCACTCATGCAAACTAATTTGCACAAGTCTTTCCAATCACACATGAATTGCTCATCATGCAGATAAATTTACATGTGTAATTGAGCGCTTGTAAGGGTAAATTTTCATGACTGGATTTAAACGGAAAGAAGACTTAAATTGACGCTTTATTATACGCACCACTACTGTTTTGCTCTCTTTGTTTTATCATGAAGCAATCAGTATTAATACCCTTATAACAACCTCCTTACCATATTCCTTTATTTTTTTATCATCATGAAGAACCTTTCCATGAAAAATAAGTCTTTGTTTGTCCACTGCAACATTCTAGGAAAAAGTACTCATTTAAACATCGGTTAATGGTCGGCCAGTGTATAAAATAAATATTTTACCCCAAATGGTCAAGAAATTCAATTCAATTAAAAAAAAAACAGATTTTTTTTCACTGACCCCTAAAATGCCATTAACAGAGACCAGTGACTGTGTTTAAGATCTCACACACAGACACACACATACACAAGAAAATTTAATATATAGACAAAAACTTACAACTTTTGGTAAGATCAACTCTTTAAATTCTTTGACTGTAATCTAAAGTACAAGAAGGGAAAGAACTAAGTTACACTTACAAACTGAACAATAGACAATAGATCGCAAAACAATGAATTGACTATTTCAAACATTATGATGACGTCAGCAATGATCCATCCATATACGTATACAAATTAAAAATTTGTTAACATTTTCCATATTGTGCAGAGGTTGAAACATTGATCAAAATAATGTATATATAGGATCAATTTTATCTCGCCACAGTGTCTCTTATTATCATATTGGACAGGTTTACCTCTTCATTTTCTGGATCGAATTCATAACTTTGAGAATCAAGAGTCCGAACAGTAACTTTCATATTATTTTTTGAATTCTAAAAGAAAAAACATAACTGCAAGTCTGCCGTTTCTAATTCATGTGAATTGCAAGAACATTTATTGTGTATTTAGAAGACACCTTATTATCCTTGCAACTTGAACATGTTGCAAGGATAATACGTTATTGTGGCAATATGAATTTGGATGCAGCACTCATAATCATCAAGACAACAGCACCTTTCTTTCTTTCAGGAATTAACAAACAGCATAAACTGGCTAATACTCTCCAGCTGCTAGGTTGCAAAGGCTCTATTCTTGCAGTTAACGTAATCACATAAATGTAATGTAACACTGACTTTACATGCCCACATTACATAACATTCAAATTAGCACCTGTGAAGGTCTTTACCTTCATATGGGTCAGTCCGATGTACAGAGTTGATGGTAAAGAGTTTGAATTAAGCTGCCTTTAACATCAGTGCCTCATTTTTTAAAAAACAACAAACACTATCAATGCAGCCCACAGGCTGTAAACAACACCACTTGTGCAAATAGGCAGACACGGTAAACCATGTTTATTAAAATGAACGTTTTCAAAAAAATGATGTTGAGCTTGGATTGAGAAAATTGTTTTCTTGAGAATATGTCAGGCAAGGAAGGGGACACATAATTCAGCAGTAAAAATTTATTTCAGGTCTTTACAAAAGTAAAAAACAGTTTCTTCTGACTTCTTTAACACTAAAAAAATGAAACGAGCAAAAACAAGAACCGAAAGGCAAAATTTTCTCGGCTTCTTTGGGGCATCGAGACTTGTCTCAGCTTCCCAGCGGATTAGGAATTTTGACAGCTAACTTACAACCCCTCGACCCCCTTCCTAGGGCTTCTTAAATTTTTATATCGGGCGCAGTTGTGTGGAGAAAGGAGAACCCTCCAAAAATCTAAGAAGCCCTGAGGTTGACAACTCTATTTCCCGGTGCTCCTGTAACTTTCGGAATATCCAGTTATGGTAGCTCTTGGCATCTGTTATGCCTTAGTTATCAGTTACATGACAAAACCTTCCCTACCTCATCCCCAGGGTTTCTTAGACAATGAGCCCTTATTACACGGAGCGACCAACTTTTGAATGAGAATAAGGTAGTAAAGGGTAGTTTCCACCGCTACAATATATTTTACGTAATATTGTACAATTCATTGTAATAACTAATAATGTACAATTCTATAAAATTATGTACAAAAAGGATATAAAAAGCTCACGCAATGGTTTCCGTATTGCTTAAATGCGCCAAAATTAAAAGACATATTTATTTTTCACCCTCGTCCCCAGGGTTTTTTGCCTTCTTGATATGAGGTCGTCTTCTCTCATATCAAAAAGACAAAAAAACCTGGGGACGAGGGTGATTTATTTTTCTTCAAATCAAACTGATTTGATTTTAAAAAACGTGCGCCTTTATACAGACACAAGATATTGTACATCGTGGTTTCAACTGTACAATATCTTGTGCAAGAATATACAATTTTGTACAATTAATTGTGTACAAGATATTGTAGCAGTTGAAACTATCCTAATTAACTTTCTTAATTTAAAGGTGGATTTTAACTCAATCGGAAGTTGTCGGAACAGACAATCGGAAGTTGTCGGAACAAACAATCGGAAGTTGTCGGAACAGACAATCGGAAGTTGTCGGAACAGACAATCGGAAGTTGTCGGAACAGACAACTGTGATTTGTGGAATCTGATTTGTCGATAAATTTTTCCGCTTTGATTCGATTTGAAATCATTCCAACTTTTCTTGCGGATAGTAACTGAAAATAGGAAGATTAAAAACAAAAGAATAATTAACACATAGCCAATCAAATTTAAGTATTTTTCTTTTTTCTTTCCCATTCGTTTTGCTTTTGGGTGAAAATCCACCTTAAAAACGACAATTTAGTCTATATTTTGTTAGGTCTTATAATCTAACTTTCTCACTAGCTCAAAATTTCGTCAATTAGTGAGCCGACATAGTAGTTTGGTCCGATAATGTCGTTGTCATTATTCTGTATATGCTTCATAACATTATTGGCAAAAATATATAAATACTTTGGGTGGTAAGGTTGGTAAGGTGCGTGCTACTCTCGGATTGATTTGCTAAAGATTATCCACTGTTTGCCTCACGAACAATTATATTAACATTAGAACTTGGCTAGATAACGAACATTTCTTCTTAAATTATGTTTCAAAGTGAAGAAGAAACCGTTTCAGGGTCAAAGTGTTTTGAAGGAAAAAAACACCCCTTCATGGTCAGAGACGGTTCATTTGAAAATGAATTTCCCAAAATATTACTAGGAGCTCTTCAGGATATTTCGTTGGATCAATTTAATTTATTAACGATGTCATTTGCTGGGTGTCCAGCAGATGACATCGTTAATACCTTGCTATTGCGATCAACCGAAGTTCAAGAACGATATGGCTGTAAATTCAGGTTTTAAGTTATTTCTAATGGTTTAAAAAATATAAGAAATAAAGATGCCAGTACACAACACCAACCATGCTTTAAAGGAGTCGAACTTCCTAGTTGTCTTTGGTTGGTTCTCCTTAATCTTCTGTGAAGGATTCTGGGTATTGAATGTAGCGCAAAGGCATATTTGTGCTTCTGATAACAAACCGAGTTTGCAAGGAAAACGCGTCCTTTGGTCAAAATTTTCGAATGAGTACTCGCCCATCATGATCAAGGGTCCGATCGAGGTATTCAGTTCTTTGTAAAGAATGGACACACGAACGTGCTGTCATGAACCTTCATCCAGATGGTATTTGCTGTGGAATGTTTAATGTCTAAAGTGTTACTTGTCGTTAACCATTTGGCGTTCTGGGTTAGCAGAAGCTCGTGGGGTAAATGTAGCAGATTGTAGCAGGATGTATAAGAGCGATTTTTCTTGATTATAAAGAAACTATGTAACTCTAAACTTTTGCGAATAATGTTTCTAAGTGTTCCTTTATTAATTTTCGTCAACCGAAACAGAATTTTAAAATCGCCTGAGGAAGATAGAGAGATAGGGCGAGTCAGTGCAGAGCCTGAAGGCCACAAGATCAATGGTATGGTTAAAAAAAATTCAACCTCAGAAATTTTCAATTTCCCAAATGTTAATAAGAACCTCCTTTCTCATTCTCCACCAGTCAGTTGACCAATCTGAATACAGATGAATGATCTTACAGCTTACGAATAGATTGTATTCTTCGTGTGGCCAAAGTTCCGTAGCAAAAGTACAGCCCTCATATATACCATGTTTTTGACCATTTTCATTAGATTACGAGAGTCAGCACTCTCGTAATCTAATGAAGACTTACTAGGCGGCGTCACAAATATGTGGTGTTAGAATCTTGAGTCTTGAAAATGGGGTCGTCGGTCGGTGAATTCAAAATTCAAAATTCAAAAAAAATTGTGTCAATTTATCCAGCCATAAATCCGCACCAATACACCGATATTTAATGATAACTTGTATGCCTGTGTGTAATTGGAACTCTCATACGCCATTTTAAACTAGTTCTTAGGACCATTGGTACTCACTGCCAAAATGTTAGAGTGAAGCACTATAATAATAGTGGGTACTGGCTGTGAGGAGACACAACAAGCATAGAAATTTTTTTTTGTAGCCCTACAATACTGTTCATAATTTATTTATTTTTGTCACTTTTTTAGCCATTTTTTGGCATGGCAAAACAGAATCTGTTAAATGATCCGTAACGGAAAGAAGAATTCTGCTTCGGCAGATATGTGGGGCTAGTGAGGACGTTAAAAACATGCTAGTCGCAGTTTCTGTGATGTCAATATTATGGAACAATTATTGCGTTGATCCATAAAAGTTTAGAAAACTGAGAAAATAAGCCATGAGGACGAGAGTAAGAATTATCACAGTCAGAGATATAACGTCTAACGAAATAACCTAACTAAGGTCTAAGTTGTGTACGTTGACAAGGTTCAAAGTATGTGGGTATAACATGGAAACTTGATCTTTGAAATTAAGCATTTATTCCAATAATGTTTTGAACATGATTGTCGTTCTTCCGACTCGTGGCCGGGTGGACGTGGCTGCGTGGCTCTAACACCAAATATTTACATCCGCTTAAGTTCATAAAAAAGTGAAAAATTACTTTGTCTAAATTTTGCTTTTCGGAAATGCATATAAAATTCTTCTGAGGATGCCCAGCGTTTTCAGTGAGTTAGCACCCCTATAAAATACCTGAATTTCAAAATCTTTAACCCTTTACAAAAGAATTCCTGTATATACGGTTGACAACATAAGCAGCTTATGAGCGTCATCATGTCTGAAATTAAGTTATAAACTTTCTTGCTTTATTTATCTTTTCCAAAAAGGCACCTGCATATGGCTGATAGTTGGAGTTTAAGGACAGAGGAAGGAGTCCTTCCCTCCTCTGTCCTCAGCAGAGAAATGGAATGGAATATATACCTAATGGAATCTCACACCACTCTAAGAACACCTTATCAAGTTTTAGTTCTTTTAAAGTAGCCTTTTAAATTTTGATGTTTACAAAATTAGCTTGGGAAAGGCAGCCACGAATAAATGTCTACTATGGTTTAGTCAATTAGATTTGTCTCAATATTTATAGCAGACGTTGCATCATCCATTTTGTCGGTCTCAACTTATAATTGTTATATGCGCTTTTTTGTTTCAACTTTTTGGATTTGTTGATGAAATAAATATCAACCAATCAGTGTCTCAAATCTAAGGATTTAATAAAGAAAAAATAACATGCAATCAAATTTTTTTAAATTCAATAAATTGAATTCAAAAAAATAAATTATATTAAAAAAAAATCACCTATAAAATAAATTGTATTGTCAGCAATTTTTTGTTATCACTAAAAATTTCCTAATTTGCTATAAAAATACATGCCTTGTATGTAGATCATGACATTTCTTTCTCTCTCTTTAATATATACTATAGTTGAATAACCTGATTCACTTGATTAGGCAAGCAAAAGTTGTGATGTTGCGTCAAAAATTTAATAAAACTGTTCCCACTATTATGTAGAGCTTAGAATGCTGATTATATGATCATATGCTTTTGAAAAATGGTTTCAGAAATATTGTGGTATAAAAGTTTTTGATGATGTCATTAACTTGTCGGTCCTAAAGAAAATTGTTCCAACTTTGGAGAATTTCAGCCCCTTACAGCCCGGGTGAAAGGATACACTTGCTTCATCATACCGTTTGTACTAAAATTGTGTTCTTGTTTCTCATGTTAAAAATGTTCTCTCTTTTTTTTCAGATTGAAACATCCACCGTCAGCATTTTCAAAAAATCTTGAAGGATAGATATCAAACGCCCAAATACTAAAACATTCAAATGCTAATATTTTTATTGCTAAACCAATGAAATATTGAAATACTTGGTTCATTGAACTTGCTTAGTACTCACTAACTCGAGTCATCAATTTTACATAACACGATTTTGCATCATGGAATTTCCGGAATTTTTGAGGTGACATTTAAAGATACTAGTTAGAGTTCTTATTTTAGAATAATGTGAATCTGTGATTTTAATTTTCATTTTATTTGGTGGTACTGTATGTAATTTAATTAAGTTAGCTATGATTTAAAATCACTGGTTAGTTGTCATAATAATCAATATTTAAATTTTGAGACTTCAGAATGTTCAATGATCTTCCCCGTTGTTCCTCGGTTTTTAAGGTTCACTTGAGATTTCCTGACTCTCTGGAAGCCCTGGGTTGCTAAGTGCGGAGATGTTCTAGCCGCAGGACATCTTGTTAGGCTTTTAATATATCCTCGGTTTATGTGGGTTCATTCCACATTTTTAAATGCTTCAGTTCGTATTATGTATCTAAGGGGGCATAAAGAAAGGATTTTGTAAATGTTGGATGAAAGAAGTCGAAGTGGAGGCTGCCCAAAAACATCCGCAGGTTTAGTGTATGAACTAGAGCAATGTTTTCGATCCTTTCTAAATGGCGAAAGAGATTTTGATGTGCAGGCGAAGTAAATTATTTTTAAATAATTTCATTACATACTCATCGATAAATAACATTTTCATACCTGTGGTGAGGGGAATTACTTTTGCTTATATGGTGACCCATAAAGAGGCAAGAGCAAGTACATTTAAAGCCATGACACAGTGATTTTTAATAATTTGTGAAGTAAAAACAGTGTTTGAACTATCCTCCTAGGTTTGAAGGAGTTTTTCTCTGTTTTCTAATGGAACTTTAATTTATTCATCATCGTGATCAGCAGAATCTATGTTTAGTACCTTATAAAAAAACAGGGCTATTTTGGGCAATCAATAAAAAAGTGTTGCGTTGGAAAAGTTGTAAGCAACCTCCATTGTTAGCTATTTTCCCTCTAGAATATAAAAAGTCAAAACTGTAGAGTAGGACCAAAAGTTGTGTTTTGAAGTAATTTGCATTTTGAATTTGGTTGTTGACTTTTCGGGTAGGTGTTGTCAAGGATTAATCTTAATACTCAAGTAGGTGATATGAGAAGCAAGGCTTGAGCGTGATGATGTCCTTTTGTTGGTCCTTTTAACCACACAGCGTCCAATTTAAACATACAATGCTCTGAATTCTTCAGAGAAGATTAGAGCAGCCAATCCGAAAACAACCCTACGTCGGCACATTCTCATTCCCATCCTTCCTCGACGATACAACCGTTATAACGGGCGTCAAGTGCATCATATTACTCATCGAACTAGGTTGTGTGTAGCATAGCATGTATTGCCCTCACCCTATCAGAGAATTCACTATACGACATATTTGCAGACAATTTGTTTGTATAACCACAAAAGTTGTCACGGGAGTTTGTACATCGCGTGTTGAATAAACGACTAATATTAGGTGTTTTCTCTCCACTTTTTTTTTTCGTAAAGTTTCATTGATATGGCGTACGGGAGGAGTTAGTAACAAAATTTAAATACTGGTACCACTTTGATGACACTGTTCACGCTAACTTTGTCATTTGAAATCATTTCTACTTTATATAGCTTTGTCTTATCTTTGTTTGAACAATATTTTGCAGGGTCATTGCCTCACAAAAATTACATCCAAATTTCATAATCTTATGTTGAAATATTAAATGTTCTTAGTCTTCTAAAATAACTAAAATGATTCTTATGATGACGTCAAAGGAGCCTCTGGAACAAGGCTGCGAATGATAAAACTAGTTCTCAATGACAAGACTAAATTTTGTCTTTCGTGGGTTTAATTGTTCGCAAAGGTCTTTAATTATATAGTATTTTTACATATTTCAATTTTGAAAAAAATTATTTTAAATTGATACTGTAACATTTTGAGTAACTATTTTTGTTAACAAAGATTTTTTATCAATTTGTCTATTGATGTGTGCTTATAAATATACGTGCACCTTTAGACAACATAACGCCACAAGGGTAATTACTCTGGCACCGATGTATTGGCACTAAACATGTTCTTTGCACGATACTACAAAAGTACAAAGAAACACTAACACATGTAATTAGCTATGGCAACCCATTACGAATATTTGTCATAGCAAATTTAGCTCATTGACGTCATCAGTTTTCGTTTGGCGGGTGTTGAATGAAAAAGAAAGATTAGGGTTAATTAGCCACCCACAAACCGCTAATTGATGGTGACACGAGGACACCATTGTCGGTTGGTTAGCGGTTTTTAACAACGGTTTCTAAAGCGATTATGAGGTTCAAATGTCAAGCTGCACTATAATATCACAATATCGGCCGTTGTCTCTTTTTGTGCAACGTTGCAACAATATCTTGCCAAGTTCTCACTGAAGCAAATATAATGAAACACTCTTAAAAATATCGAGTTATTTCAAACATTGTTGACATCGCAACCCTTGCCAATGTTGGATATACCACAGTGCAGATTAATTAATTTTTCAACCTAAGCGACATGTTTCGTTAGGTTAACCCGAAACAACAATACGGAGGGGAGGACAGGAATTATGACAAGCGTTTCAGTAAGATCGTCTGCGATTTTAGGCGAAATGAGATTTTTCGACATAAACACACCACTCGACTTGGCGGTAAGAAGTTGTAACAAAAGCGCATGCGTCATACTTATTACGGCAAAAGTGTATACGTATGTTAGTCATGTGATGTAAACAACATTATTTCTTTGGAATCTTTGTAATGGATTGAATTAGATACAATTTAAAAAAGCAGGCTTGCCTCTATTTTTTCAAACACTTATAAATGAAAAAATAAAAATAAAACTCAATATTTGCGCACAGTGCCAGAAATTTTTGACGATCTATGTGTGTTAAGTTACAATTTCGTAAAACTAATATTCGCGTGGTTTGATTATCAAGGATCAATATCACAGCCTCGTAAGAAGCAAAATCGTTTCTAAGGGGGGCGGCAAGTTTACCATTCGCTACCAAAAGAGCTATGGGCGTCTGTTTTTTTACCTTTAAAGCAACGCTTAAATCTGTCGAAAATAACCTCAATCCCAGGACTTGTTGTCTCTTTTTGCATATGGGACGGCAAGCGCAGCGCCGATGAGAGACAAAAAGCCCTGGAGACGAGGTTGGTTGAAAATGTGACATGCGTACAAGATATTAAACTAACACCATAAAGTGTTATAGGAAATAAATTGCGCAAGTGTTAAAAAATAGACACCTGAAATTCACCTCAGCGCTAATTGCACCCTATCGGCAAAATAGTTTAAAAGTAAAACGTCACGTGGTATATTTTGTTTGTGTTTGAATAGGTTCGTTTCATTCTTCAGTTTAAAACATTTACAATTTTTAAAACATTAACGCGGAAATCGATTAGGAATTCTAAATTTAAAAGAAAATTTGTTTCGTTGTTCTTACAAGTCACTTTATTTTCGTCTGATATCTATTTTTTCTAACCCCATTTTCTTACTTTTGGGTCTCTGATGTCCTCGCAACTACTGTCTAGAAAAGTCTTTAGGGAGATTATGATCGTACGGAGGGAGACAATGACGGCCCAGAAATTGTCTAAGAATAAAGCGATTTAATTTGCTGTTGGTTTTGTTGTTGTTGTTTTTGCTACATGACAGCAAGCTAAAAGGTCGCAAAACCTCCACCAGCATCTAAATGAGTTCTTTATCGACTTTGTGATTATTTTAAAATTTCCATTCATTATATTAATGACAAATTGTACTTTGATATGCCAAACAGACAAACATGTCAATTTAGGTAGGCGATTTATATGTTCATTAGAGTGAGATTTGTTAATTGTTGTCAAGACGAAATGTAATCGTTCAAATCTTAAAATGTAACTCAATTGCTCCATTTTAATTAAAAATTGTAATTGATTTAATATCAGTTTTAATCCACTGAATATAGTAATCGGCAAGGTATCTTAAAAATGATAAAAATATGCTGCGTGTTTAAATATGTTCAAAAATTTGTTATTGCAGATATCAAGTCAAAAATTATGGCTCTTCTTAGACACAGCGCTAGACATGGGGTGGGGGGTTTGAGATTGTTATTTCTTAGATCGGGCAAAAACGTACACTCTGCCCTGTATAAATATCTTCCATAATAACCATAGTTGACATTTTTCGGGGAGGTTCCCCCTCTCCCCGCTTCCTCTCCCCAGGCGGCTACGGCCCTGAAGTGTATAAAACTTTTCTTTTATAAACGCAGCTAGTATGAAAATATTTCCAGTTTAATCCAAATTCCTAGTGGTTCAAAGACTCCCGATAGTGCTTTTCTTATGTGCATTAAACAGGTAAAAGCTCTTCAATGCTGCGGCCATAGTTACATTTGTGCAATGTTTACCATTGTTTTTTTCCCAAGGTTACAAAACTTTTGATAATCTATGCAAACAAGCTAGGAACTTTGAACAATAAATAATTACTGCGTTCTTCATTTATACCTGAAACTAACAATATTAATTGTATAGTTACCACCGAATCTCGTTCCCAGGGATATCTTTAGAAGTTAAAGGCTTCGTTCCCAATCTCGTTTCCAGGAATGTCTTTAGAAACTAGGGGCTTTAAATAATATATCATACCGCGTTCCTTTTTTTTACCCGCAACTAACAATATTGTTGGTAATTGTAAAGTAAAACTCAATCTCATTACCATGGATTTCTTTTAAAGGCCTGGGATCGAGGTTGGTGTAAGTACGTCCTTGATTGTGAATGATTTGTAATACCTTCTAATAAGTTTATTTTGGGTTGTGAAAGAAAATTGATGTAAACATGTGAGGTAAATCGAAAGCATGAAAAGAATAAAAATAGAATAAAGATTGCACTGACTACATCGGAGACTAATTTCTTATTGCTAAATTCTCATTATATTCTTATTACCTATCGTAATAATATTTTATCTGTTTAGCTATCTATAATTTTTTATAAGCCTATTTTAATTCAAAATCTTTAAAACTTCCATGACAGCTTATTATACTGCTTTTGCCATATAAGACCTGGGAGGATAAAATCCTATCCTCCTAAACGGGACCAATCAGAAGATCAGTAGAACTCTAATTTAGAGGGGAGAATTCTCCTAGTTCTTATTGACTCACCATTTCGTATTTTGTCTCGCCTAAATATATGGCCATGTTTACGCGCAAACCGAAGTAATTATACGTAATTCCTCACTGGGAGCGCTGAACTTAAAGCTAAAGCCTGTTTTTTTTCTTTATCTCCAATTAAAAAATTTGATCAATTTATTTTTTTTACGGCAATCTTCTATTGATAGGTTAATTTTTTTTGGTAGCTATTCTTCTTTGGAAAACATTTTTCTCTCCATCCTCGTAGTTGGATAAACTTTCAGCAAACACAATTAGTTGCTTAAGTGTGTTTGAAAATTTGCTGAGCATATAAACAAACGTACAAGCTCTGTAGCTACCTAGCTTGTGACTAACGTTTACGCGATTTTTGTTTCATAAGATCAATTTATAACAACGCAACCCTTATATTCTGCTAAAAAAGAAGATCCAAATAGGAACAGCATCTGGTCCAATTTAATTTTGTGAAGTGAAGTGAATTTTGCCATGAAATAAGAACAATCCAGCATGCAATTTCTTCTCTTACAACTCTTTCTCAGGCTATACCAATAATGTTTTTTCCTGTAATCAACATAGTTATCTTGTTCATTATTTATCTAGAATAGTCTCTTTAAGCCCTATTAGGGTCCTGCGAAGACAGTACTAGAACTGGGTTTGAGCCCAACATGTTCCTCACTGGAAGCGAACGTTCAAAGCTACCAGTCGGTATAAAGCAAAAGAAAAATGAGATTGAATTTAGAAGTTGTGTTTCTACTATTTAGGACAAGATACAAAGAAATCAGGATAAAAAGAGTGCAAAGCTAGGAACAACAGACTTGGGTCAAATTTTACTGATTCTTATGAAAAGCGTGTGGCATACACTAAAATGTTGACTCCATATGCTGGCGGATGAGGAAATTATGAAAAGTTTACTTCCAGCATTTCGTTAGACAACGAATCAGAAGAGAATGGTGGGAAAATTTTTTTAACAAGATGTAAATAAAATGCGCCTTTAGAAAAAACATTCTTTCTTAAAAATTTCCAAGTATAAGACTACTCAGGCGCTATTAATTCACTTTGGTATAAACAAAACCAACCAACTTTACAAACTCATGAATTTATAATCTCTAGTATACAATAGTGTTCCCTTTCCTCCGAATTATTTATTTTTTTAAATTTTCTAGGAAGGACATTCTGAAAATTGTTTACCCATCATGAATTTTGTCTTTCTGGCATAAAAATTATCAAATTGATATACTGAACGCTTGTCATCTTGTGTTGTAAAAGTTTTAGGTTATGTTTTAACCACACTCTCGTCCCCAGGGTGGTTTGAACCACACCCTCGTCCCATCCCCAGGGTGGTTTGAAACATTCAATATTTTTTTCCCGCAAGATTTCAAATGTTTCGAGTAAACCCACCCATTCCCCCTAATATTTAAAATTCCAACTATTCCACCCAACAAATTAAAAACAAATCGTGACTAAACAGAAGTGAGAAATGACAGAAAAAATTTTATAATAAGTTTAAACGATCAACGCGCAGTTCAATCATGTTTTAATAAATTCCGAATTTCACTGGCTAAAAATAGAAACACATTGACGTCATAACAGTAAATTGCATTGTAATGAGCGCTGAACATAAAAAAACAATCGTGTATACGATCTGAGTCAGCAAAATTTCCTGTCCTGTTTTTATTTTATTTTTTAAAAATGACGATGATAAGGATGTTGATTTGACTCTCCTCTCCTTTGATGTCCTTAATTGGTATATCAGGCTGCTAAATTAAGAATTTCAGTATTTTTTAGGAATTTAGAAAATGCTGTGTTAGCTTAATGATGTTAGCGTTGCTATTGTAAATTGTGATACCCATCCTCATATGTGTGAATGACCTAAAGTAAACAAAATATATGTTACATAAGGGAAACGTTGATTGGCATTGAACATCAGCCAATTTGCATTTTTAATTATAAAGATTGTAACACAGCTGTAGCTGCAACAACAACTTGATTATATTTGCTTTGCTTTATATCAAATGCTAAAACATTTCCCATGCCTAACTCACTGATATTTTTGCAAAAAATACAACTGGAGACAGGGAATGAATTAGTATCTACACCAATAATAATTGGGATTTAATGAGCCTTATTTCTGACACGTGTATCATCAGAAACAGAAATTAGAAAAATTAATTGTAATATTATATATGATTAATCTTCTAATTTCTATCGAAGGATTTAATTAGTCGATACACTTACCCTTATGACATTGTCTGCCCGCATTCATTAAATAGATTGATTGGAAAACACTTGTGGCTATAGAAATATAGTGACATGTTGTTTGCAGACAGAAAAGGGATTGATGATAATAAGATTTTCAATGTTGAGTTCTATTCGATACTTAAATAATGTATACTTAAAATAATCAAACACGTTTTTCTTTTTGTGTGTGAAAATCCTTTTTATAAGAAACCGAGTAGGAACAGTTGTGCCGTGCAATGACAGAAGAAAGCAAATTTATTTACCCAACGAAACTTGAAAACTTTCGGAAAGCTTGAGGTTGAGAATTGAGAATTCACAACGTAGATTTTCTCGAGGTTTAAAATATACGATGCTTGTAAATTTAATTTTAAATTTTAGATGAATTACACTAAACAGCTACTAAAAAAACAAAAAACATTTAAAAAACTCAGAGTGCAAGACCTTTTCCTTGGTTTCCTATAAAAAATTACGTGTATATGGTCGTCTTCTCTTGCTGTTGTTATAAAAAAAATTCTCTGATACTGTCAAGAAAGAATTAAGGCTTGTTAATTTGATTCGTTTTGTCTACAGATAAGATATAATCATGTTCTCAACTGAAAGAAATAAAGCAAACTTTGTATAGATACGAAAAAAAGTTCAGAAAACAACCATCATGTGTTTTTAACGAGGACAATAGAGCCTGTAGTAAAAACAGAACTTGCTGAGTTATAGTGGCCATTATACTTCCTCTAATTGCCGCCATTATTAATAATTTTGGCTCACGTGCGTATTACTTACTGGGAAAATTACTAGTAACACGATGAAACCGAAACAAATCGCTTTGTATGCCCTTACCATTTAAAACACAAAAAAAACCCCTAAAACAAAGCTGGTTTGTGCACAAAAGTTACGAAAGCTGACCAGAATTTTCCAATGTGTTACGACCCCATTTTGCCGGAGCCAAGTTGGCACATAAATATATATGACGACAAAAAACAAAGACTTTCCTAAACCAAACGCGCTACTTTTTTAAGAACAAGAAAATGGTGTAATTTCATCTCGTGAGAATCAAGTTATGTTAATAATGCTATTTGCGATAATCAAGAGGGCAGGCTAGTTATTTGTTTTTTAATCTTAAACCAAAAGAATTTATTAACACCTAAAACAAAATAAATGAAAGGAGTAGAATTTAGAAAGAATACCAACATTTTTTAAAATTTAGTCATGTAAATATACTATTTATATTTTCCTTTACATATATACATAAAAAAAAATTTACAAGCTAAGAGTACTTGTGGCAGATAGTTCTGATTGTTGATCAGAAAAACTGCTCGGCAACGATAGGTTTCCGATGCTCGACATGGAGTCAGATGAATTCGACGATAACGACAAGCCGTTTTGATTTTTAACATATCTAACTTTTGTTGCAAATTGCGTCAGTTCTCCAAACACAGTTTGATCACCTGTATGTAACACAATCCCCTCGCATTTCCCGCTTAAAATTTCAGTGCATGCGAATATCATATTCTGACTTAGCAAAAAGTCATTCGATGTTGGGCTGATTGTTTTTAGCTCGCTCATACTTCCTGTTATGATTCGATTGTCAACAATTAACTCGCCGTCGTAAGAAATAACTCGCATATCTGCTGGCACTATCTGTCGCGGTTGTAAACAAACCAAGTCTCCTCTTACTAACTCTTTTTTGCGTATGACTGACTTTTGGCCATCTCTTATAACTACGTATGGATCATCTAGTCGTCCGTTGAAAACACGATCCCAATCGCGTTTGGACCAATGATGCTTTTCTACGCCTTTCAACTTACGAACTAACGATGGTTTGCTTTGTGAAGCCGGTCGTGAATATTTATTGGGTCCGTCTTTCTTCAGTAAAACTCTGGCTTGCTTGCATGACAGACCATAGAAACAATCTGTGTTTAACCGGGCACAAAGAACTTCTAATTTGACAATATGTTCACCTTCTACTACTTCTTCTTCTTCTTGAAATCTAACACTTGGTTTGCTGTTCTTTAGTTCTTCCGTTGTCATCTTACTGGTATATAGTTTTCAAATTTTGACAGTCGAAGTGTGTAGCTTTTAACTGGAATATTACTAATGCTTGTATGCACGTTTTAAATTCCCTCCTTTTAAAGTAATGAAAACAACTTGTTTTTCCCAATATACGTCCTGTATCAACGATGTTTACAAATTAATAATTGCGAACTAATTCCATTGACCGTTTTAATGACTAAAACAACGACAAGCTCGTTCCCGGGCTGTTAATAAAACCAATATTATCAAATACAATAGGGATTGGATAGAAAGTTCTATTTATTGTTTTGCGTTAATTTTGTATTATGGTATTCCCTTGTGTTGATTAAATGAGGTAATTAGGGATTAGAGTTATCGAGATTTTTTGTGTGTCGTCATGACTATGAGACGACTAATGAACCAAGGAAAACACTTGGTTTACGAAGCGAGAAACAAAATGGAGGAGGAAGAAGGGAGGGCTATGAGAGCGCGTTCAACTGATAATAGGAATTTTTATTCTTTTGTTCAAGGCAGATTAGAGCTTACATTTCAATCTCTTACGTAGCTCTTCATGTCTGGATATTTTTTTACGTAATGCCAAAGTTGATTTAAAAAAAAAGAGGAAATTAAAATCTGTTAAATTATATTTGATTGGATTAGCACTAAACTTTCCGTAACGCGTTAATGATGCATTAAAAAAAGACAAGAATAAAATGTCAAAAGGGATGTTGGTTCGAGAACGAAACTGCGTAAAGATAAAATCCATGAACTAAAACGTCAACGATGTTAGAGAAAACAAAAACCTTAAAATAAGATTTAGAAAGTTTAAAGGGTCATTTATTATGATGAGGTTTGTGAGTGGATTTTCACTTCAAATCCATCTTGGTGGAAGATTGTATCTCGACACTACCTTATTTGGTAATATCACTAAACAGGACAGAAGAGTTTAGACTTTTGCATTGTAAAGAAAATTTAAAAACTTCAGTCCTTTGTTTTTCAGTACCGTTACTTTTACATCAAACAGGACTGTTTTAATTTACTGAAAATTTTTTTCAAAAGTAACTAATCATAAATGACAAAGGGAAGTACTTATAGTCTTCCAGTTCCAGTTGTCTGAGTTTTATCAAAAATTCAATGATGCTGTCAGTTTTTGTCAATTTATTTGCTCGAGACAGACAGATCAGCTTAGAAAAAACAAAACATTTTCAACATTACGAAATAATTTATTATGTATTGTTGACAGAGATATGACATTGTCGAGGAGAACTAATTTTCCAATTTCTTGATTTAATCATATGATTAGTTAATAGGTTTATTACAATCGCTCTCAAAGAATAATACATCATAAGTTTGTCCCAATTTATTGTCATGACGTCACCCTAGGTAAACGTCAATAACAAAACGAAATTCCGTCCCTCGCGGTGGTATTATTATCGTTTTTTGATATTTACGGATATAACACTTTAATGCTATTGTAAAACAAAAAATGCTAATTATGTAATTTGTGAGAACGTGCATGCTCTCTAGAAAAATCTTAATTATCATTAAATTTTTTAACCTTTGTTATACAAACTTATAAGCAACATCTTATCAGTAATACGAGGCCTGAAATTTAAAAAAAAATCGTACCCAAGCAACTACAAACTACAAGCAACTACAACCTACAACCAACTACAAGCAACAACAAACTACAACCAACTACAAACTACAACCAACTACAAACTACAACCAACTACAACCAACTACAAACTACAACCAACTACAAGCGACTACAACCAACTACAAACTACAACCAACTACAAACTACAACCAAACTACAAGCGACTACAAGCAACTACAAACTACAAGCAACTACAAGCGACTACAAACTACAACCAACTACAACCAACTACAAACTACAAGCGACTACAAACAACTACAAACTACAAACAACTACAAACTACAAGCAACTACAAACAACTACAAACTACAACCAACTACAAACCACAACCAACTACAACCAACTGCAAACTACAAGCAACTACAAAGCAACTACAATAGAATAGCTTGAAATGAAATTTTGATATTTTAACCTCCTAAAATGTGCATTTTTGTACAAGCCTCTCCCATAATCGACAATGGGACACCAAATTTTAGAAACTTTAACTACCCATTTCAATTTATTAACACCAACATCATATATGCACCTTTTTATTAGACCCCTCCATTTAGCGGGATTGAAATGAGATTTCAGTACATTTGGGAAACTAAATAAAATAAAATGAGCATTTTTTAATAAAAACCATTAAAACATCATAAGTAACAAAAACTATCCAATCCTGTAGGAAACAATATAACAAAATATAACAGTTAAGAAATACTTTTTGACTAAAAAGTCACAGCAAGTCAAAAGCATTCCACACATCAAGAGTTAACACTATTTGATTAAAAAAACCCTACTATTTTCACCTCTATTTCAGATCCCTGAATCCACCTACCTCCATTTATTTATTAACAACCGTTCCAACTATCAATTTAAAGGACAGGACAGGAACGAAAATATATATAAGGAATAATTAGCAGATTGTCAATCAACTAAGAATCGGATTGAACCAAATCACTGTCAGGAAGTTTGTTAGCAATTCACAAAGTAGCTCCACTTTAATTACATAATCACGTTTACTTATAGCCATGTCTTAAACATGCCGACATTAAACATTTTGGCTAGCAACACATAACCCACTCTTTTTTTGAGTCGAGATTTAGCTTGTCAGGTAGCTGCAATTTTGAGTGTCAATATCGCGACAGTATCAATAAACTTATGTGGAAACTTATACTGTGAGATAAAATAATGTTGGGACGGTTTTAACGACGGTTGTGACCTGAGCTATAATTCAAAGATGCAGTGCAGTTATTTTTATGTATTATGCTCTTTTCACCCTTTTTTAAAAAAATACTTTTTAGCAAGAGAATTGCATTATACCGTGGATAATGCAAAAACACTTTGTTTCTATTTCATGCAACTCCGTTTGCCACTACTTTTTCGATCTGGTCTGCACAATGTCGGTTGAAAACAAGCGGTGACATATGATACCGTGCTTTTTTCGCTGATTCCACCACGGATTTTTTAAATGAAACTGGAGGCAAAAGATCAGGCTTTGTTTTTTCCCCGCCTATTTTTGGGGGGGATGTTTAGGCCAAGTGTGCAACTTTCCGGTCTGCAAATTAAATATGGAACGCTAAGTGGAAGCCAGCCTTGAATTCTTAGAAATGCTATATTGGCAGACGTTTCTGGATGTTTTAAAAATCTGAACCAATTCTTCGTATTTGTCTCGAGTGTTAAGGATTCTACATGTCTTTATTTTTTTGGTAATTGTATAAACTGTTACTCAATGTAAAATATATGGAGTATCTATGTTCTTACATAGATACTCCATATATTTCACATTGAGTAACAGTGAGTAGGAGTAGCATGTCCCTAAATCATCTAATGAAAAGTCAGGACTGTCTAGCAAACTATCGATCATCTTTTACCGAAAATAAACACACCTCTAAAAAAGAACTAAAAATGACTTAAACTCCAGGATCAGACCGCGTGTTATGATTTCGGATTTACATTAAAAGGAAACAATTATCAGCCACAGTAGCATATTATCTGACCGCTGCGCAAATTTTCTATCTTGTGCACAGCCAAATAAATTCCACGCAGTTGAAGCAATTCGAGTTGCATAGTTTGTCTTCTTATTAGCAAAAAGAAAAAGCGGAAATATTTTTTTCCAGTTGATCAGCATCTAAAACAAACTACTTCTTTTTTATACGAATATCAGTCTGGGTTTAGGTTAAAAACAATAGGTCTATTGTTTAGAGCAATAGAAAAATAAGACCATCCTGGTTAGAAATTTTGTATTCCTTAAAAACCCGTGTTCCAGAATTAGGGACGGTGTTATGACAAGAAGATAACTGCTTTGAAATAAATAGCTTTCTTTAAAATAGATATTTATATTTGTATGTAATAACTTATTTTTTTCTGGCAGTAACAAGCAAATATTAACTTATAAAAAAATCTAAACCGTCTTAGAGAAGGGTTCCAGCGCAGCAAAGAGAAGGGTTCCAGCGCAGCAAAGAGAAGGGTTCCAGCGCAGCAAAGAGAAGGGTTCCAGCGCAGCAAAGAGAAGGGTTCCAGCGCAGCAAAGAGAAGCTGCAGAAGTCAATAAGTATTTTTTAACCGTAAGGGAAGAAATTGTTGTTGGAAGAAATTTTTGAATAATTTATATCTGCGATTTTAGAAGATATTCGCAACTTTTAAGAAGAAATATCAAGCTACTTCATGAATACTGTGGATAAAAATTAAAAGCAAAACACTTTTAAGCTAAGGCGCCACGAGGAACATTTTCATGCGCGTGCTATGCAACATTGCTGCATAGCACGCGCATAAAAAAAATTACTCGTGTCCCATGCCTATTTTTCACTGCAATGCAGCAAAAAAATGTTGCATGGAGCAAACATTTTGCTCCACAACTTCGGGGACAAAATAGATCTGAATCTATTTTGCTCCCGTGCTCCGGGGACAAAATGTGCTGAAAAATTTGTTGTGGAGCAAATGTTGCACGTGTCCCCACCTTCTGCAACAAATATTTTACAAAATTATTTGAGGCATTATTTTATTGACCAATCAAATCACAGAAAGATATAAACAAGTTTTTTTCTTGAGAAGTTGAACTGCAAGTGAAGAGTAGCTAGTGAGAAAATAGCGAAAATGGCGGATGAAAAGAAAAAACTATCAGACGAGGAGAAAGTTACTTTAATAAACTTTTATAAAGCGAACCCAACGTTATGGGACAGTGGGAATATATATTACAAAAATAAAGACAAAAAGAAGCTGCGAAAATAGACCTTGTCACTGAATTTGAGGGGGCGTATAGCTGTGATTTTCTAGAAAAAGCATTCCATTCTCTTCGTTCATCGATGCTCCGTGAAGTTAAACGTAATGCTGGAAGCGAAGTTCCATCGAAAAAGTGGAAGTTTTATGAACAAATGGAGTTTATCGTAAGTGATCTTACAAAAGAAAAAAAAAAAGCGCAACTTTCGTCCGACGAGTTGGAAGAATTGATTGATTTTTATCGTGAAAATCCCGCGCTTTGGAACCACACTCTACAAGATTATAGAGACAGAGTGTTGCGCGAAGCTCTGATGGTCAAACTGAGTGAGCGTTTTGATGGGAAGTATACCGTAAACGAGCTCAAAACGTCATGGCATAACGCATTGACAAAGTATAGAAGTGAGCGCAATAGGGAGATTGGATCAAGATCCTCTGGTGCAGGTGTAAACGAAGCATATTTTTCTACCTGGGACCATTATAATCAAATGGATTTCGTTGAGATTACTTGCGATATGGATGAGACCGTCGATACAATGAACGAGGATGAACCACGTACCCCTGCTCCTAAAAAACGACGGGAGAAGAAGATGACGGAGGAGAAGTGTGCCAAAGCCGAACTGTGGAAAGCGTTGACAACTTCCATCACACAAAGGGCTGATCACCATGAAATCC
Source organism: Hydractinia echinata (assembly GCA_030067915.1). Lineage (NCBI taxonomy): Eukaryota > Metazoa > Cnidaria > Hydrozoa > Anthoathecata > Hydractiniidae > Hydractinia > Hydractinia echinata. The sequence continues at coordinate 212,562 of JASGCC010000010.1, forward strand.
GGCCGCAACAAGCTTCTACATATGGATGCGAAGCGCAATCTGCTGTCGAAAAACGTGCCCAAATTTTTGGAAGTACAGTGGCCGACAGTTTGGTCCAGTGCGAACTAAAAGATTGGCCAAGGTTGAAGAAAAAAATCATGGATATTTTTTTCGAGTATGAAGAGCAGAAACAACACCAATCTATGCCTACCAACCATCATGCTCGTATGTTCGCAGCTTCAACGTTTACTCCATACACCCCATCATATCCCATGGCAAATACATATACTGGTATGCTGCAATCGCCACCTCTACCTTCTCAAAATCAGCCGTATTCACCCGCAAATTCATCCTGTTCGAACGGTACGTTTTGATACGTTACGTTATGGTTGGCAGACATTTTCTGGAGTAAAATAAATCAGAAAAATATATTAAACGTTCAGTAAATCTTATCATTTTTTATTTATCCTCGCAAAAAATAAAATTAAATGTCAACTCTAGCGCAATGCCACTGCCAGCGTACAGCACCTTCCATTACGAAATACTCCGTGAACTCGTCTCTTATTGCTTTGGCTTGATTACTAGATCGATTGCCGTAAATGTCATTGGACAGTGAAAACCATGTGCCAGTAGGAGTATCTTCTCTCCAAGCACCTTCGATAATTTCACCACGCTCATTCTCTCGGTCGACAAGACCAATTGGTAGCTCAATTTTGCCCACAGAACTTTTGCTCCTCTGCCAGTTATGCAATGCCACTGTTGCCATTGTGATGGTAGAAACCTTTTCTGGTTCTAAGTTTATAGGTCGACGAAAAATGCGCCACCGATTTGCCAATATCCCAAATCCGTTTTCAGAAATTCTTCTCTTTCGTGACAGTCGATAATTGAAGATGCGTTTGTTTACTGTCAGATTTTTTTGTGGATAAGGCTTCATCAGGTAATTCTTAAGAGGAAACGCATCATCTCCTGTTATCACATACGGCACTTTGTTGTTTCGACCTGGTAAATTGCAAACCTCTGGTAAATTTAGCGATCCACTGTCTAGCGCCTTCTTTAAATTACATTGGTCCCATATACCTCCATCAGAATTTCTACCGTTCGCTCCAACTTCCACATAAAGAAACTCATATTCTGGCCCGACAAGAGCCATGAGCACTACACTGTCTGTCCCTTTATAGTTTCGGTAATGAGACCCTGAATTTGGGGGCTGCTGAATGACGATATGCTTCCCATCGAGAGCACCTAATCCATTTGGGAAGTTCCAACGCTCATTGAACTTTCTGGAGATATCTAGCCATTCCCCCTGTGTTTTCGGAGTTGAAAGGAAGGTTGGACCCAACCTCTTTATGATAGCTTCAGATACCTCCATAACAGCTGCTGAAATTCTTTTTCTTGACACTCTGAATTGAAATTCTAAAGACCTGAAAGTCTCACCAGTCGCTAAGTAACGTAGGGCCACGCAAACGAGCTCAGCTGGTGTGATAGAATTCCTCATATTTGTATCTTGTTTCTGCAAATCCTCAGAAAGAAGACCGACTAGGTATTCGAATTGAGCGTTATTCATACGTATATACCCTCTACATTTCTTCTCATCGTTTTTTATTTCGTTGAAGATTGTATGAAAAGCGCCAAGACACTCTCTATTCCCAAGCCACGGTTGCACCCAGCAATTTCTTGGTGGTTCTTCACGATCTTCCTCTTCTTCTTCGTCCAACAAAAGTAAAGCTAAAATAACTTCTCTGTTTATTCCTGCCATATTTTAATCACACATGAACTCAATAAAAAACTTAAGGATACGGTATACCCTTTGAGCATGATTTTTTAACTTCGATTTTCGAAATAATCTTGCAGCAAATAAGATGTGGCGCCACGAGAAACATTTTCATGCGCATGCTATGGGACATGTTGCATAGCACGCGCATGAAAATGTTCCTCGTGGCGCCTTAGCTTTATTATTCACATAAAAAAAATTCAAGTTTTTTAATACCAGATAATCCTATGCTTAAATTGTGAAAACTATCAGTTTTTTAAGAACAGAAATTTAGCTCTTGGCTAACTTTATAAATCAAAAACCTAATTTAACAAAGTCATAAAGGGTAGACACAGTTCACTTCGGAATTGATGCAGGTATTTTGGTGATTCCCTTTGATGGAATCATAAGAAATTGACCAGAGGGCGTCACTACTATACGCCCTTCGTCAGTCAATTTTTGCAGTTGTGAAGGATTCATTACTAAAGGAGTTTGTACAATAGAGACAGGTGTGGAGTTCGTCGATAACGTTACTGGTACACCATTTGCTTTGTGTGGTGTTTTAATGTTAACTGGGCTCAGTATCGTTTTCTGTGATGACACTGGGTTGGATATAAGTGTCTGATTTTTACCTGAATTTAACGCTGACGTCTGCAAATGATTAGAATTTAATAAGAAAGCAGTAGGGTTTGAAGGCGCTTGTGATGGTAGCACTACGTTAGCACGTGGCTGGGATATCGAGGTAATATTGGAACGTGGTTGTGATATCGTGACGACGTTGGAATGCGGTTGGGATATCGAAATTACGTTTGCATAAGCTTGAGGTGAATTGGGAACAACTTGCAATGTTTTAGCTCGATGCAGAATTTGACCTTTCGGCACTACGGTGTTTGTGATCTGCAAAGTTGGAGAATTTTTTTGCACTAGGTTAGCAATGCCTGGCTGTCGAATAACCGCACCTGTTGTTACACCATTGTTGGAAGAGTTCTTTAAAATAATATTTTGTACAGCGCCTACCTGATTCATATTTACGTTCGCAGTTGACTGATTTAAATTTAAGATACTAGTCCCCGCTGCTCCTTGTGCAGGAATTACGTAACGAATCATCTGACATTGGCTGTTAAGAGGTTGCTGTATAATGACTTGATTGGCACATGGTTTGACATAAGGTGTCACCAAACCGCCGGCGTTGGGAATCTGCACTAACTGGATGGGTTGTGAGGTATTTGTCTGAGGGATGGTCGGTGCGTTCGATAGAATCATCTGACTTAACTGCAGCTGGTGATGTGATAAAGGCGTGGAGAGAGCAGCCACTGGCACGACGTTAGGAGGGGTTACTGCGACAGACTTTGGAAAAGCAAGCGGCGAAGACGAGTTCATATTGCTGGAGGTGTGAAGTTTAATTTGTTGCACTAAAGATGAACTGGCTGTAGGCAAAGAAGACATGCTGGAGTTAACCACAAGTTGTACATGCGAAGCAGCTGAAGACGGGCTTGTGATGACTGCACCGTGAAATTCATTGTGAGGAACTAAACCTCCTTTACGTAGGTAAGTCGTGGGGCTTCCCGTAGGAATTTTAGTAATTGCTGCATTATTGACTCGTGGTTTTAAACCACTTGTGGTTTTTTGTGTCACCATCTTGACTGGACTTATCATAATACCATGCGTTTGCGAGTTGAATTTCAAAGGAGATGCTGGCATTGCTTGCTTCTTGTCATTGAGATGAGTTTGAAGCTTTGCACTGATTTGGTTAACGGCTGCCGCTTGTATTGCAGCTTTCTGAAGTTCCAACATATTACTATCGGCACAGCCGTCTTGACGGACACTTAAAATGTTCGTCGTCAGGTTTATTGCTACATTTTTCTTCATAGTCGGAATGGGAGTAGTAAGCGGTTTTGTCACCACACCGTCCTCAATCTCCCGTGGTAGCTTTAAAACGGGAGTCAGCTTCATTGCAGTTGACAGTGAGGAGCTTGATGTGGTACATACTAAACCACGATTTGCTATACCCACCGCTCCTAATGAGGACGTTGCAACAATGTTTGCTGTTTTGTGGTTTATAGGCAAAACGTTGCTTTGAGGTGACACGTTTTTCGCAATGTAAGGACCACTTGATTTCAACCACTCCTGTACTTTGGACATGCCAGAAGTATTGGCCAGCGTTGTACCAATGGGAGAAGCAGCTTTCAGTGGACTTGTGATCACTGATTTGCTCGAAGGCACAGCTGTTGATTTTTGAATTATCAGCGCGTTTCGAGCAGATGGAAATTCCTTGGGTTTTAGAACGTTTGAGAAGGAAAACGTCTTTAAACCGGAAAAACCTAAAAATGACAACAGTCGTAGCTTTTAGACGATATTCTTTATGGCAACAAGTAAAAAAGAAACAAATACAGTGACAGTTAAAGGAATTTATCTGCAATGCTATTTATACTTAATAGTGAAATATTGTGCTCTCGGGTCCGGAATAGACCGTTAGTTGTGTTTTTGTTATTTAAATTCCACCGATCCACTGATCAAGACACATTAAACTTACCTGCAGTGGTGACAGTGTTTGCAACACGTGACAATACCACAGGGGTTCCACTTACTGGTCGCAATCCAGGCATCGTGCTGTTACTGGGTAGCGTAGGCGTGGAACGAACCTGTTGCAGGTTCTTGTTTGTAACATCGTTCTTCATTTGCGACATCAATTGCAATTTTAGGTCTTCCCACTTCACTGTGACAGGAACACCAGTGGCAGATATCCCAGATACATAACTAGCCTGCTGCAAACCACCCTGTGTCATGCTCGCGATCGGTACTATAATCTTCTTTGGACGTCCTCTGGAACCTCCAAGCTTATCACGCCCAGGACTTGCAGTAGGAAGTTGCAACTTGTGAGGGAACTGAGCCAGCACTTGACCAGGACTCATCGTCTTGGAAACGGTTTTCACGACAGTATTAGGTGACGAGAAACGAAGTGGTAAGCGACTAATAGTACCCGTTCTGGGAGCCGGTACCGGTGTACTAGTACCAGTATTAACCGCTCTAGGAGCCGGTGACAAAGCAGTGTTGGCTAACTGTTGTAAAGGATTGAGCGTCGTAGTGTTAATAGGTGTGCTATTAAAAGTTACCACTTTCTGAGCAAGGGCATGTTGTTGACCTAAAAAAATATATAGCATACTGAATAAAGCAAGTAATTAAAAACAAATGAAACTGAGGTATCATGAGAAGTGATATACCGTAAATTGAGCGCTAATTTTGAACTATTACACTTGATGCTTATTCGGATTGGGCGCTTATTTGATTGCTGTGCGCGCATCGAAAATTTTGAGAATTGAAGTAACAAAATTGATAGATAACAAATTAACAATACTAATAAAAAACACTACACAAGGATCATGTTAGTGTTACCTGTCAAACTCCTCTCATTTACCACCTACAACACAATTTGATTTAAAGAGCGCATGAATTGCCAATGTAAAAATTTCAAAATATCGATATGTTTTTGCTTACTATTTTTCCAAATAAGCTTCCAGTTTGACCAGCTGGGCGCTTATTTGGTCAATGGGCACTCACTTAGAATTTTTAATCAAAGGGTGGGCGCTTATTAAGTCACTGGGCGCTTAATCGGTAAATTACAGTATGCAAACCAGTCATTTAAATAAGCAAAGTTATCATCTCGATGTACAAAGCATTCGCTATATTAACAGATATAAATATTAAAGTTAAATATGTACCTGCTACTTTGATTCCTTTAGCAAGAGAGGGCGCAAAATCTGACTTCGGATATTTCAACAGCAGTGACTGCATTTGAGCTGGCGTCATTTTAGCTATTGCACCTGATGACAATGAAAATCTAGAAGGTGACATGGCAATGGGCGGTTTCATAGAGCGAATGTTAGCAGATTGCAACAGAGAAGCACTTTGGTGGAGTTGTCTCATACGAGCTTGAGCTTGAAGCATCTGCGCTCGAGCAAATTCTGGCGTTATACTATCCGACATCGAAGTTTTCTTATGCGTAATTGGCGTGGATGGCGATATGTTTGCTGGTGTAGTTATTAGTTTAGGCTTCTTAAATTTTGTTGGTTTGAGCGTTGGCTGATCAACTTCGAAAAAATCATCGTCATCAATTTCAACATCTGGTGGGAATTCCCGTTTCATTAGTTTCTCGAAAATTTTCTTCACTTCAAAAGCTAACTTTGTATAAGCTAAGAAAAGAAAGTTACTATTAACAATATAATTTGAAATTCCATTTATTATCCTACCTGGTCTATTCATTTGTATAAATTTCTTTATTTAAAGCTGGTTTACATGTATAGCTAAAAACAAATTTACACCGACTTTTAAAAAGTATAAAGTAATAAAATTATATAAAAAAAAATGTGTCTACTGGCTTTCTTTTGATGATGCTCTCCGCCACCTCTAGTATCAATGAAATACAAGTAGAAAATTATACTGAAAAGGAATCACTTACAGCTGTACGTTCCATTGTACATTTCACAATTGTCAAACACCAACATTACGTCTTCTTCAAACTGTAACGAAATAAAGCAAATCGTTAAAAAACTTTTTTTAACACTTTTAAGGATTTGGATGGCTTTTTCAAAGTTTGTAAGCACATATGCGGAAAGAATACATTGGCACAACTAAGGCGATTAAAAAAAATCCAAAAAATGGCATTGACACACTTATGGAAAGGGATAAAGTTGCAACACAACAAGTTACTGCGCACAATATCATAGCTAGACAGAATTATTTTCTGTCTAGCTATGAGATTTTGTGACAAGCAACTTACAAAAAAAATAATTTTAAACGTCTTTTAAAAAATTGTTTTGTAAACAACATAATAACGTTCAGTGCAAATTTGAATATCACTGTTGTTTAGCAACTAATTATGAGGCTAAATCGAAAGTTAGCCCATAGAGCCTGGGACTAAAATGAGAAATGGGGAAATTTTTTATCTGGGCGTTACCTTGTGTTTATCTTTGTATTCTTTCTTCTCGATTTTTTCACTTATTTTTTGAAAATCCATTGGTTTCTAGAAAACATTTTTATATAGATCACTTTAACTCGTAGACAAATAATAAAAATGGTTTGAATAACCTGTTATTAATACAATGAATTACTTCAATCAAAGAATAATAATTTGGCGCATCTTCTTCATTCACAGGTTCAAGAAATGGCCACGCGTCGTCATCTTTTTTCAAAACCTCCACAACTAAAAACAACAAGGAGAAATACTTTTAAATAAAATATTGCGGAGAATCACCTCTCTTATTTGTGTCATTTCTTACTTCCGAATTAAGACCAAAAATGGAAACCTTCTCAAGAATTGTTTGTTTTTATAAAAACCAATCCAGAGGAAAGTGAGAACAAAATATCAGTCTTGAGTAGAGCAGAATTTACCCTGATAACCTAGGGGTCAGTCATAGAGTAATGTTGTTTTTCACCTGCAAAAGCATTTTATCATGACCCTTCATCAATTTAAGACACTCCTTACGTTTTCCTAATCTATCCACAAAATCGAAAAGGCATCCAAGTCAGACAAAAGTAGAGCCATAATGTTAGCAAGGATATGTAAATGTGGATAATTAAGGCCAACTAATTAACTCCTCAAAGCATGTAATTGCTGTTTACAAAATGCTGTTACTGTATAAACATTGTAAAATAAGTGCAATAAGAAATTTAAGGACAGTTAAACAACTTATCATATCAAATATTTACTTCTCTCCATTATTTTATATTGATCTTCTTCGTCCTCATCATCATCATTAGAATCCTCTCTATTCTCCAGCCGTCGCTTCTTCCCAACCTGCACTGCTTTTATCTCCTCTGCAAGCTCTGGATGATCAGCAACGAGCTTCTGAGTTTCTCTAAGTTTAACACGAAGAGCGCGTTCTAAACAAACCGAATGATTTGCGTTAAAAACTTAACACAGAGCAAAAACAATTCCAAGTTGGCTATTAAAAACAAAATCAAAACACAAGGATGTCTGCAGGTTACTTTCACGCGGTGCCTTTAAACTTCTAGTTTCACACTCCCCCACATGTAAAGCTATGCTCCATTCTTTTCCACTATTTTTCCTCTTAAAATATGAACAGATCAAAGAAGCATTTAAAAACATACTACAACTAATGACACAAATGCTGGAAAAATTTAAAGAGGTTGAATTTCTTAAGTTCTTTGTTGTGTAAGAGATGACACAAAGGCTAAACTAGCAACTACCTTCTTGAATTCTTTCTCGCTCCTTGTATCGCTTCTCTCTTTCCCTTTCTCGTTCTACTTCCAGTTGTTTTTGCCTTTCTTCAGCTTCTTTGGCTTTTAATTGATTTTTTAATAGGCGCTCTTGTTCCAAGATGCGCTGCTCATTTTCAATCTGTTGCATCTTCACAGTGATTCTCTCAGACACTCTTCTGGGAGCCATGGCTAACAGTTTCTTTTGGTAAGCCTTTTCCTACAAAAAGAGGTATCTTGACGTGGATCTCTACAGGGTGATTCAGATGACGAAATGTATCGAAGTATGCAGCTTCGTTTGTTTTGATTTCACTTTTAAGCATTTGCTTTGCAGAAAATTAGAAACAGTGTTTACTATATAAAATTTCGATCAAAAAAAATGAAAAATGGCATTAAAAAATCAATACACATACATTTATTCCATATTTGAAAAAATTAGTTGTTGCCAATCTTTTAAATTAATATACATTTTTTTGCACAATCATCCCTACCCTTTCATCTGTTATTCTTTTCACATCTTCTCTTAAATGCTGAAGGTTTTTGAGGAGCTCTTTCTCGGTTTTATTTCTAGTAGCAGATAGCTTCTCCAACAATTGGTCCCAGTTGCTCAGGGTGGAACATTCAAGCGACCATGCATTGGAATACAAGTTTAATTTTATTGGTTTAACATCAGGTTTGACGTCTTCTGTGTCATCGTCTGTAATTTCGACAGATTTTTCACTAAGAAAAAATTAATATGCAATCGAAATAAATATGGCTATTTCGAGTTTTTTGCAGGAAAGTTTTCGCACACAACTTCAGTTAATGTATCCGCGTTCACAAAGCCAATGATTACAACATATTAAAAAAGCATAAAAAAAGAAAAAATAATTTGACAAGGAAATTAAAGTAAATACAATGGATCCAGAAAGTGTTTGAGATTAAATATTAGAAACAAAGGTTATAGAAATGGGACACCAATAGAATATGATAATAGATCCAACTAACTAATAAAGGCAAACATTAAAGATTGATCCTCCTTAATATGAAAATAAAATAAAAAATACACAGAAGATAGTGCTGTCCATAGTTAATTTACCTTTCATCTGCGGATTCTTGCGAGCTGTAATCAAATCTTTTTCGCTTACGCACAGACCTTCCACTTTTAGTTGTGTGTTTACTTCGTCTCTTCTTGCTTACTTTTTTCGGAGGTTTCTTTTTTGTTTTGTTGGTGATTTCGTCGTTTTCCTCTTCAGCATCTTGTGTCTTTACAGAGAAGGCTTCTTTGTACAAACGCACACCATAGAAATACCAGTATGTATTCCCTTCACTGTCACGACCAACAGGTGTAACGCGCATATCGTCAGCTTCCAAATCCTGGTTAAATAAATACAGTGACTTCTATACACATGCATTAGAATATTTATAATTTCCATAAGTTACAAAGATGTAGTTGGATTTTAAAGTAGTAGATATACCTGCAATATACACTGAAGTCACAGTTACAAATGCAAACAAGGTGAAAATATACTACATGTGCTGGTTAATCTTTTTGATGATAGATTGTTCAGAAAGTCAAAATTTATCCTAAATCTTTCTTACAAATTTCTATTGGCTTTCCTGAGAGAAACATTAAAATACTATTTTCCCTGGTTCCCAACTCATACCAAAAACATTATGCTTTATAGTATTGGTGAACTAAAATAATACAATAGACCATCATGTGAAGGAATAAAAACAGGAAACCATAAAGCAACACAAATTCATTGAAATATATCATAAAATGTACTCCTCACAAGTTATCTATTCTTCAGATAAAGGTAAACAAAGAATTGTATAAATGGAAACCATATATACTAAACATACCTTAGTAAGTTCCATAGCATCATGCAATTCAAGTCTCCAATTGCAAATATTAAACAAAACCTCTACTTTTGTGCGAGTTTTGAGTGTTCTAATCAAAGTATAAAAAACTATATATAAACTATAGATATCCACAAGTGCTTTAACATGATCTATTTTTAATGGAACTTTATAATTTAAACTTTACCCAAAAATGTCTGACCAGCTTGACTTAAATTCATTTTTTATCAATATTTTTTATTAACCACATTATATATATTATTATTTGCTTCATTTAAATTCAAAAGTACAATGGTATTGTTTTCTTTTTAAAGAACAAAAAGATAAGTACATCATAATGGTTATCACAACTGCTAGAGACAGATATTTTTCTGTATAACAAATAAGTTTTAATTACATTCAGTGATCTTACTTAACAAAGTGACACAAAAAAGGCTTTACATAAAGACATACTTAAAATCTGCATCCTCTAACGGGTTTGCTTTCTTTTGAACTGTTACATAATGATGGTTTAAAAGATCACGAAGATAGTAGTTGTAATTTTCCGCACTAAAATAAAAAGGAATCGTTCAAACAAACATCATCACATGAAATACAGGGTTTATTCTGCTTGTGTTAGTTGAAATACCAAAGTTTACTATAAACTATACCATAATATCATCACATGAAATGCAAGGTTTAGTTTGCGTGCTAGCAAAAATTCCTAAAGGTTACTAGCTCAAAAGAACTGTTCCATTAAGAGCATTATAACATAGGTACCAGTTGGTGAAGTAAAAAGCCAGACGAGGTCAGTCATGTCATACTCCTCAATACTAAACCAAGTGTCCTCATTTACTGAAATAAATTTCAACCTTTATACTAGGAACTACAGCAGTTGAATTTAACAACCCCTTTAACCATTGGTGAATTTATTTACACTTATTATTATTATATTATTATATATTATTATATTATTATATATATTATTATTATAAAATTAAGTTGTATAAAATGGTAAGTTAGTTGGTAAAAAATTATCTTTATATGTTATGTTGATATAAATTGTTTTTAATCCCCATTCATATTTAAAAAACAAACGTTATTGAATCACAGTATTCTCTGATACTGTAAGAACTTTAATTGTCTGGTTAAGGGTAGTTTTCACTGCTACAATATATTGTACACAATTAATTGTACAAAACTTCATATTCTTGTCCTAGATATTGTAATGATGTAACCATGATGTACAATATATTGTTCCTATTATTCCTATTGAGTATTTATATCCTTCTAGTATACAATTTTACAAAATTGTACTCTAGTTACTACAATAAATTGTAAAATATTGCATTCAATATATTGTAGCAGTTTTAAAAACAAATTTAATGGTCTTCGCGTCAATTTTTATTTGCATAAAGTAGTTTGTAGAAAAATGTTAGATCGCGTTTTAAAAGTTTAAGATCGAAAACCAGCGATAGAAATGCTTTTTTAGATCGCATCGCAAAAACAAAATGTTCTCACAATGAGTGTTTAGATCTGTCAAGAACATCAAAAGTTAGATTTTTAGATTTTTCTTTCTTCGGTATTGAAATTTTATTTGTTTTCGAAATCTTATCGTGAAAGGAAAAGTCCTGAAAGTAGGGTTTTTCCGTTTGCGCTGTTAAACGTTGCTTTTTATAAGAAGAACTTTTAAAAGTTTTGCATGTTAAAAAATATGCTTCGATGATAAAGAAATATTACTAAAAGTTTTAAAAAGTAGAAGCATTAGTTTTTTTTAAATATTAAGTGTTATGTTCGTTCTTTTTTCTAAAATAATACATTTCAATAGCCTTCGCGATCTTTAACACATTTAAACAATAACATGCATGTTACATGTGACAACAAAAGGATTCATCAAATCTTATTGTTATGTCTCGCGCACTACAACATAACAATAGAAAGCAATTAAGTTCATGTGTAAACAAAAGATATGTGAACGTTCTTTATGTAGACATGAGATCGTTACATGAGGTCGTAAAACTTGCGTACATGTAAAGTTACATGCAGGCGGTACTGTACTTACATGACTTGAAGTCCATCCTTGGTCTTATACATGCCACGCAGCAAACGTATAACAAGGTCTGGCAAGAAGCTGGAAACATTATCAGCATTATCCAAAAATAATGTTTCCTCGAAATCCTGTAAAAATATATACTAGGTATATCAGCAGGTATATTAAATTTTTATAGCTAATAAATTTATGACATTATTTATTTACATCTGAAAACAACATGATTCAAACTCATTAAAACAGCATAAATATCAGGCCAGGTAATAGAAAATTTGAGTATATTTGCAGTCCCTGAAAGTTATTTTATATGTGATCTGATCAGGTTTATCAAGTAGTCAATAAGTCAAATTAAAATGGTTTATATCACATAAAGAACAAAAAAACAAAAACAAATTTATCAAAAGAAAAATGATTTAAGGATATATCAATAAAGTTCACTAAGAAGGAATTGGGAAAGTGCACTGGGGTCCAACTGCACTTTTCCAATACCTCCTTGATAGACATTTTGTTTTTTAGACAGCAGTCACTGTTATGCAGATATGGGTCCACTAGTTAACTTCAGTTATAAAACATGCAACCATGGTGGGATGTTAAGCATTCCCAAAAATCATTAATGACACTAATTGTTAGTCTGTTGAAAATCCATAGATTCACCTGTCATATACATACCCAAGGCATCAAATTTTCACTTAGTTTAGCTACATATTGTTGGGATCTCTATTACATGCATTCTTAACACAAAATCTGGCCGAGTGACAGACAGACAGGGAGAAAATGTCTATTATTATAGATACCATGTGACTTCTACATTAAAATTTTGATATACCTCATCCCGTAATACAGCAAGAGACATGAGAATTAAAAAAGGATTGACCAATCATTATCCTTTGGTAATTTTTATTGCATTGCAGGCCAAGGAAAACAACAATGTTTGATTGAAAATGCTTTGTAAAAGATGCAATATTTAAATTGTTTTGAAAAATTTAAGGTTGTGAAATCAAAAATGATGTAAAATCTCAGATTTTCCTATTGAAATCTAAAAAAATCTGAATCCTTGTAAACAATCACAATTATATATCAGTTTTATTCATCTATTTTTATCAATGATAATTTATCATAATTGTCAGATATAGTACAGTAATTTTAAGATATGTTAACATTTTGTTTATTATCTGAATGCCTTGTCTACTAAGATTTAGAAATAGTTAATCCAAAAACAGATAATAATGTTAACATAAAGCAAATTGACACATACAAAAAAATAAACGCAGCTAGTCTTCCATTTTCAAACACACATTATTTTTCATAAAAAAATGTTGGAACCTCTGTTCTAACTGTTTGTTTGACACTTATTTTGTGATTTTTTCAAAAGTTGTCATTTGCAAATGAGTAGAAACCTTCACAAGGCTGAATCTAACATGAATCAACTCCCTTTCAGACATACTTTCATGTAGATACAGCGCTTTATATATTTGCAGGCCTATCACGGAGTTATTCTCTATTGAAAAGTTGTCAAAAATCTAGTCTTTTGACCATTTTTATGGACCGCAAGGTTATGTTAAAATTAAAAGTCTTAATATTTTTGTTACTGAAAGTAAACTTTCCAATGTTTTAAAAATAATAAAGCAGATCAATGTATAACTGATTTGGTATGCTCTTAATAATGAGGTGCAGACAACACTTTTTGGGAAATTTTAAAATCAAGACATCTTTAAAAGGTTATAAAACCTGAACAGTTTGGTCAAATTTGGCTGTTTTTAGAAATGCTTTCTTTCTATAGGTCCTGCAAATGGTAAAATTTAAAGAGAATCTGAAGATATCAATGACAGAATCAGAGCCAGATGTAAAAGTGGTGCTTTTCAGAATGAGCCTGTTTTTATATTTCGTTTGAAAATCTGGATGATACACAGTAAAAAATATTTAAAATTGTCATTACAATACAAACCCCCCCCCCCCCCCCCCTTAATCATAATTGAAACATAATGAATCATCACATAAGAATTCTGGCAACATAAACCTGGTAATATAGCACATTACAGAATAATTAGGATAATTCATTACTTTATTAGTATAAATTAAATATGATCAAGCTTGTAAATGTACTGCTGTAAAATTTCACCTGCATTGCTGTTAAATAAAACAATTTTTTTGTCAAATAAAGTTAAAAACGTCGTTATTAATATACATCAGGGAAAGTACATAAGGCACAGGCATTACTTGTCTCCCTAAAATCTCTGCAACTGCTAAAAACACAATCTGGAAATGATTTTAAAAATAGTCTCCAACAATTATATAACATAGCATGTACCAAAAAATACAGAAACTTAGTAGGAGTAAATCATAAACACTTAAGTTAAGACCAAACATCTACACAAAGCAAGTTCTATGTTGTATTTGTATGTTTGAACAAAAGCAAACAGTAAAGCAGGAATCTTTATTTTTTACAAGTTCACATGTTCGCTTTACAATATTTGGGCATGTTTTTTATTAGGATGCAAAATTTGGTCAGGACTCCTACCAAGTAATTTGTAAGTACAACTAACTTAAGCAAAAACAGTTAAATTATTTTCCTGTTTATCGAAACTAAAAAAGGTTGGCTAGCTAGCTAAAGGTTTGTAGCTTAGGTCACTGTGGTGTTAGGCAGAGATTTCAGGGATTTTCTGGAAGCTCAAATTAAAATGTTTTAAACACTCTAAAGCCACCTTTGTGGTGTATCTTCTGGAAGCAATAGAGAAAGAGTATATTCCTCCAAACTAATGTGGCTACCATAACATCATAATGCACAAATTAGGTAACAAATAGTTACAAACTTGCTTACTTTATTGGCCTGTCCCTAGCTACCTGTTCTGAAAAAGGGAGCTAACATTTACAAAACAAAATCCAATAATGACCAAAAGAGATAAGATTTTTTTTTTCAAGTAAATCTCCACCATTGCAAGTAGCTAACACTTTCGTTTACGAATAACAAGTATAAAATTCTCGGAACTTACCTCAATCTCAAAGTCAGTCAGGTCAAAGGAGCCCCTAAAAATGTGAAAAAAATGGGCGATTGCAGGCACTTCGAACCATGACCTCAATTCTAAACAAAAATATGATTAATTAAATACACACCTGAACAATGCTTAAATGAGGCACAACAACGGGGACCCTTTGTTTTGTTACGATTTCCAAAACTTACCGTCCATCTCAATTTTTTTCTTTCATACTTTCCACTGGACCGCGCAAACAAAGATCAAAACATGAAGACTGGGGCAAATTTGTCCTTTTTTGAAACGTTAACGTTTTACGAAAGGAGCAAAAAAAAACACCCAAAGCGATGTAAGAAATATAATGTGTCCTACAAAATAGCCCTAAAAGCCTTATTTTGATGACACAAACCAATAAAATACAAAAAATTCCTGAAGTAGGCAATGCTCTTTATTCACTAACAGTCTATTTGGGACCCCTATGTTTCTAGCACAACGAAGGAGAACTATAAACAAAATTAAATATGGTAGTCGAAGCTGTGGCACATGTAAACAAATAAACATGAGCTTTAAATCTGAGTTCAAAATTAAGAATTTTGCGTTAAAGCACGATGACAGTAACGATTTCTATTGTATGCAGGTACGTAATAAATTAATAATTGATTTAAGTTTAAATTTTTCCAAAAATGACGAAATAAAATTGCTTTAATTAATGTTCTATTTTCGTTTCATGTGAAGTGTCAGTGGAGTGTCTTGTTTGGTTAGCTGGCTAATACACCGAACTCCAGTCCTAACGTAGCTCAGTAGCTCAGCGTTGGACTCAGGTCAAATCGTTTGAGGAGAGAGGGTGGGGGGGGGAGGGGTAAAGGCTGATAAAGGAAAATTTGAAAAGATCGCTTTAGTACACAAATAGGAGCTTTAAACACTTTTAGAATAACACCCCCTCCTGCTATTACACAAACACAAGAAGCAGTATCTGTGTCACTTAAATTTATTAGTGCCCCCTTTTTCTTGGCATGTACACTGTTTAAGGCCGCCATCAAAAATATGTTATGTTCGCGTCCTCCGACCGACTCACTTTTGGCAATAAAAACCCGAGTCGGTAAGTCGGAAAAAACCCGGAAAAAACTTTTTGATCCAAACGATATATATTTGAAAAAAAAAATTTGTGAGAACTAATTTTCCCAAAATTGACAAAAACTCGCGAAAATTAATTCCCGTAAAAATTAATATCTTTAGGGTACTCATGGCAAGTTTACAGACAGGGCGGCGAAAAAAGGGTCTGTCGAGTGGCGCTATACTGTTTTTTGGCCCTGGGAACGAATTTTGCCCCCATCTGAAAATCCTGGGAAAAAATACGCCCGACCGACCGACCGACTCATTTTTGCGGGGTCTTCAGGACGCGAACATAACATATTTTTGATGGTGGCTTAAGTGGTCTTTGAAATTTTCAACCAAAAGGAAGCATAAGAATATCTTTTAAGTTTTATTGTAGATCTTTATTTTTTCTTAAACGGTTCTTTAAAGACAAATTTCTACGGAACAAATGTCAAAGTTGAAAACTCATCCATCAACAAACGTCAAATTGATATTTCTCACAGCAACTTAAGTATAGATGCTGCCTCTCTCAAAAACTCTCTAAGGCACTTCTTGATCAGTTAGGCTTAACTTACAAGCCAGGTATCCCATGATCCAGGCATCAGATCCCTAGAACCAGGAATATTAAGGTTTTTACTCTGATCAGCACAAACTTTCCCTTATCGCAGATCTTTGTAGATTTAACCATAGAAGGATGTTTTATGGTCAGATTGAACTGAAACTTGCATCCACTTTGGTTTACATAAACTTGAAATAATTAATCAAAGCCTTAACCAAGACAAACATTACAACACGCGCAGGATACATTATTTTGAGAGTTATGCCCCAGTTATTTATTACTGTTGACACTTTTAATGTTTACTTTTTCCACTTTTACTAAACTTGTGGATCTATTCGTCGTTTGATAAGGGGCCACTCGCAAATCAACTTTTTAACAAAAAACATCATGATAACATCCTAGGCCCATCCAGTCAGCAACCCCTAATAAACGTCAAGCCAGAATTTGGGTTTAAGCTTCAAATTCAGCATTAATTTCTGTGAACAACGTGCATTTTGCTGATCCTGCCGCTTACTACCACAACAAAAATTCATATAAATTTTTTTTTAGTAACCTCAAAAAACATAATTATACTTAATTACAGTATAAATTTGAAACAAAAGAATAAATTTGAATTAAGGGGACAATGATTGCACATTTTGAGTTCAAGTGTGGTGATAGTTAGTGTCCATATGGTGTATGGTCTTCTTTCCCATAGTTCGAGTTGCAATCTGTGCAGTGCAGTCTGTAAATGACCAACAATCTGAATGTGTTGTAAAATACACTATGTCACTAGGACCATGGTATGAGAATACTGAAATGTGTCTTTCTCATAAACACATACTGTGGCAGTTTATGAGAATCACTCCTGTTATATATGTTAGCTATCTATGCCGTATGTCCATTATGTTATCATGTCATCTTACATCTAGTTATACCATAATTTTTATATATGTCATGTGTCCCGTAGTTACTAAAAGGTGAACCTAGTAGAACCCACCAGAACCTGGTAGAACCCACCAGAACCTGGTAGAACCCACCAGAACCCGGTAGAACCCACCAGAACCCGGTAGAACCCACCAGAACCCAGCCACAATCCACTAGAACCTACCAGAAACTCAAGCTTGATGCGAATGTATTTTAGAACGAAAATTGGCATTAACATGAGAAGAAAAACAACAACATTTTGAAACCTCTAATCCGAACAAAATCATAAATAACAATAATAATATTTACAATAAAGGAGTACAAACTGTATAAAAAAGGTGGATTAATTTTGCGAGGTCAAAAAATTGTATTTTCGTGAATCATGTTAAAACTCGCAAAATTTAATCCACTCAAGGTATCAAAAACTATACAAACTATTAAGTATATAAAAAAACTTTACTTATAAAAACTGTAATAATTGATGTTTCCCATACAGGTAAATTCTACGTGAAAGTATTTTGAAGATGTTCCAGCATTAGTATATGCTCCATTGTCATCAGCCAAACATGAACTCATAGGGATCTTTTCCGAATTTAGCGTACACATGAAATCTTTTCTGATTGCACTAGGTTTCTGCTTGCATTCCAGTTCATGTGGATCACAAAGGAGAATGTTCAGCAAAGTAGCACTATCAAATGGTTCCTTAGCGCCGAATACGTCAATATCCGCTTCTGTTTTAACGAATGGTGGCCTAGCTTTTGTTTCATCGTCACTAATGATAACAATTTCACTTGATGATTTCGATAGGCTATAACAAATTGATAACAACTCTTTTATAATCTAATCACAACCGAGAACACGCTTCTCTTTATTCCTCGACATTTTTAGTGGATAATATTCTTGGGATTCTTAATGATTAATCGGATGTAACAAGATTAAAAAAGTAAACAACAACATACCATTCATCTTCATCGGAAGACATCTTTGATGGAATGATTGAGATCGTGGGCAATAACTTTCAGTTTACATTAACGCAAAGACGATATATAATTTTCTGAGCTGGGACACTTTTGAAATATTTTCAACTATTCTCAGTTAATAGTCAGGTGTTGATTGTCATTACATAATATTCCTGAATTGTGTCACAAATTTATTCCAGAATATACGTCGAATATACAAATACATTGTAGATTTTAATCAAGGATTCGGTACCATATATCTCACTTGCTTATACACAACTAAATAAACAAACTTTTACGGAGCAGCAGCTTTTGCGAGATTTCTGGTCGGTTCTGGTGGGTTCTGGTGGGTTCTACTGGGTTATGGCTGGGTTCTGGTGGGTTCTGGTGGGTTCTACCGGGTTCTGGTGGGTTCTACCGGGTTCACCTTTTAGTAACTACGCATGTGTCCTATGTTATTTATTCTTATTTTACCACACCCAACAAAACAATTCCAAACTATCACAGTTCCTAATCCTAACTTTTTTCTGTTAGAGTATTTCTTGCTGTGAAAAAATCAATTCTGTACTACTTTAGTATAAAAATGATGGAAACTATGTATACCTTGGTAAACAGGAGTTCTACTGAATTTTGACTGTATTGCATGTGATTCTTAATGTCATTGAAAATGCATGTGAAAATAAGGGTAGGTACCACAGGACAAATGTTAGAGGGAGGTGCCATTAGTGTCTGCACACTATAGTATCTTTAGATGAGTCTCCCACTTCTTAGTAAATAAAAATTATGTAAAGCTAAGTTCCTTTGTCCAAACAGATGCAGCTTTACCAACTGTATCTTCCGGCTAATGTCACATATATTTTGTAACATCTCTTCTGGATTCTATCTTTATCAAGGAAAGCATTGAAGGACACATTTTAAAGAGTTTAGAAAGGCGTGATAGTAGGAGAGTATTGCCAACTGACTTGGCTTGGGGACAACACTAGCTAAACAGATTTTTAACCGTAGCCTATATAACCCTAAATAATTTCTGCGAAATTAATATTTACTAACAAAAATCAGATACATTGCAATCAATTTTAGCTGTAAATTTTTAAATTATTTATTAGATATTTTCAAATATATATGTATTGAAAATCCTCAAGATCATCTGATTGCTTAAGGGAATTAATTTTTTCAATAATTAATTTTCACAAAGTTCTAATTTTCGCAAAATTGTAAAAAATCAAAAATTAAATTCCCTCAAGAATTAATTCCCTTCCTAGTTGCACTTATCTTTTGTTTAAAGTTTTCGGTTACAATTAGTTATATTTTTGAATGCGAAATGATGTGTTATAGTTGTTGTTTAGTTCTGGTGTGTACCAAGATGGATTATTTGGTGTCTCCGAGTCATATTCACAGTTTACCATTTATCAACGCTGCTGTTTTCTATCATCGTCCACTCTAGTAAAATATGGCCAGTATTTTTGACTAATTGGACCATGGTCATAATGCTTGTTTATTTTATATGGATAACTGCCTTGACTGGAATGTTCGGTTTAAATTTGCAGTCTGAACCATTGAAAGATCAAAATTTTGATCAGCATACAGAGATTGTTACAGCGAGAGAAGAAATACCTTGGCACGTGAAATTATTCTGGGCTTGGTACAATGTAACATATGTTATTACTATTGTTGCTGACCTCATGTATTGGGGTTTTGTGTATCAGCCAAGTCATTTTGATACGTTTGACATGCGATTTAGTAATATAAATGATCACAGTGCCTTGCTTGCTATGTTGATGATCGATTTCACATTTCATCGCATTCCAGTACATTTATATCATGTTGTGTATTCCCTTGTTGTGGCAGTTTTATACGTGGTGGTATCCATTATTTACACTCTCAGTTCTGGAAGATATGTGTACAAGGTTTTGGATTGGAAAGATGATGCTGGAAAAGCTGTTTTCTATTTTTTTATAGCACTACTCTTAGCTGTTATCATACAAATGGTAATGTATGGCCTGTATAGGTTAAAGTTAAGGATCAAAAACAACTAAAAGCAGCTTCTTATTTCTTGTCTCTGTGACACAAGTTCAAAATTCTCAATTAATTTACAAGCTAAATAAGCCACATCTTATTTTGGAAAAGGAAGTAACCTAAAAATCATTTTTAAATATAATCACGTTTTTTAATGTTGTTAAAAGAATATAATTGTTAGCTGTTGTTTGATTTTATTCGTGTGTACAATCACAAAAGAACAGTTGTTATAAGCATCGTTTGGAGGGTTTATTTTTATGAAACCTATATTTTAAAAACATAATCGTCTAAAAAAAAATTTCATTTTTTAAAATGGAATTATTCAGGGAAAAGCTAACAGCGCAAATGCACACGCCGGGTGGCCACAAGTCGCGTAAGTCCCAGAAGTCGTGGAAAAAGTCGTGGAAAGTCATGGAAAATTGATGTCAATTGATTTTCGTACGATTTTTTCCTGTAAAATCCGGCTTTTGAAACTGGGTTGCTTATAAAAAACAAGCAACTTTTTATAATTTCTTTTTTTAGCTTATACTGTATTTTTGTGTGAAGGTATATTTTTAATTTATTTAGAACTTGGGATATATTTTTGTATTTGATAATGTTTACATCTAATGAGTGGGATTTAAATTAATTTTATTTTGTTTGAGGATGATAACCGCCACTTTTTATGAACACTAATACAAGGTTATATATATATTTGTTTGTTGGATATTTATAATATATTTTATTTTTCAGTAAACTATTTTTTGCACGCCTGTCGTATTCTCTTCCTCCCTTAGTCTCTTTACGTAACTCTAAATTTTCTCCAATGTTCTAAAAGAAAACTCACATTGGTTGTCTTTTGTCATCCCTAATCATGATGTAAATTAATAATGTAATTTTAAAAAATCAATAAATACGAGCTTGAAATGCATCTTCTCTCCTGGTGCTGCAATCTTCAAAAAAGGTTTCGTGAAATACTTTAACTTAATTATTTTCGCGAAAATTAGTCATGTTGAAATACTTCGTGAATGGACAATTTAAAATTTCTTTCGGATAAATAATTTTCGTGAACCTTCTGTCACGTTTTATCAGGAAAAGTAGCCATTGAACTTGCTCGTATCTTTAAGTGCTATGGTTGTGAAGCAACAACAAAGATAGCAACCTGATATGTATAGAAGTACATTTCTCTTGTTTCATGTGAACTACACTAATTTTCGGGGAAGGTGGAGGATGTCAGGTTCGGTATCGGGGAGCCCCAAACCAGATGTTAGTCTCTGGTGGGAACGTTTAACGCTAACTCACCTGGGTTGTCTCTCATAAAACGACCTATATATCGGCAAATCTCGTGGAATCACCTGCATCTCAGAAAATCTCGTAGAAACGCCTACATCTCAGCGAATCTCGTGGAATCGCCTACATCTCAGCGAATCTATTGAAAACGCCTTTATCTCAGCGAATCTCGTAGTAACGGCAACATCTCAGCAACTCTCGTGGAATCGCCTACATCTTAGTAAATCTCGTGAAGATGCCTACTACCTGCTATTGCGTATCCCGTAACTTATTCGTTGGGGAAACAAACGCATCTCCATCCCTTTTGGCTGACAAAGAAAGCCCGACATCCCCACCAGCGGGTGTCATCAGTGCTTTTACCTCTGGACGAAAAACTTGGTAACCGCGAGCAGCCAAATTGGATCACCAAGTAAACCTTGTGGCAAGAGCACTGGTATAAGCAAGCCGCGCCTTTGATGTCAATTGATTTCTTCATCCTGTGTTGTAGAGCGTCTGGCGTGATAGATCGTCGTCGTTCGTAGAAGAACCTCAGAGGTAAATATGCTGGTTTCGTAAGTGCTTTTCTTATGTCGAATAATGGTCCAATTATCGAGTTGATACGTGGGTAAAAGTTCATTGTAGGATTAGTTGGTACGATAACAGTTGTAGACATCGATGCCAATGGATGAAGTGATTGATGTGCATAAAAAAACACAATATTGAAAAGAGTGGGTAAACCAAACTGTCAACAATGAATGATAGGGGGAGCTAGTTGACTTGGCGGGTAGTTACCTTGAGAGTCTGGGATAAAGAAAAAACTAGTGTCCATGCCCTGTGACCACCTCTCACACTGGCCTACTATTTTGGTTTTGGAAAAATAAATAAGGTATTCCTAGTTAAATCGAACTCTCAAGTGAATACACCACCATACAAATAGATGGCAATTTGGTTACTGATAAACACTCTATTGTCAATGCGTTTTGTCGATTCTTTCTAATGTCGTTCAATCACTGGTTATTGTACAAAGATCATCAAAATGAAACTGCCCTGAAATTTCGACCTAAACTGATCACTGCTGATAATATTTTAGGACATCTGAAATCATTGAAACGTAAAAAGGTCGTTGGGGTAGACGACATACCATCCTGGTTACTCAAAGACAGCATGCTCAACCTCTGACATATATTATTAAACTATCGTTTGAAACCTTGTCTTTTCCGAATAACTTGAAAGGTACCAAAGTATTACCTCTTTTTAAATCTGGCGCAAAATCATCTGTGGATAACTATATAACAATATCCAAGATCCCAGCTATATCCATCGAGTCAAGAAATTAACGCGAATTAAATTGACGGCCATGAAATTAACGCGGTTCAATGAAATTAATTTGAAAAAGGCATTTAATTAACGCCGTTGAGCAAGGTTGTTTTCAAAAATGCATTTAATTAACACAAATTTGAGAATATGCGATATATCACACGAAGCAAAGATTACGGCAACAGTCGAATCCACGGTAGTAAAGCGGTCTCCTCTATTAAAAGGAGGTTTGGAAATCGAAATCAAAGTTTTTGTTGTTTGGAAAGACAATGTTAAAAATTTAAAAATTCTGGAAGAAAAACTGCTTTCAGTTAATTTTGCACTTGGATCAGAGTATGAAGATTATACAAAAGCTATTTTAAAAAAGATCGCTGAAAAAGAGAACACCGTTGAGCTATCGTTCGATGAGGAGAAAATAGTAGAAAATTTGTAAAAAAAATTGTATTTTTATGTTTTTAAATTGTATAAAAAAGTCACCAAATTAACAGTATTTTAATTAACGAGTCGTGAAATTAACAGTTTTTAAATTAACACTGCATTTAATTAACGGTCATGAAATTAACGCGAATTTTGAAAAACCGCGTTAATTTCATGACTCGTTAATTTCATGGAATAAGGTATACCCCTGGAAAGTAATTACTTGATAAATGATAACAGTTCGGTTTCGGACCTTGTCGCTCCACGGAACTTGCCGCTACAATCTTGCTGGATTCTGTGAAATCAAAAGAGAATGAAGGTATAATAGTCGAAGCTGTTTTTTTAGACCAGAGAAATGTTTTCGACAGTTGAACCATGATAAACTGCTGTCAAAACTAACGAGTTTTGGTATTCTTGAAACGCGAGTGGTTCGCAGATTATTTGTTTGGTAGATTTCAGCAAGTGCAATATGAAAACTTTCTATCTGATGAACCAAGATGAACAGCCAATCACTAGTGGAGTACCACAGGGGTCAATTTTAGACCCGCTGCTATTTATAATGTTCTTCAATGATCTTTCTACCATTGTAAAATATTCTGAAGTAGTAAAGTACGCAGACGATACCGTATTATTTGTTTCTGTGAGAGATTCGGATATCATTGCACTCGTCTCTCATCTGACTTTTAAATGGTGTATTTAAATGGTGTGTTTTTAAATGAATTAATTTTAATTCTTGGAACCGAAAAAACTGAAGCTATGTTGTTTGGTTCGAAAAATAATCTTTCGAAAGAAAACAGCTCATTGAATATAACCTATAGTTCCAAACAGTGAAAGTAACATCTACGTATAAGTATCTTGGTTTACTCATGGAACCGTCGTTAAATCTGAATAGTAATTTCGAGTTAACTTATCGCAAATCGTCTGGAAGGTTGAATTTACTACATCGCCTACGACCTTTGATAACAGATAACATTGTCTATTCTTCAAACAATGATCGAACCAGTTTTAACCTATTGTGCATCTGTACATCTCAAGAATACTCAAAAAACAACTATTTAAGATGCAATCTTTACATAGACGAGCATGTAAAATTATTAGAAATAAATCCCTCATACCACCTGATACTGTAAAAATGATGACAAATGAGATCTTGTAACTTCATCATGCGATGAAGTGCGAAAATTTCTGACCTCCTCAGTGTTCTCAGTACATTTTCACTAGCCTTTTATGTGTTTCTTCTTCGTTTTTACTTATTATTTCGCACCATACCCACTGTTTTTACTGAATTTTTTATATAGGTAATTTAATACCTTTTTTTAAGGACCCATGTTGATAACAGATTTTTATATCTTTCTGAAATAGCTATCCATTTAATTTGAATTTTTATTCGTGAGATAAATAAAAAATAAAAATAAATGACAACAACAACAAAACTTTTTCGATTGGTGGCCACATGCCACATTTATAAAACCCAGGGCATGATATGATCGTGATGGATATATTTCGGTTTTTGTACGATGCAACCTCTTCCTAGGGCCTATTTGGCCTTTTAATTAGTGGAGAAAAAAGACCCTTGGAACGAGGTTGTGTGCGATGCTTAAAAAACTACCAGCCTAGAGTTGTACTTATTTTTGCCACTTTTGACCTCGACGTTCTTAAAATTGGTAAATTAGTATAATTGTTCTTTTGAAAAGGTATTTCTTTTATTGCGTTATCGCTCAAGTGAAAACCATAAGAGATAGGGAAATGTTCCTTCTAGCGCAAGGCACATCTCTATTAGTCCCTAATAATCAGTGCAATGACGTCATTAAAAATCAATACAGCAAATGAGTAAAAAATTTCTAGCGCATTATGTAGAGGGAATTCCCTCTATAATATGATGACGTCATTAAAAATCAACGCATGCGCAATAAAAATGCGTTAGAATTAACCACATTGAAATGATCGGACGAGGTGAAATCTATACAATAAAATAGAATGAACGCACACACCACAGTCAAAGAATTACGTAATATCGCGAAAGGCCGTGGACTTACGGGGTATTACAAGCTACGCAAGGCTGAATTGATTGCCCTGTTGGGGAAACCACATTATGCCTGGAGGCCACCTAAGCAACTACCCACCAGGCCAGTTAAACCTATAGCGTCCGAGGATATGGACCTCTTTGAACAACAGGAATTATCGAAAAATCGTTCGGTTGTGGAAACCAAGATGCAGGGATGGTACAACTGGCTTGTAGCCGCAGTTCCAAAACCTATAAGGGAGGGGGGTCAAGACAACCTATGCATACTTTTAACGTAGGGTGATGGATCTTTATAACAGGGCAGCCAGCGCGAAACCTACGCTCCATGACGAAGTCGAACAGGAGGCTGAGGAAGACTACCTCGAAAACATCCAAAATCCATATGACCAGCCGGAGCAAGATTTCACGCCCCTGGAGCATAGGCATGCCCTCCACAGGACATTTCGAAGTTTCCGCATTCCAGGTATGGGGGGAGCCGACGTAGATGGGTATATAGGTATGGTGCGACCCAACGTGAAAACATTAGTTGAGGAGCAGGTAGAAGATATGGAATCTGCGAAGGTACAGCTGTCCCTCTGGATTATGTGGAGGAAAAAAACAAACCCAGAGGGTGGCAACGATGAGTACATTGAGGTTAAAAAGTCCTTTAATTCAAATATGGCCTCGGTATTCCAGGGTAGTAATGTAGACGATGTGCTGGACAGAATGCTTGCTCAAATTAAAACGCACGTGGAACATCCAGCACTACCCCAGAGTGGATTCACGATTGGTCGAATCCTACACCTTGATATAGACTTCCATAAGCTAAGGCTAACGAGAGGGTCCTCGTACTTAGAACCCCCCAAATGGATAGCGCTAAAGAAAGCTATCATCAACCCAAAAAATGAAGATGAGGACTGCTTTAAATGGGCTATTATAGCATCCCTACACCATACAGAGATCGAAAGAGATCCACAAAGAATTACCAAGCTGAAACCCTACATAGACCTCTACAATTGGGAGGGTATAGAGTTTCCAACAAGTATTAAAAGCATAAATAAATTCGAGGAAAATAATAAGAATATTGCGGTAAACGTCTTGTATGTGACGGGGAAGAACATAAATATCCTACGCCGATCGGTGCACAACGGACGTACCAGGGTGGTGAACCTGCTACTCATCACAGATGGTAAAAAACCCACTATACAGCCGTCAAAAGCCTTTCGAGGCTCCTAGGCAAGGAAACCTCAAAGAATAGAAATGCAATGCACTTTTGCCTAAACTGCATACAGGCCTTTCCTACGGTTGAATCGAGGGACAAGCATTATCAATATTGCAAGGACCACGAGGCTGTCAAGGTCACAATGCCAAACGAGGCTGAGAAATGGCTATTCTATAGAGATGGCCAACAACAATTTAAAGTACCCTTTGCTATATATGCAGACTTCGAGAGTCTACTCATCCCGGTAGAAGAGGATGCAAGGGAGACCAAGACGAAGAAGCTGAACAAGCATGTACCATCTGGCTGGTGCACGTATAGTACATTTGCCTATGGATCCGTACCAGACCCACTAACAGTCTATAGAGGCAAGGACTGTGTGACGAGGTTCGTGAATCATCTTGAGGACGAGGTGAGGCGTCTCTACAATACATACCCGCAACAACCCATGATGGAACTAACAGAGGTCCAAAAAATGGAACATAACGAGGCCACTCAGTGCCATATCTACCTAAAGCCGTTTGACTGCGAAATTAATCGCAAGGTCAGGGACCATTGTCATTATACAGGGTTGTATAGAGGTGCGGCGTATAACAGCTGCAACCTCAAATACAAGATACCTAGTCACATACCTGTAATATTCCACGATCTTTCGGGGTACGATGCGCATCTCTTCATCCGGGAACTAGGTGAAAAATATAACACAGAAGATATAGGTTGCATAGCGTAGAATACTGAAAAATATATCAGTTTTAATGTTAAAATCAAGGTAGCGCTTGCAGGTATGGGGTATGGCGATGGTGAGGTGTATAAGAAGATCGAGATTAGATTTATCGACTCCTGTCGATTCATGCCTAGCAGTCTGGATAAGCTAGCGAGCAATCTCATTGGAACAAACGCTGCCGGTATGAAATGCCAGCAGTGTGCAGATACCTGTCTGGAATTGCAGAGCATAGACGCCGAATACATGGCAAAATTCTACTGTAAAAGTTGCAATTCAAATACCACCAAGCAATTAAACCAGGATCAGGTAAAGGCAAACGTACCATCCATGGCAAAGTTCATCGACAATGATGATACTTTCAGGCTGATGCTGAGAAAGGGTGTCTATCCTTACGAGTATATGGATGGATGGCAGCGATTTGAGGAGCTGGAGCTACCCCCCAAGGAGGCATTCTACAGCAAGCTGAATATGAAGGGTATATCGGACTATGATTATAAATACGCAAAAAAGGTATGGAATTGTATAACTCCAGAGGGTGATGGCATCACCATGGGCGACTATCACGATATATATCTCACCATAGACGTCCTGCTATTAGCCGACGTTTTTGAAACATTTCGGGACGTATGCTTGACGAATTACAAGCTTGATCCTGCGCACTTTTACAGTGCACCCGGCTTGGCCTGGAAGGCAGCACTCAAGCATACAGGTATTAGGTTAGAACTCCTCACAGACCCTGACATGCTCCTGATGTTTGAAAAAGGTATCCGTGGAGGTATAACCCAGGCTGTACACAGGTATGCCAAGGCTAACAAGAAGTACATGGGGGACCAGTATAACCCGGATGAGGAATCCTCCTACCTCGAGTACCGCGAACAACCTATACGGATGGGCCATGAGGCAGGAGCTCCCAACAGATGGTTTCAAATGGGTATCGAACGTCGAGGCATTTACGGAAAAGCAAATTGAGAAGCTAGTTAGGGACAATAAGCATGGTTATATTTTAGAGGTTGACATCGACTACCCTGATAGGCTACACGATACACACAACGAGCTACCATTTCTACCGGAACGTATGAAGATCAACAAGGTCGAGAAATTGGTACCGAATTTGAAAAACAAGCGAAGGTACGTGGTCCACATTAGAGCCCTTCACGAGGCTATAAAACATGGGCTTGAATTGAAGAGGGTGCATAGAGTTATTCGATTCAATCAAAAGACATGGTTGAAGGGGTACATAGATCATAACACTAGGCTGAGAACGGATGCCAAAAACGAGTTCGAGAAGGACTTCTACAAGCTGATGAATTTAAGTGTGTTTGGCAAGACCATGGAGAATATTAGGAACCATAGCAACATTCAGCTGGTTACCAACGAGGAGAAGTATACGAAGCTTGTTATGAAGCCAAATTTGGGTGGGAGCCGGTTCAGTAAGCACCTCCTAGGTGTAGAGATGGGTAAAACGGAGGTAAAGATGAACAAGCCTGTATACATTGGTCAGGCCATCTTGGATCTGTCGAAGTTGATCATGTACGAGTTCCACTACAACTATATGCAGCCCAAATATGGTAGCAAGCTGCAGCTCTGTTACATGGACACGGACAGCTTCGTTTACCATATTAGAACGGAGGACTTTTACAGAGATATTGCCAACGATTTCGAGGCACGTTTTGATACGAGTGCCTATAATCCAGATGATAACAGGCCCCTCCCCATAGGAAAAAACAAGAAAGTGGTTGGCCTGATGAAGGATGAACTAGCAGGTAAAATTATGACCGAGTTCATCACCCTGAGGGCAAAACTCTATGCCTATGAAAGCCTTACAAAAGAGGGCGGTGATCACAAAGCGAAGGGCGTAAAGAGATGTGTAACTAAAAAATCCATCACTTTTGACGACTATAGGCGATGCCTGGAGGAAGGTGTTGATATATACAAGAGTCATGTCTGGATTCAAAATAGGAGGCATCAGGTCTATACCCAAGAGGTATCGAAGTTAGCACTAAACCGGGCATATGACAAACGGATCGTTCAACCTGATCAGATTACCACGCTTGCCAGGGGTCATTACCGCCTGGTGTCTACCCGGGAATAAAATGGAGGTATGTTTACTAATTGCTATACTTCTACCGTATGCCATGATCGCTTATGTTCTTTTTCGATACCACCGTATAATAAACAGAATGTCCGATCTTGCACAAGTATTCGACACAGCCTCTACAGAATATGAACATGTAGAGAAACCCATCGATAGGCGTCAGGCTTTGAAAGAAGCCCTACGCAAAGGCAAAGGGCATCTCTTACCCAAAAAATGCACCGAGGGGTTTATTGACAAGGCCCCTGATGAGGCGGTAGAAAAGGTGCACGCTGAGTACATTCAACGTGAGCTCCAAGAGAAGGGAGAGAAAACGGCTAGGGCACTGTCTACCCACGTAGTCAGCCTATACGCAAATTTGATTGGAAATGTAGTGGATATCGACAGTGTCGAGGAGCTCCAAAAGGATATCGAGGAGGACCCTATTATCCGGGACGCCATGACAGACTTAGGGATTCTGGTGTACTGCACCATTGGGAGGTGTTTAGCGCCCATCTTGGTAATGGGCCACACGGCCAGGCATATAAGCAAAAAACAGGAGGAGGCGGAGACCAAAGAGAAAGAGCCATGAAGATCAGGGTAAAATTTATATAAGATAAATGAGCGAAGGGTCTACTAACCAAGTCATAACTAAGAAGAACGAGGGCCGTGTTGCTGCTGGCAAATAGAACCGGAAGAACAAGGCCAACCTACAGAAGAACGTGGGCAAAAGTTCTTCGCCAGATGATCAAGAACATGTCGCAGGTCCCCACAAGTCTATGGATAATGTCTACATGTACAGTGTAGGTACGCTTGCCGTGCTTGCGATAGGGGTTGGGGTATGGTACAAATTTGCCTCCAAAAATGGTGGAAATGAATCCCACAAGCCATCAACTAATCCGGAGCCTCAGCAGGGGAAACAGGGCAAAAATCAACCAAATATCGAAATATTTAAAATGTTGTAATATAAATGAGTACATCAAGCAACATTAGCCCAAAAGAAACCATGGTTATTGACTCCTTATGGGAATCAGTCAGACTAGTATCATATACATTACTAATAGTTATGGGTGCGGAAAAGGCCCTAGGGGTTTCTAGACCTGGGGCAAAGATGGACCTGGAGGACGGCCTGAAACTCGCTGGCTATATGACGGCAGCGATCTTATTCGACGAATACGCAATCAAACAGGGATGGTATAAAAAATCTCTGATACCCCCAAAATAGACCGCCTATTAAATTTTCTATTTGCCCTAAGAGGCAAATAGAAAATGGAGGATGTTGCCAGGGTATTGCACAAGGCGAGCCCCGGAATAGTAAATGGAGGTAAAATGTTGTTTAAAATGTAAAAAAGTGTTTCCTCCTGAGATGTACAAAATTAGAGGTAATGGTAGAACCAAAAGTTGCATAGGTTGCCTAGCTAAGGCGAAGGAGAGGCGAGGTATCAGATGTAAGGACCCTGTTATCGAACACGAGGTAGATCCTCTTGCCATTGATAGGGAGATTAGAGGGTTTCAACAGGATGAAGATTACCTGCTTTTGTATACCCTCCTAACATATAACATCATACTAAAGTACACCGAACTCATCGGCCCCGAGGGCCATGAAAAGGCACTGCTAGTTGCGAGGTACCGTAGAATATTGAGCTGCCTACAGGGTAAGATAGTATTTGATCCATTACCCATTGACTATAAGACTATGAATAATAGGCTCTGCCCAGTCTGTAAGGGGTATCTTATCAACAACCCCGGGGGCACATGGATCTGTATCGAATGCTATTGCATTATACCGAAGGTGGATATGAATAAATGGTATTAGACGTTGTGAATATATCTCATACGGCAATCTTCACAGGCCCAACAAGCTGTGGCAAGACGCAACGTGTCCTTGATTTGCTTGAAAATGAGTATAGGGCACACTATTATAATATTGTGATACTATGCCCTACCCTGAAATGGAATAAGACATACCTCGAGAGGGCATCGCTCTGGAAAGACCCCTATGTCTTTATTATAGACCCTAAAGATGAACTCTTTGACTGGATTAAAAAATTCTCCTCGCTGTTGGCGGGCGAGGAGACGTTGTTTGTCGTCGACGATATGATAGCCGACGAAAGCCTCGATAAGCGGCGACAACCCCTGCTTGAGTTAGCTATTTCAGGTAGGCACCGCAATCATAGCTTGTGGCTACTCACGCAGTCGTATACAGCTCTCCCCAAGAATCTGAGACGACAGAAAAAACAGCTCTTTCTCTGGTACCCTCATGAGCGCAGTGACATGAAGATGATTGACGAGGAAACAAATCTGATATCCGATTGGGGTGATATAACGGGTGAATTGAAAAAATCCAAGCATGCATGCCTGTATGTAAGGCTGGAACATCCTAGGACTTGGAAAATCCTCGAATGACCACAGTGAAAGCCCCTGGCCGAACATGGACCATAAGAAATGTCGCAACTTTCTCTATTCAACACTATGCCTGCAGCATCAATTGAAACAATTTTCGATGAACAAAACCGGCCCCTGTTCAAACGTGCTGACCTCGAAAGATTTTTAAAAATTCCAAATGCTAGGCAGTATGGTCTTAATCGTGATATGGCAATATCAAGGGGGGAAATAGAGGGTATACTGGGTATAGTTGGCGACTACACCCAGTCAGGTATACTAGGAGGAGGGAAAAACCGGCATGACATCTTCGTCACGCTGGGAGGTGCCCTTGAAATTACACACCGTTCCAGAAAACCAAAAGCAGTGAAATTAATATCATGGATAGCCGAAAAAGGTGTCGAAAAATTGCGGGATGAACTCAAGGAGCAGCGTCAAGCCATTGAGGATAAGGATATTGCCATGGCGCTCCTTGGGGATGACTTGGACGATAGGGACAAGGAGCTCATAGTGCTGGGGGATGAAATTGAGGAGCTACAGCAACGTGCTGTGCCCAATCTCGAGGATCCTGGGAAGGATAATAGTATGGTTATTATTCAGAAAAACAACAACGACCCCTGGCCATACCTCGCCATCTGTGGCCAACATGGGTATGTGGCGCAAAAGATTAGAAACAAACTTGTTGACTATCCCAAGGGTGAGATTGTCGTACTGGCAGAGACCCCGAATTCTATTGTACACTACAACTGGCTCAGGGAGCGTGGATGTATCGAGGTAAACCCCGAGCGTGTGAGACATTTCAGGCTTGGTGAACACTACACACATGAACGTCTCCTGGAGCTCGCGGAATGATATGTCGTAGGCAGCTAGGTCCGAAATGGTAGGGTCCAAAGGGGGCCCATGGGATGGGCCCCCGATCAGGTATGGTTTCGCTGACCTCCTACATTCAGACACGGTTTTTCCAAAGGGGACGGTGGCACCGCCCCCTTTGGAAAAAGGGGTAGACATTTTAGACCGGTTTGGCCCCATGCTTCCATATAATGGAATATTAAAAAGATGGAGGACTATGTGAAGCAAATACAACTGAAAAATATGTACAATATCCAGGTACCTGTGCTGCGGTGTTGTATCCAGGCAGGGTCAGTGACTGGCTATTGCCCTACCTGCCTAGAAAATTTTAGATTCAGAAATGGATTTTTTTATGACGGGTTTGAGGACCCTGATGACGAAGAGCTTTTAAACAGAGTGGCATCAGGGGAAAAGGCATGGGCAACATTCGCGAGAAGCGAGATCGACGAGGACTTAGAGGATAATATTGAACGTCTGGAGCTCTATATTGTGCGGTTAAGGAGAACAGGTATGGTATGATCTGTTACGAGGTCATCAAAGACAAGGAGTTGAAGCTATCATATTTGGCTGATATATCAAAAATGGGCGATGTCCTTAACTTTCCCATAGAAGATAGGCCATTGGTTGATATTGATTTGGAAAATGAGCCTGATGTTATAAAAGGTATCGTTTATGGGTACCCATTCTATACTGAGCCCCCTTGCTGTATATAAGGGATCCGAGTAAAGAGTATGAAGATGAACCTTTAGAGGTCCTCCTGAAATTACTTTTTACAAATCCCTCACACCCTCCGGAGGTACTTCGACATCTTCAGGAAAAAGCATCAATTCCTCCGACACGAAGCTACGATCAGGGCCGTCCTTTAAATAATACAGCACGCGGCTACCCTCCGTTATCTGCCCAGTCTATAAGTTTGTCTGCTCCAAAATGCGTCAGTTGCGCGTCTTTTTGAGTCCCCATGTTCTTCCCCCGGTTGTAACAGATAGAGGTACAACCCGTCCTCCGGTAAGGGTTTTTCTTCGGAATATTCTTCCCTTTACGCAAGCGGTACTTCATCCATCTTCATGGCCTTGTTAGGCTTCATATTAAACATAGAAGTCTTGGTATTATTGAGACTTTTTACGATAGTGTACAGGTGTTTGACCCATGTGCTACTAGTCTCTGAGGATACCAACTCCTGCGCATCCTGAGGTTTAAAGAGTCTCTCTGCGAGTACCCTGTTGTAGGATTCGACAAAGGCCGTAAATGTATGGTGGTACTTGGTGGTGGCCCTCTTGATTTCCACCCCCTTGTCCTCTAGCAATTTTGTTACATCCGATTTGAACTCACTACCATTGTCGCACTGAAAAATCTTGGGGTAGTTTAAAGGTCCCGCTTTGTAGATATCCTTGATCATATCAGAGACCTCGCTGGCCTTTTTCGTTCTTAGGGGCCTAGCTACCTTGTACCTTGAAGCCACATCAATGCCTGTCAGGATGTACTTGTACGTATTGCCATACAACCGATCGTGGGGCATGTACAGTAGATCAAACTGATGCATTTCGTTGGGTGTTGTAATGGTGAAGTGTGGATAATCGATCCTTTTAGGGCCCCGAATATGCCGGAGCCAGAGCAGCTGCCTGGATAGCCAGTGGGTGGCTAGCTTTTTTGATAGGCCACTCTCCTTCGCAAGCAATTTGATAGCCCTGCGTCCGGTCCACACATGTTCCGGGGTATAGTAAATTTTGGTTAGTTTTTCCTCCTCTTCCTTGGTAACGATATGTGATGTTTCTGACATGTTTATTATACATTTCAGAAAACGTTTACAGATATTTGTAGGCCACGAACCCGAGCAGAGACAAGGAGCCAAGAACGAAGGTGAGTTTTCTATCTTTTTGTGTCCTAGAGGGTGTATAATAGTCGGACAATTTAGGCTTACCCTCCTCTGTTGCAATGTAGTATTTATATATGTCATTATCAAGCTCTTTTAGGCTCCTGCCGGCCTTTATTTCTAATTCCCGTTGTTCACTGAACCAGTCAAGCTTGGCCTGCCTATCCCGTATCCATTGGGCCTGAGCATCATTAAGTTGTTCCATAGCTTTGTCGTGCCTTTTCCGTTCCGCCTCACCATGTCCTGAGAGTTTGGAAAATAGATAGTTTGTGCCACTGAATGCTAGGGCGTTTATTGCAGCGCCTGCTACGATAACAGCGATTGTGACCATATCTCTTTATTTAGAGGCGGCACTAATACTCGACGTTGTGGAATCGCCCGTCAAGTATATTCAGCTGGGCATCTTGCAACATATACACATAGCATTTAATATGCCCACTGCTAGCAGTGGCCTTTTTCATAATAGCCAGGCTAATACCGTCCGAGAGCTGTAGCATGGACCGCCCGGAACCATGTAGGGTATGGTCGGGACTGGACCGAAGGTCGATGAATAAGCCGTAGTGTTCCGTAAGGAATTGTCCAAGTGTCACGGTTGAATTAGCGTTGCCATAGAGATTTACCATGCTTTCTAGGTGATCCTTGCCCAGCATGCTGTGCGAGTACAGCTGGGAGGGCTCCCCCTCATCGTTACCTCAACCTTGGTAATCTGGGGATTGTAAAATTTTTCATTATGGCCCGCGAATGGCTTAGTTACCGAGGGGTCAATGAACAGTAGTAGTATGCCCTTTAATGATCTACTTGGAGTATCTAACTGCAGATTCCACGAAGTATCGGCTTTATTAATGGTTACAACCCAACTGCGTAGTACGCGTTCGTACGGTAATGCCATCACCTCGTACCTTTCCTCCATAATTTTAGCTAGCCCATCATGGGATATCCTATCATATTGAAGGCGTATGTTCGATACATTATATGTCCCATCTGCAGCTTTCGCCGTTGCCCCAGTACCCGTGCCTGAATCCTTAATAACGGCCCCATATGATGCAAAATGTATTACGAATTGAAGCCTATCATGGAGTGCATCCCGATAGAATGGTAGGTCACGTACTAATTCAAGCATCTCGCCCAGGGGTATGGCAAAAGTAGACCCGTATGCGAGGGCGATCGCTTTCTCTTCATCTGTACCTGTTACACCAGTTGCTTTAACTTGGAGATTTCTAATATTGCCATCCCCACCCTCTAGCCCCTGAAGCGTTAGCTCGTTCTCCCTGGTAAACTTTGGGAGCCATAAATCTCTATACGTCTGGAGTATATAGTAATCCGATATATTTAAAATCTCGTTGGGGCCGAGATTAACCCTTAAATTCTGCACGAGCGCTCGTCCGATATTAGCAACAATACCACGTGCTGTGTTACTACTAGTTAACGCCAGATCAAAGAGTAGGATCAGGCTTTTTGGAAATATAACGTTGCCCTGTCCAGTATTTGGAATACCGACATATAGATCCTCATTGGGTCCTATTGTTGATGGTGTATGGCTAACGACGACTCGCTGACGATGTCCCTTAATACCAAGGAGCGGCCTTGTCTCTACAAATGGATTTAATTTCATCCCGAACACCGTACTCATGTTTATTATACCAGTTTTTTTACAATAAATGCCAATTAATCCGGCATTTACACCAGAGGATCGGATAGGCAAGGAGGATAAGGGGGGTGATGATGGGCATAATGATGATCCCCTTCAACGGCTCCCATCAACCCAGCAGCTCCCATCAACGCCGGGGCCCTCAACGTCTGGAGAACAACAGCACACTGGGTGTACGGGGTCACTCAGGGGGCAGTTGATGGGATCAAGGGTTGATATCCTCTATAAAAAGCTTATAGATGACCTGGGATTGATGCTCGTTGCAACTGACCACGGCATGTTTGAGGAGAGAGGAAAACAACTTTTTATAAAAAGGATCGATCTGGCTGATGAAATATTGCCTGCAAAACAACTCACGTTGCGGAGTGGTGCCCTTCCAACTATTGGAGTGTTGAAGAGAAATTTAGGCGTCAAGCGTATTAGGGCCATGGGTTTTTTTAACTATGAGACACCCGACAGGGGTGGTAAAGCAAGGGCCCGGAATATTAGTG
This sequence comes from Hydractinia echinata, assembly GCA_030067915.1. Taxonomy (NCBI): domain Eukaryota; kingdom Metazoa; phylum Cnidaria; class Hydrozoa; order Anthoathecata; family Hydractiniidae; genus Hydractinia; species Hydractinia echinata. The sequence goes on from JASGCC010000010.1 coordinate 249,120, forward strand.
GAGAGATTGATAATATAGTGGAGAATGTTGAAGTGAATACCTTTGTTGGGGGTACTAAAAATATTATAGGCAACACGCAAAGCCTTATGCAAGATACTTCATTTGTCGATGATGGCCTTACCAAGCGTGAGAGAGAAGGGCTTGATGAGGCAGTACAAACGATAAAAGGCGCCCTGAAGCTACTGGAGGCTGATATAATCACATATGACAGCAAGATTAAGGTATTTGAAAAACATTTGAAGGATCTTAAGGATAGGAAGGAGAATTGGGCCCCCGAGGGCGAGATTGATAATATTGATGACCTGATAGCATCGAATGAGAAGGATATTGAGGAATTGAAGAATGTAAAAATTCAAGCACAAATTGCCCATGGTAATCTTAAAAGTAAAATTTACAGCCAGTTGAAGGTCATCAAGGATACACTGATGAAGATCACCGGGGACGACACGTCCTTACTTGAAAAACTAAAAATCTTGTTCAAGGAGCAAGGTCTGACTATCGCGAGCATCATATCCGCCATTAGCCTACTGGTTTCAACCATCGTGCTTGCAGCTACGGGAGGAGGTGCCGCGCCGCAGGCGCCGCGGGTGGTGCGGGAAAAGGCTTTGTGGAGAAGCAGCTGGAAAGATTGGGTAAATATTTAATGTACTTGGCAGGTAAGGCAGGTGCTGCATTACCTGGCATCATCGGCACGGCCTTATCCTTCATTCTGAGGATAGCCGCAAAGGTCGTCGAATATGCAGCCAAGCATCTGTACATGGCCATCGCGGCCGCTACCGGCTTTGTCGTGCTATATATTAAAAGGTCTAATATTTAGCTATCCTTTAAGCCATACTAAGGCGATTATTAATCCAACCCCCGTCGTGATCAATGCGGCATGGGTATCCTCGTGTTGGTCTTGTGGGAGTTGTTCAGCGGGATGCATAGGAGGCGGTGTTGGTGGTAGGTTGATATCTGCCACATGTCTGATAGTATGCTCGGTATGCCTAAGGGGTGTAGCATGCAGAGGTGTTTTGATAGTATGCCTAGGAGTATGCATATGAGGTATGGCAGCCGCATGCTTAACAATAGGCTTGTTATTTAGATCAACCTTGGCCCCCACATTTACATTGTCGGGGGCGATTAGGATGTTGTTATTATACCCCTTTATTTTGCCCATTCGCAGATTCATATCAGAGGGCAGCATATAGACGTTGGGCATAACGGCAAAATTCACTGGGGTTCGGGCATATTGAAGTACCTTCTGAAACTCTGTGATCTCATGCCCCACGTTCTCCTGACGCTGTACCATACACTCAAATTTTTGCATCAGGATCTGCCTTGCTGTGTAGTTGTCTGCACTGGATCCAATTAGAGATGCCTTGGCCCCTGCTTGCGATCCAAGCAACAAGATCACGTAAACCCGGATACTTTCAGTCAATTTGGTTAGACCCTCCGATGTCAAACCCTGACTTGTGGGCATGATGAATTTGGCCCAATCACCATCAACTTGGGGCCACCATCTTCCGTTGGTGACTGATGCACTTGCTGATCTGGTCTTGTATAGGCTATTAGGATCTGCACCATATTCGCGACATACCTGCGCATACCCAGAGGTTGAATAGGGGTTTTTGTACCGGGAAAAACCATCGTTAAAAGACATGGGTACTTTCATTCTTGCTAGGATACGACGCATGTGGTAGCATACATGGAATTTAAAGATCGAGTTGACAAGGGGTACGGAGCCCGTTAGATGCTTGGCGGAGATACCTAATACAGTGCTCGCGCAATGGGTTGCGAAATTCACCTGGATGTTCCAGTAGTCTAGGGCCCGTCCTCTTGTCCATCCCTGAATGACAGGGTCATTCAGGTAGGTTGTTGTAACCCTGATGGGGTATTTAGTAAACTCGGGGAATGCCACGGAAATGTGCGACTCCGTAGACACGTACAGGTCCTGATGCTCCAAGTTGGTGTAGCCAAGTGGCCATTCTCCCCTGTTGGACTTGTACTTTGCGTTGGGGCTGTATGAGTAGATATTCATTCCTTTCTTGTTAGAAGAAAAGGATGAAGCAACTATATATTACTGATATATACAAACCTACGATATTTGAAGACTACCTGGGACAGGACACGAGAATTGCCCTGAAATCGATAAGCATCAGGCCCATATGGCTGAACCTTTACAGTGATAATGAATTTGTCATACGTAAAATGGGGCCTGATCAAAGAGAAATTAGGATTGAGATTATGAACGGCCTATATAGGATAGAGGATTTGGCGGCTATTGTGAACAACCAGGCACAGGACAGGATCAAACTGTTTGTCTTGAAAAATGGACTCTGTAGGCTCCGTGTCAGTGACGGGTACACGGTGGTTATTCATCGACAGCTTCAAGACCTCCTGGGTCTATCCTACGACCCCAGTAAAAAGTACTATCAGAAGGGGGACTATGATTCCTTCTACAAGACCGACATCTACCACAAATTGAGACTTGTTTGCCCTCAGCTGGATGAAGACGGCTGCCTGCTAGATGGTAAAAAGTCTAAAATTCTGGCCCTGCTTCCCACCAAGGAATTAAACGCTTGGGGGGATATGCTGACCTGGAGTTTTGATACTCCTATCTACCTACCCCTAAAGGGGTCCACAGATCGCCTAGAATTCATGCTTACAGATGAACATCATCATGAGAAGAATGTCTCGTTCACCGGGATAACGATGCGGCTGCTTATAGAATAAATGGCTGATATAACTAAGTTGTATCCGAATCTACCAAGCGCACCAGCGGAAGATACTATACAGGAGGGAAGCCAAAAATATAGACTTGATGAAATTGGCGAAATTGAAAAGTATCTGCGAGGTGAAATTAAGGAGCGAGACAGGTTGTCAAAAAAGTTTAAGATGCATGGGACCTGGATTAGGTATTGCGATCATGGGCTACTTGGCATCAGTGTAATAACCTCAGGAGTCGGTATTGGAACCCTGTTATCCGGAATGGGTGTACCACTGGCAGTGGCAATGGGTGGACTGACCGTGGCTGTAGGGGTAGGACAGGCGGGGCTGAGGACTGTCGGAAAAAAAATGGGCGTCAAATCCAAGAAGCATGAAAATATCAGGCTGATCGCAGAGGCCAAGCTTAATTCGATAGCTGATCTCATATCGAGGGCAGTGGAAAATGGGGAGATTGATAGATACGAGTTTAGTCTGATTCTGCAGGAGAAGCAAAAGTATATAGTACTTAAGGAACAAATGAGGCAGCGTGCTAAAAGGATTGTTGACTCCATCAATGAACGGGAGCGTGCTCAGCTCCTTGCGATGGGTAGGAAGGAGGGCAGGGACGAATTTCTAAAAAACGTTCAATCTGCACAGTATGCAAGCGGTATTTAGATACCCCACCGGAGTATAAGCCTTAGTTTTATATATTTTATAGGTCCGTAGGACCTATAAAATATGAGGTGTTTTTTTTATTTTATTTTTAGCCCTCCCCTAGCAGCCATTTATTCAGTTTTGTATATTTACATTCAACAACATGGACCTGTGGGTAGTATTTGCTACCCTGGGCGTATATGGATGATATCGCCAGCACGCCACTGAGTTTGCAGGGCTCGTTATAGGGTACCGGCTGACCATGAAAGTTAGTTGTGATTGCGTCCCCGTAGTATTTGAGCTTGGCGTTCACGTAACGGTCCTTTTTTACGGGCTCTGTCGTCAATTTTTGAGATATAAGATATTCGATTTTAGCCCATATTTGCCGATATTTTTCAATCCAATTGGGATACTCCTCAAAGTCAATACTCATCGCCGGCACGGCATTGGTATTTTATTGACTCACCCCATTGGACCAGACCCCAGGCGTCTTTACCCTGAGTGCCACTACAAGGTCTCGTGTAAGATATCCTACGATGTACCGTTGATCGGCGCCTTTGTTAGAAGGAACGGGGTCTGACACTGTCAGGTGGTCCACATTGATATCAATGATGTCTGTAAAGGTAGTCGCAAAGTTGTAGAATTCTCGAGGTTTCACAATTTCATTCTCAAATTTTAGCATCTTGTTTATTGTAGTTCAAATGACTTCAGAGAATTGCATGTCATTGTACATACGCAGCCGCCACCGTTATATGTGATATGATCCTGGTAACATTGCCAGCACAACATTTTACCACCTATGATGAGCCTTCTCCCGCAGGCACATCTGTCGTACTCATCTAGTATACGTTTACAGTCCCTACATTGTTCCATTTATCTTATGATTCCAGGGTATCAAGACGATCCTCCAGGTTTTGAACCCTCCGTAATCTTGCGTCATGAATAATCCATTCATTCTCCTTATCCTTCTATGCTGTTTGATTGACAGTTAACGCACTATAGTGTTATCTTACAACCCTGTTGTAAGATAACCTTGGTTTAAATCAATGCCAGGAATTCCTTTTGCGTCAAGTCGCCCCCAAATCTGATGAGGCGCCTCCAGTCTGGGGAAGGCCTTCCTTTATAACGCCTTTTCAGTAGCCACAGCGATATTTCATATGCATTATAATACACCTTTCGCTCCTCCACGTAAGCCAGGCAGCACGCATTACTACAAAAGTAGCCCTCATACACATACCCGTCGTCGTCGTCATGTTCGCCCATATGAGCGGCCATGTTTTCCATCACATGAAAAAATCCAGATTCCGTCGTCCGTTCTGTAGAACACCAGTAACAGACTACCATTTATTATAACCATTCCAACAAGGTCCGTGGATTTCACCTATATATTAAACCTTTCAGGGACATGCCCTAACATATGGACCTTCTACTCAAGGGCTTTGCTGCACATATCCTGCGTCCTTAACCGGTCCGGCACATACTCGATCCATTGGGGGTCCTCCTCCACAGCCTTGTTGCACATGCCTCGCGTTTTGAATCGATCCGGCACATGCTCGAGCACGCGGGGCTTCTTTTCAACAGCCTTATTACACATGCCCTGCGTCATGAACCTATCGGACACATACTTGAACATATTGAAATTCTCCTCGGCGGCCTTGTTGCACATATCTTGCGTCATGAACCGGCCCGGCACATACTTCAGCGTGCGGGGATACTTTTCAACAGCCTTGTTGCACATGTCTTGCGCCATGAACCGATCTGGCACGTACTCTAACATATAGGCCTTTTCTTCAACAGCCTTGCTGCACATGTCTTGCGCCTTGAACCTATCGGACACATACTTGAATAGGTAGGAATTTTGTTCAACAGCCTTGTTGCACATGCCTTGCGTCTTGAATTGATCTGACACATACTCGATTAGCCATGAATCCTCCTCAGCAGCCTTGTTGCACATGCCTTGCGTCTTGAACTGATCCGGCACATACTTCAGCGTGCGGGGATACTTTTCGACAGCCTTGCTACACATGTCTTGCGTCTTGAACTGATCCGGCACATACATGAGTAAAAAGGGATTCTTTTCAATATCCTTGCTGCACGTGTCATCTTTGAACATCCAGCCGGGGGCCCCGTCGGTAAATATATTGCACATGTCTCGCGTCTTAAACCAGCTCATTTATATATATACAAATTTCAACAAGGTCCGAAGATTACATCTACGTATTGGATAGTATTTTTATTGCGCATGCGTTGATTTTTAATGACGTCATCATATTATAGAGGGAATTCCCTCTACATAATGCGCTAGAAATTTTTTACTCATTTGCTGTATTGATTTTTAATGACGTCATTGCACTGATTATTAGGGACTTGCGCTAGAAATGTTTTTACTCATTTGCTGAATTATAGGGATAAGCATGGCATGGTACTGGATTTGTTGTGTTTGACTGTGGTCATGCGCGTGCGCGAGATGTGCCTTGCCCTAGAAGGAACATTTCCCTATCTCTCCATACTTAAGTGACTCTTTAACGACGGACCTAGTGTGCGGGCTACTGTCGCTTGAACTACGGGTACGCCCACAATTGAAACTGATATCTTTATACTTGTGTTGAAATTCTGTCATAATTCGAGATAAACTATTAAAATTATCTAGTCGTACGTGTGTCGCCTTTCACAAACTTATGACTCATCTATCTGTGACAGTCTATAAAAAAAATTGATATTTATGAAACTACCATATCACCCACGCTAAAAAAACTGTTCACTTCATATAAATAAGACACGATATTGCTAATGACTGCTTAACGCAGAATGCCTGTATTGCTGTATTACAAAACAAAAGACTATTCTTAAATTTATATTTCTTTCAATATAGGAGGTAGGCACACTGTTTAAGCCTCGTTTCCATTTGGCTATATTTTCCGCTATAGCGTATAAAAGCTCACGAGTAATTTTGTTAGCATGTGCGCACTTCGAAAAAATTAGAAAAAATGTAAACTTTCTTTAAGAAACACCGTGTAAGCGAAATTTGACAAGGATTAAATTTAGACCCAATCCATTGATGTTTAAGATCTGATTAGATAACATCGCCTTTTGATTAGAAAATTTTTTTTTATAATAAATGCTAAGGCTTTAAGCCCTCGCGTCTCTTTTTCTATTGTATTGCGGTTTTGATGACAAAAGATAAAAAGTCATGTCACAAAAAGTCAAGGAACTAAATATGTGTTCTTTGTCACTTGATATAATACATCAATCTAGTTCGTAGTAGTAAATTAATAAAGAAAATCGACACGAATTATATCCAGTACAGTCCTAGGATCTTTCTTCAGAGATTAAAATAAGGAAGAGGTAGTTGAGATTCATTCATATCATCTTGACGCACCTAAATCTATTTTAGATTGTAACATAAATTTGGGGTTTGCTCTAAGACTTTCTTTCGCGTCTAAACGCTTTATATCCTGGAAGAAAGCTTAGTTCACATTTTCGTGAGATTCATTACTATCCGTCTAAGTAATCATCGCTTTTTTTCTGTATTTCTGTCGCTTCTAATAAGCTGTTAAATAAGTAAGTTAATACGTCACGTGGTTTGAAATTCTAGTACTGATTTTTATCGTGTCTGTACCATAACACATACATGAGGATATGTTCAGTTGAACGATGCGAAATTTGATAAAAATTCTTATACAGCACGTAAACAACAAATCGGCCTGAGTTCTAAAACGTTTTGAAAGAAAAATGCGTAACAGTGTGCCTACCTCATATATTGAAAGAAATATAAATTTAAGAATAGTCTTTTGTTTTGTAGCACAGCAATACAGGCATTCTGCGTTAAGCAGTCATTAGCAATATCGTGTCTTATTTATCTGAAGTGAACAGTTTTTTTTAGCGTGGGTGATATGGTAGTTTCATAAATATCAATTTACACTGTCACAGTTAGATGAGTCAAAGGTTTACGAAATGCGACACACGTACGACTAGATAATTTTAGAACACAAGTACAAAGACGTCAGTTTCAATTGGGGGAGTACCGATATTTTAAGCGGTAGTAGCCAACACACGAACTCAATTGTGAAGGATCTACCTTAGGAAAATTAATTTTTACAAGAATTTTTTTTAAAAACATGTTTAATTTTCGCAAGAACTAGTTTTTGCGAATTCCTGATATTACGCGAATGTGTCAAAAAAAAGAGAAGAATTTGATGACGTTTCTGCAGGAAGTAAAGACTGCTCAAATTGAAACTGACATATCTATCATATAGTGCTAGGTAACAACCTCGTTCCCAGTTCATTTGCCTTTTGATTAATTTGGCACAAATATAAGCTGCTCCGAAATAACGACTCAGGGACCAAGAGACCTTGGACAAGAGGATGGCTACAATCCTTCACAAGAATATTGAGACCATGACACTTTTGTAGCTATTTTACGAAGTTAGCAAACAGCATCAACTCGCGAATTCTACAGAAGCGTAGGTTATGTGGGCACCGTTTAAATTTCGCTAGCCACACTTTCTAATACGTCAGGGCCCTTAAAAGCTCCGAAATTTGAGAAAAATGACCACACTGAAGACAGAAACAATTAGTCCATCTTAAGAAGTTGTCCTAAGCCCACTGTAAACGCTGACAAGTTCAAATCGCAGGTATTTGGTATAGAAATATGGCTTATATAACTACTTGGAGACGAACTTTGAAATTTTCCAATTTTGTGTTAATATATTTTGTTAGGGATTGTAAGTAAGCTAGAAGGTAAAAATTTGTGTAAATTGTTTTAAAAAAGAAATCTAAATTTTAAGAGAATTAATTTTCGCGAATTTTTGCAAATAGAAAGTTTTTTTACGTGGACTGAATTTTGCGAATTTGACAAAACTCGCGAAATTCGCAAGAACTATGCCCTTAAGGCATAGTATGTTATTGATGTTACATGATGCTTTAGCTATATTTCATGTACAATAAAGGTATTGACAACCTATGAATCAAACTTACCTAATACAATTCTTTATAACTCTGTTGACAATATAAACACACGTCACCCTAACAAGCATCGAGAATCTTTTATTCATCCAAATGTTACGTAATACTTATAATCATGCGGTTTCAAAATTTCCTGACTGTAAGAAAGATTACTTTTTAGGCGCACTGAAGGAATTAGGAAATTTTAAAAATATAATTCTCTGTTTCGTAAAAAAATAGCTCTGGCAAACAGTTTGTAACCCATTCGTAACAGTTCGTACCATTTCGTAATAGTTCGTAACAATCTATAGCAGTTCGTAACAATCTGTAGCAGTTTGTAACAATCCGAAACAGCTGTTACAATCCGAAACAGCCGTTACAATCCGAAACAGCCGTTACAATCCGTAACAGTTCGTAAAAATCCCTAACATTTCGTAACAATCTATAGCACTTCGTAAAAATTCGTGATAGTTCGTAACAATCCCTAACATTTCGTAACAGTTCGTAACAATCCGTAACAGTTCGTAACAATCCGTAACAGACTCTGATTTTGAAGAATTAAGAAAGGGCTCAGGTTAGCGATGTAGCAACTACACAGAAAATGGAAAAATATGGTGTCAATATATCCTAAACACACCACATGACAAAAAGTTTTCATGTTTCATCATTCATCCTGACAAAAATAACAAAATGAAAATCATCCAACTACAAAGAGAAAAATCGCGTTGTAGATAGAAATTACTAATTGTCAAACTCTCCTCATTTTTTTTTAATTTAAAATTTTTCAACATATTTTAAGTTTACCCATGTTTGTCTGATCTCAAATTGTAACTGAGTGACATAAAAACATCACTATTACATTTACATTCAGAATAAACGAGGCAAATAATAGAGCTCAGGCTATAACCCATTTGTAATGTTTTGTACAAAAGAATTATTGAATTATAATCTAGCTTGTATGTACTTATCCTCACTGATCCAGTCCTAACTTATTTTAGCTCGATTAACACAGATTTTCCCGTTCTTACGCCCTCCTCTTCGTCGTATATCCTGCTGCAACAACAGAAGGTTGTCAATGATTTTTTATGGTTAGCAATAGCCGCACCATTTGACAGGTGTACGTCACACATTATATTCCTCCATATTTATTGAAATGAATAGCAATACGCCTAGTTTTATCAGATTATAATAAAAAATAATTCTGCCTCCGCTGGCTTTAATTGGTCGTTGTTGTTACACCATACAAGTGCATGGAGAAAATATTTCGCACCCTCGCACCCACAGGAAAACTAAAATTTATTGTGGTAAGAATGATTGATTTAGAACGGAGCTGTATAATCTGCATTTCCTCTTTGTTAAGCAAAAATAGAATCATATGATACAGCAGCAATGTGATGAACGGATGAATGTAAATAATATAAATAAGGTTTAGAGTAGTTAGAAGAATAGTGATTTCGAATTGTATCCAATGCATGCAACCCTTTTTTATATTTTGTTTCAACATGAATATCCATAACTTTCGAGGAGATATCAACCTTGTGTATTCATTGCATATTTTTAGCACAGTTAAGATTGAGAGATCTAAGGATGCAAATTGGTGTAAAAAATCACCCCTAAGAGATGCTGTTGTTTAAGCAGCTTAATTAATGAGAACAAAAAACAAACGTTTACTTGCTCGCAAAATTTCAATGAGCATATTCTTAGGATATTCTTAACTTTTTGTCTAATTCATCTTGAATATTACTATTACTATTATTTACCCAGGATAGGCTCTTCAGTTTCTATAGGAACTGTTATCAATGAGGGTCCTGCGAAGGGGGTCCTAGTGCATTTAAAGCTCCCATTTGAGCTACGGAAGGCGTAATTCTTATAGAGTATATTCTTTTTTGCGATTGAAAGATTGATCCAATAAACACCATGGTTGTGTAACGATGGCATAATAATTTTATTTTTTAGGACTATGTAAACTTGTTGTAAAGTTCCATTTTTTATCAAGTAGACAGGAAGAAAAAATCTAGAAACCTGGGGATAAGTTGGCTAAGAGATTTCATTCGCCTTGAATATGATAACAATAAACTTTTAACTATTATACAATACCTACATATATCTTATTTTAGCTTACTTGTAAATTGAAAATAACTGCAATAAAAGAATTCTGGTCCCTGGAGAATACCTTCAAGTTGCTCATAAACTTCTTAACATTGCGTGCAATTAATTATGAGAAAATTAGTAACCTATTTTTGAAATTAATGAGTTTGTCGTTTTAATTAAAAAGCCTGCGTTGGCGAAAGAGATATGGCTTAAATCGCTTACGGTCGGGTTTGTATAAAATGAGTTTATGTGCGCATGGTTAAGTGGTATACCAGCAGAATGTGAAGTCAGATGTACGCATGTGAAGTATTTTTGAAAATTAGTGCAAATAAGTGGAAGACGAGGAATTGCGAGAAATCTTTCCATCGGCTGTATACTTGAATGTAGTTTTTTAAGTAGCTCGGCGTCACGGTGAGAATTATTTTTTTGTATGACAGCATATGTCTAGGTGTAAAAACATAAAGAAAAGTCTCAGGTTAGCAGAAAAAAATGAAGAAAACTGTGGTCTACATACAATTTAGGGAGAATTCATTTTCATCCCTAGAGCTATTTTATTCTTATTATTCTAATTAATATTATTTACCCACGATAGCCTCTTCAGTTCCCAATGGTAACCCACAAACTTCCGCAGTGGAGGAAAACGCTGTACCACAAAGGCCATCAGTCGGTAAAAGTAAATATCAGAAATCTTGGGATGATTTTCACTGAATCGATCAAATCTAGTCTTTTTCCTATTTTAACATCATTTCGTGACGGAACTTCTGTTTTTCTCTTTGTAGGAAAAATTCCAGGAATCATAACTGCGTTAACATATAATTAAATCTTTAAATCCAAAAAAATGTCATCTCATCTACTGGAATTAGTGGCAGACAGTTTTTTTAATATAATTAACTTTAATACAAATCACTGTCTTATTATATATGTTCCAAACGAATCACTACTAAAGTGCTTTTGATAATAAATGAAAACCAGATTGTTATATTGCACAAATGTGTAAACAAACGAATTGCTCAAAACACAGTCTTGTTGTAATGACAGAACATACATTGGTGCAGGCATGATCGTTTGCATGACGATAGCGAATTTACGAAACAAAAACCGAAAAACACTTTTAAATCCTTTTTAAAAACCAGTTTAGCATTAAAGTGAATTCGTGGAAATATTACTTATCCAGTCTGTTTGCCATATGATATGCTTCACGTTTCGTCTCCATCCCGTTAGCATATTATAGGTACAGAAAAAACCCCAGACGAGGTTGTGATTTACCAACTTCGTACCGAATGTCTATATTTGCAAGATTTAAACGATGAAGAGGTTGGTCTTTGTTAAAGAAAAGTCTGCAGTTGATACTGGTGAATTTGGTTGAAATATCTTCAAAATAAATCCTGTTTCAAAGGAAATAAAGTGTTTGTCCATGTGTGTTTGTTGTTTAAGAGTCATATTCGTACCCCTGTTCTTATTGCAATCCTATCCCAAACTAAAAGAAAGTGGATAGAAAAGAGTAACTACTGTTCAACATTGTTCAATATTTTTTTTTAAAAATTAAACTTTATAAGATGTTGGTCACAACCTTAATTCGTGTACACAGCCCAGTGTAAAATAATAATTGGATACATCGTTTCCCAGCTGCAGTAAAACTGAAATCGTTTTGGATTATTTAAGATGCAAGTTTTCGTAACACTGAAAGATGTAAACACTTACGTAACACTGAAAGATGTAAACACTTACGTACCGTTAAGACATTAACTTGACTAATAACAATATCAAACCTTGGAGGGAAAAGATCAAACGAGGCTAATGATGCGCCGATTAAATATTTTTTTGTAGAATTGATGTTCAAATAAACATTTTCAGGGTCAGGTTTAAAATTGGATCTTTGAATTAAGAATCCGCAAGAAACAACAACCTCTTTGTGTTGTTGAACTCAAAGACCACCTCAGCAATTTAATGTTTACGTCTTGCATATGATAATGACATTTCCATAAGGCCACACACAATTAAAAACGCTTTAGACAGGAAAAATTGAGAAACCCTTGAAAAAAAAATGCTGTTTTTTAGTAAATCAAACAAATTTAAGTTGTAAAGAAGTGATTGGTACAAAAGAGATATGAACACAATATAATACTTTGGAACAGTACGCAACCACCCTCCTCTTCTCCCTCAGTGTGACGTTAATTTTGGATATCCTCTGCTTTTAGATCCAATATCGACCGAAAGACGCAATACTGTAATTATATTTCCCCCGTGTTCAAACAAACGTGACTGAAAATGCGTTGGTAATTATTTTCTTTGATAACTTAATTATAACGAGAACTGTATTTTTATGGAAAGAGTAAATCGGAAAGCTCGTAGCAATGGGGCCAAGATGGGACGTAATTTTAAAGGGCTTAATCATAACCTATATATATTGCTTGGCCCCTCCAAAATATCTTTAAAAGTAAATGCTGTCATTTTGTCACACTTCGTTGCATTTCCCTCTTCAGACAGAGAAGAGAGGAATTTATCAAGACACGAGAATTGATGTGCTTATTCATCTCGATTTTAACCCACAGACATGTTATTGTACACTGTGTTTTTCTGACATTGTGATTCGCACATGCAAATGTTACCAAGCAACACATTTTTTTATTAATTCGATGTCATTGATACGCATGTTTGGTTTTGTCACAATTACAATGAGATAATTTATCTTCCTACAACAACTTCAACATCGCGTTGAATTCGTCAAAAGCTGAGTGTTCAATGCGTGGTTATATTGTACAGTTTTCAAATGATGTTGGATATTGGTTTTGTATGTTGTTGATGATGTCTCGTTTCAAATGTGCTCAGTTGTTGTTATAACTGATAATTTACAAGCATTTTGTGTATCTCTGTTTTGTGTAGCTGTACACGTCGACAGAAACGTAGTTTTTAGATTCTGAACATTCGGTCAAAGAATAAATAGATTTTTAGAATAGGTATGTCCTGTCTTACTGACGGTTATCTACAAGACTAACAACCGTTCTTGTGTCTTTCTTCCCGCATTTAATTTTCGCGCGACCACGTTTAGCGCACAGCTTCATCAACCCATGAATGTTCTGCACGTCTTTGAATTGTTAAGGATCATAAAATCTTACCTGTTATTTTACATAAAGAGATAGCTTTTTGTGGCTAAATAGCTTCAACAATCTTGGGTTTATACCAACCAACATGGATCATCGGTGCTATTTAATTTTATGATTCATTTTGTGCGGGAAAAGCATTATAATACTTTTAAATCTTGTTATTCGTCTTCTCCGATTTCGCGTATTCTAATTTTCGCGCGCTTTTTAAAAAGAAACCATTTCATGAATTAGAACTAAAAGTCACCGTTATAAATTTGTAATTTTCAATACGCTAATCGTAATATCTTGAAAACATTTTAGGGACTAAACTTTTGTAAAGAATGGAAGCATTCACAGCATCATCAAGAAAGTTTAAATTAGACTACCGTTGTTCTAGTAATCCTTTAGCACTGATGTTATCCGTGATTAAAATACCTCCTAGTGTCTTTCTCTCTGTTTTTAAGTGGAGGTAAGTTTGAGTTTCTTAAAACATTTTTATCCAAAGCTATACAAATAACTTCCTGCATTACTCGAACATTTTTATGGAAACAATCCTTATTTCGTGCACTGTTTATTTGATGACATTGCGGTTTCTATCTGTTACGATGATAAAAATTAAACTAGTCATTCGCTTGAACCACAATTTGTCATTCTTTCAAAGCACTATCGATCAAAACACTATCTAGCTAACCTAAAGCAATCAATACCGTACGCTTCATCGATTCGTTTAATAAACACACATATTTTGCCACATGTGTTGACATCTTTGTTGACATTTTCAAGAAATATTTTGTTTGTACATAGCAACTAATAGATGGAAGCTATGCACTAGTTTAAATGTCCTATCTACGCTTGCCCAGTTTGACGTTGGCCGGAAGTACAAAATTATCCCAGTGTTAAGATTTTTCATCAAATTGGCAAGAAAGTTTGAACTCATACTGCGACGGTTAGTACTCTTTGTCATGCAGATGATTTACAAAATGCCCGGAATCATTGTAAATACGTTATTTTTTCTCTAGTTATTATTTTTATTTATGCATCCATACCTGTGTTTTTTCATGTTTTTGTGTGTTCTTTTGGTTCGTGTAATCTATATTCTTATTTTCTTTAATTAAGTGATAACACATATACTAGGGAGAAAAATAACACAGCCAAGGATAGAAGGAAAAGCAATTATATTTTAGCATATATAATCATATAACACAGAAATGTTTTGAATAAAATATAGGTTAAATGCATATTCTTGAAATATTTGCCATCCTGAATCAAGCTGAAATGGTTGTTTTGTAATTTTTGATATATTTGCGTATCCAGAACATCATATTTGAGAAAGAAATAAAATTTTAAAGTCTTTCCTTCCATATAACATCCTTCTGTGCATACATTCTTTTGATCTTGGGTAATATATAGCTACGAGTTCTCTGTTTTGACTACTAAGATTACTTTCTTATTTTCTGTTTATACCAATTTAGAAAGCTGTTAACAGAGAACAGAGAAAAACAAAATCATTTTCTCTAATTATATCTATTTTCTGTTTTTTTAGGTAAAAAAAACATTAGACATTATTAAATGCAACAACGAAAAAATATTAAACCAAAGTTACCATGTGGCTAATTTTCTTATTTTCCACTATCGCATTGGCTGGAATCGTATGCAACGTATCAATTCTAGTCTCCGTGATAAAGTATAGAATTTTACGGAAGAAACCGTACTCCATATTGGTGTCCCTCGCAGTGTGTGACCTGTTCAAAGTAGTTGTTCTTGTTAACCTCGCAATATATTCAGCAAACGGTGACTTATTTAATATATGTGCAGGAACAAGCACTTTAGGTATGGCTTTAATATGTACCACGACGTTTCATCTAGCTGCAGAGAGTGTCAATCGTTGCATGCTAATTGTCTCTCCTTACAGATATGCAAGAACAG
Organism: Hydractinia echinata; assembly: GCA_030067915.1. Lineage (NCBI taxonomy): Eukaryota > Metazoa > Cnidaria > Hydrozoa > Anthoathecata > Hydractiniidae > Hydractinia > Hydractinia echinata. The sequence continues at coordinate 264,506 of JASGCC010000010.1, forward strand.
TTAGAAAAAAACAAATGGCTTTTATTATAATGTTGCTATGGCTACTCCCAGCAATCGTGACCATACTGATCCCAGGATGCGTGTTCCAAGAGGGCTGGGTCAATGCTATGGAATTTCAATCCCATATGTTTGGCTGTCAAAGAGTAATGCGCAGCAACGAGGTTATATTTTACAATCAAAACAAAGATGACGATTGGATAATAGCGTATCACGTGTTGTTTTTTGCTTTTCCCCTACTAGTTATGGTTATATCATATAGCCTAGTGTTGCGTGTTTCGTATAGTACTGCAAATGACATGCGCAAAACTAGCGTAACGAGTGAAGTATCATCTTCGCATATTGTAAGCGAAAGTTCCTACTCAAACCCGATTATTGATATGGTGAGATCCAGTTTCGAATCGGTTATGATACCACCCACGATATACATACCGGAGAAAATAGAACATCAACCACGTGGAAATAGTATCGCTGCAAAAGCTGCCAAAGAATTTCGAAAGTTAGTGAAAGATCGAAAAAGAGAGATTAAAGCTTCAAAAACAGTTCTTATCATGATCTGTATGTTTATAATATGCAATGCACCTATATTCTCGATTGCCTGGATAGATGTAGATAAAAACGCAGTAAATAAACTGGTTAAACTAGTTTTAATATGCCTGGCTTTTTCACAAGTTTTCATAGACCCAATTGTGTATTTCGCAAGACTTAAAGACTACAAAAAAGCAAGAAAGAGATGTCGAAAATACGGACAATCTATGGTTCGAAAAGCAAGTCGGACTTTTTCACGAGAATAAAATGAATTTGGTAGTGGAGAGATTATTAAAGGTAATTTTATGTCTTTGTTACTAAAAACATTTCACTCACCGAAAATTGAGCCAACATTTAACTTTCTGACTAACACTTATCGGACACTTATAAACCGGACACCTCTAATTAACGGACAAAAAGAGTTGTGTCAGCATCACACTTAAGGTCTTTGAGTATGATCGTTATAATCGCGAAATTCCCTAAGAAGTCTTCATTTTCATGAAAGTAAAAATATATTATACGTCAAATAATTTTTTTTGATATTTTGCTAAAAAAGAACTCCACAGTATTTTTAACTACGTTTCACCTTAGAACTTTCCGGTGTCTGGTTTTTAAATAAAATGAACAATTATATCGATTTGAGCATTTTCTCTCCCCCTAAACTAAGCTAAATTTATCTTCCGGTTTTTCTGATCTTTTTGGTAGCCAACCTTTACCTACCTTCTCACGACCACGAATACTGGGAAGGCAATTTTAAATTAGGACTAAAGAAGGTAAAAAAGCAGTTTACCCTACACAGGATACCTGTCTCTCCTTCCTACTCTCGCGCTCTGGTGTCTATTCTCCATTTTGTAAACCCTGCCAATTACTCGAGGTATTTTTCTTTTTTAAAAAGGCAGGAAAATTAGCAAAACTTATTTTTAATCATTTTAAGTTTTTGATAAATGCAAAAAAATATTTATAAATTTCATTCGTTTTGTCGACCATTATCTTCAATAACCTTTTGTTTCACCTGGCAACCAGCTGAGCGATGACTTCCATTCTAGAAGATGTAAAACTTTATTAAAAAAGAATACCATTTAGTTAACTCTAGGGTGGAACACAAACGTATAGGCTTTCAATATAGTGTAACTTTTGCAGTGCATATTATTTAGTACTAAAGGTTCTTGCCTTTCGTAACTGAGGTGGTTGGGCGCTTAAGCTCTCAACTACCTTACTTTCCAAGCAGCATTTGAAGGAAAAATTATGGGCAGACTTACCTCCATATTTGAAGTAGGTCGGGGTGTTTCGGGGTCATGTTCAGTAGAAGTCAGGGGCTCGCCTAAAGAAATGTTAAGAGGCTTTGTAAGGCATTCGGCTAGATACACAATAAAAGACGTAACTAAATAAGATCTTAAAAATTTGTGCGCAATGTCTCTGTGATACACTAGTATATGCTTCTATTTCTTACTATAGTCTGATTTTTTTCAAAATGGCAGCCAAATTACTACTTTGTACGTAGGATACATGAAATATGTTAAACATGGATTTGTCCACAGGCTAATAACTAGTCCTTGACTAACATGACGCATTTGTGAATTTGCTACTTTTTCGACCCCAATTGGGTAAATTTACTGTTGAAGTATTCCAGATAAGTCAATGAATGCGCTAATAAAAGTTGCCGTGTTTTTACCGAGTGATACATTAACAAATTTCTGTTGCTGTTTTTAAACTTGAAAAGCTTTTAAAAAATGTACTTAAAGTGACGTACTCAATGTACTTAAAGTGACTTTAATCGGGCCAACGTAGCAGAGTTAAAATTTTATTACATGCAACCAGTATTAAGCAGTATTGACAAGAATTGACCAGTATTAACCAGTATTGACAAGAATTGACCAGTATTAACCAGTATTAACCAGTATTAAACAGCATTAACCTGTATTTGGCAGTATTTGCAATTATACGAGGGCGCACTGATACGCCTTTTTCTTGATAAGAATATCAGGGTGAGATTTCAGGTTAAAAAGAATAGGTCTATTGTTAAGAACATTAGAGAAGTAAGAATAATGACCAGTCTGGTTAGAACTTTGATATTCTTATTAAAAAAAAGCGTGTATTTTCCTTAAGCTCAAGCAAAACTTTGACGTCGGTCAGTATTCTTCGATATTGCCATCAAAAACAGTTAGTCGGGCTAGTATTGACACCATCCAAAACAGTAAAATATACCTTTCAATTCCATAATTGGTTTGACTTTTGATGCAACATTTCCAGCTTGATTAAGAATGAGCAGTACCTGGGGTTTAGTTTCGTCGAAACTAAACACAAATCATATAGCATAAAAACTTTTAGTAAATAAAATTGACTTTATTGACTTTTCTTCTTCGGACATAAATTTTAACTACAAATTACACTAAACCAAAATAAATTTGTTGCAAATAGCGTATAATATTTTCTTCGTCCATTACCACAATAATCTGTTTTTAATTAAAGCGCTACTAACCAGTATATTCTCTTGTTCTTGGGCAACAAAGCAGGAGCTCTGAAAACTTCCTTCGTGTGAAAACATATAATATTTCCCTGTATCAGCACTGCTTCTTTGACGTTTTCAGCAACACGATAAATAGAAACATCGTCGAAATGAGCCAGGTGACTGTTTTCACATACCATTCGGAGATGTTCTTTGGACCAAATCTGCAAATGTTAAGAATAAAGTTATGTGTACACAAAAATACAGGTTTGCTCAGTACCAACTCAATGTCTTTATTTCAAAAATTTCCATGAGACAGTGTTCTGCATGAACCTGTGGAACTACGTAATTTACGTGTACGGCCCTTAATAGGCTGCAAAAGGCCATATTACAGCCTTTACAGGCCTGTGCACGTAGTTGGCGGTGTTCTAAGGGCCTGACGTCAAGGAAAACGACTTGGGACATCGTAGTCCATTTAGACTGTTTGAACACAGCTTGATGTATGTTCCATCTGAAACGTTCTTTCGGCAATGCATTTTATAAGTTACATTTAGCTAAAACCAATAAAATCTTAATAAATAAAAACTTTATTAAACTTAAGTAACACGTTCAGTCTTGTTCAAAATATACTAGGTATGAAGTCTGAGTACTTGGTAATTGACTGTACTTTTTAGATACAAAAACATTGTCGAAAGCTGCATGTACATAACCATAAAATTAAAATTAACAAAATTCAACCTCGTCCCCAGAGTTGTCCTTTAGACAGTGGGACAGGAAGGAAATAGGGATCCTGGAAAGGGGATAAAGCAAAATTCAACAAACCCTGAACTATGAAAAAAACATTGAAAAACGTAAACACAGAAAAATGTTTTCCATATCGTAAAACTTACTACCAAGCTACCACCCTAAACATATTATTAGTAGAAAAGAGGGAAAAATTTCCTATATTGCAACGACAAGCAATTAAGAAAGCCAGTTCTATTTACGTAACACGCCTCTGAGATTGTCAATGGTCCACAACGAGGTTATTTAGTTCTAGCCTCTAACACGCATTAATTCCCCGATCTTTTGGACCATTTCAGACTGCGAACGGATTGTTGTTCACTTGACCTGCACACTTGCCATAGTAAAACGTTTTCATTATTAAAAAAAGACGCGCCAAAAAATTCGATTTATTTGTTAAAGCAAATACCTTATATACATCATGTTCCATGAGCAGTGGTACCGCAATTCGAATTCCACAAACTCTCCATAAGCCTTCAGTTAAACCTTTAAAACGTTTCATTGCGCGATGGATTTTATCTGCACCTACAAAGTACGCCTAAAATAACAAGAATTATTAGATAGCTTTTGTTTCACGTTGTTCTGCACTATGATAAAAAGAGAAAGTCTAAAACAATGACCTTTTAACATCCATATAATTCTTTGACGAAAAGTAAACATCGATTTTCCCCCCGTCTTTCTTGTATCAAAAAAGGCAAAAATCCCTGGGAATAAGAGCGGTTAAAACAAACGATTTAAAAAAAAAAGGAAATTAGAAAATGAATGGTACCTGCACTGTTGTTTCGCAAATCACTGATGCATTACGAACAGAATCCGTAAGTAATCCCATTTCTCCAATCACATTTCCAGCGTACAAATAATCTGCAGATATTTGCAAGGATGATGTTAATGAAGAGATCTGTTGAAAATCAACTGTTCCCATAGAAACACCGACGAGCTATAAGTTAGAGCATAGTGAGAGGAACACTATTAAAGCAACCTATATTTTACAGAAGTTTGCAACACAACGGAGCATATGGTCTGTTGTATTATAAAGAACAGTTATCTGCTTTTTTTTTGTTTCTTTTGTTATTTTACTGTAAAATTATTTATGTAAAGTTTCCTATATAATTTTGGAATGCAAAGATTCATCAAGAGATTCAATGATGCATTAGTCACAACGCTGCTGCAACGATAAACATGGAAAAGTAAAAAATAAGGACATGGAGGTTGAAATAGAATAATTATTTCTACCTCCATAATAAAAAGAAGGAAAAAGAAATCTATTTTCATTCCAAACACTGAGATTTATTTACTTTGTTATAACTAACGTTAAAAACTAATCCTAACTTGAACCCACGACTTTATTGCACAAGAATATCATACACTACCACTAACCACCACTACAACTGACAATCGTCGATCAACTCGGTTTGTTTTATTTCAAGGACACTTACCTTTACCATTCCAGAGATAATCAAGTAAATTCCATCACAACATTCTCCCTGTTTAACAATAGTATCTCCATAATCATAAGATGACAGTTCCGCATTACTTGTTATATAGGAGATAGCCTCCTCCTCTAGTCCTTGCAACCAAACCAAACTACGAAGAATATCTTCCGGTTTCTTCGGTGGAATATAAGCAGGAGCACGAAGTTGTTGTTTCATTTTTACTTCGATATCCTGAAAAGGAGAAAAAAGCAACCTTAAAAGGAAATGCACTTCTCCTGTGTTTTTTTCAGTATTGTTTGAAAGCGTTGTTTAGATAAAAAAAGAGAAAAAAGCATTGCAACAGAGAGTTAAATAATATAGCGTGGCCACTGTGCATTTGTTTATCATTTAAGTTTTAAATGATAAACAAAAGTTTGAACTACGTTTGAGCGAAGCTTGTGAAAGAATTCTTAGAAATTCGTCCCTCGTACATATTTGGGGTAAAATATATATCACACTTGCTACTCGATTGTAAATATTTCCGTAGCACCGTTTGGTTTTAACGAACAGATGCTCTATACGCATATTATTTACAGGAGAAGATTTACCATGCTACTATGATTTTTTAAAAAAATATTTGTATTTTAGAGAGCATTATATTCTGCTAAAATCGTTTCGTCGTGCAAAGAAATATTTTATAATCACGCTAACAAACAACGATTAACGAAATCCATGGGTGAGAATTGCTTCACTATCATTTATAGACATAGCGAACTACAATGAATAAATAAAAAACGTTTTTTGTGAGATCTAGGGGATGAGATCAAGAAATTAATTAAAAAGGTGGCTCAATTAAAGCATATCACTAATCAGCTGAAAAGCAAATTAAAAAGTTGCTGAAATGACAATACGTACACGCTCCAACTTTATTGCTTCGTGCTTATCAAGAACGCCATTTGATCGCAAGTCATTTAATGCGTCTCGTGCATTGTTTAAGACTGATCGAATCGCTTGCCTTGTTTTAACTGAAATTGCAATGCCAGGATGTTCTCTCTGAAGCAAACCTGTAAAAAAAAGTTAGTTTAAATTGTCCCAAATCAAGATCTACAACCAATAGATGCAGTATAGTGGTAGAACACTGTGGTCAAAAACTAGGGGTTTCTGGTTGAAATTCTGCTTCTGGTGGTTGCAAAAGTCACCTTCCCCAAGGAGTAGTTTAAATCGGAAAACAATTACCCCCTCTCTTTGCATTGGTCCGGACATTGCAGTGTTAGTTCAGTATGCAGTCAATACAGCTGAGAAGTTATTTTAAATGGGACAAAAAAAATCATGTAAAAATTAAAATAGCACTAACAGTACCAAGAAACTGTGAAAGTTGAAAGGTGTTGAGTCTAAAGCAAGAACTTGACATATCAAATGTTCTTCGGTGCACATACTTTATCAGTAAAAAGTAACTTAAGTTTGTGAAATTAACAAATATCTTTTCCACAACCTTAACCGACCTTTTTTCTTTTACCGATAAGATGCATTATTAAATTGCAGCCATGGATTTTGAAACGACAGTAAAAATTGATCTGCTGATCACAGAGTTAGGAATGCCACACTATCCTTTTTTTAATGTCACAACAAAAATATCCCTGCATTTCTTTATTTGCTGTATGATATCAGAGTATGAGAATCGAGGGAAAAGTACTGAATTTTTAGCAGATGATTAGACTTCCCCTGAATTTCTTTTCGGACTAGTGCCTCTTCCAATTTTTTAGCCTGTTATCTTTTGCATAATTTAACATGTTTTATAAAATCAAGCCTAATAAAGGCGAGGAGAATAACGAGAGACAGATGCAAGTGAAGAAAGTGAACACAAACCTAAACTTTTAACAACTTGAAGCCTCGTATAATCTGAACGGGTTTTTAAATCACCAGCAATTTTTGGATCCAAAACCAGTTGGTCGATAATTTTGGCAATTTCTTCTTCAGCAACTACGAATCCTTTTCCAATATCGTAACCAAAACTCAATTGGCGATTGATTCTATTATTTACCATGTCAATTAGTTTCGGAATCAAACCCTAAAGAAAATATTAGCTAAGTTAAATGTGTAATCACGAGGGACTTAAACCTGGTTCCTAACATAATTGTTGAACAACTTTTTTAATACAGCCACCGTTAAAATTTTAATATAAGCACTTGTTATACAACAAAGAAGCCACGAAAGATAATGTAGTGCAGATTTTTTCTCGCTAATAATTGCAAACCAATTACAAGGAAAACAAGTTGGAAAACAAGACCTGTTATACCTCCACAATTATCTTCGTTGCGCACATGTACAACACATCAATTATTATCAAGAAATATAAAAAAGCAAAGCACAAAAAATTGAGTAAAAGAATTCTAAAAGCTCCTACCTTCATTAATTTTAGTAACCGACCCATTCTCAAAATCTTAAAGATCTTAGCAAGTTTTAAAACACCTGGGGAGAAGCTCCCAGTTGCACCTTCGGTTACCAGATCAACAATAACATCAATCACGGAAAGTGCGACGATAGTTAGATCGATCAGATTCCATTTATCTTTGAAGTAGTACACTCGGAAGGCCAGTATCTAAACAAGAAGTTGGAGATTAAGTTGTCTTTAGGTTGCGTTGAAATTGATTAACGCTGGCTTTATGCACATCAGTTTTCGCGGGAAACATATCTCACAAAAAGCCACAAAGAACCGCATAGTTTGCAAATTTATATATTCTGAACAAACAAACAAAGGAATGACACCGAAATGTTTGCAAGGTAAGAAAGCATATTTATTTGCGTCTAAATATTATTAATCCAATTTATGGAAACTTATTGGACAAATTAAAATAAAAAAGCGGCAGTGCTGTTTATCTGCATGTCCTAGAGAACGATTATCAACAGAGTTTAGCCCAATGTTTTACGTGCTAACAAACAAAAATTGTATTAAAAAACTCAGACCATAATAAACACAAGAAAAACCCTTGGTATATACTGCTCGATCTTATAGTTCATTTGAAATTGAGCAGGGATAATTTTTAAGCAACAAATTGTGACACTGTAGTATTCACCAAGATAAACTCCACATGCGGATTCTTTTAACTTTTAGTAAGGAAAGGTTTAATTTTCCGTAAAATACAAATATATGAAAACTGAACATAGGTATAATAAAGAGTAGGCAAATTTTTCCCTAGAGCTTGTAAGGTTTTAGGTTTTGTTTCAAAATAAAAAAAACTATCAAACCCTGAGGTGAGAAAAAATTGTGAAGGAAACTTTTCACCTTTATCATTGCTTCCATTATATAGACACCACAATAAACATAATTGATGATCTTCAAGTACTTCATATACCACACTGTTTCGCTAACAGACAACTCAAACGCAATTGGTACCATATTTAAAGCAATTAATGCATTCATCACTGCATCAAATGCGACATGCGTCGCTATTAAGTAGTTGTAACGAAGAAATAAATTTCTTGGAGGTGGAACTGTTTCTGATGCTCTAACCTGTTTGAATTTTTCTAGACGGACACGCTAAAAAGAGAACGCAGTCTGATATTTAAAGTAGAGAAAGAAAGAATTGTAACTTTTACAAAAAGTTATGTCCCTAAAATATAAATATAAATATAAATATAAATATAAATATAAATATATATAAATATAAATATAAATATAAATATAAATATAAATATAAATATAAATATAAATATAAATATAAATATAAATATAAATATAATATAAATATAAATATAAATATAATATAATTAATATAAATATAAATATAAATATAAATATAAATATAAATATAAATATAAATATAAATATAAATATAAATATAAATATAAATATAAATATAAATATAAATATAAATATAAATATAAATATAAATATAAATATAAATATAAATATAAATATAAATATAAATATAAATATAAATATAAATATAAATATAAATATAAATATAAATATAAATATAAATATAAATATAAATATAAATATAAATATAAATATAAATATGCATCTCTGTGCACAAATGTGTAAAATACAAATTCAGAAAGCATAACTATTTAAAATCTGATTTATTTGGTGTGTTTTGATTGGATAACACAAAGATCACATTCTCATTTCACGTATTCCCAATTTTTCAAATCGCTAATAAAATAACCACTCTAGTAATAATTGACAACCTGGTTTGTAAACTAAATAATTTGATAAGCAGTTTGACTGACAACCTGCTTGTTTCATCAAACTCGTACTTACTGTTCTTTCCCAGTATCTTGGAACTTTCCAATGAAATGATAAATCCGTTAACTTGATCAATCTATAAGAAGCAAAAGATGAGATATAATTTAAGCCTTTTATTAACGAACGTGAATTTAACGCAACGCGAAATACTGCGATTTGCGAATCCTATTATTTTTACCCCAATGGTGATAAGATATTTTTTTTTAAAAAAAAAGAATAAATAAAAAAAGGTAACATATTTTTAAAAGATACATGTTTGATTACATCTGAAAAAACTATAGCCGTAAGAATTATACTAAAGCATATTGAAGATACGTTAGTGTTGCCATGGAAAAAGTAGTGTTGCTATGTTACATTTAGTATCAGTGTAACATGTATCTACCTGTCTTTTACGTCCAAGCATGTGTCAGCAAGATTGACAAGCACATTGACAGCGTCACTTGACAATACACCACGTTCAAACTGTCTCCAGAAACTCATCTTTTGTGCTTTTAGCATACCTATTCTACCAGCTTCCGCCATTTCTGAAAATTCTTTCGGTGACGGCACATTTACCACTTTGGTTTCGCATTCTGGACACGTGCTGTAACGTAGCAAATATGGCGGATACGACTCTGTGTCCTAGAAAGAGACGAAACATTTAATTTGACTTATCTGACAATTTTTTTTGTCCAATGGTTCCAACACTTTAAAATTTCATTAATTCTCAGGTAGCGACTTGTGTTCTGAATATGATAAATTGTTTTTTCTCTTAAAAAGTATACCTCGAGATCACTTTCGGCATATGGATTAACCATGCAACAAGCCTTTTCAGCATACGACCAATCAGCATCGGCAAGAAATCGATCAGTTTTAAGCATAGCAAATGATTGTTGTTGTCCTTGATCCAATCTAGAAACATAGTGATCAAATGTGATTAGGTTCTCAGACGGACGGATCGAGGATGAAATGACGGAAAATTCGTATCAAACGGGGAAAATCGCAATGGATGTATACACCCGTTACGATTTGAGCCTATTGTATTAGAAGGGATTTATCGCGCAATTACGATCGCTATTTTGTATGACCGCTAAGAAATCTCTTGAAAAAAATAAACTCCATGTCAAAGAGGCCTAGTTAATTGAAGATGCCGAAAAAATCAAAATGAAGAGCATTCGAAATACTGCGAGCCGATTTGCAGATCCCCTTACCTGCTCTCTAATAAGCTTTGGACCTGCAGAGAAAAGTATTGATGAGCTCTATTCCTTCATTACCATTCGTTTTATTGGACAATGCAGCACTAATTGTATACATAATTTTATAAATTTAGCGATCAACAACTTAGCTCTATTTAGAGTCGCATCATGGTCATACTTGTAAGGGATAAAAAATACGGTAATCTAAAGCTTAAACACAATAAATTTCCCAGTAACCTTTTAACAGCATTATTCATCGAAGCTTTCTTAGATTCCGATATTTCCGACATCCCCAACAGTTTTAATAAATGGCGTATCGTGGTCGCGTTAATCAGGAGAGTAAGAAGCACAATGCCAGCTGTGTGAATCAAAATCTATGAAAGATTAAAACTTGTGTTAACTCTTTGCCTTTTTACTACGAGGCTTGTGAATTAATTTTTGACTCCCAAGTTAAGCATCGGGCGTCCTAAAGTATTTTTGCATACGAAGTATTATTAAATGTGTTTTATACCTTGTTTCCCACCGTCTCATGATCCAAAGCGACTTGTAGCGCCAAAGCCAAACCTACTGCGCCACGCAAACCGCCCCATATCATAACAACAGCATCTTTCCATGGTAAGCCATAACCAAGGCGTGTGAGAAACGGACTGAACAAGATGATAACAATCGCTCTGGAAAACAGATATAAACAAATAAAAGGTATTGTAAATTTTAATTTACCGCCACAAGCCTGGATAAACGCCATCTTAGCTAACAGACCAGCAATACGGCAACAATATTATGTTTTGCACTTTCTCGCAGGGGCTTAAGCGGCAATACGGTAAAGATACGTGTAAATGTATATATCAGTGTTTCTAGAATCAGATATATATGTAAGAATTTAATTTTCTTCAAAAGGTCTTACCTGATAACAATAATGCCGAAATAGTCAACAATTATGTACAACCAATCTAATGACTCGATAACATCAAACGCTCTTTCCATGATAGCAACTCCAACCAAGAGAAAGATAAGAGTGTTTGCCAAGTAAGCAAGTATCTCCCAAAATCTTGATAAACAACAAAACATACGTAAATTTTAAAATTTTCTACTTGTTATAAACGTAACTAACTACTTGTAATATAAGAAGAAACATTTTTCACTTTAAAAAGCTCTGAGATCCCTAAAACAGCTTCTTTTTAAGTTTAAAATATTGTTTAAAAAAGATCATCGTCTAGCAAAAAAGTGTGTGGGGGGGGGGGGGGGGGGGGGGGCAAGGCCCGCCCTGACTCCATTGGCGCCGTGACCCATGTTAGGATAAATCCCATTCAATGATTAGCTGGACAGTGACCTACTTTACGGCAACCCATATGACGTTATTTTTTTGTTCTTCTTAGTCGAATTGTCATATGTACACATATAAGATCCGCCCCATAACGCCTTAACATGAAAACCAACGCCAGTAAGTTGCAGCTTTTTCAGTGCCAAAATTACAAAAAATCTGAAATTCCTTCTGTAACTTTTTTACGACTATGTTAAGTTAAAGTTTTATGTTAACCAGCTACGAATGACTAGAATTTCCCTCAAATTTCAGAACAAAGCTCATAACGTGATACATTCTTGAGAACAGTAGACAGTAATTACCTGTGTAAAAACACTTCCACTTCAGGACTTATACTCGTTCTGTGTTGATTGATTTCAATTCCCAACATTACCACGGCCAGCACACCTGACACACCTAATACTTCCTCTCCGATGTAGAATATCAAATATGTCGAAGATAGGGTGACAGAAATTTCTACCATAGCGTCGTTAAAAACGCGCTGTAACCAAAAGACAATAATTTTGCCGGCAACAAGACCAAGAGCCATTCCACCAAATGCAACACGAGGAAAGTAAAGTCCAATTTGAGTTACTAGTGATAAGAAAGAAAATATATAAAAATATTTTAATCACATCGGTTAAATAGTGAGACACACTGGGGTGCTACAATTAAAATGCTTTTTTGTGGTGTCGCATGGTGAATGAGTTTGATGGGTTTGTTAGTTTGCGAGCAAAAAGTTATAAGAGGATTAGAAATTGCAATTAGCACTGTTTAAGAGATTAACACATCTACCAAAGTAGAACTTTCGCGACCTACTGATTGTTTAATATATGTCAGTTGATGTTTTTTGTCATTTTTAAAAAGAATTGTACAAAAGCTGCCGTGTAACAATATATTTTTTCATGATAGCTGAAAATAGCAACTCATATGTTTCCTAAAAGTTCAGTTATTTATATGTATAAACATACCTGTCATCTCTTTGAATGAAAGATTGAAGAAAATGTGAAACAAGACAATAGCTGCACCATCATTTAACAGAGATTCTCCTTCGATGATCGTTCCAAGTTGCTTTGACGTTCCTAAAAAAATGTAAATAGTGTTTTTAATGGTTAGGATTCAATAATAAACGTATCTACAAATACCCTGTTGTATTGGGCTTTACCTAAAAAAACATTTATGATGCATCTCCACTTATTTAAACCACCCACTACTTTAGGATTAGATATTCTCGCATTCACATTAGTGTTCACATGAGCCATCAATGGTGGAAATAGAGGCAGTTCAGATTTAGAATGATACGATAGTTGGGACAGTAAAAACTGAGATTTGTGAGTGGGAAGGCCTGTTAAATTTAAAAAAAAACTATTTTTCAAGAAAAAAAACATTTTTTTGAAGTAATTAGTCGTTGTTAGTTCTCACTAATTAGGGGAAAAACTTGAGGTTTGCTTCAAGTATTAGGCAACGCTTTTTATATTCACGAAGTGTAGCTAAAACCATGCCGATCCTTAGATAAAAAAAAACCAACAAAAAAAACGATGTTTCCAAACTCAAGAAAAAATGGGGTCTGAATTTTAACAAAATTTAGGTATGTTGAAGACTGAAGTTAATTTACCTGAATTTTAGAAAAACATTGTATATAAACTGTCATATTTAAGAATAATTTAACCTATAAACCTAAAACTGCTGACGTATGAAACTGGAATAGAAATACGTGAATTTAAATTACCTAAACTTCCAAGCAATGCCACCACAGCAACTGGATCAGTAGCACTGATTATAGAACCAAACAGAAAACACTCCATCCAGGACCAACCGTAATAAAAAACGTATTTTGCCATCACAGCACTCAAGGCAGCGGCCATTGTCATACCTGGAACTGCGAGTATACACACCTAAATAGATGTAAAAGTGCTTACAGTTAATAAATGTACAATCGAATCCTTTAGGCGATTTTTGAAAATTTTTTATATCTTTTTCCGGAAAAATTAAATTTTAAACTGGTGGTAGTCAAAAAAATCTAAATATATACATATGTTTTTAGTTTGTTTTTTTTTTTCCAAAAAAAAATTATTAACTTCAACAAAATCACAACGACTTCCAACCTGAGTGAACATTTTGTAGAATATGTGAACATCCATTGCAAAAGCAGATTCAAACAACAGCACAGGTAAAAACGTCGCCAACAGCAAATGTGGATTGTCTACTGCCAGCTTTGTGTAACTAAGTAAGTAAAAAAATAAGTTGTTAAGTGTTGTTATTTACTTGATATAGCCTACCACTCTTTCTAATAGGCGCTCTTTTAAGCGCCTATAATAATATGACATTTAATCGAGCATGTACGGTTGTTAAATGCTTTCATCAAGAAATGCAAGCTACAATTTTGCTTGATAATATTTCTTTAACATCTTCTACCTGATAAATTGATAGCGGATATAGTCTTACACACTTGAAAATAGAGGGGTCCTTTTGACCAAACTACAAACGCTGGCCCAATTTTAAACGCGGGACTGACTCATCTTTGGACACGAGGACCCGCTAAAAGATGGACCAGTGTGTTTGCATTTAGGATGGTCAAACTATTGACTATTAACAGGCCATGGCCATGGTTAGACGAACGTAGATTAAAATTTTTATTGTCTCAAGACGTGCCAGGCCCAAATATCGACACATGGCTCTCATAATCACGATGAACCTTGTTTTATTAGCACCTGTTATTGTGTAGACCGAACTATTACAACCTGACTCATGGACTTTTTGGATACCGTCATGAGATGGTCCAAACCAAGCAATTGACACAATTCTTGAACTTTTCAACTGTCGAAATTTTTAAAAATAATCCTTAGATTTTTAGATTTTTTGCTAGTTTCCGGAGCCCGGTGCAAGATTGTCCATGCCCAACGATGAAAACATTCTGTTCGGAATTTTAAAAAGACGTTTGAAGGGTCAGGCTTGGCTGTGGACCAACATCTAGATCTAGAGTGTGTAGAGAAGAGAGGACTAAAGCATGAACAAATGTAACAGTTCACAATATGTGGTGTCCAAACTCGAAATATAATCTGATATTCTGCTGACACAAATATAGCTAAACAAGAGATGCCAAATAGCTAGCTAGCTACATTTCGATCTAGCTACTAGACAACTTGAAATGCATTACTCAATTCAATCTCAGCTTGCTAGTCACACCATATAAAATTGCAAAAGTTTAAGTTTTCCCCTTTATCATTCTGATTATTTATTTTTCTTGTTATTTATTATCCTGACTCTTCAATTGACAGTGCAGCATGTCAAAAGATGGGGCAATGCGTCAAGCCACCGTGTTTAGAGATGATCTGTCTCGTCTATAGACCGTGTTAAGATAGGGCCGTGTTAAGTTAGTTGAGAATAAGATTTATTGTGGGCCTAGTGCTGCGGACAACGTTGTATTACACAACGTGTTTACCGTTTTAACTTAACCCGATTTGTTTAGAGGCTCTTGGGTAAATATTGAAAAAGATTTAACGCTAAGCAGGAAAATTATGAAAAACATTTCTGTAAGAACACAAAACCTTTAAAATATGATGGAGATGGTGTTGTTGTAGCGCATGTTGGGCCTAAAATCATTAGTTACAGGTTTGACATACCACTCTGACACACTTTAAATCTAGTGTTATCATCCCATCAAAGCCATCAACTGACCGTGGACGGAATTTTGTAGCATGCAAGGAAGTTAGAGCAATGCTATATGTATCACTGGTAGCAATGCAATACAGCTACAGTTGAAGTGGAGGAAGAACCAACACCGTTATGATGGAATCCCTAAGGACGTTATGATTCCTGTTTATTTACCTACTTACTTACTTACCTTAAAAGGATCTTATTATTTGCAATTTTTAAGCGCCTGGAAATGATCTTAGGATATAGACAATAATCAAGGTTTTGTTTTACAAATCTATTTAAAGTCCAGAGAATGTTCTATTCGTGACCAGAATTTTTTTGTAGAAAACTTTTTTTTTATGTCATTTGTTTTAAAAGAAGGAATACTTGATAGCTAGTCTATAACGTTCTATAATACATTAATTATGATTACTCAAGATTCAATTTAAACTTAAATCTTACTTTCGAACTTCCGGATAATGCCTTGAGATTGCACCAAATGATACACCAAGAATAATAAGTACAACAGTATATGGTAGAGACCAATCTTTCATCAACTGACGAACAACAGCTAAAATTAAAAAAAGAGAGGTTATAATCAAGATAAAACAAGGTTTTAAATTGTCGAAGTTCATCCTGCTGAATTTGGCAAATTAGCGTTTAACGTATCTACCTAACCCCTATTGGAAACTTTGCCCTCTGTAGAAAGGCACAAAAGCTTAAAAATTCCTATTGTTGTTACTGACCTCCTAATATACATGCAGCGAAAATAAACAGAATAGCGTATGCAGGTGCATGCTTGACATATTCATGTCCATGTACTGTACCATTAACAACGGAATTTGCCAATTCCTCTGACAAATGGTAGTTGGCCATTTGTTATTTTTGTTTCTCTGTGAACTGTTCACATGCGTTAAATTTGATTTCTTAGTGGTCACGTCTGTTTGTTCATGTTGTTGTGAAGGCAGTAATGTCTTGTCAAAAATTTGACGTCATATGGTTTTCTGTTTAATGACGTCAGAAATAATTAGTTATGAGGATAAAATAATTTAAACACGCCAGTTGATAAGTAAAGGTACTTTAAGGGCAGAAATTTTCGCGGGCAGAAATTTTCGCGATTTTCGCGATTTTGGCCCCTTTTCGCGAAAATTTCTGCCCGGTAAGAAATTTAACCTGAAATTCGCGAAAGTTATTTTCGCGAAAAATCAACTTTTTCTAAAAATCGCGAAAGTTTTTTCCAAGTTTTAAAAGCCGAAAACTCTTAAATAACGAGGGCTCCGAGGACAAGGGTAGAAATAATAGAATCACAACGAAAAAAATAATCATCCCGAAAAATTGCTCTAAAACTCTAACTCTGAAAATGGCTCCAAAGCCCGACCCAATGTGGGGAAATCAGCTAAAAATCGAAATATCTTCGTATCAGAAATTTCAAATTTCAAGACAAAAAACGAAGAGAAGAGTGAGACAATAATTTGGTGAATTTATTCTATATAATATTTGATTGTTTTCTTATATCAAGTTTTGCCGCTTAACAACATTTCACGAATATCTCTACTCCCATTTCCAGAATCTTGATCCGAAGTTGACTTTTTCTTTCTCTTGTTTTTTCTTCAACGGTGTGGTGAGCATGCTAGTTAATATACAGTAGTATTGTTATTTAATTGGAAAGATATTCGATTTAAAATTAATTATTTTTTCATTGAAATTCATTGTCATTCGCGAAAGTTTTTGTTCCCAAAAATGAAGATTTCGGAAAATTCGCGAAAGTTTTTTCTGTAAAATTTCTTCCAGAAGTAGAATTCGCGAAAATTTCTGCCCGCGAAAATTTCTGCCCTTAAATTAGAACATTCATAAAAACTTTTTCGTTCGTTAGCCTTGTGTTACTAAAATGTGCCGTTTTACTCAAAGGTTTACATTTTACGAAAAATTTAAGTTGTTGAAATAACATTTACAAGTTGTTGTGGCTAAAGATTCGAATAAGCACCTGTTTTTTAGTCAGGGACGGTCACGGCCATTTAAATCGGAGGAAACCTAGAAATAAAGTGTGCGCATGCGCCAATTTTTTTAAAATCCCGTACGATAAAATTTGATGTCTTGATGACGTCATAGCTATTGACCTAACTGATTTAAATGCAATTTACCAATCTGTAGGAGGGCTAGCGGGATAAATAGTATTTTTAACCTTGGTAAGAGTGACCACACCGTCCAAAATGTCAATCATTTCAGCCGGATTCGCGCCCAAACAAAACACAAAAAACTTGGAAGCTAGCTAGCCTTATAGCAAATATTGCTCATTTTTGTCATATATTTGCGCTAATTCTACCCAAAAGAACGGTGTAAAATTTATCCTGAAAGTTAAAGGAACTATTCAATGATCTAATTCCAGTTGCAGTTATCTGCTGTACTTTTTTTATACGTGGTGATACAAGATTTTGCAACCACAACTTTTAGTTGAAATTTCACTTTCGTTTTGTCACAAAGATGGCTGACCCAGAGAGTCAACACAATATATATTTAACAAAACTGTGTCGAATTTGTCAGGAGCATACTGGTAAGGTCCTAAGAAATGCCTTATCCGTCACAAAATTTTCTGAAAGAATTGAAAAAGCCTTTAGAATAGACCTAAAAGGGGACATTCCAACAGTACACCCTAGAAAAATTTGTTTAAAATGCTACTCTTTAATGAAAAATGTGGAAACCAAAAATACAACACCCATATTAAATGTGAAATCATGGTTTCCACATAATCCAAGTGACTGTGACACTTGCAAATTGGGGTCTATTAAATCAAGAGGTGGAAAAAAAACCAAATCTAAAAGTGTGGGAAGACCACCGAAAGATGGTAGTATGTGGACACGACACATGACTGAGGTGTTATACGAAAAGACTCCGGCAGATATCATACCAAAGAGATACAGCAGAGAGGATTTCTCTTGTAATAAGTCACTGCCAGAATTTATATGCTTTTTGTGCAAGGATATTCTTAGAAGACCTGTAGGGATAATGCCTTGTGAGCACAACTTCTGCTTAGAATGTTTGGTACCCAATATTGAAGGTAGGAGAGAAACGGACTGGAAATGCCCTCAATGCAAACTGCTTATAAAAAGCAACCAAATTAATCCATCAAAAAAGATACAAAATCTCACAAAAATGTTATCGACCAAATGTAAAAGATGTGGTCATTTATTTAATTTGGACGAAGAAAAAGAAAAAAAACAGCATGAGGCATCGTGCATCAGTCAATCTCCAACAATCAATGATGCAAAATCTGATGAAGCAGTTTTGCAAATCATCAGGAAAAAAATGGCCGAATCAAAACTTCCAAATAAAAGCATTGTATTCAAAACAGCTGGTAGAGTAAGTACACATTTTTTTTAAGAAACTGGTTTTGTAAGGCAGGCTCAATGTTTCTTAAAAAATCAATCATTTGAGCCTGGAATGTTTCTTAAAAACCCACATTAATATAAACTATACATATACATAACATATTTCAAATTAAATTCGAACACTGTTTACACAGGTGTTGACAGAAAAGGTCTATTCATTATATTCTCCATTCACATACGACATATCGTTTCTCTGGAAACTAGTTATGCTTTCTGGTGTTTCAAAAATGACGTTTGTGTGAAAAAATTTTCTGGGTGGTATATAATGAAAGCTTGAATTATTTTCAGCCATTGGTTATGACTTCAACACCAACACCTACAAAAGAAAGTGATATTGCAAGTACAAAGACCATTCAAAACAGAACCAAATTTTTAAAAAATCAATTAATTGCAACATCTGGAAAAACTAAAAATGCAATTATTAAACAAACTGGAAAAGTTGTTAAGTCATTTTCTTCCGACGACAGACAATCTATCTTGAGCAACGCAAACATTCCTCAAGCAGAAATTGATGCTGAATCATTAGTGGCTATGAAAGTTGATATGGGTATACCTTGGGAGAAATTGAAGACAATGGGCAGGTGAGTATACCCCAAAACTTTTATTATGACACCCCTTATGTGATTTATTTTTAAATTCTTCTAAACAAAAATATTTTAATCTTACAGATGGCTGAAAACATTTGACATACAGCCTGCATCACATAACAAGCAAAGACAAGTTGCAAAAGCGTGGTGTGGTGAGGATGTTATAGTTGAAGATGCACCATTTACATTCCCAGTTAAGGATATGAAGGGGGTTTTTACAATCCAAACAGCTCCATGGGCCTATATCAATGAATTACCACAACACATTGTTAATCATTTAGACTCATTGGCAGAGTAAGTTTGTATTTCAAATTATATAAACAAGGATTACAGTTGTACCTGCAGATGGTGAATATCTTCTTTTCTTTATAGAAGCAATCTCATGGTTGACCATTCATTCTTGAATAATGAGATCCAAATAAAGTTAGGAGGAGACCATGGCGGCAAATCTTTTAAGATGAATTACCAGCTGTGTAATTCATCAAAGCCTAATAATAAAGATAATACAGTGGTTTTCAGCATATTTGAGGCCAAAGATTATAGATCTAACTTGATGGTTGGTTTGTCCAGATTCACCAAACAAATAGACCAGTTAGAACAAATGAAATGGAGGTAATAGCAAACACATTGTCATAGTCCATAAACTAATCACGTCTGCAAAGCTCAAATATTTGACTATAATGGTTGTAATTACTAGGAAGCTCATTTTCCAAAACTAGTCATAGTAGCAATACAGTAGTGAATAGATTTACAGTTAGATTTAATTATTCTTATAGAGGAAGATGCATTAGAGTATTTATGTGTGGAGACTATGAGTTCTTGTGCGTAGCATATGGGATAACTGGAGCTAATGGTATGCTTAGCTATCTTACTTTTTCAGGGTGAAACTTAGAAAGTGAAAATAATGACTTGAAGTTAAACAAATTTAGTTAGAGAGTTTATATTCCAAGTTAAACTTTATAATAATTCCAAATGTCTGTTCACTAAATATATATAATATATATTTCTTCAGGGAGGCATAACTGTTTATTTTGCCACATTACAAAAAAAGAAATGCAGAAGCCCAAAGCTGAAAGAGAAGCAGTTACCCAGCGAACTTTAAAATCTTTGACAGATGACTTACTGGCATTTCGCCAGTCAGGAGGTGACATCAAAAATGCCAAACACTTTAACAATGTAATTCATGAACGGTTATTCAACATTCCAATTGACCAGGTATATATTCAATCTGATGTTTTCAGAATTCCAATTAAAGTGAATTTGTAAGTGAAATAAGACAATTCTTCAGTGGAATTAATTTTATAGTTATTTCCTAAATAATTTTTAATAACCGTATTTTTAGGTTGCATTGCCTGCACTACACATCTCCTTAGGAACCTTCCTTAAAATATTTAATATGCTTGAAACTGCTTGCTCAGATTTGGACATCAAATTGACAGCAAATGGCCAAAGTTTGGATCCTGATGCATTAACTTTTATTGAGAGATGCCAGAAATTGAAAGATTGTAAGTGGGTTATAAAAGACTGCGAGGAAAAGATTGAACTCGTTAATCAGGCATTGGCTGTTGAAATTTTTCGAAATCCCGAAAATGCAAATGAACTCCGGAACATATATGAGCCTAGAATAGTATTCTTAAGTAACAAGTTAAAAGAAAAGGTATATACATAATGTCTCCACTTTTTTGTTCATAAGTCTGTCAATTTTAAAAATTTAACATAAATAAAAATGAAAAAACTGATTACACAGCCAATTATTAAATGGTAATTTACTAGTTAATCTATGTCAAAATCAAAAAAATATCATGTTAAGACCTGTTGTAACATATTTGTGCTAAAATTTTTATCATAGTCTAACGAGGCTGAAAAAATTCAAAACGAGTCAGGAACAGAGCGATGGGATGGTCCTTGTACAAGGAAACTTGATGAAACTTTAAAACTGTTGAATGTTGAACGACAAGCGTACCACGGGCGGAGTTTTGTTGGCAACCATGTGCATAAAATGCTCAAGGTGATTTGCAATTTATATATAATAATTATAGTAGTAAATCCAGAGTAATATCAACCACCTTCCTATATAATTATGCTAGTTTTAATGATTTTTGCTTGGTTGTTGCTTAGGCCATGCTAGAAACAAAATAATTATCCCACCCAAGGTTACACAATATGTGTATTTAATTTTCAGGATGATAACATCATGAAACTTTGTAACTCGATACCTGAGTTGATATGTCACATGGGATATAGAGGTACAGATGTTCATAAAGAAGCCATTGGAATCTGTGTTAAGTTCAAGAAGCTTTTCTGGTACTATGCACAATGTCATGCGTTAATGAACAGTAGAGAGAAATTTGACGAGAAAATGTTGAATGATTTAGGTACCTTTTTATGAATAACTTTTCCATGTTATGCCAAAAAAAACTACAATCAAAATTCATAAAAGAGAGCTTTATTGCTGGGTGTCATGCATATGTGCTTGAATGTTGCTACAGAGTAATTTGCAGCCTATTTATTTTATAGAAACTGCAATTGAAAACTTCATGAACTATTACCGAAAAACTTGGCCAGATGCGTCGATTACGCCAAAGTTACACATGCTGGAAAATCATGCGATTGATTTTGTCAGAAGATGGGGTACAGCATTTGGTTTTTATGGAGAGCAGGGTGCAGAGAGCATTCATCCAACATTCAACAAGTTGATGGCTACTTATTGTCAAATGAAGCCTCCCACAAAGCGATTGCAAGCAATGATGAACGAACACCTGACACGTGTCCACCCCAGGTCGCAAGTGCTTCGTCCCTCAATTAGGAAAAGAAAACATGAGGAATGACACTAAAATGACACTTAGGCCACCATCAAAATATGTTATGTTTGTGTCCTTAAGTTCCTGCAAAAATGAGAAAATGAGTAGGTCGGATTTTTCCTAGGGATTTTCAGATAGGAGCAATTAAATTTGTTCCCTGGACTAAAAAACAGTATAGCGCTACTCAACATTGTTTGCAGACCCTTTATACCACATAAGCCAACTGATGGCTTGTTCTCTTTTTTTTTAATTTCCAATCAATTATAAAGCACATCAATTAAATATGATTGGATAGATAAAAAGATATCACGGCATCCAAAGGAAAGGAAAAAAAAATTCCCGTTTTTTTTCTTCGACTTGTCGACTCGGGTTTTTATCACCGCAAGCAAGTCAGTCGGAGGACGCAAACATAACATATTTTGATGGCAGCCTTACTGTACTGTGCGTGGCTACCATGTTATGTTTCTAGGATGTATTTCTAAAATTTATTATAATGGAATTAGATGATAGCAAATATGGCTACTTCGGGTATTTTAAAATTTTTTGGCTACCTTTGAGCTATAATGGTGCTCACAAAAAAAAGTACAGCAACATCACTCCAATCAAAATAAGTTCTCCAAACAATACTCTATCAAAAAAAATTTACCTGATATTCCTAGTTTGGGTAGAACTTGAAATATCGTGTTCGATTTCCTTGCAACCACATTTCCAAGACGAATCCAGGTTGTCTTTTTCAGCCATGTGTCACCGCAGCTTATCGCCAAAGGAACTTGCTATTTTGGGCTTTCGTTCATCCGGCATGGTTTATTTCTCTAAAAAAAGCTGACCAAGCTCCCTCTCTTTTCCACGGGGCCTAAAATTTCATGTTTTTTAAAGATATTCTTCGCCGCGTCCGCATCCCTTGAGCGCAGGAAGCCATTATGGAATTCGGAAACCACGCGTGATTTTTAAAAAACCCGGCGCATGCGCACACTTTCCTTCCATCGACAGATGGCCGTGCGGTAAGCGCATTAAAAATATCCAAAAAATGCAAGTAGTTTGAAAAAAGGAATAAAAAACAACGAAGCATAGAAGTGACATGCCACTGAATGGAGCAACCTTATTGGCTTTTCTTCGAAATATCCCAGTTTCTCAGTTTTTCCAACTTCCGTTTATTTGGTACTTTAGAGTAACTGCTCAAGACGGTTTATTAAATTATTTCACTTATATCGGCGGTTATCGAGAGAGTTGCCAAACCGACTATTTTCGGCAACCTCACAAAGCAGTTCGAAAAAGAAAGATCCTAACTTTTTGTTTCTACATTCTGGTACTAAAGGCACCCAGCATGAAAAATGAATTTTTATGTTGCAGAGGATAAAAAGTTGCTTAAGAAGTCTTGCTTTTTGTTCTTAAATCTAAAATATTTAGGAAGGAGATGAGGGACTTCGGTACCTGCAGAAAACAGCATTTTCAGCGTTGTTTCCTGAAGCACACATGGTAATCAGCTCGCTGCAAAGTTTTGTCAAGGTGATTCTGTTTGTCCACTTCAAGAAATAACCAAAACAACCATTTGCAAAAAAAAATAATGTCCAGGATTGAGGTTAAAGTTTGGTCTTTTACTTCTTGATGAGAATATTTCTTTACATTTTCACGCACGTTTAAATGCTTTATATATATTGGGGCTACTGCTATGATTACCTGCTAAAGTACACAGGGGATTACTCATTTTTATTCATTATTAGCCAGTCTTAATTTTTCAGTCTGTTCAGTTTAAGCGTTTAAATACAGCTACAATCTTTTGGACAAAAATATTGATTTCGTTAAGCGTCAAACTGCCAGGCCCTATGACAGGTTGCAAAATCGCTGTTGCACACGCTAGGTGAGACGAACAGCGATTAATTTTTGCAACTCGCACTCTCAGTGTGTCCACGAAATAATCCACGTCGGGGCCAAAAAAGGCGCCGAAATTGGTAGAAAATTTTCATGCTGATGTCCACCGCAATTAGCATGTTATAAGTGAACATAAGTTTACTCTGAAAATTAAGATGTTAACTTTTCGAAATTAGGTAACTTATATTAACATATGACTCAGATTGTAGCTAGGTGATGCTGTTTACACTCAATAATTTTTGGAACTCGCTTGACTATTTCACGTAAGGCTGTGTAATAACAGAATGGGTATCTAGGGCGTGTTTAGTCGATATTAACGTATTTTTCGGATATATCGAAAAGGTTTCTATCACGTTAGTTTGGCGATGGAAAGTTATTATGCGCAAGCGCAAACATGGCGTAATTTTTTTCAATGAATTCAAGATGGCGGCCATAAAATCACGCGCCCTCCAGAAATCCATGAAAATCAACAATAGTGTTTTTGTTTTGGTCGCGCTCTATTAACAAAATTATACCGCTGACTTAAAAAGAAGCCGAGGAAATATGTAGAAGCAGGCATGTGTGACAACGGATGTATTCCAACAGCGTGCGCTATAAGGCTTTGGAACGGAAGAAGCGAGGTACTCAAAATCTCTCTTTTTATCACCTATGACAGAAGAAGTAAAATAATTTAATTTCAGAAGTTTTTCAAAGCGTGATGTTGGATGTTTTAGACTCACAAATGATTCATCTTTCCAGAAATACCATTCACATTAGCCTAACAATTGATCTGGCAAAGGTTTTTAGCTGATAATTTTTGGAAAATTTTACAAGAAAAAAATGATATCGAAATACGATTAAAGGTAACGTATGTCGTTTGTTTTGCTATTGTACGTAAGTTCTGTTCATTCCTCCGTTTCTTTACGTTTTTTTGGCTGCACTTTTGGCCTCATCTGCAGTGACCTAGGGTGAACACGGATAAAATGTTCCTTCATCATGCTCTTGACCCTTGATGTCGCTGATGGCATTCGACAAAAAATGCTTTTTAGAGCATTAAATTCCGGATGAATTCCTTCTCCTCCTTGCTCACTGTATATGCCCAACCCAGTAGGCCATTTTTGGAGAAATGGAATCACATGGTCTTCCAAAATATGTAATTTTGGGGTTATTGTCCCATTTGGCCAAGTTTGACGGTAGTAAATCATCAAATCAGATATGGCGTTTCCTAAAATGATATATAAAAAGGCGTATATACATTTTAGATATCTATATACAACTTACAGTATATATATAGCTAACTTACGCAGTTCTGTCAACTTTTTATCGTCAAACAATTCGCTTTTACTCATGAGGTTGTGACATTTTGAATATTTTAAAAACAACTCTTTAAATTGTTGACTGATGCTAATTGATTCAAAATGAACATTACTGCCGCGAAATCCAAGTTGTGTGATTAAAATTGGCAATGAGTTGCACAGTTTCACGATATTATCAACCTAAAGAGAGAGAAAAATAAAAAATGTGGTAATAGTAAATATTTAAAGTGACTAGCCCCCCAAAATACAGAAACCTATAACTAGCAGATCATTATTTCGGCTGGGGACACCTGAAAACAAAAGGAACAATATTTTAATTTTGAACTTTTGCTGAAAGCTATGAAATTGATTTTAACCTTTAGCATTTTGTGGACGTGATTACCAACAAAACTCTTTCCATGATAAGCTTGTCTTTGTACATGAAGTTGACATAATGTCTCGTCAAGCTTTTGTACACATGGTCCATAGGTTTTTTTAAGCACTGGTGATTTCATCAACTTTGACAATTCTTCCTCCTAGTAAAACAAGACACAATTGCATTTGTTATCAAAATTTTAAAACCAATTTTTTTTTTCAATATTGCAAAAAAACTAGATACCTTTTCTACCGCTTTATTCTGGAAATATTCCATCCGTGGTTCAAAAATCTCCCTAATTTCTTCTTCTTTTTCTGGATTTTCAAGCATGTTTTTCAAAATTGCATCATTAACTAACTTAACTTTTTCATAACAATCATCAATTTTGTATTGCAAGTTTTTTACTTGCGTATGTAATTCAGCGAAGATGGTAATATCACTGTCGCTTGTTGGTATTCCTTCCTCTGCATTGGCAATTTTTAAATCCAACATTCTGCATCTTTCTTCAAGCATGTTGAAAAATTTCAAGTATGTCCCCAATGATATGTGTAATACAGGGGGAGCAACCTAAATATAGAAAACTAAACTAAATTTACGTTGTATAACAAAATATTTATAAAATATTTTGACTGGTAAGTCAACTTTGAAAAAAAGTAAAATTATAGTTATACCTGATCAATGGGGACATTAAATAATGGCTCACTAATAACATTATTAAAGAGTTTAGCTCTCTTTATGTTTCCTCCATCCAGCATGAAACTTTGAAAATCATTTTTCAAAGATTCCAAAGTACGGGTCCCAAAAATTTGTCGTTCCATTTTTGACACTTGCATTTGGGAATATGTAATGTCACAATACAAGCAACAATGACGACCTAAGTTAACAAAAAAGGTATCACGCCACATGAAATTATGCCACTAAAATTTTCCAAATACTAAAAGTGAAATTAACATTCTGAAAAATATGTTAAATGTCCAATTGTTTTCAAAAATTGAGAGTTACCATTTGCTCCTGTAAGCCCATACGCTGCACACAAGAATGCATAATCTCCAAACATAAATATGCGTATTTGATGATTCCTGAATTTAATTAAAAGTATAGGTCATTTTTGACAGAAATATTTTATTCACCAAGTACAGAAAGTATATACTTACATCCATTTACTGGTTTGAAGTCTTTCTACCTGATTTTTAAAGGATTCCAATGCAACTTTTAGGTTCAACCTGTAGTCTTTTGCTTCAAAGTAGGAAAAAACAATTGTGTTGCGTTTGTTGTTTGGCTTTTCTACGTTACAAATTTGGTAGCTCATTTTGAACGAGCCACCACCATGGTCACCACCTATCTTCACATGAACCTCGTTTCCCAATCCAATATGGTGCTTAATTAAACTGCATCTTAAGGGAATGTACAAAATTTTAGTTAACAAGCATGTTTTGTGCCTAATGAATAGTATCAACAATGTCAATCTGTGTTATGAACAGTATCTTACTCATTAAGTTTATCCAACTGATTCAAAACATGAAAACTTAGGTCAATAATGTATGCCCAAGGTGCTCTTCTGATTTCGTACTTTCCTTTGAATTCTTTAGATTCCATTGTAAATGGTGTCTCCTCAACCATAAATTCATCACCGGACCATGATTTCGCTAAATCTCGTTGCTTACCAATCGAGGCTGGCTTTACATTAAATGTTTTCAGCCACCTGTTTAAAGAATATCAAGGTAAATTTAATTAGATAATTTCATTAAATACTCTTTATCATGATCTTACATTTTTTTATAAACAATTTTCTATTTTCACCACTTATTCGGCCCAGCCTAATTGTTTAGCAACCGTTTAAAATGGTCTTGTTTAAAAAACAGTGTACCTTGCCATTGTTTTTAATTTCTCCCAAGGTACACCCATGTCCGCCTTCATTGCCACCATACTTTCTTCATCAATTATTACTGGTGGGATATTTCCCAACTTTAAAATCCGCAATCTTTCATCATCATCAAATGATTTCACCAGTGCTGATGTTTGTCGAGTCAATGATTCTATATTTGATCCAGCTATTGTATCAATGCTTTTGCGAATAATGTTCCCTCTAATCTTTACTGTTCGGGTAGACGCTGTTTCAGTTTCAACATACGCTTTTCTTGTTGATGTTATGCACACAGGCTAAAAAGGGAAAGTTATTTGCGAGACAAATTTTGGGAATTTTTGGAAAATTCTGAGAAATCTGTAATCCACCCAACATGTAAAATTGATGTAATTTTTAAGCATTGTAATATTTTTTGTAGTAGGAATGGAATGGTGCGATATAAATTTCTTTTCTTATAGTTGAAGTTTTTACAAAAAAAAGTTTCAAAAAATAATGCTTGCAAAGCAAAAGAATTTAGGTTTTTGTTATGTATTTGCTTTAATTTATTTAGACCAATCACTTACCCTTGGGCCACCAGATTTAAATTCCGCAACACCCGAATTGCTACTGGCTAACTTCTGCTTGATTACATGAAGTGCTGCGTCTTCCACTTCTCTTGGAATTTTTGAGACATCGTCCATCATAAAAATGTCATTGACCTTCATTGCTGGAGTGCTTGTTGCTTTTTTTAATTCATTGCAATAAGATGGAATTTTTTCAATATCCGCAACAGAGAAGGTTTTGCCACATTTATCTATGCACTCAATTTGGAGACATCGCAGCATAGCTGTAACATTTGTGCTTGGACTTAATATTGAAAATTGACTACCGCATGAAGGACATACTGTTTCGCTTATTCTTCTGCCTTCGATTTTCGGTAAAATGCAGTTTAAACAGAATGAATGCTGACATTCTTGGAGAATAACTGGAGAATGAAATATTTGCAAACAGATGTCACAAACACAAAGCCTTAAGTGTGGATTATGTATCTTGCTGATGTTATCTATATTTAATTTGTCATGTGGAAAAACATCCTTTGGTGTAATTGACTGTAGTGATGTAATAGCTTCTCTGTTCCAAATCAAATCATTGCTTTTTCTTCTGCCTCTGCCTATCCCTTTGTTGCTCTTTTTTGGTGGCCTGCCACCTTTTTTTATTTTTGGGACTAGCTGACAAACTGAACAATTGTCAGAATGTTGTTCCCAAGTTGATACTTGAAATGTGGTTGCCAATGTAGAATTTCTTGTTTGGCTATTTTTCATTTTGGCATAACAATTTAAGCAAATTTTTGCTGGGTGTACATCTGCTTTATCATTTTTAATGTCTATGTAAAAGGCAGATTTTACCATTTCAGAAATATTTTCAAGGTGGTACTGTTCTTTCTTTAATTTGCTTGAACATATTCGACACAGGTAGCTTAAGTTTTCTCTGTGAAACATGTCGGCCATTATGAATATGCTAGCTACCCCGAACTTCCTTTTTCCTTTATATTTTTTTGAAACTAATTGTTAGGTTAATTTGATTTAATGTTTTGAGTTGGCAAAAGATCAATTTTTTCAGTAAAAGTTATCACAGTTTCCAAAAAACTTTTAAATATGTCAAAATCTGTGTTCAAAGTTAGCGAAAATTCGTGGTGATCGACTAGGTTTTAAATTTACCGCCAAACTTTGCTAAACCGGTTCAAAGTCCAATGTTTTTGTTTTCCGTATACCTTGGTCACACTTCTTGCGATATAAGTTCTTAGGCAGGGTACTACAGTTTTCTAACTTCAGATTGAAGTGTTTTTTTCAGACAGGTGTAGCCACGCATCGAGGAAAAATATAACAAAAAACCGTTGTCACGGAACTTTGATATTTGCGCATGCGCATAATAACTTTCCACTTTTACGGGCTTCCAGACGGACGTGCTATAATCTAACTCGCAGCAGAAAACTCGATTTACACTTTCATGCAAATCACAAGTCTTTTCTTTTGTGCCGCGAACCTTTAAAGCCTTTGGATCTTACAGACAAAAAGAAACTGAGTCTTTTGAAAGTATATGCTCTTTTAAACACACAAATCAATCTGGAGGAATTTCGAAAATTACTAACGCAGTCCAAACTACAGTAGGACTTCCTTAATCGGTACATTTTTTAAACGAATTCGTTAGCACTAGCATAAAATTGTCGATAAAGTTTAAATCATAGTATTTACTTGTACTTTATAAGCTTTTATTTAATAAAGCACCGGATTTCGAATATGGAGGCGAATTTTTTGAAACAGGGGGAAGAGGGCAATTTATAAGGATTTTTAAAGCTTGAAAACCAACTTATTTAAAACGTGGGCGCATATTTTTGTCAAAAATATTTGTTTACTTGTTATGGTCAATGTCTTTAAGGTTCACGGAAAATCAATATAACTTAAAACTAGTGGAGTTAAAACTTTTTGGAGAAAAATTAATTTTGTTAGACCAAAATAAAAAGATAATGTTTCCAGCTTACCGGGTAACGAAAAAAAGTCATCTGGGTGGCCGCAAAATCATTTTTTAATAGCCAAAGTTTTAGTCTGCAGGCCTTTCTGACACCTGTACACGCGGAAAAATTAAATCTTTTTATTTTGGCCTTAGAGAAGCACGCGACAATTTAATACACATTTAGCTCGAACATTTCTCCCGAAAAATGTAATTGGCAAACACCCTTTAATGCCAGACCAACTGAAACAAATAACTTTTCTCTTTGAGCATTTCAACGAAAAACACTGCAACAAAACAAACAAATAATTAGAAAATCATGGTATGCAATATAACAAGCGCAAAGCAGAAAGTAGAAAACAAAAAGAAAAAGAAAAGAGAAAATACCTTCTATAAAACTTAAATAAAAATATTTTCATATACATATATAGTAGACAATAAACGGCGAAACCTTATTAAGAATATACTTTTTTATTCACACGGATGAAGGAAAACACAGCAAGAGAACCAAAGGAGAAACAGCAAAACATATTTCTTAATTTAAAACCAAACATAGGGAAATTTACCAACATTTAACCAAACAAAAATAAATATACGGAGAATTGAATAACTGATCATAATGAAATTACTTTAAAAGTGGTTTGTTATTCAAATGTTATTAACCAAGGCAATTTACAAAACTTCAATTTCCCCTCCCAAATTTCGAACATAAATAACACTCTAAAGACGGTCTGTGCTGTCTTCCACATCTGAGAGAATTTTAACTTCTTAAAAATCTTCACCAGAATTCTTTCTCCATAAACATACGCCCACACGAATATTTGCTCTAATATGGAATGTCGATGTCATTCTTCCGGAAGCCACTAAAACGAATATTGCGATAAATTTGGGAAACGCATGCACACAGCTGAACGATTACACCATGCTATTCGGATCATTTGCCACATAATTAACTAACTACGAGAAAAAGAAAAACAACTACAAACAACGGGAAAATACTTCAAAACTGCCTCCCTGCATCAAGATTTTTTTGTGTGTGTGTTGGCAGGGCGGGGGCGT
This sequence comes from Hydractinia echinata, assembly GCA_030067915.1. Lineage (NCBI taxonomy): Eukaryota > Metazoa > Cnidaria > Hydrozoa > Anthoathecata > Hydractiniidae > Hydractinia > Hydractinia echinata. Next base: position 295,735 of record JASGCC010000010.1, read on the forward strand.
GTGTTTTGAGTGGAGTGTTTTTTTTTAATTTGCGGAACTTGAATAAATAAGTGTATATTGACATCAGTTTAGTCACACAGATATAGATCAATCTGTCTCTGTAATATGTCAGCTTTTATCAGAAAAGATGCCACAGTGGACCTAGTTAAAAAGTCAATCCATTATAAAAAACTTACTTTACTAATTCCTGGCATCATTAAAATATTTCCTATCACTGGAACTCTCCGCAGAAAGTTGATAACAACTGGGAAGAAACCCCTAAGGACAAAAATATAGCACTCATTAATCAACAGGACTTGTGCAAATACGCCAACAGTTTTGAAAAAAGCTCAAAGAAAACTTACTTAAATAACTGCACAAATCCATAAATTTCAATCACCATACCGATTACTGGCCATCCTAATAAAACTACGAGAATCCCACCTAGAAAAAATGCACTACCACGCAGTTTGTCTTTTTGAAAGAAGAAACGAAAAGTTCTTTCCAAACCAATAACTAGAGCTAAACCAGATATAAACAATATCTATAAATAGAAAAAAAATCGCAATAAATAGTACAAAACACACGTTTTATTAGGTAGCATACATACTTATAAACAAAAAGCTCAAGAACAAGAATTCAGGCATTTACTAAAGCATACTCATATATAGGGGTATTATCTGTATTTTGAAAATTTGTTGCACGTAAAACAAGAAGCAATACTGAAATCTACACACAAAAACGGACAAAATAACCATAAGCATATACCTTAACGGAACAAATTTTCGTAATTATTTAATTTTTGCGAATCCAAACTTTGCAATTTTTTAGATTTTGCAAGAATCTTATTTCACGGATGGATAATTTCAGTATATTTCATGAACGGCAAAGCACTAGTGATTGCAAAAAGACATAATTAGCATGTTTATTGTTTTTATTACAAGTTTATAACTATTAATCAAATAGTTTTGAAAAAATACATATTGTGAGAATTTATTCTCGCGAATGGGGAAAGTGGCAATAATAAGCATTTCACCGGAAGCCAAAAAAATAGAGAAATCGAAACTCAATTCTCGCGAGAATTTATTCCATTTTTAAATACAATCATAATAATGTACCTACATTTCCTATTGCTAATAAGCCTCTATCAAAAAAGAGCATCATACCAAGGAATAAAAATACCAGGCCAAACCCTGTGACACCGATACCAATTTCTAAAATTAAATACATAAAAAACTATACAGGTATATCCAATTGACTTCGGGCACAGGAAGCAAAAATTCAATGTGCCACACCCAACTTATCTTTACGTGATGGGGTCAAAAATCACACATATTGGATTAACTAATATTCCAAATAAGGAACAGTTGGTTAACTCTTGCTCCTTTTACACGAAACTACGAAAATAGTGCAATGAACAGAAATAAAAGTAGATTTTCGTGTTCCATTACACATACACACATACTAATGGGCTCTTGTATTAGTATTTTGAAAAAAATAGCATAAAAAGGAAACATGCCCAACTAATGCACTTTATTGTTTATTCTCATTCTTATGGTTCAAAGTGAAGGTGAAGATGAATTATGTTGATTTTGTGGTTCAAGGTTGGCCAACAAAAGATCTTTAAGTGTATCTTGAAAACAAATTCTTCTGATTGAAATAAGTCAGATAAGGTTTAAATTGAGTGCGTGTTATGTTTGGGACTGAATGCTTTATCAGAACTGAATTAGTTAAAATAGTTTGGACAGAATACATTTATACATATAAAACCACCAACAATGGACAGGCACACTTATTCCTGGTAGGTAAAAAATATAAACAACAGATTACAGAAATCAAATAAATCTATCTTAAAAATGAATTTGCTATGCCTGCTTAAAATTGGTGATTTTTTTACCTAGATATTCGGTGAGGGATAATGATCCTCTGACTCGACAAGAGTGTCAAAAAGCCGCATGCGCCGTAAAAAGTGCAGGCATTTTCAGGCGACATTGGCGTTTTCAAAGAAATTCAAATGTTTGCAGAAAAAGCCTATATCCATTTTAAAATTAAAAAAACAACACATCTTTAGTTGTAGTACAGTACCAACATTGCATGTTGGTACTGTACTACAACTAACCCCACAGGAAAGAATTTACGTCAACATCAACTTAGTCTATTAACAAGAATTACGTGAGTAAAAACACCTTTCCAAGAGGGTGCCGATAAGCCGCAAACGCCCACATATATAAAGGGCGAGTTTGGGCGACTTTTCGAATTAAATTGGCGGTTGTCGTCCGAAAACACCTGCACTTTCCCGAACTCGCCCGGAACATTCCCGAAATGCAATTCCTTGTAACATACCATGCAGACGATAGTTGGAAGAAGGCGCTTGAAGATAAAGGAGTTAATAAAGTTTATTATATAATATAAGTTATTTATCAAGTAAATCTTATTATAAGGCCCATGGAGTAATCCACTTAGGCAGAAGGACAATGGAAAAATAAGTTGTTTTAGATTTTTTGCTGACGTCAGCAGTGCAAATACACAATAAATAAATTGAGAAACTTGTTTTCATGTTTCCTCCATTGTGTAGAGCTTACACTGCTGATCAGAGATGCTGCCTTTGATGGTTCGAGTCCTACTTAACGGGCCGAATGCAGCTGACTCTTGTAAACGACACAGGATCAGATCTGCTTCATGAAGACGCTTTTGGGGTGCCGCAGGGATCTGTTTTGGCACCCCTGCTCTTTCTTTTGTATATTGATGACTTAAAATCTGTCATCAATTCAAACTACCACCATCTATATGCAGATGATACAATAATTATTTTGTCCCATAAAAACTTGGATACCCTTGTCTCCCAGGTCGAGTTAGAACTTCGCAAGTCGACCTCTGGCTGAATAATAACAAAATGACTATTAATACGGACAAAACTGAAACAATCTTTTTCGGCAACCACAGCCAGTTAAAAAAAGTTGAGAACAAAACTATTAACTATATGGGTATTCCTTTGAAGAGGAGCGAAAAAGTTAAATATCTTGGGGTAACATTTGATCAAAAAATGCAATGGAAAGAGCACATTAATGACATAAATAGAAAAATACTAATTAAATATTCTAAAATTAGAACCATTGCATCCTGTTTAACACCTCACACTAAAAACCTTTTAATTAATGCACTTGTCATGCCATATTTCAACTACTGCTCCTCGGCATGGGCTTGTGCCACCCAAGGTAGATTGGGAAAACTAGAAAAACGATTAAAATGTGTCCGTACCTTTCTTGGGAAAGAGAGGGAATATTCAATGAATAATTTACTCATCAAAAACGATGCCATATTAGTTTTCAAAGCCATGAATCACATTGCTCCTGATTACATGCGCTCAAAATTCCTTTTGACAAAAAACTGTCATAATCATCAAACAAGAGGAGCTTCAAAAAACAGGTTCACACTTCCCTTGGTCAACACGGAATTTGGCAAAAAAGCCTTCCCATTTAGAGCTGCAAAAGTATGGAATAATCTTCCAGACCAAGTGACCTGTGATGGAAGTCTGCTTTCGTTTAAGACTTCCATCTCTAATGTATTTGGCAAATTCTAATGGAGATCACTTTTTAACTTTTTAATTTTTGTTTTTTATTCTTTTTCTTTTCAACTTTCACAGATTATAAATGTTACTATGTTTGATTGAGCTGAGGCAGTCTAAGGTTTATCATTTTTTGTTTCTTTTTTGTTCTAGTGGCCCCCAGTGGAAACAATCCACTAACTATAGGTTTTTGTGAATTTCTGGGCTAGCCACTTTAAATATTTATTATTATTATTATTATCGTATAGATCTTGAAACGCTGATCAAGAAAATGTATAGGATCATGTACTTTTGTCAAATGGTTGCAGAGATATTAGGGTTTAAAGGTTTTTTAATGACGTCATCAACCCGTCCACTCCGAAACGGATTAGGGGACCCAGGTTTGGGAAAATTACCCAAATTGGACCTAGGTGGTCCCTAGTTACCCATGCGGTGAAAAATCATTGACGTCACCACCTCGTTTCCAAGTTATTTGGCCTCAAAGTTTTAAGTGCACTGTAATGGCTTCATTAATTTATTATAAGATATTGACGTTAAAAGATATTGACAAAAAAACTCGAAAAACTCGCGCATTCTGGTTGTAAAAAATATCGTCTTTGTAAAAGTCACAGGCAGACAGACAGACAGACAGAAGCTCCGTATTATTATAAGAGATCAAAAAACAGTTCTTTTAAGAACTTCGCTACCACATAGTAAGTTTATTTTAATTTTTATAGTTTTTTGAATCATTAGTGTCTGTTTTTCTTTTTTTTTCGGGCATTGTTCGGGTCTATGCGCGGTTTTTCGGGCAAATACATGATTTTTTTCAAAACGCTGAACTCGCCCCAAAACGCCCACACTTTTTACGGCGTATGCGGCTTATCGGCACCCTCGTACCTTTCCTAGTGTTTATTAACGGTACAACATCCAACCTTGTATATGACAAAAGTTCTGCACATATCTGTGTTGAAAAACATTATGGCAGATGTACTGCTGTGGCGAGGGTACTACGAAAAAAGTGTTGAAGTTGATTTGCGTAGAATTGTCGAAAAGGCTTTTTGATACAATCTGCTCAATATAGTTAATAAAGTCACACAAATTTGTTTACTTCGAGGGTTGTCTCTTTTTGTGGCCAGGTAAACGGAATTAAAATTGCTGTTTTGCATTTCAGGAATAATTTGGACGAGTTTGGGAAAATAAAGGGAAGTTTGGGAAAAATAGTGAATTTTATTCAAAAAGGCACAAGCTCGCCCTTACATATGCAGGTGTTTGGCAACTCATCGACACCCTTGTCTGACTGGTGTGGGTAGCCAACAGCTAGGATTTAAATAATAACCCCATTACCTTTCTACTAAAGAAAACATCTGCCTTTGTGGATCGATGCAAAGAGCAGAGCCCATACTCAAGGTGGGTGGGTTTTACAGTTTGACATTTCTTCTGTGGCAATTAGACTTTTAAGAACCATTTCAGAAAAAATGAAAATCTACAATAAAACTTAAAAGATGTTCTGATGCTATTTTCTTTTAATTTCATCTCCATTCTAAATTTTTTGTGACTGTTGTTGTCTGACAATAACTTTAGTGGTGCATATGCCCAGAAACAGGGCTCTGAATAAATTTAAGCGAAACAGATACTGCTCCATGTGTTGTATCGGGGCATTTATAATTAAAAAAAATATTATGATAATTATTTTCATTATTTTAGGGAAAAAAAATACAATTTTCCCCCCAAAAGGGGGAAATAATATAGTTATATAGCTAAAGTTGCTCCTAAGCCACCATAACAAGCTAGCTATAGTTAGCTCATGCTTGCAAAAAAAAAAATTAAGATATGTCATTGCTATACATACTTTGGTAATCATTTATAGGCAACATTTTTATGGTTCAGATAGCTACTTTCTTTGCTTGTTTTTGTTTATCCTTTTTTAGTTTCTCCTTGCCACGTTCATACCATGATGGACATTATGTTACTGTTCCGTACGATGTCATTCACTGTACGAAGTTGGGCTTTTTTGCCGTAGCGCTGAGAGTGACCATCCTCGTACAAAACTGACCATCTTCGTACAGCGGCGAATATCGTCAAAAAATGAAAATTTTATAATAAAACTAGTCGATAAGGCCCGTGGAAATATCCACTTAGGTAAAAGAACAATGGAAGAATAGGTTGTTTGAAAAGTTATTAAACTTGCGAATCCCAAAATTTAGTTTCCACGAAATTTCGTTTCATTTGAGAACAACAACAACTTTGCCACCAGGGCTATTTGCTTGTCATGAATGATATAAAAGCCTGTCGGCCCGGATTATGTTCGTTTTTTAAGTAATAAATGATATTAGACTGTCGTACATAAGCCGGCCTGCCCTGATTATGTATCTTTTATAAGTGCCAAATAATATTTTTTAACTGTCGTACATAATAAGCCGGCCTGTCCTGATTATATTGCCCTGATTATGTATTTTCTGCCCTGTTCTTAACCAGGGCAAGCTGCCGTACATAATCAGGGCAGCGTTTATTATCCGGGCAGAACAGATTCTCCTCTGGGGAAATATCGTCCTGTAGCGAAAGACCAACAAATGTTTCACATTATCAATAGAGTACACCGCCAAGAAGTTGGTCACCAAGGGGTTCATAAAACGTTTGAAAATAAGAGCCCACGGAATATGGGTGTGTCACTGATTTTTAATTGCTAACAATTTTAGATAGCACGTACCTATGATAACGTTACTCGAGACGCTGTTGGTGCTTATATAAAGCTTTGCACAACTTGCTGTCTGAAATCCAGTCAAATAAAGAAAGTTCCATTGAAGCCGATTATCACTACAGGATTCTCACAGCGTGTACAGGTATTTTTAATACTTTTTCACTTTGTTTGTGCTATTTAGTAGTTCTTCTGTTACTTTATACATGTCTTTCTTTAGATCGATCTGATTGCTATGTTATCCAAACCAGATGGCGATTACAACTACATTGGTCATGTCGTAGACCATTTTAGCAAATTCAGGATATTATTTCCAATGAAAGTGAAATCAGCAAATTAATTTGCTTCAAACTTTTTTAGAAGGTTTTTAGCGACTTTTGGGCTACCAAAAATTTTGCACTCTGATAACGGTGCCGAATATATCAATCACGTAATGGATGCTGTAGCCGTGATATGGCCGGGTGAAGTGTCATTTTTTTCATGGGAAACCGCGCCACTCGCAATTTCAAGGTTTGGTTGAACAAGGAAATAACACCATCCAAGTGATGATTAGTGCAAGAGAAAAAGAGTCCCAAACTTCAACGTGGTCAGAGTGGCTTCCAGGGATCAATGTAAATGTAGTTATATATATATCATTCTCGTCCCCAAATATCTTCAAATTCATCTCAAAGAGCTCTCTCTGGGGTCAAGAATGATATTTATATGTCACGATAGCCTTATTATGCCGTGTTCCCAAATAACTTTTCTTGAATCTTGCAGCTAATTTATTCACGCTATTACTTCTGTTTTTAGTTATCATGAATGCTTCAATGGTGAGGAGTGTGGAAAAAACACCTTTTATAAATTGTTTTTGGCTAGAAGCCAAATGGTTTGGGTCAAATTCTTCAAGTGTATGGTCAGTGGAAGAAGATATTGTTGAAGATATCATAGAGGAAATGGAAGAAAATGGTGTCCAAGATTTTGACAAAGCTGCAACTGTGGATTTTTTAAAGCACCCAAGTACAAGAGAATTATCAGATTGTTCGGAAGATGAGTTTGAAACAACATGTCCGAAAAGACAAAAACTCAGGCAAATGTTGTGGAGGAGGGAGTAAGAAACGCAGAAATGATGCGTAGAAAGTACAGCAATGGAAAAAGAATTAAAGTTGCTGATTTCCTGGAAGGGGATAATGTTTCTTTGACAATTCCAAAAGGTCTCAGAACATCTTCGGATTTGAAAAAATTGCCATGTGTGATTGTACACAAATCAGGTGGTAACCAACCAACATATAAACTTCTCTGTATTGAAGGCACAATTCAACGGCGTTACACGGTATCCGCGTTGCATCTGTACCCTCAACCAGTAAGATGGAAGTATCCTTCGGTTGATGAAATATCATTGTCAGAAGCTGTTCGGAAAATCAACAAATTTCCAACAGTATTTTGCAGATGTCGAAAAGGACAATGTAAGAACAAGCAGTGCAAATGTTTCTTGGCATCACTGGATTGCACTTCATGTTGTCATCAAGGTGACTATTCAACATGTGTGAATCGCGGCATGCACAACGACAACAACTCAATTTTATCAAAAACTGATGCACGAGTCGAACATTGCAGAGCCAACTGGAGTCATCACCAATTACATTCGGATGAAGTACCCATGTGAATTCGATACAGGGAGATTGTCGTTAAACCGCATTCAGTTTTTGTTGGTGCAAATTATTGATAGAGTAAACAAAAAAATCGATGTAAAGACCATAATGATAATATTGGTTCGAGTCAGAAAAATTCAAGTTAAAAAATGACGTTGGCCCAACCTCGTACACAGTTATTTAAGTTGCACGAAGTTGGTATGGTTCCAAAAAATTCAACTTAAGTAGAAGAAGTGAAGTAGGCCCAACCTCGTACACAGTTATTTAAGTTGTACGAAGTTGGTATGGTTCCAAAAAATTAACTAAAGTAGAAGAAGTGAAATAGGCCCAACCTCGTACACAGTTATTTAAGTTGTACGAAATTGGTATGGTTCCAAAAAAAATAACTTAAGTAGAAAAAGTGAAGTAGACCCAACCTCGTACACAGTTATCTCAGTTGTACGAAGTTGGTATGGTTAAAAAAAATTCAAATTAAGTAGAAGAAGTGACGTTGGCCCAACCTCGTACACAGTTATTTAAGTTGTACGAAGTTGGTATGGTTCAAAAAAAATTAACTAAAGTAGAAGAAGTGAAGTAGGCCCAACCTCGTACACAGTTATTTAAGTTGCACGAAGTTGGTATGGTTCCAAAAAATTCAACTTAAGTAGAAGAAGTGAAGTAGGCCCAACCTCGTACACAGTTATTTAAGTTGTACGAAGTTGGTATGGTTCCAAAAAAATTAACTAAAGTAGAAGAAGTGAAATAGGCCCAACCTCGTACACAGTTATTTAAGTTGTACGAAGTTGGTATGGTTCCAAAAAAATCAACTTAAGTAGAAAAAGTGAAGTAGACCCAACCTCGTACACAGTTATCTCAGTTGTACGAAGTTGGTATGGTTAAAAAAAATTCAAATTAAGTAGAAGAAGTGACGTTGGCCCAACCTCGTACACAGTTATTTAAGTTGTACGAAGTTGGTATGGTTCAAAAAAAATTAACTAAAGTAGAAGAAGTGAAGTAGGCCCAACCTCGTACACAGTTATTTAAGTTGCACGAAGTCAGTATGGTTAAAAAAAATTCAAGTTAAGTAGGAGAAGTGAAATAGGCCCCACCTCGTACACCATTATTTAAGTTGTACGAAGTTGGTATGGTTCAAAAAAAATTAACTAAAGTAGAAGAAGTGAAATAAGCCTAACCTCGTACACCGTTATTTAAGTTGTACGAAGATGGTTCGAATCAGAAAAATTCAAATAAATTAGAAGAAGTTAAGTAGGCCCAACCTCGTATAGAGTATTTGAAGTCGTACGAAGTTGGTATGGATAAAAAGAATCAAGTTAAGTGGGACCAATGACGTTGGCCCAGCCTCGTACACAGTTATTTAGGTTGTACGAAGTTGGTACAATCATTAGATAATGGTCAAAAATTAACATTCAGAGAATATTTATTATCATGTTTACTGAATGTTTTTAACAATGTTTAGATATTCATTTGTAAACCAAATTATTCGTTGCATAATTTTTGTACAGCAATTGTAATGCCCATTTTCGTACAAAATTTCACATCTTCGTTCAAGCGCGAAAAATGACCAACCTCGTACAACGGGTCAATTTCGTACGGAACATTACAATCTTGAGTTGAATAGATAAGTTTTGCTTAGTCCGCATTCAGCAAAATATTAATTTACCGCATCATGGCGGCTAGAGCTGCAGGAGCTTTACGTCAATCACGCTCCTATTTTTGTATTTTAGCTCCGTTTCGTATTGACTCAAAAAAAGGAGCATTAAATGCTTTAAATTTTAAAAGGTTTTATTGTGATAAAGCGTTACCACCGTTAACTACCCCGTTAAATGTCGCCAAAGATGATTTTTCCAAGGCTGGCCAAGTAATAATTCCTGCACATGGTGGTCGCGGCGAGGTGAAAATTACAACTTTATCTAATGGCCTAAAAGTCGCATCAGAGGACAGCTTTGGTCAGTTCTGTACAATAGGAGGTAACATTATTAAAGTACCGTGTTATGGCAATATCTAGCGATATCTATCTATCTAGCTGCTAGTTAGGTAGCTAGCTAGCCTAGCTAGCTAAAATCAAAACGCCAAAACGCAACAACGTCACTCATCATCAGTATGGAATCTTTAGCAATTTTTTTCTTGGGTTTAAGGCAATATATAACAAACTAAATTTGATAAATTTTCTCCCTGATCTTTGTCAGAACATCTTTAGATCACAACTAAAAAATTCTTTCAAAATGCATAGCTACAAAATGTTAAAAATTCTCTTGATATAAATAAAATGTATAAAAATCGTTTATTAACAATAAAAGTCGTTAAAAATTATATGTTTTCCCAAATTTCAAATAATCGTCTTCTAGCGTTTAGAGTAATTTTTTACGATCAAACGATTCAATAATTTCTTTTCAGTATCTTTTATGAACTTTTTCGTTACCGGTGAAGCCGATCTCCTTCCTCCAATTCTACAGTGTATCGGTGTAATACCCAATCTCTTGCATTTTGACAAAAATTCAATATCTTTATTTAGAATTTCTCAATAAGAGAATTGTAACAAAAGAAAGATTTAATTAAAAAGTACTAAATTGAAACTGTAAACTTGTGTATTCTTTCTTCTTTCTTTCTTTCTTTCTTTCTTTCTTTCTTTACTATTACAAAGTAAGCACAATTATGAGGCTTTGATTAATTATTTCTGCCTTATAAAGTTAAGAGTTGAGTTAAGTGTCTAGATTCCAGTGCTGTAATCGTATTTATGAAAGTATAATTTTTCATTTGAGCAAGAGCATTGCAGTCTTTTTCAGGAGAGGCGTGCACGCCTAAATTGTTTCAGGTGTGTGATTAATCGCACGCCTGAAAAATAAATATTGAGTTTTCAAAATCAACCTATAAAATCCATTTTGTAGCGTGCGATGGTAGCCCTCGAAATAATTTTTGGAGACTCGTCAGACAAAATGTCCGCCACATTTCCAGTTTGGTCGGACATGTCTGTAGCTCGTTTCGAACTTTCGTCGGACAAAACGCCCGATATATTTCCGTCTTGGTCGGACACTTTTAGATCTCAGAATTATTGAATAGTCCTGGTCCTTTTAATCCACGAGCAAGCCTATTCATAGCCAACCTGACCATCCTAGCTAATTCACTGACTCCTGACTTAGTTAAAAGAACTATACGTAGACATAAATCTCTTTTGCCTGGCCCCTTCATTGTTGGTAACCAGGTCTTACACACGAAATCCAGCCATGCAGTTCTTAACTAATGCGGAGGTGAACGCCGACGGAGCACGGATAAAGCAAGTCTGCAATACTGCACTTACAGGCGGAACAGACATTTTATCATGTATTTAATTGTAGATGATTTCTTTATTCGACAAAACAATTAGAAACCATAGCAGGTCCGAAATTGATTTTTTTCTTTATGCCGCAAGTGTTATTTTTATTCAAACAATTTTATAAACAAAACCCATGTGCGGTTTTAATTTTTTTTCTGTATAAATTTTGTTAAAATGTAGCTGAAATTTCTGAATGAATTTTGAAGTTTTATTTAAGCCACGTGGATAAAGATTTTTTTTAATTTGAAACGAAGCATAGTTTTGCCTATTTGCTTGGATGACCTGAAAAATAAACAATAAATTTATGAAAATGACAGTACAGTCATGCATACTATTTCGGACATGTAGAAAAGGAAGTTAAGATTGAGAGAGTCGCTATACGTAGACGCTCGATCATCGTGTTTGGGGTTCACGATTCAAAACATCCCCCACTTTCTACCGCAAAATCAATGCGCAATAAAGATTAACCTTGGAGCACGTATTGCACACGTAACATCCTTTGCACATGCGTTTTACATCGCACGCGTTACTTGATTTACATGTGCGAATCATCGCACACCTGCTCAAATATTCCTGTACAGGTCAATTTTATTTCAAGAAACATTAAAAAATTTTGGTGTAGTTGAACGCATCATGCTTTTGAAGTTTCAATAGAGAGCGGTTTTATAAATTTTTTATTTCGAAACAAGAAAGATTGTTCTTCTTTTGACTTTCCATGTACCATATTTCCATATTCCATATAACCATGACTTTGCACACTTTTAAGAACAAGTGGAAATCAACTTCTTTTGCTTAACTTGTTTCAATTTTTTAATTTTTTTTAGTTCTACTTTAGCATTAGTTGATGCTGGTTCACGATATGAAGTGGATTATCCAAGTGGAGTAAGTCATATGCTGGAAAAAATGGCATTTCAGGTATATGTGAGAAAAATTGTAGATATTAGTTTGCTTCTGTATTAAAATCGTTTTAATGTGTAGATACCTTCTTCTAGAGTACAGACAACTTTGCAAGTCATGATGAAATAGTGCATAAAATGGAAAGCCTTGGTGGACATGTTGATTGTCAGTCATTTAAGTAAGTAGTTTAAGGCTTTGCATCTATGTTCATACGTTAATAAACCTGTTCGAAAACGTAAAGTCACAATGTCATTTTTGCTCCAAATACTTAGATTTATTTCATGCAGAATTTTTATGGAGATTTTGAAATTGTGATAAGATAAACATGAAATTGCACCATTTTAAAAGTTTTAGATTTCAATGGTGGACCGACAAATGTTGTAAATGTAAATGTAAATGGATTTCAGGAAAAACAGTGAAATATAACTATTTTTTTATAACTAAATTGTTTGTAGGGATTGCATAATTTATGCTGCATCAGCATTTAAATATAATACTGGAGAAGTAATTAATGTCCTTTGTGACTCTATATGGCGAGCAAACATGACAGAAGATGAGGTAAAAATAGAGCATCAGTTAATATTTTGCTATTTCGGATTTCTTCCTGTTTTATGTAAAGTACGCACATATTTGCAGGCCCGGTCGGGAAAATTTACCCCCGCGAGCGCTAAATCGCTCACGTAAATTAATCTACATGAGCGATCCACGTGCGATCACAAAAGCTCGTGCAAATTAGTTTGCGTGAGTGGTCAATAAAACAAAAAGTTACGACATGCACATGTTTGATCTGTAAAAAAAAACATAAAATAATCCAGTCGTCGCTGATCAAAAATATCAACAAACATACTCGCTTGAGAGCCTTTAAAATTAGATTTTTTTTACGTCGGCAATAAAACAACGTGAGATTCATTTCAACTGATTTGTGTCGGCATTGTGTCGGAAAAATTTTTTTGTATTGAAATTGTTCAGTTGGCAATATCTTTCGTCATTAACCTTTTATTAGGGCTAGGCGTCTCATATATTCAGTGTACTGATGGATGGCGAACTTCGTTAGGTTAATAGTTCACTGCCAACTGGGTTTTAATGTTTCTAAATGAACCTATTAGGTTAGGGCGTCATTAGGTTGTATATCGCAGAATTCGCCGGTGACATGCTTCGAAAATGCTTGTCACGGGCACAGTTTAACATGAAGCAAAACTGTACAGGAGACTCAATTGACTTATTGCCTGCTGTGTCGTGTGGGAGAAAGAACTTCTGGACTTCTTTTTAATACAATATACATTTTTTTATTATTAGTACGAATCAAATAGCATCACAGTATTTCTGTAGCCTGAATTATTTTAGTTAGTGATAAGGCTGAATTTAAAATATTTGTGTTTGCCGTCGCCTGACCGGGTCAGTAACATAGCGCGGGTTGAAATTATTTTTTTTAGATCACCGTTACAATTTTTTTCTTTTTGCAGATGCAGGAATGCCAGCCTTAAAACGAAACCCAAAAAAATGAATTTTGTAAAACGTAAACCACAAGTGCAAAGTTGAACGTGATGATGAGTTGGCAGATTTGATATAATTTTTAAAACTTTATTAAAAATGTTTTTTCTTTGGTATTACATCACGAGAACATTTGTCCGAAAGCTGTATTAAGGTACAGGGCACTTAACCTCTCCCATGTTCTGGTTATATTTAACTTGCATGGGTGCGCACTCTTCTCGCAGTATTCTCTGTGACGATGAAGGTCAAACTGACTTGTGGCATAGTTCCAAATGTTCTTCCGTCTTTCGTTCGAGTCTCAGTGTAATGCACCAGCCGAGCATAAGAGTGTCAGCATGAAGGAAAGGGGCCGACCTTAATGTTCTCTTTACCTTATGTTCTTTATAATAACACGATCGTTCTTCATAAGTTTTGTGTTTTTGGTGGCGCTTATTTCGTAGATTCTCTTAAGATGTGAGAAAAATATCTCGTAGGATCTCTAGAAAATTCTGATAAATAGTCTCTTACGTGAGCGATAAATCGCTCGCAAAAATTTTTTTGCGCGTGTGTGGGCGTGTGCGCGTGCGATCGCACGCGTCTCCTGACCGGGCCTGATCTTGCTTTGTAAATTTGTCTAACTGATTTTGCTGTATCAGCACCCTCTTCATAGTTCCAAATGTTCTTCCGTCTTTCGTTCGAGTCTCAGTGTAATGCACCAGACGAGCATAAGAGTGTCAGCATGAAGGAAAGGGGCCGACCTTAATGTTCTCTTTACCTTATGTTCTTTATAATAACACGATCGTTCTTCATAAGTTTTGTGTTTTTGGTGGCGCTTATTTCGTAGATTCTCTTAAGATGTGAGAAAAATATCTCGTAGGATCTCTAGAAAATTCTGATAAATAGTCTCTTACGTGAGCGATAAATCGCTCGCAAAAATTTTTTTGCGCGTGTGTGGGCGTGTGCGCGTGCGATCGCACGCGTCTCCTGACCGGGCCTGATCTTGCTTTGTAAATTTGTCTAACTGATTTTGCTGTATCAGCACCCTCTTCCATAGACTAACTATTCAAAATAAAATTATATTAAACTTTGAACCATCATAAAAAAGACATCCTTGTTTGCAGGAACATCACTTAATATGACTTATTTAAACCGCCAGCGTATCCATATTCATGTTTTTGCTGTTTACACTTGTCTTGTCTTGTACGTAGGAGTGTATGTTTTTAAATTTTGATTGCATAATACAGCCTACAGTGCTAGAATCAAAACACTTAACTTCGTAGACCATGTATGGTATGTGTCACGCAACCTTACATTGTGACTTTCACGAACCGTCTTACATATATCGTGCATTGTTATTAAATAAGCATAAAGCACTTAGCAAGAATATTTAAAAAACTGCTGTGATCTCAACAAGACATATCAGAATATTTGAGTGATTTTTATGAAAGTTATTAAAAAAGGACATTATGGATTGCAAATTTAATGCAAATGCAAAAGAAATTTTCGTGCATTTACCTTTTTAGGCTATTTATATTCTAGCTATTTAGAGTTTTTGCTCTTTTAGATTGAGGAGCAAAAAATGACGATTGGGTTTGAACTGGAATCGCTGGATTACAGACCTGACTTTGAACCACAACTCACAGATCTTATTCATGCTGTACGTTTTGTGTTATTATTGACTGTAAATCCTCAGTCTAATTGAAATTGTATGCCTTACCGGTAAAAAAGTTAAAAAAAAATGTCAGTATAAAAATGTAGCTACTTGATTAATATTTTTACCAACTAATTTTAATAAAACCTGACAAAATTAAACTTTTTTTAGGCTGCTTTTAATGGAAATAGCCTTGGTATGCCAAAATATTGTCCTCCAGAAAACATATCTGTTCTGAATTCGAAGATATTAAAACATTATTTGCAGAGATATTATACACCAAATAGAATTACAATTGCAGGTGTGAATGTCGACCACAATGAACTTGTGAAACACTGTAACATGCAATTTGTTGATAAACAGCCAAGTTGGCTGTCACAGGCACATGTTGAACCAGATCGCTCGATTGCACAGTACACAGGAGGTTTTGTGAAGGTATGCATTGCTTTCACAAATTTTACACTTTAAGAACCAGGTAATCAATATTTTTTCTTGGGCAGGTAATTTTTTCAATTTTGTAAGAAGCCAGGAACATCAGAGAACATGGTTAAACTTTGATCTTGTCTAAATGTTGCTTTTTCCTTTTAATTTCCTGTATATTAAACCCTTTATGTCTTTCAGTTGTGGTTTAGTATTAACTAATGCTTGCCGAGTGTGTTAAACTACCTATCATTGCATGTATTACTACTGAATGATCAGCAATGAATGTAATTACTTCTTCAGCAAAAGTTAGGAAATCCAGAAATTTTAGGTCTTGTGGAAGAGCAATCATTAACCTTGGTACCTTTCCTGTTTTTTTTTTCAACAGATTAGTGCAATGTTACTAAAACATTTTTTAAATACCTTTTGAATAGTTTTCCTTGTGTCTTGTGGTCATTAGTTTCATCTGATATTTAACTGCAGTAAATTTTGCAAACGTCCTAAATTTCAAGGTTTCAAGTATGAGCTGGCATGGGCTTGATAAAGAACAATTTTATTTATGTAGACTAAATATTTCACTAAATGTCTCGCTGGATGTAAAATTATGATATAATCATTAATTTGTTGCTAGGAACATCGGGAAGAACCACGTTTGCAGCCTGGCATTACACAATTTCCTGAGCTGGTTCATATAGCGGTTGGATTTGAAAGTGCTAAATACACGGATCCAGACATGTTCAGTTTTGCTGTTTTAAATATGCTTCTTGGCGGAGGAGGTTCGTTTTCGGCTGGTGGGCCTGGCAAAGGAATGTATTCTCGCCTATATACGAATGTTTTGAACAGGCGACACTGGATGTACTCCTCCACTGCATATAACTTTTCCTATGCTGACTCAGGATTGTTTTGTATTCAATCTAGCGCTCCACCGAATGAGGTATGTTTATCATCCAACCTGAACAAAAATATGTGAAATATATTAATTTCTGTGTATAAGTCAACTTAAGAGCTCAAATATGACTTAACGTGAAGTGAATATATTTTTCCCATAAAGAGAAAATGTTTCTAACTCTAGGCTGATGCTGTGGTGAAAGTGATCATGAAAGAATTTATGAACCTGGTGACAGAACCCTTCCATGAGGTAAAAAATATCTTTGACCGTCTGTTTTGATACATTAAATCCAAAATTTGATTGTTGTCAATCTTGAAACTTTCCATGGGAAAATGACTAGTGTTACTTATTGTAAATACATGTTACACAACATAAACTAATTAAAGTTAAAAAATCATTATTATTATTGCTTTGGTAGAGAGGGTCAGAAGATTTACCACTTATTGTTTATGGATGACCTTAAACAGTTCAGAAGATATGAGGAACAGTTAGAAGCGTGGGAGGGTGTTCGAGGGACATCGGGATGGAGTTTGGGATGGATAAGCGTGCTGTTTTGTCTATACTCAAGGGCGTCAAGACTACAAATGAAGGTATTGTAATTTCAAACGAAGAAATATTGAAATAGGTAGCAAAAACTGGTACAACACAAGTATTTGGGAGTGTTGTAATGTGCTGACATTCTAAAAAAGGATATGAAAATGAAGGTTAAGAAGGGATATTATAGAAGAGTGAAGCTGATTGCCAAGTCTAGGTTGTGCTTAGGAAATTTGATTAGTATTGTAATAGGTTGTACTTGAAGGGGGAAATGGCGGTAGTGGTATGATAAGTGTGTTTAAAAATGTGTGACAGGAGAGGAGTATGGATTGTGTGGGTATGTGACTAAAAAAGTCGGGTGGTCAGGGGAGGATTTGGCAAGAGGAAACATGGTTAAAATACAAGGAGTATGGGTTGAAAGAAGAGTTGCATAGTAATATCAGAGATATTAAGAAACTGCTGAAGACTGGTCATGGCAGTTGGTTCAAAAAGTACAGAAGCTTCTGTGTTTTCTGACAAGAACAGTCACTAAGGAGAAAATTTGTACTGGAATAAGTGGCAAATAGTCTGAATCTTAAGTCGTTTTCTTTTCTCTTTGAAACCGATCCATTGCACTGTCTTTATTGAATTATATGTGTTTCTGTACTCTGGAGGCTCTAATTATTTAAAAAAATTTCCTTTCACAAAGAAATTGGACCGTAATTGGCCAGATGCGGTTTTGTCGACCAAATTAAAAAAATATTGGACAGGAAAGTGGAAGGGAGGGAGGACAAAAAGTAGCACTGGTGCTTTTTTCAAATGGCTGATGAGATATATGAAAGAGTTTAGAATGCCAGACGTAATAGAAGGGATCCGAACATCTGCTAGTATTGGCACTATCATCATCCTCCAAAAAGTACTCAGTCAGAATTAATTTCTAAAAAAATCAATCTTTATAGCCCCAGGTTTGATGCTGGGATTAAGTGTAACTTGTAACGACAAGTTGTTGTTTATTTTGTCACAGTAATATTTTACCGATTATGTAATCGAAGAGCGGGTGTATAATACCGAAGCTAATTAATTTCTTAGTCGTTTAAATAGAGAGGATTTGGCGTAATTATGTTTGAAATTTCAAATTCCAACACTTGCTACTGTAGTATGCCAGTATGTACTTCATTCCAAGATTGTCTGACCTTGAAGACAGATCTTCTAGTATTGGTCCTAGAGAGACTTCTCCAATTGCAATTTCGAACAGTTACTTAACTTATCATTGCATTTTTGAATTAGATATCCGATTTTCTGTTAGTGATTTCTCTTTCACGTTGCATCATAAAATCCGACAATATTTTAAAACTTCATCATCAACCATACTACTTGTATGTGTTGGTACCATTTTCCTGACACTTCATTTAATACTTTTTACACGAATTCTAATACGGATTTAAACAACCCTTGTAGTGACGTCACTTGCACTCCTCCTGTGCTAACATATTACACGCGTGTTTTTGCATATGGCTCCAGTATTTATGCTTGTTCTTAGGCAGCACAAATCAAATTCTTTGTCTCCGTCTTAAAAATTCCCTATGCTTAAAAATGCCCAATTACATGAACTTTTTTACTTCTTAGTATCAAGTATAAACTGGACATGTTACTTTTTTTACATAATTTCTCGATTTTTTTTCTTCAATTCTCGCCTTGCAAACCTGCTTGTCTTATCTAACTGTTTCATCTCCTCCTGTGTCCAAATTTAAAAGTACATTACTATGCAGACACAGTGGATGCGGATTTCGCCCCCCCCCCCTGACAGATTTTTTTTAATAACTCCTTAATGCTATGTCGCATGGCTACAATACTTATTGAGTTTCAATATTTATCTATTAGACACCTGCACGCAAAATTTTTAGGTCCCATACCTCTCAGAGGCTTTGATATTGGCTATTACTCGAAACTACCCCTAAAACTCTCTATGAAAGCCTTATAATAGGGAAAATATAATAACTTTTGTTAGGATTATGTTTAGAACTTGAAACTTACAACACAACTTTGTTACATCAAGAAGAATTATTTTGCATGTTTTGGTCACGTGGTTAATCCGATTTCCCGATTTTTTCGGATTGTGTCCGAAAATCGGAAAAAACGGATTTTCGGGCAATATTTAGCAATTTTTCATAGGATCTATGTAAAAACCGGAATATATGTTAAATAACTTTTATTTAGCTTTCAGAAACTTCAAACAGAATGTAAAAATTCGCTCTAGAAGTAAAGTAATTGAATTTTAAGCAGATAGTGGCATTTTGAACAAATTTCAAGCTTTTGATGACGTCACAGAAAATGTGCTGACGCAAGCAACAAATATATTGCTGCCATTTTGTTCCTTTTGTGACGTACTATAAGTGTGCCAAGTTTGATTCAATTTGGACAAGCCTATGAAAAGTTATTGAGCCCCCCCCCCCGGTCATAATATGTTCGAAAAACCCCGGACCGAATAGGGTTAATGAAAACCACACTGTTTAAACCTGCCAGGCTTTAATTTCACGTTTGCGAAACATTTTTAAATCGTCCATAAAAAGCATAAGATTTATTTCTGGACATCCTTCTCACATTGATATCCCATACACCTTTTTATAGGTAACATATTTCTGGGGTTCAGCCTGGATGTTTCGTAACTTTAAAGGAGATGTTCTACAAATTTGTAGAAGCAGATCCCGTTTTACACTCTTAAATTTCTTTTCATCAAAATCTCTGTCAAAATGTCTATCAATTTATTTTTTCAATTTTTTCAATATCTTGTGAGGTGTTGAAAGTACCTTTTTTTGATAAGACGTTTATTAATTTCTCTCAACACAATCGTAAGTGGAAAATGAAAAATGACGAAAGAGAGGTGTCTCTTAAAATATACCTTAACTCTTGAGAGCAAAATTGATATCCAATCATCAGAAGTGTTACATCTCTGTAAGATATGGACGGGGAAGGGAGATTCTTATTATTATTCTGCAGCTTAATGTTTTTTTTACATAGGGTAGTCTGTTTTGTTTTTGTTTAGGATTAGTTGAAGATGTTTAGATTTATTCATTTTTATTTTAAGATCGAAGTAGCCCGAGCAAAGAAGCAAGCGCAGTCCATGTTAATGATGAATCTAGAATCCAGAATCGTACGTTTCGAAGATATTGGCAGGTTGGGAATTTCGTTGTGGTTGTTTTTTATTTTGTGTATCTTTTTTTAACGTTTATGCGAAGTCCCTGTTATTGTTGTTGTAGTTCAATTTCCGCGCGCATTGGGAGGAGAAATGTTTGTTTCCAAATCCTGTCCCTCAAACATTTATTGCATTTCTCAGTAAAATACAGACCCGTTATCTTAATCTTCTAATTTTTAATCTTTAACAAAGATTTTTTTTTTTCATTGCGTTAAATTTAAAAAACAATTTTAAAAGAATTTAGCTCTCTCTATATAAGTCACTCTGTTTTTAATACTTGGTTCTTAAAAATTTTATCTTTTATAAAAAGAAGTTTGTTTGTTTCACTTTTATTGTTTTAAAATGTGCAGATCGTATTTTTATGATCACTAAGAAAGATTTTGTCGCTGTTATAATTCCAGATGATGCGGCAACAATTAATTTTATTCACAGCTTCATGCGCAGGCTTTTTTAATGTTTTTATCAGTGTAAGGAACAGCGATGTAAATTTCTGTAGCGTCATAGTTTTTTATTTATTTATTTTTTTTAATTGTAAATAAAGCAAGCTCACTTTAAATGCTAAATTTATGCCAAAACGCCTTGATAGATTATTCTGAAAAACTTTTCACGCTTGGTGTTGATTGATATTGTCTTCATTGCGGAGATTGCTAAAGCCTCTGGGCTTCTTGATGTTGTTCTTATCGTTTTATGTGTTTTTTGTTTTTGTTTTTATATGCCTTTAATTTTTAATCTTTATTTTCTTTAATTTAGGCAAGTTCTTGGGCTGGGATTTCGACATAGTCCGCAAAGCTTGTATGATTCGTTAGGTAGGTACTTAATTAGACAGAACCAACCTGAAAATCAGGTAATCAAAGAATTATCAAAAAAATTTAAAATAGACCTATTTCCATATCGCCTTTTCATGATCAGCCGTGTTGGCAAAAGATCAAAACATTGCATGAAAACTAGGTTAGTTTAGATAAAGTTCAGGACGCCAAGTTGTTTACAAGCTGTTCTGACATTAGTTATTAACAAATGTTGGTTTTATAATTTTCAACTGCCATATTAGCTATAGCTAGCCAACAAACGTCTTGTTTCTTACTCCTCCAAAAAGTTTATATTCTATACTGTAAGGTCTAAAATGTTTACCTAGTTTACTGAAACTTCATATAACTTATATAATTATAATTTTATATATATTATAATTATATAGGTTATAATTATTTTAGCCAGCTTTTCATCCTAGCCAGATATTATATTATCCCCTGCTAATATGCTTTAACCTTTCCATTTAGTATACATTTATAATAAACATATTTTGGCTCAACCCAATGTACTTAGTAATCACAAATTGTTTATTGTTTTGGTTTGTCTGTTCAGATTCATATTAGTATTGTAGGTTTATCATTCCTTGAACATGTTCTAGAAATGATAAACCTACAACTGAACATGCTGCTGTTCTTACGAAAATGTTTTAGTCAAAGGTCACACATTTCCATAAATAAAAATATTTTGTAGGTACAGTGTTGCTCTCTTCTTTAAGAAAATAGATTTAAGGTTCTCTTAAAATTGTTCTTATTCTCTTTGGAATTAACTTGACAGAGCAAGATTAGGCCTCTATCAACTATTTTGATAATGACAGTGTTAAACTTGTAAGGTTATGTTGTCTGGGTTATCCTCAAAAAACAAAAAAAGCCATTTATTAGTTGCAAGGCCGTCTATATATATCTAAAACTTTCTTAACTTTCTTAGGCCACTGGTTCAGTTATTGGTAAATCGATGGAGTATTAAACATATCTAAGTGGGTGCATTGAAACAACATGTAACTTGAAACAAATCTTGACCGGTTTATTCATCTACAATTCTCTTAGTTTAAAGGAATAAAAAATGCCTATTGATTATAATTTGATTAAAATATATAGTTTTCTTTATAAAAAATCTATCACCCTCTTACAGTAGAATGCTTAAATTCTGAAACTCAAGAAGTATAATACACAAAAGTTTTTATGTTAATTCTATCAGATTTGTCTAAGAAGAGCACCCTTTAAAAAAATTTTTTACATAAGTTGTTGATCTTTGCTTTTAGGTACAAATAAATCACAATAGCCATAGTTATACCTTACGTGGAGTAACAATATTATAAAAATACTACTTATTAACAGAAAATTTGTTAATTTAAAAAACAACAACAATTTTCTGTAGCTGCAACTGTAACATTCTTACAGGCCATAATTTTTAAAAAATCAAGGCTCAAGGGTACTTATGAGCACGAATGCTTTTACCTTGGGTGATTGCATTGCTCTTATTACATTTTGTTGAATATATAACATGATGAAGACCAATATTCAGTCTAATACCACCAACCCAACATGCTTAAGATAGCCAAGTCATAATGTCATTTACAGATGTTTTAAAAAATAAAAAATATCCAATAACAAAGAATAAAGTGTATAGCTATATATGTCAACAACGTTGGTTAAAGCATCTCCAACTAGCTGATAGTAACCAATGCTAGTTCTAGTGTAGCTAGCTAAATATAAAATCCAAATCAATCAACCTTTAAAGTCCAATGGGTATAAAATAAATGCCATTTTCTATTGCTTTTACCAAAAGTTCATAATTTGAGAAATAATAAAGGTAAACTATATGTGCATAACTTCGCTGGAAAATTAAAATTGTCTCTAAACTAACCTCGTTTTCATGTTAGTATGTCTATTCCGGCTGTGTATTTTGCGGAATGGAAATGGATATTGAAATAGGTCTATTGACCATTTTTTTTTAAAAAACGAAAAAATCAGGGGAAATCAGGAAAAATCAGCAAAAAATAAATTAAATCTCGACCCTCGGATATTGCTTTTTCCCATCCATTCCCATTAAATGTTTTTAATTAAAATAACAGTTATGCCGATTTGAGCATTTCCTCACGTGATACATTTATTGAAAAAAGTCGATAACGAACGTACTAATTTTCACACGTTCATGCAAACACGTTGTTATTGCGCAAAATATGGTACAAAGATTACGCGCAAAATATGGTACAAAGATTACGCGCAAAATATGGTACAAAGATTACGCGCAAAATAGGGTACAAAGATTACGCGCAAAATAGGGTACAAAGATTACGCGCAAAATAGGGTACAAAGATTACGCGCAAAATAGGGTACAAAGATTACGCGCAAAATAGGTAACAAAGATTACGCGCAAAATAGGGTACAAAGATTACGCGCAAAATTAATACGTGCGAAAGTATAATTCTACATTTTACAAAAAATAGAAACTCATCTATATTTTGTTTAAAACCAAAAAATTTGTTAGCTATTATTATTTGTGGGGGAATTTAAACTTCACGCCAAAAATCTATCAAAAGGTGAACCACAAGTTAACGCAAAAATTTCTTCACCCTCCAGTGCTTTCGAGCTGACTTTGTTCAATAAATTGAACAGACATATTGAAAGTAAACAGATAAAATTTTGTTTTTTCATTTCATATAAAATCAGGGTATCGATTCTTGCAGAATATCAGGTTCCGGGGATCACCTAGGGTTTCCAGTCTCACTTTTCTCATATGTCTTTTTTTTAATTTTAAAATTATGACCTTTATTTTATTCTTAGAAAGTGTAACTACAGATGATTTAAAACGGGTTTCTGAAAAGATGCTTAGTACTAAACCTTCAGTAGCAGCGATTGGTAACTTGACTCACTTACCATCATACAAAGAAGTGGAAAAGAACTTGACAAAATCAAATGCGGGTTTTGGAAGATATTTGTTTGGTACTATGAAGTAAACTGTGAAGGAGAACATTGCTCGGAAGATAAATTTAGAATGTGTTATTTTTACGTCAACCGAACGCGTTTGGTTCTTTTCGTGATTCCGTTTTGGTAAAACAAATGACATTTTAAACAAAAGTAGAACACTTTGGAAAACTTTGCTTTAAATAAATATTCGTGCAGCGGTTAAAATAGAAACTATGGATACAGCTTTTCGTTACTCCTCAATCATTTTCAAGTTGAAGAATAAGTTCCCGTGAAAGTTAAAAATAATCAGGAAGGGGTGAGCGTGTGGTATGCTAAGCTATGCCACCAATATTGTGGTGTAGCGCTTACAGCGACGTGTCCATTTCGGAGGAATGTCTTCAAAATAATTTTTTTGCAACATCGGCCTAAATACAAAACACACAACACAGCCTTTCGATATCTTACCATAGCTAAAATGGTAGCAACTTTGAAAAGTTCTAAATCAATAATGAGAAAAAAAATAATTGCGTGATATTTTCGCGAATTTAGAAAATTTAAATTTTTCGCGGGAATTAAACTCCGTAACTCGCAAAATTTCTTCCCTTAAGGTAGCCGTACTTCCATTGACACTTAAGGTGCATCAGAAAAAATTTGACACTTTAATATCCGTATCTAACATGTAAGTAACACTAATGTTTGTAACATATATTCATATTAATATTAACATAGTTTCTAAGCGGTTAAACATACATCACCAAGACACTTCAATAGTTTGAGTTATCAGGATAAAAATAGCTCGAATTTATAGTGAAAGCTTTTTGTTTAACTAAAAGAAGAAAATATATAATCTTGGTGATGGCGAAGTTTGAAAGTGCATTGTACTTTTTTGCTATTTTTTTTAAATGAATACATAATTTCATAGAATTTATATAAATTTTTGCTCTCAAATTCGAGTAATAGGAGGTATTTTTGGATAGGGATCAGCAAAAATGATTAGCTTATGGAGTGATTTTAATGGGAAAGTATTAGTCAAAGTTCGAGGAGAATTTAAACACTGTTCGTGTTGCTGGAAGTTCAAGTTCTCAGAGGTGTGACTTATCGGGATTATTTCATATAGAAGATCCTGTTTGCTGTGATCTACTAAACAAGACATTTTCTGTAGATCTTTAAGACCAGAATATTTGGCAGATTTTTACAGTTACCTCCAGTACCTTGAATACCGGATAACTCGAACTTTCATTATCTCAAACCATTTTCTTGGCCCCTTGAACTTTCGTTAATCATTCTTATAAAAACTCTGGTTAACTCGAACCTCAGATAACTCGAACATTCGTTAACTCGACCCATTTTCCTTTCCCTTTGAGGCTAATTTCGAATAACTCTTTGCTCGAGAAAAAGAAAATCAAAGACCAGATAAATTTCGCTTTTAATTTTTTTTAGTTTTTATTAACTCCTGATGTCAAGGAAAATTTAATTTTCAAGGGACTTGCATGCCTTTGTCATCAGCAAGATTGCACCTTTTCCCGGTAACTTTTGCCCCACCTCTTAAAAAAAATCGCTTAACTAAAACTAATTTCATTTTAGACTAAATTCAACTTAACGAGTGCTTCGTTTAACTCGAACATTCAAACTATTTTTCTCGGTCCCTTGGAGGTTCGTGTTACCGGGAGTTAACTGTATTTGGATAAGAGGATCCTGACTTTTTAAAATGACGCATGTTAAAATGACAACGGTTTTCTTGTTTTCTTTTCAGTGAACTTTGAAGCGTTGTTCGGCGTTACAAATTTGTTTGTAAAAGTTTAACCTCAACCCCAACCTCATTGCCAGGGCATTTTCCTTTTCGTTGTATTTGATAACGGCTCTGGGGACGAGGGTGCCGTAACCTTTCGACTTAACTTCTTTCAGAAAATACACACTTATGAAACGTTTTCTTTTTTTGATAAATTTCATGTAACATATAATATAAAAAACTTTAAAACTTAGAAATATTCTAATAATTACAAACATTGTTTTCCATTCACAACTCAATATATACCTTTTGCCAAAACAAAATCTAATTTTTCGTCGGTCAAGGTTTTCGTCACCTTCGAAATATATTTTTTCTATGCATTTTTTAATTTTTTTATTTCGATGATGCATAAAAATATAAACACTTTTAAAGAAATTCTCTTTCAATTATCGTGTCAGACTCAATTCTTCGTCACTCAGGACCGTGTTTGTTTGGGCCAAAAAGGTACAAATATTTAACAAAATTAAAACACTAAAGAAACTAAAAAGCCACAAATATTGTTTTTCTATTTAAATCGATAAATAACGTTTTTGGATTTTGAACTCACCTTAAGCTTTCGCGCGCTTACGTATTCGAACTTCTATTTTCCGGTTATTTATTTTTATAAATTTTAAAGTGGTTACGAAAAATTCAACAGACTACACGAACTTTACATGAAATAAAGTAGATGGAAAAACCTTCATCTGAAGCAGGAAATAAATTATTGAAACATACCAATAAATGTAAAAAATGCTATAATGTAAATGATGAAAAATAAAGTTTATTTGGCGGCTATGTCATATTGGCGAGCGAACTGTCAAGGTCGTGGGCTATAAAAGAAAAGAAAGAAATATACACTATGCATAACAATAGTCGACTCGAAGAGCGATAAAACTTCTTTCTAAAACGTAGCCAAGTAAAACCATCATTATCATGTCCGAAGAACATTATGCACGTTGCCTAATTACAGTACACTCGCGTTAAGTGAGACCCTGGATAAGTGGAACTTATTAACCGGGACCGAATTTCTCGGGCTCTTATACTTTGAACTTCCTTACTAAATTAAACCAGAGAACTTCATTTAAATATGACCTCGGATAAGTGGGACCTACTTAACGAGCGCATACTTTATATATTTTTCATCGTAAATGTGCGCAATTTAGTACAAAGTAGAACCTATATGGCACCATCCATTCCGACCAACGCCTAATCCATTTCTAGACCGAACCTTCAGGATTTCCAAGTCAGTTTTTAAGTTGCAGGAAGCTGACAACCTAAAATTTTGCATTATTGTTACGACAAAACAAAACTCACTAGGATGTAATTAAGAGAATCTCATCTTCTTTTGTCCATTTGCTTTTCTGCTCTTCGTTCTTTTCGCCCGTCTCACTTTCTCTATCTTTTTCACACGTGTAAGGCAGTAAAAATCCTCTCGCAACAACGACAGCATTCGCCATCAGAAATGTCAACACAGTGCCAGCTGCTAAGCTTAAACTAGCTACCACCATCACCATAAGGGAACTGTTATTTTACTTCGCCTTTAAATTTTTCTGCTTGTCTCTTTGCTTTTGGTTTGTTTTGTTTTGGAGAGAACGCAGTTGAAGTACAGTGGAAGCGAGAATATCTGATCGCTATTGGTCAAACTGTCCAATGATATTTTAAACATTTATAGGGCTATTGAAAGCGACGTTAAAATTGAATTATTCAACGTTGAGTGTTGAGGGTCCTTAAATTATTAAAAAATATATCAGTGCATAACAAACCGAGGTTTTTTCTCGTTAATATTTAGTATAAAAAATTAACAGTTTTACAAAATTGGTTTTAAAGAGCGCCATATTTAACACGCCCTGTATTTCTTCTTCAGCATATTTTAAATATTAAAATTTTCAACCAAAAAACTGTCCGAAGTAATGTGTCATGGTGGCTAACGTACAGTGTCAGTGCTGTTGAGCGCAAACGGAGCGCGTTTGTTATATTCACATGCAACCTTGGTTGCTGCTATCATGCTATATTTACTAAGAGTTTAAAGGTGAAAGCCCATTTCAATCTTTTAGCACGTCGGTTCAAGGCGAACGCATTAAGTGCTCAATATTGCGCAATATTTATAAGCGCTGTTGCACGCGCTGATCGTTTTGAAAGTCAAAATCATTTTGACTTTTTTAAAAGCGCTGTGACGTAATTTCATTATTTCGACCAATGAATGTGGTTAAATCGTCGCCATTTTGAGTTTGTGCGCGCACTTCTGTTTCCAGTAGACATTGTGCCGCTTGGACGCACGACCGCGCAGCGCTAAGTACGTGTTGCTTTGCGATCGAAGTGGACTTTCGCCTTTTGCCTTTCGCCACCAAAAGACATAATATAGCTGTGAACTTGGAAAGTTTGGGTAGCCAAGCATTACAACAAAATCCTAATTTCTCATGTTCTTTTTCATATAGATCAGTAATAAGCTATCACATCCACAACCGATTATAAAAAATAAGGATGTGATAATAGTTCATTAGAAAAATAACTTTGTGTCAATAAAACTGACATATTTACAATTTCTAACCACTGTGTCTCACTGTCTAATAAAAAGGCTGGTACAAAGTAGACTACATTGAAGGAGATCTGTGCTTTCGAAAATAGGCGTATTACATACACATCTATCTCGACCAATATATACAATTCTTATATCAACAAACACCAACGTGTATTATTCGAACGGACAATCGCCTATTCTATTTCCATACATATACATATATATATATATATAAAGAAAAATCATTTTTATTCTAACAAGCAGTAGCAAAATGAGAGGTAAAAACAAAAAGAAATAGAAATTATCATAATCATATCTTGATAAACAAAAAACTCCATATTCTCGTATACAATCTATGTTTTGATCACGAACTGTTGGTTTTCAGGAGTCGCTCTTAACGGATTTATAACATCTGATATTAAATGGTAGTAACTCTCTTGGAAATGCTCACACTATCGTCGACTTTTTATGTATTGGTAACGTTGAAGAATTCGTCACTGACAAATCCCACGACGTCGTGTCATATTTACTCGTTACAACAATACTTTGCGCGCGTTTCGCTTTTTGAGGACTTTTCTTCGCTGTTACGCTGGCATTTACACTCTCTGGTAACGACTTCACAGACGCTGTTCGTTTCTCGATGAACTTAGCACCGACTCGTTCAATTCGAGCGAGACTATTCGAATGTTGATATTTTACGAAACGTTTTTGCGGCGTATAAAAGAAACTGGCTTGCGGTAAT
Organism: Hydractinia echinata; assembly: GCA_030067915.1. NCBI lineage: Eukaryota > Metazoa > Cnidaria > Hydrozoa > Anthoathecata > Hydractiniidae > Hydractinia > Hydractinia echinata. The sequence continues at coordinate 324,668 of JASGCC010000010.1, forward strand.
TGGTTGACGGGACTTGCGGGTAAACTCCGAGTCCTCTCATTCTGTTGTGCCAGCTTCCATAAAGGAACAGCACCGTCCGTATTAACTGAATATTTCTTAACGTTTCTCTCTGATACTTTGTCGATGTTCTCAATTGATTTCGACGGGCTGATTATCATTCTATGCCCGTCTAATTTATTAAGGTTCTCCGAAGATTTCGATTTAACAACGAACGAATTCGATCTAGAGCGAGTTTTAGGCGCGCTGTTATTTAAATGAGAAGAGTCTGTAGTAGTCACGTGCGCTGGAGACGTTTCTTTAGATGACAGAGGGGAGTCATGAATATGTATTTCAGCTTCGTTGATGTCTCTCGGCGAACAAAATGCTGCCGAGTCTGAGTAAGTTCTGGCCGGCATACCAGCCACGCGTAGTCTGTTGATGGCGTTCATTTTATAATCACCATGATCTTCATACACGCCGATGTTTCTTTGTCTCAACACGTCTGCAATATCATCGAGATCCGTTTCTTCGTCATTCTTTAACGCATCCAAACCAGCTAATTCGGACAGCCCGATTTTCAAGAATGCTTGCGATTGAATCGATACACTATTCCGTTTTTTGATGTTCACGGGAGATTCTGTTGTAACAGTTGACGTAAAGTAAATGTCTTCCTATGAAAAATGATTGCACAGGTTGCTTTGAAAAATATTTTATAACAATTTGTGAAAATGTGCTCAAAAAGCTCGATAGCATTAGAAAGCATTTTACAACCGAAAGTTTGGCAAAAAAGTCTAAGTTTTTCCTTTTTTTTGATTTATGCCAGAATAACACAAAACACAACCTCTTTTTTAGGTTATTAGTTTTCCAGCCTGTTAGATGACACCTCTCATGTACAGCTTTGAACAAATTATTTCTTACCTTAGCCGTGATTAACTTCAGTCGAGGTACACAATGCGTATGCACCAAGTTACCATTAACCATCAATCGAATTTCAATGTTGTTCTCAGAGAAACCCAGGATGAAGGGAAAAGCACAAACTAAACGAAACAAGGTGTCGTAAAGATTTATTCACACATTGCGACTCTTTTCATGTTACGAATTGTTAAGAAAACGTGTTCCTGATTTTCTTAAATTCCTCTATTTTTTCCATCGTTAATTTAACATGCTAACTTAATAATTACTCAAAAAAAACCTGCAAAAGTCCCTCACCAATATTTATAGGTGCGTGGTTCCAATGAAAACTGACTACTTCGGATAAACCTTCGCGTAGCGTGACAAAGACTGATGTATCTACAAATAATGAGAAAGGATAAACAAAACAGAATGGAATGCTGGATTTCAAAACAAAACGCAGCTCGAGATTAAGGATGGTTACTCACGACTATACGTTAGAAGAAGTTCGGGTTTCTCTTCGTCAAATACGTCCAGCGCTGATACTATTTTCGGCTTCTAATTATAAGAAGAAATACCATATAGTAAATCATCAAAGATTGAACAAACCAACATAAAATAAAATTCGCCCTACATACCACAAGTGAGCACGCTTAATATAAAATTACGCTTAAAATAATTCGCTAAGTATATTTCAAATCTTTTATCTGGAAGTTGATATAAATTAGATTTTTTTGACGGCGACGTAATTTGTGAAAAAAGCTTGCGACGACATACCCGGTAATTAATGATGCTTTTCAACACGGATACTTGCTTCGTCTGTACATTGATCACATCAAACCGCTGACGCAGACCGATACATAATAATAACTGGTCGTTTATATCATGCACAATCGTGATGGTACGTGGAGATTCGTTGACGTAGAAATCCTGACATAACAAAAGAAGGTGTGTAATATACACGATTATACTTACGAAACACGAGTTTAAGAAACATGAGGCTTAAATGACAAAAACTTAAGAAACATTACAGAAACATCCCGATAGCAGGAAACAAAACACGAAAGATTTCATTTTTAAAAACTGTAATATATAATGAAAAAAGAATACAATGAAAATAAAAGCAAATGAAACGTAAACATGATCTTCTTTTTGTGTATACATGTGAAAAACAAAGATACTGGCGCGTGTCCTAATCATACTGCTACTTATGAGGTGTGATATAATATAATGTAAGTTGTAATATGCATGCAGCATAAGAAACACGAGTTAAAGAAGCACGAGGCTCAAAATGCTTAAAAACTTAATGGAAACCCAAGGTATAAAAAATGATGTTGGACTTATGTTATAGAGCTTAAAAAGTTGTTTAACAAGTCCTTTTAAATTTTTGAAAAGCTTTTTTCGTTCTCAAGTTCTCAAGGTTAGAAATACAAGCAATTGGGAAACACACTCTGCTATCGGCAACCTCTACCCCAGTGGAAACTTTATATCTACAAGGTGGCATGTGAAATTTTAGTTTCAAAAATTTTAGGTGATTATCTAAACATAATATAAGTGATGTAATAGATAATCATAATATTTTTTATCAAATTATCAAATCTTTCAAATTTTCAACTTGAGTTCACATAAAAAACAGGTAGATTTAATAGTATTTGGTATACGTTGAGAAAGCAAAGAATTTTAAAAACTGATAGATTTAATTTTTTTTCGAGGATATATTTCGTCAACGACAAAATTTCCACTCTTACAAGAGTATATATGTACTTACTTTTTCACTCGCAAAACGAGCGGGCGGGGCGTCTGGAATTTTGGAATTTTCTTTCTGGTACCATATACTCGATTCTTCCCAATAAAAAAGTGAGATGCGTTTTCCTGCAGCTAATGCCAATGCGAGGAAAGGTGATTCGGGTCGACTGATGGAGTAAACGTGACAACCTGAACAAATAGAAAAACGTGTAAAGATTACATACATTTTTGATAGAAATAATTTTATGAGAATACAATTTTTTAAATTTGGGTGTAGTTAAGAGGCTGAGGCTGTTGTCAATATAAGAACAAAACAAGGCTGAAGCTATTATTATCAAGAACAAAATAATTATAAATCAAACTTTATAAGGCTCGAAACATAAGAACAGCCAGTCTTATAAAGAGCGTGTATTACACAGACCAAGATGGAGTACACGATATCTTTTGTATACAGCGTTCCGATTTGAGAGTCTCGGTCATTATCGACTAAAACTTTCTTTATGTATAACACTCGAGTTGTGTGCCTGTGACCCTTTAAATCTGGGAAAGACGTGCATTTTCCATTAAAAAGTCGCCTCACATTCCTACCACAGGATGAGCAATTCTCATAAATGTTTTCAATCCAACGTCCAGTTGAACACTAATTACGAAAACCTTCTACAACATTCCATACATACCTTTTGACTTTTTTAAGTAATATTTCGCGCACTGTCTTCTGCATACAGTGAAAGGACGTTCGTTGGCAAGCTCTGTGAGTGGTATTACATAGATTCTGCCGTCTAAAAAACAAGCAAAAACATAGACATTTAAGCCGGCCTGGTCTTCATAAATTTTAACCAAAGGAAAAGCTGATACGGAAGCGTTTATGCAAAATAAATTATACAGAAGTTCTCCCTATTACGAAAATATTAATAAGTTTGTGTTACGTTAAACAGAATAACAATTTGCCTTGTTAACCCCAAACCCCAAACAGCAGCGAGAATTATCCACAAGTGTAGTGAAAGTTACAAGGTTACCCAACAACACGCATATCTGAGGTTTCTTGGATTATTAGAAGACATGTACACAGAGAAAAAATTAAGAAAATAAAAACTCACTCTTTTTAACTCGAACAACAAATATACCATATTCGTCCATTACGTTGATTTGATCCGCAGTCATACTGCGATCAAATATGTGGCGAGCTCCGCTATCTAAAGATGAAATAAAATTGGTAATGTTAAAAAACTTGATCAATGCTTTTCTATATTTTCATCAATCTCTTTCTTCTATTAATACTAAATTGATAATTATGTTCGTGTAAAACATGGGTGCGGAAAAAAGACCAAAATAAAGAGAGACATCAAAACATTAACTTTGGTCTTACCACGTTCTAAAAAAACAGACATTTTCTTAACTAATGTTGACATAAAAAAGCTATTCTCGTCTTTCACACCACAACAGAGGACAGTGTCTCTTTGTTACAAACATTACTGTTTGGAATTACAAAAAACAAAGAATTCGTCATGATGATTGGTGAAGAAACTTTTTCCGTCATATCCTGTAGTGAACCATTTGATTTTTGAAATTATACTTTTAAATTAAATTATTTTTCAATTTGAAACAATTGACCTATTTATCGTGTCGTTGACAGGCATACTCGATAAATTTAAATAAAATTAAATAATTTAAGACACGTAGAAATTTATCTAAAATCCACATTGAGATTACAAAGTGGGATAAATCTACATCATACATGAACATGTTGTGCTTTTACATTGATGTTTTGAATGCGAGAAAAACGAACAATAGTAGAGTCAAAACAAGAACAAATAGGAACAAAGAATCTATATTCCAAGAAGAAAACATTTCGATTGATTTTACTAATCTACCGCATTTATTTATATAACACCGCCCCTCATGACAAATACAACCTTTTTATCGTCTGCTTCAACGATGCACTTATTAAAACAGATTTTTTCCTGGACAGGTGGGCATGATAAGGAGTGAAATATTATGAAAATCGGATAAGTCGCTTTTTTAAGGAGTTTATTCGAAGAGAAAAAAGTTAATGTAATAAATACACATCTATAAAAAATGCTTAACACACGTCAAATGAAATTTTACCTGTGATATGATAAATACCAAGATCGCATGACACGACAAGGGAATTACCAAAGGAATCACCACATATGATTTTTCTTGGAAAGTTGGAAAGAACGGGTTGTGGATCCCAGGGCTAAAAGTAGATGAGAAAATTAAGGAACTGAAAAGAATGGCGCGAGACACTTAACTGATCTTATCTTTGTTAAGCCTTGTTCACATGTGCGAAAAAATATATTTAGAGGTCATGTGAATAATTTTTTTGATGGCCATAAATTGCACACAGTTTTCCATTCTACTGCAAAGACAACTTAAAAAGAAACGGAACAAACGTATTTGGATGCTTGATATTTCTAAAGTAAAAAAACTGATGTGATCACTATCATACTCTGCGGCCAGAAGTTTTCTCCTAAATCTTCCATTTGTTTACAATATTTTCTGTTAATGTTGAAGTTGGTGATGAAGAACATCAAAGCAGGAGGCAGTAAAGCATGTATTGAAATGTGACTTTCCTGTGATATTGAAATACTCGTGTGCAAATATATCACAGAGTTAATACCAATTGCTCTAGATCAACTTTCCTGACCATTTTAACATAAAAGGGTAGTATTTTCCTACAAGTAGGGCTAAAAAGGTTACTGCTTTTCCGGACTCACTTAGCTAGAGATATTATCTGCCTGTTTTTCAAAAGGCTATAAATCAGTGTGTGATGACAAATTTGAGCTTTCACACTTGTTAGAATAAACCTATTCTCACGCGAAAACATGAAGACAAGTGAAGATACGTACAGTATTCTTGACAGCCAATAAACCTCCAACATTGTTGACACTCGTAGGTGCATGACCCTGCATGATTTTGTTCACTTTCAGCGACTACAAATGCAGAAAAATAGTGTACTACTCCACTTTATGGATTCTACCTATTTACCACCATAAATCAGCTTCATAACATTCAAGTTTTCATATAGGAAGAAAATAATTATTCGCAAGATGCAGCACATTTAATCAGATCATATATGTATTTATGATTATCATGCATGATTACTTTACTTAGTTTTGTCAATGGGTTGGTCACTTAGAACGGGATCGCTTATGAGACTGTGTTTTGCTTTTTCGCTTACCTGTCCAACTTCAAGGAATGCTCTTCTTCGTTCGATACTGTTTATTTGATCACTCATTGCTCGTTTAATACCAAATTTCTAAAATATGAGAACAACAATATTTTCATATGCTGGTGTATATTGAAAATCTACCCTCACCAGTAGGTAGGTGAAACTACAGTAGATATGTGAACGGTTTGCAACTTACAAGTGCACAATCACACAAATCCACACACTCGTCAACAAGTGGGTTTTTGAAGAAAATACCTCAAACTAACAATTTGTGCAAAAATTAAATTCCTAGGGTAAAATTATTTTTTTACCCAAATTATCATGTATAGAAATATGCTCATGAATATATGCACCAACCGCAGTAAAGCAAGCAAATATATACACACCTCAACTTTAGCCCACTGATCATTTTGTAAACCTTTTATAAGACTCTCCAGTGTTCGTTGACGCTTGTGACTGAACACTGGACTGACATAAGCTGCTTTCTCTCCGTTCATCACTAAAACAGAACAAAACAATGGGGAATTGTGTTTAGCTTTCATGTTAAACAAATAAAGTAAAAAAAATAGATATTTTTTTTTATTTTCTCCAAAAGATTAATTAGGGCTTTGCAAAAATTTTTGAAGTGTTAGAGAAAAGCTTAACATTATAATAAAAAATACATTAGAAAAAACAACAACCCTTAGATTATTGCCTAGAAATTTTTAATAAGATTTAACATAGGTTGAATTTTGGAGCAAGCAATTAAAGTGGACACTCTTAAAGCCTAAATACAAATACAAAAAGAAATTATACCCATACTCAACTTTGCCCACCTATATCGACGTTAATAAATTATAAGTGCAGTTTTGTTCTTTTATACTCATATGTTAAAAACACAGTAAATGGAATTATTGTAGAAAAATCATAAAAAATTAAAGCACATAAAAGGGTGAAAAAGAAAAAAAGAAAAAAAGAAAAACAGAAAAAGGAAAATAACATTCTCTATGTTGATTGTTAGGCTACTTACATTTGGTGAGTAAAAATGAGCGGAATTCTTGTGGGTTGACAAAACGTGCTGGAACTGGTAGTGGTGGGCCAAAAACTGGAACATTTTCTTCTGAATACACAGACAGCCTAAAAAACAAAGTAAAGGTATGACATTCGTATCTATCTTAACCACACAGCTAAAGTAACCTGAAGATTTGTATTTTTAAAGTGCTGAATTTGATTGTGAACTTTCTGGATTGTGCAAGCAGGCCTTATGGGTCATTAGATATTCTGACTGGCTTTTGGTCTCGACCACAGACCAAAATTTCAAGAAGCACTGGAAATAATTTAATACTTAATTCTTACAATACATTATTTGATAAAAAAAACGAAAAACCCCGAAAAAAACAACAATAAGAATCTCCAGTTTTATTGATAAAGCACAGAGATTTTGCACCAACATTCCATGTAAAAGTTCTTTAAACATATCTAGTACAATACAAGACTTCTTATTTATCAGACAATTACTTTCTCCCTGAATCACCTGTTTAAAGGGAATTACCAGTGAGTGAATAAAAATGAGGACTCCTGATTGACAAGGATTTACATAATTAAAAAAATGCATGCCCATGGGAAATGCGCACTATAAGAAGAAGTGGCAAAGTTTTTTTTAGTTTTTTTCTTAAATATGACACCAAGTTGTGAAATATTTGATCTGTTACTTCCTTACCAATAGCTCTTGTTTTTTTTGCTGTAACGAATAACAGCGAAGACATGAGTAAACTTTGTTCTGATCGACGAGGGTTTGAATGCCAATTCTTCTTCTGGTTCACCATCAACAAACACAATGACAGCTATGTCATTGCCAATGTGGCGCTTACGTTCAACCTAAAACCACATGCATAAACATAAGAAACTTGTGCAACCACATGAAACCAACCGTGAATTAAAAGCTTATGTTGTATAACCTATTACCTTAAAACCACTGAAAAATAATCATATATATTTATACATAATACATAATATAAACTTAATGTATCCTAAATAATTTAGTTTAGCTTCACAAACTACGTATATAATGAATACTGAAGTAAAAAAACAATCTATAGATTTTGAGTTTAAAATTCGAAGTGTGTTCATGTTGATGAATGACGTCATGACATAAATGACATGTAAATTTTCAAAAATGACAACAAGAAGACAAACCAGACTGACATTTCGTCAAACAAGACCTTACCTGTTGTGTATCTTTGGAATAGGGTAACATAACAGAAACATGAAACATAACTTCATGTCCTTCAAACATTGTATACAGTGAATTGATACCAGTCATGTTGTCTAAAAAGTTAAATTTTTAACAAAAAGTTCTCTTGAAGATTTTAAAAACAAAGTAAACTAATTTCCTTATGACATGCAAGTCAAAAACGTCTGCACAATTTAAAAGTATACCTTTGACATCTAATCCACCTCGATAACCAGTCCAACCTTTTAAATCTACCGTATCGCCCAGAACATGCAAAAAATTTTCGAATTCCTCACTACCACTCTCTAAATGAGAAAAACGTTACCACAAACATCATACAATTATTTTCTAGTTTGGGTAGCTCAGTCAGTAGAACATTCGACTTATGTCCAAGAGGTTATGGGTTCAATCCACATACCATTGTCTAGTCGGGCAATAAGTTCGAAAAGATTTCTATTGCACAAATAAAAGTGCTAAACACTCTAGAGTTGCTTTTGTGGTCCTTCCTGGTAACAATTTACAGGGTTTATCCCTTAAAATTAGTGAGGCTAACCACATTAAACATAAATCAATACTACATTAGTTCAGTATAATCGCAGGCTTACACCTAGTTACTATGATTTCACTTAATATGTGCATATATCTCAAGTTTTCAAAAGCCAGAACCTTTTTTTAAATAAACATCCTTAAAAGGTCGAAATAATAATGCTGGAATGACTGATCATCTTTGGAATGTCTGAACGCTTTTGTTATCATGAGATAAGTCTGTAAGATTTGATCTTGGCAATGTGTGTTGTAAAATGAAATACACTTTAGTCACTAACCATTTCCAAACATCTCATCATCAGTGCTTTGTCCATGCTTAGCATAAATGACACCAAACTTAAAATTGACAGAACCCTAAAAAAAAAAGAAAACTTTGTTGTTTTGGCAAGTTTGTCTGTCTGTTCAGTATTTATGGGTGAAATATCTCTATTAGTCATTGTTTTAAATCCAACAGGAAAACAAAAGTGGTTGTTTTTTTAGTCATTATATGGACGATTGTGTTTTTTTTATTACATTTATTTATGTTAATTCTAAGCTTTATTTTGTAATGTAACATTTAAAATGTCAGGGGATTGAAACATAACAAAATACCTCTTGTTCTTCTAAGACTAGCAGTTCCTGAAGAAAAAAACACAGACAAAGTTAATGCACATGAGACTACACGTTATTACAACCATAATGAACCACACACCATCATACTAATGTGGTTAATTGAATGATTTCAAGAAAGCATGTGCTTTATCTCATTTTAATAAGCTGCAGGTCTTTTTACAGGAAATGAAATTTAGTACAAAGTTCTTTAACTGAACCATGCTGATAAATTTACGTTCAATATTTTGATTACCTTTTGAACTTCTGGAGCCACAATTTCTTTTGGAGTTTTTTCAAGTTTATCCATTCCAAAAAACCTAAAAACAACAGTGAATGTTTAAAGACAAGATGTTTCCAAAAATGTCATAGATTAACTTAAAAATCCCTTATTGAAAGAGATATGTGTTGTTGTTATTATGTCAATACCTCAAAACCTCTCTGGCAGAGTTGCTCTTGTTTGGCACATAGGGAAAAGATATTCTACGACATCCCTATAAAATAGTAACAAAAACATAACAAAACAGGAAACGCCACAACAGATAAATTGGTTCTCTGTTCAGTGTTCACAAGAACTGACTACTTACTGACTTCTGCCATAATATCGCTCGATACTGTGGGATACCATGGTTTTCAACATCAGTCAAACATATAGACAGCGCATAGGTTTCCTTGTTTGAATCGACAAACACATAATTGCTATGAACTAAGAAGAGAACAAATGCACTACAGATACTGCAGTCATGTACACAACTCGTATTAGTAATGATATATTTGTACATGACACTACTAAGACCACCTTATCCCAGGGATATACAAAATATGTACAGACACAAAATTGGACACTAAGATGAATAAAGTCACTGCATTGTCCCAATGGGAAAAACTGACATCCTGGGACCGAAAAAAGTCAAGTTTCCTTATATAATATTGCCATTGCAAAACAAACAAGTATTCCAGCCAGCACATAATAAAGACAACTGAGAAAAAAAGTATTTATGCATCAATGATTGCGACATCATCGCAAATACATATCCTCAACTGCTAGCCAGCTTAGAGTGGATTTTCCACACGACTAAATACATAAAATGTATACACTAACAAAAAATTAGGTTACCTTGGCCTAAAAAAAATTTGAAGTACCATCTTGTTTGGAATTCAGGATTTTCCAATTTTGCTAACGATGGGGATCTCGCAATTAACTGAGTAAACTAAAATGGAAGGTAATAAAGTAAATAACTAAAAATGATATGAACTTGATAATAACAACAACGGGAATGGTAGTGTTGCAGGCAAAAAAAGAAAAAGAAATACACTCAGAAACATGAAATTGTGATCCTGAATAATCATTTTAATAAAATCACAATGATAAAATCAAAGAAAATGTTAACAAACAAACAGCAAGTTAATGTACAAACAAACCTTTACATCATCACTAGGCTCCACACGAAATCTGCTAGCTTTTCTCAATAATGGGCTGTTTGATTCAGCTTGAACAGGTATCTGTAAGAAAAAATGAAACTTTACACAAATTCATCACTGCCAGTCACACATTAACAAGGTAAACTTTGAAGCTCCCTATACAGTCACAACTGTCTATATAACGACCACTAACGGAACCATAAATATTGGCCTTTTAAGATAGGTTGCTGTTATAGACAAAACTTTGGCTGTCTGAGACAAATTAGGCAAGAATTTACCATTGGTGCCTGCAGCTTTCATTCTTTTACAATAATAAAGTTTCTTATAAGGAAATTTTTGTTTCAATTCTTAAAAATTTAATTGGCTTAAAACTTCTAAAATACTGCGACTTTATTATTTAATGTAACGCGGCTGTTATAAACAGGTGGTTGTTATAGAGAGAGGTGGCAGTTAACACAGGTTTTACAATAACAATAAAAAATTATAGAAAAAATTAATAATTTCATTTTTTGTTGTTCAAGATGACCCTGAAACCTCCATTGCTATAAATTATTGGCAAAATATTTCTAATAGGTAAACTTACGAAAAGTCACTGATTATGGACACTCAACCTTAACCATGGTCATTTTTGAGTTGTGTAAAAATACACATTCTGCCAATTTTATCTTCCAGTATAAGAAATCAGAGGTTACCAATTTTGCAAAAGGCTAATGTTATTGATAGAAAACCTATGAAAATTTGCCATAATTCATTTCCAAAATGAATCAAGACTTAACAAAAAAATATAAAAAATATATTGTTACGGTATTTCTTTTAATACTTGTACTTTAAAACTTTGTACATATCACTATAGGATCTATATGACCTACCATTTCCATCGATCCAAAATACTGCCTACGGATAAGCATGTTTCCCAAGTATGATGGAGACCTGAATAAAAGTGAGTATAAACAATTTATTATTTTCAAGAAACAAGAAGCTTGATACACTTACTCAAAAAATACACATACCCTGAACGAGAGCCATTTTCAACAGTTTCTGATTTGGTTTTCCTATGATATAGTTTACTAGAATCAATGTGAAAGTTTCTTTGGTCTGCTACAACCTCCAGCATATTATTATTTTATCCCTATGTAAACAAGGGATGCATTAATTAATCTGTTCACAACATGCAAGGTACAAAACAAGTGTATTTCATTCAACAATGTGTATACTATTAGAATTCTTCAAACCATAAAAATATTGATATAAAGATATTGATAAGCTAAAAAATTTTCTCACAATACAATGGAAAACCTTCTTTTAAAACTTTGGCTCTATAAACATAGGGTTAATTATAAATATTTTTCTCGAACAATGAAACATAAATTTCAAATCATCGTGCAGGTGAAAAGTCTCTTATTTAAAATCTTCTTTTATTTGTTGTTTAAAATCTTCTTTTATTTGTTGTTTAAAAACTTATAATGACATCTGCGCAGAATAATATCAGCAATAAAACCAATTAACTTAACATGCGCAGTCTTTCAAACTTAACTTTGTTTATGTTGGCAAATAACTGTCAACATGAACTTCTACTAAGTCGCCTTTTACTAATTGTACATAAATCTCTACAGAAAATTATTTAGAAATAGAGAGAGAAAGAAACTTAAAATTAAAGATCTCGCTACAGTACTCAAAGAATATTAAATCAGAATTTCTTTATAGACAAAAACAGTAGAATTTAAAACTGTTTTTTTCCAATGATTGAAGTAAAAAGTAAAAAACAATTTTATTTAACATCTTTTTACTGAATGTTAAAGTAAACGCATATTGTTGTCATTCTTTCTAAAAGCTTTATCCATACAACAAAAGTTATGATGTAAAAAAATATGTTTACCTTGATTATGACTAAGCAAAAGAAAATGGCTGCTGGTAAACTTTATTAATCTGCAAAGATCTCAACAAATGTTTGATCACAACAAAAAGCTACACTTCCTCCTCTTTAACTTTTTTAAATTCAACACAGAATACCCACACATAGACATGAGATAATTTGAAAAAAATCATTTAATATGACGTTTAAACAAACAGAGATGAAGACGTGTATATGGTATATCGTATATCACATGCTAACACTTAACACTTGATGACATTAACTATCAACGTTTTCTCTGTTTGTACTCAAATAACACCAATTTTTTTTCTCTTTTAAAAAAAAACTCTACATAATAAAACCTTTCCTAATGTTAAAGAAAAATTTTTTAAATATTTTATTTCTGTGCTAATTCCCCTCGTCAGATCACGGATAATTAACAGAAACAAAAGAAAACACAACCCAACATACTTTAAATTAATTACCAGTTGATGATGTGATGACAAAATAACAACATTAAGGATACAACTTTAGTTTAAACTAATTCTTACTTGTTTAAATTCTTCCACATTTAAGTAATATTATTTATTAAGTTTGCTATACTTAGAATGAAAGAAATAATAAAGCTTACCAATACATAATCTTCTAACTGATACAGAAACCTTTAGTCATGTATTATCACATGTCAGAAAGGTCAAACACATACAACAGCCACAAAAATCTTCCCATGAAATTGTAAAAAGTATTGAACATTAACTTCAAAAATTTTTTAAATTATGCCACTAACTTAAAAACTTTAACAAAACATGCTACAACATATATCCCACCAGTAGAAAGTTTCTAGATATATATACATTCCAGAATTCCCAAAATGTTCTACATTAATTTAAATTTTAATCTTTTATTAGAAACTTTAGCAAAAAAGTATATTACAAAAGATGCAGCAAAAAACTCTAATTTAAATTTTGTGTACAGAAACACAGAAACAAACTAAATTATATTTGTGAGACTACAAAAAAAAATTGTAAAGAATATTGAGGTGGGCAAGAAGTTAGCCTATCAATAGAATCAAATAATATATTATTAAAACAAAATGCATTATTAAAAGAGTTTATTTTAAATATATATAAAAATATAAAAACATACATTTAACAGCTATGTACATGAACACAAAGAATAAAGTATTAGAACTTTTTCTTTGTTAATATCAGTATGAGAAAAATTTTTTTAACTTACATACAAAAAAATAAGCAAAGAAAATGTGTGAAAATTAACACAAAGTTTTTAATACTGCAAACAAGAAGGCATTTAGACTTTTGAAGTGTTAAGAAAACACTCAGGCTAAGCTTATATCTAACTGTTTTGTAATGTTATTGTTTCTTTCTATAAAGTAAAATAATATTACACTAAAAATAACTACATCAACAAAATTTATTGTGTTTGTCACTGAATTAAAATTTTTTCTCTGCATTATTATACTGAAATGTACACATGGCATAATTCTCTCATGAACTGATCCTTTCAAATATAAATAATAGACGTTAAAGACAACAAAGCAAGTTACAATAGAAATAAGCATCCGTCCTTTAGCTTTTTGAAACATCCTATACTTAATACATCATTAATGAGTGCTTAATAAATATAATCATGCTACAAGCCACATTGTTCAAACCCACTGTTCTTATGTAATTGTTTTACATGTTTGTCTGTTGTAGCGCAGCCATGCAATGCTTGTACATTATGAGTAAAAAAGAAAAATTTTAAATTATAACAATAAAAAGCTGTAAAATTAAATTGTTTACAATAAAGCTTGTGAAAAAAGCAAGTTTCTTTTAAGGCTGTGAAAAAAGCAAGTTTCTTTTAAGGCCTATAAAATGATCTTAGGATGCCACTGAATCGACATTTCTTTTTTGCATCGATTGAACACGATACTACAGAATCCTAAAAAAATGGCTATTACAACATGGTCTACACATTTTGATTCCATGACAACATTTAACTTGAAGGAGACGTTTAAGTGATCTTAAATTGTTTTTAATTTTTCTTATATTCTGTCATTTTTAAAGTTTTAAGTGGATTTTCATACTTTATGGTACTAACAAATCCTGAAATATTCAAAAGGTTTGGACCTTGGAACCCATGTTCTTATACAGTTTGTTTTCATTGTGAACTCTTTTGCTAATTTTGCTAATTGCTTAGCTTTTTCACCATATTGTGACAAGTCATTGTGACAAGTTTAATCAATTTTGTGTCATTATGCTTAAAACATTGTTTCCTCAATCTTTTCAAAGTGCTCCTTCTTTTACTTACTACACTAACATTAAAATTTACTTTGTTTTCTATTGCCTACTAACATGAAATGATTTATCAAAAACACATAAATGCACAAGGTTATTATAGGCAATGTTTGACTAGAAAAGTTACTATTGTCTAATTTGGTCACAAATCATGTCATTCAAACAGTGCCTAAAGGAAAAAATTCATACTCATATGCATAAAATACAGTTAGAAACTAAATTATCTTGCTTAAACAGTTTTGTCATAACACAGCTGGAATACTAAACTTGAAAAAGTGATGGTACAATGCTAATCCAAACACCCCTTTAATAAACTGTAAAATACAATAACTTTCAGGGGTATTATATGTGACATAGTTTGAGATTTACAAAATCTGCCTTTCAGCATAATTTAGCATTAATAGCATTTCATGCTATCTAACAATGTTAAAATTAGCAGTGCTTACCTCCAACTAATTGGTTCTGCCATTGGCCATATTTAGGCCAGGCTTTGAGGCTTTTTAACCACCGAAAGTGACAAAGGAGACATTGCATCGACACAAAGCTTGGCACCAATGTTTAAAAGCACATTAGAAGAAAATTGGGATAAAAAAAATCACATGACTTCATTCAGTCCAAGATTATAGTTATTAGATATTTCTAAGGTCCTGTGGAACCTAAACTTGGGATAAGAGAAATGATGGCCAACGCAGTCTTCGAATTTCAGAAATATTTCTTTGGTAAATAATAGCTGAATTTAGTTTAAGCAGTTCTTTGGCATAAAAAATGTAGAAGACAGTAGTTAAAAGCATAAACACACCTTCTGCAATGACTTACGCAGGTATTTTAATTGATTTATTTTAAAAATTTGTATAAAAGGCAAGCCATATTTAATATTGAACAAATCTTGGCACCACACCCATCAAACTAATAGTGAATTCTCTTTTTTGTGTTTTTTTGGCTTAACACTAGCCACTGGTCACTCCACCATGGACTAAACTACAGGACCAGGTTTTCTTTCACAACATTCATACAGGATCATTCCCTTGTTGTCTACCTTTAGATTGTGATTCTAAGGCATGAAGACAACAATGTTTTTATTCTTCGTTGGTTATTGATAGCATATCAGTCATCTCTCTTTGTAAAAGATAAGTATTACAAAACTAGTCAATAAGCCTGTGGAAAAATCCACAAAGGCAGAAGATCAATGGAAAAGATCCTTTGTTTGAAGTTTACTTCAGCGCAAAATTTGTTCACTGGCTTCCTTTCCTCCTCTTTTCTCCTTTTAAAACACTGATCAAGAAAATGTATAAGATCATTGGATAAATGATTAAGGAGATATAAAAGTGTAAAGATTTTGCTGATGTCAACAAAGACCTGCAAATGTGAAAGACACCCATAATAATCTTTTAATTTTATACTAAAATTTAAATTCTGATCTTTTAGAATTTAATTAGTATCTAAAACTAATTTTAAGTCTTATGCAACAAAAAATTTATTGTAGACAGTTTTAATTTTTGTCATGTTTGAGATAAAAAAGACAAAAAGAAGCTTGAAGTTTCTTTGTTTCATTTTTCTTCTTCATGACCAGATACTGAGTTTTGTTAGTTTTGTCTAGTTTTAAAACAATTGCAGCCACTTGTTTATTTAACAAGAAGTTTAATCTGTAGGTCATTTTTTCATACATCCAATGTTCTTAACAGAAGTTAAGTAACATTAAAATGCCATTAAAATAGACAGAAAAGCAACCTTTTTAATTAGTCAAAAAAATATGTCCACAAAATATTCAGTAGGCATATTCTTGCATATAATAGCAGCTGAAATATATATTAGAAATAATAGTTTCTTGAGAACGTTGCCTCATACAAAGCATATAACCTTCAAAAACTCTCAGTGAAAAATCCCTTGACAATCTCTTGTGGGTAAATTAAATTATTGTACAACACAAAAATGTATTTAATTCAATTATATGCACTGTTTTTTTCTTCTTGTGAAAAAATTAATATTTTAAACATTAATATTTAATGATTTTATTAATATAAATGGATATAAATGGAAAAGGTTAACAATTATATTTAAATACTTAATTAAGCTGTATAAATTATCATGTCATTTAAGAAATATCAATTTTTGATACATACCCTTTTCTTTCTTCTGTAATTTCGTACTTGTTAAGGGGTGCATTTAAACTTTATCAATGTATACATATTTCAAGGAAAATTAATTAACATGAATAGCAACAAATCATTAAGAAACATTTAATTATTGTGTAGTTGACAGGCTAGACACAAATTAAAGCTAACTAAGGAAATAATCTATGACACAAATAACAATCCAAAGGAAAAAATAAGTTTTCAGAAAGTAAAGCAAAAACAAGATGACATGCTTAAACAAACAAAATATTCTATGATTATATGCACTAAATTAACGAGTTTAATTAAGATTACCCCGCCAAAGCACATGTTTTAACTTTCGTGTATTAGAAGTTTATTACTCTAACCAGAATAATTAAAGACATTTTTAATTCACTTAACCAACACATGCAACACTTTGATCTATAGAGGAAGCATTGTAATTTGTGTTTCTTTTTATCTATAAATATTTTAAATTAAAATTAATTGGATCATTAGCGAGTGAATGAAGGGAAGGCTTGAGTAATTTTTTTTTTCTGTTCTCACAAACTTATAAATAGCTGAGTGTAAAACAAATAGAACAAACATTTTTTGCAAAAACTGCAAGGTTAGGGCATTCAAGTATTTTGCCTTTGACAGATACCATGTTGCCAATTTAATATCAGGAATCACAACACTTTCAACATACAGCTTAGTAACTCAATTGACATCAGGCCTCTCATTAAAGGGGTTCGGAGGTGAATCAAAGATTCTGACATTAATTATTCTGCATAAATTATGATGTCATGTTGGCCCCACGAAAAGTGTCATTATTTGTATATTGTTATAAATTCTGAATATAGATTAATAAACTTAAAATAAAGGGTTATAGACACAAAACAAAAAAATATTAAAAATCCTTACAACGGCACAATTTACATGACGGCTTAAAGTTTTTGTCATTCACAACCTTGGGTTTACTTGTCGATTATAGAAAAAAAATTGTAGGCTATAGATGCAATAGTGTTTAAATTTCTACTGCAAACCAGCAGGCAAATTTAAAGTTGCAACAAAAATAAGGCCTGGTACTAGTACATTGCCAGCATTCTGAAAATTTTCTTGGTGTTTTTGATTTTGTTTTCGGGCTGTCGCAACAACGCATGTTGTTTACATGTTATTCAACATTTTTTTGGTACGATTTGCTATACTCCAAACAAACTGTACCAACATATTCATTTTGTCCCACATACAACATATACGTTCAACACTAACATTTGAAACTGTGAGAAAAAGATTCAAAAATAATAAAATGTTGGTCTAAAATGTTGGTCAACTTGCTGGTGGGTATAGCAAATATTACCAATGTTGGCCAACATTTATTAAAAAAACAATAACTGTTTGTCATCATTTTTAGCATCTTTTTTTCTTTTTCAAGATGTTACCAGCTACCACAAATCGAAACAGCATGTTGGAAAACAAATGTTGGCAACCTATGTTGGCCCTAATGTTGTCCCAATTTGCTGCCGCTTATAGTTTTCTCTGTTGCAAGTTTCAAGTTAGATATCTTGAAGGTCAAAAGTAAGAGAAACTAAAATATAAAAATTACTTTATGATATGTCAAAAATGAGTGGTAGATTACGAAAAATGAAAATGCACCTTAACTAATATTCCTTTTTACCTAAATAACAGCAATTTCTTTGCTAGCAATTTTTTTTCATTGGGCCTCATAAAAATATCTAGTAATAAAAATGACATTGAAAAAGTGCAAGAAGGTAAATAATATATGTAAATGACAAAAAGTAACAATAAGGAAGTAATTGTTTTTTTATACATTGTATTGGTAATTTTTGATACAATAAATACTCATCTTATATAGTTCGTACCATTTTCCCCAAGACTTTCACATTTACGTTTTCAGTATCATTTGTAGATCTCTTGTTGATCTCATAACAATGGTGGCTCAGACTGCTACGGTTGTATGGGTGAAGCACAAAAAATCTGGTAAATCTTTGCTTTATTTGACAAAGGTAAATTTAAGGTAAATTTAAGACTAAACAATATCTCTCAATGTTTTCTCTATGACACTTCTGTCGTTTTTTTAGTTGCACATTTCCCAATGTCATTTTTTCTTACTTGACCCAATATTATTATTTTTATAACGTCCATTAAAAAAAAAAACATTTTGCTGCCAAAGATATTTGTAATTCATGTGAAGAGGCATATAGTTAAGGTTATTTTTTTATTTTTTGTAATCTACTAACGGTAGAAACCATCAGTATTTCAAAGTAACCACCAGAGAGTCCCAAATGTTATGAAGTAACCAACAGAGAACCAGCAGTATTTTGAGGTCATCACTAAAAAACAATAAGTACCTTCACCAGGTCAGTACCTAAACACAACTATTACTTCAAATAAGCGACTTTTTATCTTGTACACCACAGCATGACCCATTTATAATCTGAATTGTGAACCAAATATAATGAGGAGTGTCTTTTCACTGCTTGTGGAAGGCATGATTAGTTGCTGGTCAGTTAAACTGTTTGTTTTCCTATCCTAATGGTCAAATGTCAAATTTCAGTGGTCAGTGATCGTTTACCGGGCGTTACATTGTTGTTATATTGTTTAATGGAAAGAAATTCTAGTTTCAGCTTCTTTTTGCCAATGGTCAACAATAGTGTAGTTTGCAAACCAGAATTGATAGAAATAACTTTCTTTGTACAACAGGACAAAGACAAGACACAAAATCAACAATATGAAGAGGCTTACTATTCCCAGTGTTGGAAGGAAGTGCAGGGTGCAGAAATTATACTGAGATAGTCTTTTTGTTGGCAAAAAACATCTGTAAGGAGTTTCTTGTTGTAACAATGAGTAAGTGCGATTGGTCAACAAATTGGCAGACTGTTGTGGAGCAAACAGTGAGTTAAAACAAGATGGCAGTTGTACTTCACAGGGTGGAAGGCCAAGATTGTCGTGGACACGATTGGTTTAATTAATGGATTGCTGCGATGAAGTGCTTGAAATTAGTACTGGGCGTCATATCTAGAAGATGCTGATCTGATTAGCCCAGCTAATTTAGATTGTCAAACAACATTCTGATGGAAAAAGTCTGTCTCTTCTGTTTGCAAACTTTGTCTCACAGAGTGATTTTCCTGTTCTCAGACAGCTAGTTGATTTTAAAGAACAGATAGGGAGAAGAGATTTGTTTGTCAGGGCTAGTTGAAATTACAGGATCTGTTGATTGGGGACATTTTTTTTTAAGAAAGTGTCGAAGACATTGATAGGGCAGCTGATGTATTGTTGGAATAAACACCTTAATAATAGCGGCTGGAAATACTGAATTCGTTCAGAGCCAGAAATTCCTCTTAGCCAGGACAATTTTGAGTATGTTTCTTTTTCGATTTCTTAAGAGCAACATACATTTCAGCAGATTAAATGGTTTTGAAGTTTAATCTTTATCTTCTGAGCCCTGTGGCGTTTGATGAGATGAGATAAAATATAGTATAGCATCCATTTAGGTGATAAATGCATTTACAACTAGCCTGGTTGGTTTGATAGCAAATGATTGAGTAAATATAGATAGATAATGAGCAGCAGACATAAGCATAAAAAAACCTGCTAGAACTGAAAAGGAAAACTATGAGGCAACTGCAGCTTAAATACTAGTTAACTGCTGACCAGAAAGGCACATGCATGGGTAAATGTTACACTATGGGCGATAACAAACAAGAGTGGGAAGGAGATCTATGTGTGCACTTTAACACTCAAACATAGAATTTATCAGTCACATAAATTTGCCTTTCTAATTTGCTACATTAGGAGATCATCTTCTTTTTAGGCGATTTGTTATCTTTTTTATGATTATTGCAACAACCATGTCTAGTCACACCATCTTTTTATGTATTTTCGTTGTTTATTTATAAAATGATGTTGGCCTTATATTAGAGCTTAAAAAGTTGGTTAACAAGTCTTTTTAAATTTTTTAAAAAGCTCTTTTCGTTCTCAATTCACATTTAAAGAATTTCAGATTTAATTATGCTGCATAAATTATGATGTCATATTTAAGTGATAGCAAATTTTGACATTTTCTGTCATCAGTAATTTTAGACCTGTTGAGGGATGTGCATTCAAACTTTATCAATGCATAGATATTCTAAGGTCAATTTAATAACATAAAATTTTTCGCTGACGACCCCATAACTTAGAATCTGAATGTCAGTTTGCAATCAAATTTTGCGAGTAAATATATAGGGCCTATACAAGCTTACCCAGAAAATTTTAACTTTGTGGGACTAATTTTAGATGCAAATAATAAAGAAAAATATATTGGTAGAATGCTTTTAGCTAATGAAATAAGGGGAGATGTCACACTTGCCATGCTTATTAGCTATTTTAGACATACATTTATACTACCTTAATGGTGATGTTTAAAAAGAAAGAAAATGGTGTTGTATTGTACTTTCAACGTTTAAAATTCTATGCATTTAAAGCTACCATGTTTTACCATAATAAAGTGTGGCAAGTTTGGTAAGGGTGTCCCCCCTCAAATTGTGGTGCCTATACAACAAAGGAGGGAAAGGCAGCAAAATCCATGTTAATATAGCCTAGGAGAGTGTTGGAAGAAGTGTTACTTGCAGGATAGGTTATGCTTGAAAAATGTTCAGAGAGTTACTTCCTTTGTTGACTAGCAGAGTCAACTGAGGTAACAGGTAGGTTGTATGAGGCCTGTGTAAAAAGTGTTATGTTGTACGGTAGTGAGACATGGGCAGTGGAGCAGGAAAACATGACCGTTTAGAAAGGAATGATATGAGAATGGTTAGGTGGATGTGTAACACCAGTCTGAGAGTTCAGATGAGCTAAAAAGCAGGCTAGGTATCCATAGCATTAAAGATGTTATCCAGATAAGAAGATTGAGTTGTTTGGGACACTTGGAAAGAATGGAGGAGGATAATTGGGTAAGAAAGTGTAGAGACTTAATAGTTCCTGGGGCAAATCCAAGAGGTGGACCAAAAAGGTTTTGGCAAGAGGTAAATAAGGACAGACTTGATGCAGAGGAATTTGAGTTTAGATCTAACATAGTCTAGAAGAAAAAAAGAAGCGGAAAAAAAAGAAAGTATGAGATTTATGAGAGTTGGAGAAATGATGAGCAAAACATTTTCTGGAAATGACAAAATGCCAAAGCACAATTTTCTCATTTTATACAATCTTCTAGATAAAGAACTATAGAGTTAAAGTAAAGCTTAAAAGCGCGTAATCAATCACCCTTATCGAAAAAAAATTAACATATACATTTTTTTTATTTATTTCAAAGTTCAGACGGAGTTATGACTTTCCTGAAAATTTGAGGATATAAAACTTACTAGAAATGGAAATAATAGTACTTTAATATCTTGAATTTATTGTTGTTGTTTTTCAGCCGCCATATTTAACGATCTTGTTGATCTCTTATTCCCGTCCAATAAGCGGGCTGTCGCAAAATGTTCGTGTGAAACCGTAGGTAAACAAACGGCCTTAACTTTAAATGAGCACTGAGATGGAGTTCAATTAAATCGCCATTATGGAGTCGCCATTGTTTTTGGAGACCAGACAAAACAAAACAGAAAGAAGAAATCACAGCATTATCTTGTGGTTATTAATTATGATAATTAATGCTTATCACGCTCTTTCTTTTTTTATTAGCATGACCGGGATTATTGCATATTATAAGCAAAAAAACCCAACAGGGGAGAATGCTCATTGTGATAGTTGAAGATAGTTGAAGCACTATGGAGATAATTAAATTTAGAGCATAAAAGGGGAAATTCTGAATCTAGATCTAGATCTGATACTGTCTCCATAAGGATACATTATTTTTAAACACGCCTCTAAGCCCATGGATCAGGAAATCCAACTTACTATAGGAGGTGAAAGATTATTTCAAAGCAACTCTATTAAATACCTAGGAATACTTCTAGACTCTAACCTAACTTGGAAGCCGCAGATTGATACTGTAGCTTCCAAACTAAGAAGGACTAATGGAATCATAGCCAAACTAAGACACTTGGTCCCGAAAGATATTTTACTCTCTATCTACTATGCTCTTTTTTATTCTCATCTTAACTACTGCTCCGTAATCTGGGGACAATCAGTAAGCTCATTTATTAAGAGGATTGTTACCTTGCAAAACTGTGCTATCCGATTGATGACCTTTTCTAATTACTTTGCTTCTGCTGATCCTTTATTTACTCAACTAGGATTAATGAAATTTACTGATCTTATTCATTTTCAAAATGCTCTTTTAATTCATCGTATTTATCATCAGAAGGTTCCTTCTCCTCTTCAAAAAACATTTGCAGTTGACTTCTCCCACTCCCATAATACCAGGGCTAATGCTCGTGGACTCATTAATTTTAAACTTGTTTGCACTAGTAGTTTTGGTACGAAGTCTATACGTCATCAAGCCGTTCTTTCATGGCAATTTTGTCATAATAAATGTCCAAGTATAAAACTTCTTGACTTGACTGAAAATGAGCTCAAATCTACCCTGAAGTAAGCACTGATTAACTAGTTAGGGTGTGTCTCCGGGGTTCGTACGGGGAATCGTGCCGTTATTGCCTCAGATGGAGTGTTTTAGTTCATACAATCTATGCACAAGGACGATCCATCTGGGGTGAGGGCGGTGCGGTTTTCTGTGCAAATTTTGGAGACGTTCCCTTATATATATATTGATTATGTTTGCTATTTTTTTTTTATTTTTTTTTTATAACAACCTCTAACTTAACCAGTTATTTAAACATGCAGATATATTGACGTTTTATTATTACGAACAGCTACTTTCTGTTTGTCCTGTTCTGTAATGTCATGTGACGTCATGTGTTGTTTAATGTTTGTATTGTTCCTGGTTACCAATATGACTCAATAGCTTGCTAACAGTGTTGGTATTCCAGGATAGGTACTCCATAATTTATCCATAGGCCATGTAATTTTTTTTTCCATTATTTTTTTGAGTATCTATCGAAATATACGTTCTTTGATTGATTGATTGATTGATTGATCAATTAACTGTTTGAACAAAGGAAAATAATCAAAAAGTAAGACAGCTAGCGAGGCGAAGTTGTCTTCAGAAACAACAACAAGAAGAGGTCGGTGTTGCAAAGAAGTCTGATTTCAGTAAGTTAAAACGTTCAAATAATAAAGAATAACACAGAAACTTCGATTGATTTATCTGATTTATCATGTTCGAAACTTTGTTGATACATTTATAAAAGCATTCAGATGGAAACACAGCTACAGATGCTCTCCCTCATTCATTTTTTTTATCTGTAATGGCATGAATCCAGCAACCATGTGATCGATTTTGCCGTGCGTTTATTATCGCATGATTCATGCAATGAAATGCAATGGCAGTTCTGTAGGCGAAGAGAAATTGGGGTGATTTTGTTATTTCTATGAAACATTTGAACATGTTCTGGTTGTCAGTTTTCAATAAAATTTTCAGAATAATGTTTTCTCATGTATATCTTTCAATTTTTACAATAAAATAGGCACCTCTAAAAAAATTGCCAACAGGGTGATTACGCGCCTTTAACCCTTTCACTCCCAGCTATTTTTCCCCTATATTCCCAGAGCATTTTCTTTGGAATTCAACCTTACTAACTTAAATATTAATATCTGCAAAAGTATAAAAGGAATCATGATGAAATTTTCACCCTTTTGTTGTTATATAATTTGGAACAAAACTTTCCAAAAAAAAAATTAAAATTAAAATTTGTGACGTCACAATCTATAAATAGATCCTTACATCGTTATTGAAAAATAACAAATATTTGTTTAGAAATGGTAAAAATCAAATTAAATTTTTTTTTTCAACACATAAATCAATTATAGATATAGTTGAGAAAATCTATAAGGTAACATAAAATATAAACAAGAAAAATTATTAAAAAAAATCTTTTCCATGATGGCGGTAAACGTTTACGGTACCTGAAAAGGCTAATTTTTTGTATAAGGCCATTTCTGCCTGAATTCTTATCAAAAAGAGCAAATGAAACAAAAGAAAACATCTAGAGTGTGAGTAAATATGAAATGATACTGAATAGAACCAAAAAAAGAGAAAAATTTACATCATAAACAGTACTGATGACGTCATAACTTTTAAAAAGTCCATAAAGGTGACAAAATGTACGCGTATTGTTTCTACATAATATTAGCATCCCTTTATTCACCAAAATGCTCTTGAGTTTGATAGATCTCAAAGCATTTGTCAGGGTGAAGTCCTGGTTTTGATGGACACTTTTCACAAATATGGACAGTCTTCGGCGGACTGCCTTTATCGGTGCGCTTATTTTTTGCATAACAAACACGGCAATTTTTGGACGGCCTCTTGTCTTTTGCATCTTCGTCTGCAACTCGTACTGATGGAAAATGTCTACCAGTAAGTCTCTCTCTACCATCATCAGGGACATAGTTCTGTGGTAGCTCATTCTGCTTGGCTAAACTTGCAATAACATCCTTAGGAACGTAGGAATTCCAAGAAGGTCTTCTTTTCGTTCCCCGGTACAAAACTGAAAAAGTTTGTGGGAATTCAATACTGCTTGCATAATCAATCTGAAAGCAACCTTTTTGTACCACTTGTAGTGTTTTCTGAGGACATCTATGTTATGCAGCTGCTGATCGACCATGTCAACACCTCCCATGTGGCTGTTGTACGATTTTATCATAGTGGGTTTGCGGATCGCTACACCATCTTTGTTTGCCTGTCCAGTTTCTGACATTATGGCTGAATGACATGTTGATAGCAAAAAAACAATTTTTGGTTTGTTACCAGATTTGTCCTTTGCAGCTCTGTATTTTGAAACAACTATTTTGTTGTTGTTGGTTGATCTGTAAAAAGATGCTTTTCCTTTTTCCAACGCGACATCGACAATATCCTTGCAGAAATGTTTACGATTACTTCTAACTGTTCCGCAAAGATGGGTGCCATGGTTTAAAAAGTATTCAGCAAGACTCGGACTGGTGTAGAAGTAAATAAGATGTGATTTTTGTAAAGGTACGGGACCATCAATGATGCAGGAATACGTTCAGTCGTTGGCATCCCTTCATTGCCGTCGTCATCATAGAACATACCTTTTCCACAGTACACTAAAAAATCGAGAGTTATTCCGCTGGAGGTACAAAGTTCATAAAGTTTGATTCCGAACCTTACTCGTTTAGTGCGGATGTACTGTTTGAACTTCAAACGACCTTTGAAAAGTACGAGAGACTCATCAACACTCAAATTCTGTCCTGGGTAGTAAACAGCATAACATCGTTCACGCAGCATCTCAATCAGCGGTCTCAGTTTGTGAAGCCTGTCCCTATCTCCGTTTTGTGGATCAAAGTTAGGATCTTCATTATTATTGAAGTGCAAGAACTTCAGAATTAGTTGGAATCTGTTTCTTGTCATGATTTTAGAAAAAACAGGAGTACATAACAATTCATCTGTCACCCAGTACATATCAATTGACGGTTTGTGAACTATACCCATCAACAAAATAATAGCAATAAATGACTTCATTTCTTCCAACGTTACTTGTAACCACATCCCAGCATATGTATTGTTCCTTTTTTCAGGGTTATGTTCAAAATATTGTTCAGCAAACCGATTTGTTTCATCAACAAGAAGCTGAAATATTTCATCGGTTAGGTAGAGCGAAAAAAAGTCTAAAGGCGTTGGGTTATCAGGTAGAGGAACTTTTATGCGCTCTTCGTCCAAATATGGTACCCGTATCGCATTGTCAATACCAACCTCCCTTTCCTTCTCCCAGCTCCAATTCTGTCCATCATTACCATTAGGTTGCAGTTGTTCTCTACCTCTGCCACGTCCTATACCTCTACCACGTCCCCTTGCACGACCTCGTCCTCGACCTCGAACACGACCTCGTCCTCGACCTCGAACACGACCTCTGCCACGTCCTAACCATCTGTCAGCGTTATTGTTATCATTGTTGTTGTTTTGATCTCCCTCATTTTCAGTGGCTTCTCCCCCACTAATAGTATTTTCCTCTGTCTCAACTGTGCCAATATCAGCATTGTGGTTGTCAGGACGCAATAAGTTCAATGGCAAATTGTCTTCATCGTGACTATCTTGTACACTTTGGTCGGTAGCAGACTCCTTACCGGTGTTGAGTAACGGTGCTGCAGGTGCAGTTGCAGGGTGGTTTGGTTCAGGGACAACTTTTCTTTTTTCTTCTTCATCATACTCCCAATCACTGTCATCAGTGTCGTCAAAATCCTCCCCAAGATCAATTTCCCCATCACTTTCAGTCATAAAATTAACTATATCATTCATGTCATATGTCATTTTCCTTTTTTGTCCTGACATTTTTCTAGACAAAATTCCAAATCGTCTGAAAATCGTTGTGAATGAGATTTTTTGATTTAGATTCCTCTAAATAGTCGCGGATTTCATCAGCTTTCCAACGAGGCGCCGTTTGTGCAATAAAAACAAGGAATCGCGCCCTGAAAACGCGCCCGTCTTGATCACCCGCTGGGCGGAGGACAGGGAAAAATTGCGGATTTCTTATCACCCGCTGTGCGGAGGACTGGGAGTGAAAGGGTTAATGCAATGCTCCCTGCTAGGCTTAAAATTAATAATTCATATTGCCTTTATTTTGTAATATTGATAATTTGTTCCTTAGAACCAAAAAGGATTAACCCTAAGCTTCAACGACTTATGTTAAATTTAATTGAAAGATATAGCATAGTAGATATTACATAAAGTCTTTCTGGAAACATAATGGCAGAGTTTTACAATATATAATACCTAATACTTCTACTCAGTTTTGGGATAAGATGTTTGATGTGATGTTCCCATGTTAAATGCTCATCAAGAATAACACCAAGATATTTGATTTTTGTTGATAGTATTTTCTTGCCACTTATTTCGAAATCAAGATGTTTGGTAACTACCTTTGGCTATAAACGAAATAGAATTATTTCTGTTTTTTTTGGCATTAGAGGCTTATTTGGTTGATCTCAGCCATTCATAAAGGAGTTTAGATTCTTATTAATTTTTAGAGATTTATTGCAGTTCAACAATGTTGTATTATCAGCAAAATGGAAAAATTGTTGAGTGTTTAACTTAAATCTTACCTCTCACTTATGAAAGAACTGTGAA
This sequence comes from Hydractinia echinata, assembly GCA_030067915.1. Taxonomy (NCBI): domain Eukaryota; kingdom Metazoa; phylum Cnidaria; class Hydrozoa; order Anthoathecata; family Hydractiniidae; genus Hydractinia; species Hydractinia echinata. Next base: position 352,618 of record JASGCC010000010.1, read on the forward strand.
ATTTGCAGGCGCGGATTTAGACTAGGTCAACCCTGTCACGCGACCTAGTAAAAAAATCTGAGGATCGAAATCGAATTCTGTCGAATTTACCCGGAATCTGAAGATCGAAATTCCGCTTATTTTTGCTACTTTTCGTTATTGACTATCTCATAACGCGAATTAGATCAACCTATGTTGGACCTGACCTGTAATAGCCAGTCTTGGCCCTAGGTTATACCGTGAGGCTTTCACCGTTGACCAGAATCAACCTATGTAGGCCTGACCTATTTTTAGTCAGAAAATCTGAAGTCAACCAGTCTTGGCTCTAGGTTATCACGTGAGGCTTTCACCGTGGACTAGAATCAACCTATGTGGGCCTGACCTATTTTTAGTCAGAAAATCTGAAGTCAGCCAGTCTTGGCTCTAGGTTGTCCCGTGAGGCTTTCACCGTGGACTAGAATCAACCTATGTGGGCCTGACCTATTTTTAGTCAGAAAATCTTGAACAACCCTGTCAAAATAGTTTCTCTGTAGGCGTTTTGGTATAAATATCAGTACGGCGCGGAAGATTCTTTCCTTTCTCAACATGGCTTGCAAGAGCTTGAGAAAGTGTGTGAAGTTAGTTTTCGAAAACGAAAATTTGGATGAGCTACCTCAAATTTACGCTGAATTAATTAAAAGGTTAAATGTAATTCTGTTTTGCCATCTACTGACGTGTTGCAAAAACAACTTTTGGTTTTATCCGAAGAAATTGCCATGCAGAATACTGCCTTCCTGCGTATGTGAAATCAAAGAAGGATAGTTGTGCAATTACGCTGAAGTGAGTTGTTAATGTTTATCTTTTGTTGTTTCTATAATAGCTATGCGTTTTTGTTACTATGACCACTAACTGTGTTGTTAGTAGCTTTATTGATGTAGCTAGCTAGCTAGGGAGCTAGCTAAATACTATGTTTTTAAATTCATGTATATTTTTGGTGCTGATTTGGATCTCTTTTTGATTGGTGCTGACTTTCACTAACTATCAAGCTAGCTAGCTACACAAAATAATGCTCTGATATGATTTGTGTGCCTTTTTCGCCAGCAACAAAAAAACGTTGTCCTGCTTTGCGAAATTTTCCATGAGGGGTTTTACACTCAACTCCTGTTCTTTTCGGAAAAGGAGGGCTAAAATAACTTCCAAATGACACTTTGTGATGCTACTTTAAATTACCAATTATTTTCTTCAAAATGAAAAACTGCAACTAATCAGACTCTCCAAAAAAAATTCAAATTCGAGAATTTGGATAATAAATGATAAAATTTGTTAAATTCAATATTAATCGATTTCGACAAAATGCATTCTGTATATATCGTCCACAGGTTTCAAAGTCATGTATCACCTGCTTAATATGTTACTTAGTTAACAAAGATATCAAAAGCCAGCTTGATTAAATTTATGCACATATATTTATATATATATAATATACCTTGTGCATCACATGGTATTGATGTGTATCTTCTTGATAAATTCCCTCTTCAAATCAAAGAGGCAAAGAGAGGTTAAGGAGACAATAATTGAACAACCTAGTGTTTATTATTGTAAAATTGTATTCATGTTTCTCAGTTTGTACTTTATTTTTTAGATCAGCTGTTATCAAACCATGCACCATCAACAATTTCAAAAAATCTTCAACAACAGTAAATTTTAAAGGCCTAAAAACTGAAATATTCAAATGTTAATACGTATTTATTTCTGAATTAATTGAATAATAATTCATTGGAATTGAACTTGTTCAGAAGTTATATTCAAATCGTCATGTTCATACATAACAAGATTTGTATCCTGGAATTTCCAGAATTTTCAAGATCAGTTTTAAAAATATCCAGTTGAAGTTTTTACTAATAGTAAAGTACTATATATATGTAAAAAAATTATATTTAATTTTTTATTTATTAAGTTGTATTTTAACATTGCAGGTTAGTTACAATAATAATTAAGAATTATAGTATGCTCAATTATTTGTTTACCCCATTCTCCGTTTTCAATGTCTACTTTAAATTTTAGAATCTTCCAGGCTAATGACGGAAATCTTCAAGCCACAGGGCTTCTTGTTTTCTGAAGTGTTTATGTGGTACTACGGCGAAAATGTTTCGTTTCTGTTATCAAGGTCTAAAACGTCTGCATACGATGTTTTTTTTCTCCCCGTTTAAGCCTATTTCAGGGTCCGCAAAGCCCGTTTTAGCGAAAGCTTCCGGGGCTCCCAGCTGTATATTCAAATTTTCTTAATAGGTCATGATGCTGCGCATCATGACCTACTAAGAAAATTTCCTAGATCCGCCCCTGATTTGTCTAGAAATCATTTTACTTTTTTGAAAAACCTTTACTGGTCCTCAAGATTTTGGACTTATGATGTCATCAGTCCAAAACCTTGAGAACTATCCCCCTGATGCTGAAAAGCAATTGCTGTTATCAATGATAATTGTAATGGTTAAATATTAACATTTACTTCAATATGCTCCAAATATCAACCTAAATGTTTGAAAACAAATATATATCATCATATCTTGGTAAATACAACACCTCACTTAGATCCCGGAGATGATGTCATGCATAATTAGTGAAAATTTTAAGTCAAAAATCTTTAAACCAATAAAATTTTTTCAAAAACAGAAAAGATTTCAAGACAGACAACTTTCCAAGCTATTTCATATGTATGAGATGAACTTGTTTTCAAGTGGGAGGTAAGCTTGAAGCAAAGAGGTCATTTATATAATAAGAAACAGGAGAGGACCCAAACAGGCTCTTGGGGGGTGGTGGGGGGGGGGGGCACACCATGAAGTACACTTATCTGTTTAGACTGAACACCATGGACTTAACGTATTGTAGTCTGTTTGAAAAATTAGTTAATTCACTATCCCTCTCACTCCTTATTGGTTAAGCTTGTTGAGAAGGATAATGTTTGACTGTGTCAAAGACTTTTTGAAGTTCTATAAATACCAACATGCATACTTACCACTATCTATACTGTTTCTGATGTGTTCAGTTATTTGTATCAGCCCATGTTTCATTTTCTGAAATTCACAGGCTTGTGAAATAAACTATTATTTTTCAATGTTTGTTTTTAGGGAATTCTAGTAGCCGAACTGGCCAAACATTTCCACTCTTTAAATCGTAAAATATACTATCATTTTTCAATGTTTGTATTTACAGAACTCTATGGAAGCTGAAGCACTAAAAACATTTTTACTCTTTATGAAATACACTATTATTTTTTAATGATATATATAACTATCAATAGATGCCCCTAAGTAAGAAGCGTGACAAAACTCTTTTCTCGCTGATATGGAAACGATTTCCGTATAATAAAACTCTCAAAAAAAAAGAAACGGTTTCCGAATTCGGAAATTAGATTTTATGTTTTTTTGTAAAACAGAAATTGTTTCCGACTTTGGAAACCGTTTTTTGGTTTGTCTGGGGGTAAATTTGGTTAGAACTCTAGCTAGTTGTAAAGGAACCCCTGAATAAGTGCGCCTCCTACCAAATGATATTTTTAAGTTTATTAGATAGATAGCTAGAGCTTTGCTGTTGGCCAGAAGATTATAATGCAGAAATTGGTTTCCGTATTCAGAAAATATTTCTTAATTTTACACAAAAAAAGTTTCTGAATATGGAAACCCTTTCTCAACAGGGCAACTGTTTCCAAATCTGTGTGTGGCTAGCTATATCTTATCCAGAACTAAGTAAATAATATAGCTATAGCTAGCTATATATATGGAGCCTTCAACGCTCAAGCTTACCTTTTAAAAAAGTTTATCTTATCCTATTTAAAATATGTTAAAAATTTGTAATTTAACATTAATGAAGTAGCTAAAACACGAAGTATAAAGCAAATTAAGTCACATTTTTGTCTCCACATCTAAGGCCGCCATTATGTGGGTCGCTGCATGTGTATTTTACAGAATACCCTGTCAAATCTATCTATCTTGCTGCGTTATGTCCCTCCACCTTTGTCTATTGTTAGCTAAAATTTCTAAATTACTAGTCGTTAGCCCGTGGAAAAATCCACGGGTTCGCCCGTCGCAGCTAAGCTACCATTTTGCGTGACAGACAGACAGACAGACGGACAGACGTATACGGGCATTATAATATAGATAGATAGATAGATAGATTTATATCAATGTTTTTTGATTTCAGTTCTTTTAATACGGAAGCCGATAGGTGCAAAAAATCTTTTTCGAAGTTATGTGAAAATGTTATTCAAAATAGTAAAAATGTTATTCGAAATAGTGAAAATGTTATTCGAAATGGTGAAAATGTTTGCCGAAATAGTAAAAATGTTATTCAAAATAGTAAAAATGTTATTCGAAATGGTGAAAATGTTTGCCGAGAAATAGTAAAAATGTTTCCCGAAAGATGGTGAAAATGCTTCTCTAAATAGAACTGGGACGAAGTTGAGGTCTGGTGCCGAGTATAATGGCGGTACCCTCAAGTTCCCTTTTTTAGCGGGAAAAGGTAAAGTAAAGAGAATGAAATGGACAGTCCAGGGAATACTGCTAAAAATAAACTATATAATACTCTTTCTCCTAGTTCAGCTAGCTATTCCAATTAAGCAATGTAGTTTAATTGGCAGTATTCCATAGAGATAGAGAAATGTTCCTTCTGGCGCAACGCACATCTCGCGCACGCGCACGCCACAGTCAACCACAACAAATCCCTGATCATCCAAGACCTAGAGGGGTAAGTACTGACCATGCTGTGCTTAGTCATGCATATCAAGGTAAAGTCCCTATGATGCTGTGCTTAGTCATGCATATCAAGGTCCCTATGATGCTGTGCTTAGTCATGCATATCAAGGTAAAGTCCCTATGATACTGTGCTTAGTCATGCATAGGTTGCATAGAACGTGGGAAACGTAGATTAGTGAGAAGGCGTTATAATGTACGAGGACCGAACGATATGTGGCACGTAGATGGTTACGATAAGTTAAAGCCGTATGGATTACCAAATCATGGTTGCATTGACGGATATAGCCGAAAAATCATATGGCTCAGAGCAGTACATTCGAATAACAATCCAGAAGTCATTGCACGGTTATTTTTAAATGCCGTCCGAGAAATAGGTGGATGTCCAGAGAAAGTGAGGAGTGATTGTGGTACTGAAAATGTAACTCTAGCTACTATTCAATGTTATTTGCGGCGTAATCACGGTGATGAGAACGCAGGTACAAAGTCACATATGTACGGTCCTTCACACAGTAATCAACGGATTGAGGGATGGTGGTCATTTCTTCGCCGAAATAGAAGCTCTTTTATGATAGATTTCTTTAAAGAAATGGTTAATGATGGATTATATAATCCTGCTAATGAGCTAGAGTTGTATTGCTTCCAGTACTGTTTTGCCTCCGTGTTACAGAATGATCTTGACGAGGTAACAGAACATTGGAATTCCCACCTCATTCGGAAGTCCAGGTATGACACGGTTTCTGGTATTCCTGATGAATTGTTCCATTTCCCAGAAAAATTTGAAGGGGAGAGTCGTCTGAAATTATGTGGTAGTGATGATTTGGATGAAATGGATGAACTCATCTCCGGTGACGATCAAGAAAATGAGGACGAGAATAATTACCATGAATACTTCAACTACTTGATTGATTTTCTGAGAATGTCGCAACCTGAGAACTTCCACTCGGCCAAGCATTTGTATACCGTCATGTTATCACATGCGGAAAAATAAAGATTAACTTCTCTTTGTTTTAATTCTTTTTTAGAGTTAGATAATTGCATATTCGCCCATGTTGAATCCCTATTGACACTTTCTCCAGTAATAACTACTAGGAAGTTTAAAGGAGCGAAAAAGTCTCTAACTCTGTAATTTTGCTAAAATAGCTAATTTCTCATTAATTCACCTACCAAATACCAATTCGGTTGTATTTTCTGGAGATTATAGAGATGAGGTCTTGTACCTCGTTACCAAGCCTTTTTACGCCTTGCTGTCATAGCTTTTCGCTGTGTTCTTGTGGTCGATACAAGATAAAATACCCTGGAAACGAGGTTAAGGTCATGTATTTTGAGAAATATTTTCTCTTTTTTCGGGAAACATTTTTAACATTTTGAAAAAGATTTTCACTATTTTGAAAAAGATTTTCACTATTTTGAAAAAGATTTTCACCATTTTGAAAAAGATTTTCACTATTTTGAAAAAGATTTTCACCATTTTGAAAAAGATTTTCACTTATTTCGGGAAAGATTTTTTGCACCTATCGGCTTCCGTATTTTAATACTTGGTTGTACCAGTTGCTAAGAGGTGCTCCTCTTGGTCTAGATGTAGTTCTTTGAAATTCATATAGCGCTTGTCTACAAGATGTATCTGCTGGTAATCTTAATACGTGTCCAAGCCATCGAATCCTTTGTTGCTGTATGGTAGTGGTCCAAGGTGTTTGTTTTGTTTGGTTGTAAAGATCTTCGTTTGAAATTGGGCGAGTTAATGTTTGCAATAGCCCCGGGTTGACCACAGTCATAAGGGAAAGGGTGGGGGGGTGAGATGACGCACGGTGTGGGCCGTTGGTTGATGCAGGGAGTTGTCTAGTAGAGCGTGGACCCTAATCGAGTCTGCGTAGCTCACAAATAAGCATTAAATACTCCACAAGAACTCCCCATATTTAAGACATGACCTCTCCTGGAATTAATAGACATGGTGTATATGCCTCTCTATGATTTTGAGGCTAGCTATGTAAAATATGCCTATCATCTCTCTTATATCATTTGAATAACTTTTGACCAAAAATGTTTTTTATGCGATTTTTTACGACAAATGTAAATGTGAGACTTTAGTGTTTGGACACATTTAAGTATTCTTTTAAAAAGGGTGGACTAAAATCATGTTTACAATCTTTGAGTAAAATAATCTTTGATTGAAGACTCAATTATTCTGCTACAAAAACAAACAGTTGGGCATCTAAAAACTGAAGTAAAACTTTCTTTTAATTTTTGAAGATTCCACATTGTACAATTTGATGCAAAGTGACTGGTAAACGCGTGAAGGCTACGGTCTTTAGATTCCTGTACAATACTAGTTGATTGGTCAGGAAAGAGAAGAGTGTTTACAATAAAAATTTTCATTTGGTGCAAAAAAATCTCCGCCTTAACGACTGTCCGCTTTATGCTCAAAAAGTGTCCCTCACTTTCAACCTCGTCCCCAGGGCTCCTTTTCTCTTTCTGACAATCTCGGACGGCCAGATTGTTAGAAAGAGAAAAAGAGCCCTGGGGACGAGGTTGCCTTACTTTAGTACAAAAACTTTAAAGAACATGCAAGTATCGAAAAAAAACGATATTATTTAAATACTAATTGCATAAGAAAGCGAGGATCCAATTGCACCTTATTTTTGGAGGCACGAGGAGTTCTTAATAAGTCCTTCAGCGCCAAAATCTCTCAACACAGTGGTAATCAACCGATGATCTCTTTATTTATTTAGTTTGATCAAATTATGTAATTCGTTACAACTGCGGAAACAGGCAATCCAAATTGTTTCCAAATTAAATCCGATGTTTATTGCCAAGTTTCATAATTTAGGACTACGTTTTTTGAATTCGTTTCAAAACAACACGTTATAACGTCATGTGTTAGTTAAAGGGGAAGTAACCTCTAATTTTTTATTTAAAAAAACAGTAGCCGCAACAAAAAAAACTTGAAATACCTATTTCTTTTCATATAAAAGTTTCACTAACTTAGTAAAAAGTTGTGTTTACTACGCGTGAAATCGCTTCGTTATTCTGACCCCTTTGCGATTTTAAAAGGATTGGGTCGAGTTGAAATTATGACGTTTTTTAGTTCAGAAAGTGTAGTGTGCTGGCGGTGGTAGTAGTATTAGTTGTTAATTTACTTAAACATTCCAGTTTAACTGCTTGAAAACATGCCAAATTGCGCCGCCATCAACTGCACTAACAGAACTGGTAATAATAAATCAAAAGAAAATGTTGACGATGTTGTAGTTTTTTTCAAAATTCCCAGCGCAGAGAAAAAAAACGAGCTTCGAAAAAGATGGTCACATAACATTAGAAGAACTGGTCCCTTGCCTAAGGATTCAGGATTTTATATATGTTTCACGCACTTTGAGCCAGACTGCTTTGAAAGAGATCTTCAGGCAATTACCTGATTTACGTAAATCATTTGATTTTGTATGTATCAACCAAACACATGCTTCTTTCGTATTTGTTTATCAAAATAAAGAGATTCAAGCTCGGTATAAACTTCGTGTTCGTAACCAACAATTACATACCAAGCCAACAAAAATTATATTTTACACAATGATAATTCTTTCTTATAACATTAATGATTTCCTACTAATAACTTCGTCTCGTTGATTCATTTTTTTTCAAACTTACTTTGACTTTCAAGTTCAAAAATTATGCACCTCACAACAAGTAAATGTTTTCTTCGTCGCATGCATGCCTTGACAGACGGGGGTAATGACAACAATTCGGAAATATCTATCGGCTTTAGAGTATTTATTGCGGATTGCCCATAAAGCACACGATGGTATGTCTTTCTGAACATCTTTTTCTAATCGATTATGTACCCATCAAATCTGTAATACATGTTTTTCCTAAAATGGGAAATTTAAAATTTACCCCCTGTTCACGTACACTCATTCAGAGCACATCTCACTTTTGTATTTCTTTATTAGAACGCATCTTCGGTATTCTATTTTTTTTAATCCCTTCATCATTGTTGCTTTCCGGGCCTTCTTCATTGAATTTCAAAGATGCAGTTGCATAAAATATTTCGGATGGAGAGCAAGATGTTTTTTTTTCACAAAAGATTTTGTTGAAAAGTTTATTGTAAAGAGCTTGGTGAGAAACTTTTTATCATGTTGTGCGTATGGAAAATGTATTTCCTTTTATATCGGACTTTTTATTTTTAACACGATTCAATTTAACAATTTCAATTATTTGAAGACAGAAGGATGTTAAAGATATAAAATGGATATCACTTCAGTCATGATTATAAATATGAAAGACTTTATATTTGGCGAAATTATTTGTACTTTCGAAGCAGTCGTCAGGAATTTCATTATTATCTTTGCAGCACAAACTTTCAGAGAATAAACTCATCGGTCTACAGTGACCACCTCATTTACACCAATTATTGTTTCCAATTCGATTGCCTTCTTTTTGTATAACTTCGTCTTCATGGTTTGAACTTAAAAATTTATCTTGCTCTTCCAACGACATTTCAGGCTCAAAACTAAATGACTTTAGAGCCGAAATGTCTGGAACAGTGTTTTCTTCGTCACTGGACAAGAAACTATGATGCATTTTTTAGTTTCTTATTCGAAAGTCTGTTGCATTATAAGCACCAACATAGGGCCTCGTCTAGCTAGCGCAATGTTTTGAACTATAAAACGTCATATTCAAATTAGAACCCAGTCTTTTTTATTTTGACGCGCTTTTTTCCAAAACGAAGTTTTTGCGGAGATATGAACAGGGAATATAGGTATTTAGAGATAAATTCTTGTGTTTATGTGTTATTTTTCGGATTTTATAAGTTCAAATACAAATACGTAGTCGAAAAAAAAAAATTCACATTTTTGAGGTTACTTCCCCTTTAAGAAGATAATCTTCGCAGTAAAAAAATTATTGGAAAATATTAAAAAAAATATTGGACATATGCGCATTAAAATATACCTGGGTGTATTTATCGACCTTTCAAAAGCTTTTGACACTGTTAATTATAAGATTTTAATAGACAAATGACATGCTTATGGCATTGAAGAACTACACTAAATTGGTTCAAAAGTTATCTATCAAGTTCTTTTCCTGTCAGAGTTCAATTTCATATCGTGGTCTGGTTATTTGGAACAGTATACACACGACTGATACATCTATCCTTAATAATGAACAATCCTTCAAACAACGTTCTCAAAAAAAAACATATTAAATTGAAATAAAGAATGAGATCTCCCTTTTTTTAGATCTTCGTTTTTGTTTGTGAAGTAAGTAAGTAATAAGTAACGAGATGTTTTAATGTCCTTGGGAATTCCATCCTAACGGCTGGCTTTTCCTCCCCTCCGACAGTAACTATGTTACATTACCGGCAGAGATACGCATAGCAGTCAGTGGATGGCACCAAATGGGCTGACAACACTACATTTAAAGCGCGCCAGAGTGGGGACTTGAACCTGAAACCATATATGATTACAAGCTGAATGCACAACCACTACACCATCTCCCCTCTAGATATTTCTAAAAGGTTTTTTCAACATAATCTTTGCTGACATTATACCATTTAAACAGGTTTGATAAGCCCAGCTTTTTGTCTTCTGTGAGTTTCCTGGTTTACAAAGGTGTTGAGTTACATTGCGTTATTACTTATTTTGCTATTGTAACAATTTACTTTTCTTGAATTTAATGTAATAACATAATTATTGTAACTAACCTCGTTTACGAAAAAGATATGTATTTATATAGATCTAGATCTATCTAAATGAAGAATTATTTATATTTTTTGGAACTCCCATTAACTACCGCATAAAGCGCCAAACTCTTATGGAGGCGATCTGGAAAATTTTGCGGGACGTTGGCTGAATCCGCCGGGTTTTTTCTATTAATAAATAGCTACACGGCGAAGAGTTTCCAAACAAATTGGTTGAAATTGTATATGCAGAAAATAATTTATTTGCATAAATTAAAATAATATCAAATCTAAAATTTCTCGATGTTTTTTTTACTTCGACACTTTAAATTTGCTTTTTGGATTAAACCCAACCTGACGTCTTGTTTAGAAGTGCTTTCCACATATCTATCATAGGCATATGTATTTATATAAGTAACGCACAACTTATACTTAACTTATATAAGTCAGAAAAACACGACAAAATTAATAAAAACAAAAGCATTTTTTTCGTCATTTTTCAAATACACGGCCAAAAGTCGGCAGACTGCAAAGTCGCTACTTTTAAGTCATAGGTAATGAGAGCGTTTAAAACATGTCTTGTTTTTATTTTATAAATCGAAATCTGATCGTATGATGAATTCTTATTCGCGTGGTAGTTTAACTTATTCCAGCTACTACGACAAATGCTGGCGAATGAGAGTAAATTACGAAGTATGCTAAAATACATATTGCGCATGTGCGGCTGTATGTGCGGATGCATGGTCGCTTATTATTGCGACTACGGCGAATGAAGTGTGAACCCGCCTTAAGAAAAGAAACGTAATTTAGCCGCAAGGTCGCACGAGGGAGAGATCTTGTTTAAGCATATGCATATCAAGATCGTAAACACATGAGAGCCACTGCTAGAATGTGAACCATTACCAGAGTGGTCGAGAAAGAAGAGATGTATCTACGCCTTGGATGGGAGCAAAGAGAATACCAACAATTTATGCATGTGGCGATGTCTTGCCGTGCACTGCCGTGGGAATAAAAAACAGGGCAAAAAGTTTGACACGCAGGAAGCCCTTACCCTTGCTCAGAAATACTATAGGGAACAAAGTTAAAGCGAGGAGATGTACGCTTACGAAGCTTGTGGATATGCAAGGCATTGCTGAACACTTCAATATCAAATTAGGGGTGCACGAACCAAAGACAAACCCTGAGAAGGCACCGGCAAAGACTAGTCTATGGTAAGAACCAATACATACACGGGCTGGATTACATCAACCTAGGTATGCTGGAAGGGTATTGTTTCTACATCACGAAGATGGATGTTTTGACAAAAGCTGAGAAAGCAAAGCTTGCAAATAGGTCTTCACGCAAGCATGTCACCTTAAACAGCATGAATGCAAGGGTCACAAAACATCAATTATCTGTAAAGAAGGTGACGATGGAAACTTTAGCTATATCGCATCTTAATGGTTGAAACTAGAATATGTCATTAGAGACTGGAAGACACAATTATCATGCGCTATGTGGACAGGAAGGAGAACGTGTCATTCGAAATGGGAAGGAAGAATGATAGGTCGACGGACACGAGCCTACTACCATGACAGTCTACGTTAACCATGGATGCAAATCATATGGATATCCTGTAGCCCAGACGCAAACGAAACTTTCTACAAGAAGACCAAAGTCAAGGAGCTAAGTAAAAGAGTATAGAAAAGCTAGACTACAATCTTGTCTTCTTGGCAAAGCTTGATATGAAAGACGCATTCAAGATGACTGAATGCTTCGTATTGCTTGAAGCTGGTAGAAGTCATTAAACTCCTTGCTGCGGAAAGTAAGATGTCACGGAAAACGTTACACACCAGTTCTCTCGTCGGCTACGCTTGCTCCGACACATTCGAGGCCTAAAAAGAATTGATTACCCTTATTTCCCCAGAACTAAGCCGAACGCAAGTTACCATTTGATTCACTGTACATGCCACGCAATAAAGTTTATGGCAACGTTGCTGAGTCATTGCAAAGGTCTTCCACCTTCAAGGATCGGAAGTCAACAAATAGTGCATAATTTTCGTTCATGAAAATCCCAATGGTAACTGTGAAGTTCAACTATGTGAACTACCAAATAAATTTACGATCAGCTTGAAATGTTCTTTGGTTAGCTCGTGTGCGAGTAAAGTTTATTTATCACTCCTTTCACGGTTATAGCATTTTCTCAATCCTAAGGTTATAGTTTAATAGAAAACTCAATGTTCTCACCACTGTAAGTGATAAGACGGACGACAGTATTCCTGCAGATCTACCTACAAGCAGCTCGATTCGTACCCAGGAGAAAAAACGCATGCAAGAAGAGGGCGTCTATGACCCTCGGGAGGAACTTGAGAGGTCGAACATCGACGATTTCTGCAAATAACTAGAGGAGCAGTTGGGGCTCCCAAATGCACGACACTATCACAACTGTGACCTGTAGGGGAACCAGCTTATCTATGATGGTATAGAGATAACAAGAAAAAACGACAATTTTCAATTGAACAAAACAAGCCATGGCACAAAACGTTCTGGATGATCTAGAGGATGTCCAGGCGAACCCTGATAAGATTAGGATGATGCCACTCCCTTAGAATGTTCTAGTTGATACAGAAAGCATCCTGTCAAAAACCTCCATTAACAGAGCCGTTGAGCTCCAAACTTCACGCAGAAACCTGAAACTGCTGAGAAGCAAGATGATCTTCTACGATAGCGAGGTTGCGAAGGCGAAAGTTAGGAGATTGGAGGATAAGAAAAAGCATCACTGGCAGAACAACAGATATGGAACGATAACATAGCTAAGGTCAAGGAAGAACTGGCAATATTGCACGATGAACGTAAAGCAAAACAAGAAGCTCATGGGTTGTTGTCAAACCAAACTCAAAGAAAACCTACCATGATTAGAGATTGAAGGTGACAAGACTCTTACTAAAAAGCTGAAAATTCTGTTCAAAGAACGGAGACCCTCGCATCTGTCACCGCATCTGTGGTGTTGTTGATATTAACTATTGCGCTTGCCATCACAGTTTGGGTTGGTGTTGGTGCGGCTGCTGGTGATAGTGACGCCAGTGGGGAAAAAAAGCTTTGTGAAAAAGCAACTGGAGAGAGTTGCAAACATGCGAAATTTACTGGCAAATAAAGTAGGAACAGCCTTACAGGGTATCATAGGGACAATTGTAAGTTTCTTCTTCAGAGTTGCTGCTAAAGGTGTGGACTACAAATCGCCCTTGCTGATGTTGTAGGATTTATGGGGAAGAAGGGTGAGAAGTTGCAATGCTTCGCTTTTGCGTGGTAAACATCACACGAAATCTTGGGTCGTTATATTAGCTAAATATAAGAAGGATCGCTCCTACAGTGGTCACCACCGTTTTCTGTTTATAGTGCTTCTACGCATTCCGTGTCTCGTCCGCAAGCAGACTTGTCAGAGGATTTTTATCGCTGTAAACTCTAAATTATGTCTGACTGAGCTTTTGTGTGTGCTTCTGCTTTCGCTTTTTTGACTATTGACTGCCTATAATCGCCGGCAACTTGCAACTAAAATTCCCCATTTGTTAACGAGGCACATATATCTCTAAACTTGTACAGACCGTTAGGACCAGCACCATACTTACTCTACACTTGGACAAGGGTTGTTGCGCCGATTAAAAATCGTCGGAAGACATGGGGACTTCCATTGTGCGACACATGTGGTTGAGTGGAAGGGATCCTGTCATACCAAAAAAACTTTCTACTTGATTCCCTGCCGTCTTTTTTTTCTGTTTATTTAATAATTTAATGACACCAGTATCTACTTTTCATAGACAATACAGTCCCCCCCTTTTTTATTTACCTTTGAGTGACCTCTACATTCTTATTAGCTTCTCCTGCAGTATTGGTCTCCTGCCATGATAATTATAGTAACTGTCAAAATCTTGCACTTGTAATTTTACTAATTTTCTTACTGGCAAAATAAATTGAATTAAATTGAATTGAATATTCTTGCTAGAGATGCCTAGAGCTGTCGTAGCACAAATGTACAACAAAGTTAACCTGCGCCTATACCCGACTTGATGTCATATATTATAGCAAAGTTAACCTGCGCCTATACCCGACTTGATGTCATATATTATACCCGACTTGATGTCATATATTATACCCGACTTGATGTCATATATTATAGCCGACTTGATGTCATATATTATACCCGACTTGATGTCATATATTATACCCGACTTGATGTCATATATTATAGCAACAGACATTTTTTTGTACATTGTTATATCGTACACACGGCAAACATCAAAGGATTAAAGGCCGATTTTTATCCTTCAATTTTTCCCAGGTGAGCACGAAGTTGATCAAGCTCATTACGAATAGTTTCACCTTTGTTGAAGTTTGGGACCTGAGAAGGCAATAAAAGGAATACGCGACAAAAACAACGTGGCCTTTTGATTGTGGTAATAACTGGTTTGAAAGGGGAAAATATTAAATAACATTTTGAATTTTGCAAGCGTAAAATATCGACAATTTTCTAATACCTGATTATACTGCTTTATATTACTTTTCTTCCTTAGTTGGTTAAAATAAGGGTGAAGTCGGTTTTGCTAAAGTTGAGTTAAAACAGTCTGCTTTTCCTTTTAAAACTTTTTTCTTTTTATTCTTGTTTGGTTACATTTATTTTTGATTTTTTTTCACGAAACTTTGTATTTTCTTGTAGACGCAATCATAGGACCTGATTTATCTTTTCGTATATCTGACGACGAGACAAACATTTTTCGTCATACAAGTGCAGCGCCAGTGAGAGACATAAAGCCCTGGGGGCGAAGTTGTTGTAGCGGTAGTTACTAAAGCTGAAGCGCGATTATGCCTTCTACTCTTTCAGGTTAAATTAACAAGAAATTGGAAAAAAAGATATAACGGTGGTTACATTAAAATTTTGTATGTTACTATTTTGACGATGTTGTTGTTTTTTTGGCGAGGGATTAATGCCCTATGGGAAGTTGGTTAACCACGATGTGGGGAAAGCCGTTCGGGGGTCCTTTATTTGTGATATTTACTTTCGATTCGCATCGGCACCGGTCGCTTTCTGCGCAGTTTGTTGTTTTTTGATCGCCGGAGTTTGTAAACCCTTTTTACATTAGTTCAAGATGGTGAGGACACTTAATATAATATCACTTTTATCTATTCTTATCCTTAGCTGCTGAGGCCAAAGCTCTTTCCTTTAAACATAGTTATTTATTTTATACCTTGCACAATTCTTTTATTTCACTATTTCGTTTTTATTTTGTGGCACAAGTTTGTATGTAGGACAAGGTAATCGTTGTTCTAATCTTCTTACAGACTACCAGGTTCAGCAAGAATCGCAAGAAGAGAGGTCACGTCAGCGCTGGACATGGACGTGTCGGTGAGTTATCATTATCGCTATCGTTTACTATTCTGTTTCACTGTAAACAACCATATGCTGAATTAAAGGAGAACAACACAAAAAGTGAAAACTTCAGCACCCATGGAAAAAAACAACAACCAAACCATGCAGTACGCTTTTTTGGAACCATATTTAACTTCCCTGCAAGTGGTGGACTTTGAATCTCCTGTTATCGGGAGCAAAGAATAAAAAAAGAGGGGCTCTTTTGTGAGATATATAGACCTTTTTGAATGTTGACATTTTCCGCTGTAAGCCCTTTCGGCTTTAACAATTGCGTGGCAGGCAAAAAGATGCGGGCGCTAGATGAAGTGAGGTCCTTTTTAGTCTGTTTCTTCGCACGACGGTATCATTACGACTTTATATGAATATATGTCAATCAGAAATTATCCATCTACACTCGATAATAGTTTAAAGCCTCAAAAATGTTTCCGTAGAAAGAAATGGGCTGAAAAAGACCTTTCTTCAGCAAGCTTCCGCATCTTTCTGCCTGCCACACAGTTGTTAGAGCCAGAAGGGCTTACCGCGGAAAATGTAAACATTCAAAAAGGTCTATCGCCTATCTTGGCAAGTCTTTGTTTGCATTTGGGCACCAGTATTAAATCCTAGACTTGTATCGTCTTGTAATTCGCAAATGTCCAAAGCACCTTGGATTTTGGTATTTGCAGAAGTTTATAACAAAATCTTATGGAAAAATAAGAACACATAATAAAATTCAATCAAGAATAAGAACATAACATTGTTACCACATATTAAATACCATACTAATAATTTTTGAATTGAAAAGCTGTATAAAGCTAGTTACATTTTTCTGTATAAATAGTTGTTAACAAAAGTACATTTCTAAATCGAATACATATCAAAGTTATTGAAGGTCATTTTACAAGAAATGTTTACTATAGAGTTATTTTTAAACATAATAACAGAAAAGGGAAATGTTAACTTTTTAAATGATAACTGTAAAGTTACAATTACGGTATCTATAGATGGATTCCAGCATGACGTTATTTGTTTTCTTTTCAGCAGTAAGCTTTTTGGCTCTGGCATTTGCATGTCAAGAAAAAAATTGCTAGGATTTGGTGAATAGAGGTCTTTGCCTGTGGATTTCTTCTCACGGAAACATCGTTCAGAGGTTTTAAACTATTATTGAGTGTAGATTGATGCCTTCTGATTTATTTGAATTCACTTAAAGCCCTAACAATGCCTTCATGAGATGAAATGGACTGTAAATAACTTTGCTTCACATAGCGTCTTTTTCCTGCCACTAAGATACCAGAGCTGAAAGAGTTTCTTGCTGAAAATGTAAACAAAGAAATATGTTGTCCACTACATAATTTTTAACTTCAACGTTTCCTACCACAAGCAACATTTTGCTGCGGCACCTGAAGAATGTTGTTTGTGGCCAGTGTCCTAAAATATGTATTTTTTGAGATAAGTAATATTTTTTTCCAGGTAAACACAGAAAACATCCTGGTGGTCGAGGAAAGGCAGGTGGTCTGCTCCATCTCCGAACGTTATTCGATAAATACCATCCTGGTTACTTCGGAAAAGTTGGTATGAGATACTTTCACAAAACTATGAATAAATACCATTGTCCTGCAATCAACTTAGATAAGTTGTGGTCATTAGTGAGTGAACAGACTCGAAAAAATTATGCTGGTAAAGAAGGACCTGCTCCAGTTATTGATTGTATCAGAGCTGTAAGTGTTATTTCACTATTTTTCGTTTAGGTACAGCACCATTTATTTTATATATTTGAGTGTCCAAGCATATGTAAGATAGTTAAAGATAGTTTGCCTCATGTGTCTAAATGGTACTAATTTTCTTGCAGGTATTTATAATCAGTTTAAATGTTTTCTTGACAAACTCTCAAAATTGTGTACCCATAAAATTCAGGAAAAAAAATACACGCAATAAAAATCAAGAAATGCCTATAATTTGTAAAATTTCATCTCTGATTGAAGAGAATGAAAGCACAGTTAATTCACTTAAAGATATAATGCTGACACCAAAATCATAAAGAATCAGTATCAGTGAAGGATTGTCATTTCCATCAAATTTTTGTTTTTATATCATTGAAAAGCTTATAATTTATAGAATAATTTTAAAGGAAAAATATGATTTTTTAACATGAAAAAAGATGAAAAAGGGAAAATATGATTAACAAACATTTTTTTAGTTCTTTTCGATAAAATTTAATTCTTTACAAAGTTTGAACTTTGTGTTTTTATCTCAAAAGCATTTTTGGCTTGATACACCTCTACTTCTTCGGCTAAAAGGTATTTAAGCCTGTACATTT
Source organism: Hydractinia echinata (assembly GCA_030067915.1). NCBI lineage: Eukaryota > Metazoa > Cnidaria > Hydrozoa > Anthoathecata > Hydractiniidae > Hydractinia > Hydractinia echinata. The sequence goes on from JASGCC010000010.1 coordinate 370,680, forward strand.
TGGCTCAAAGAGTCGTCAACTTAAAAAGGTGTTTCATGACTTTTTACATCTTCACAATTTATTATTTTTTGACAAAATTATATACTAGTCCGTGGCCTATGGAAAAATCCACGCCTTCGCCCGTCCTTTTTATACTGCATTGCGTGTGTCTTGCTACTTGTTGTACAATTTTGCATGACAGACAGATGTATACGGGTATTATAATATAGATAAGGTCAATTTTAGCTTGTGTTAACCAATCAGACGTCTTTCAAACTGAATTTCTGTACATCTAAAATAAAATGTTGAACTTTTTTATTTTCAGGGATACTACAAAGTTCTCGGTAAAGGAATTTTGCCAAAACAGCCAGTTATCGTTAAAGCAAAATTCTTCAGTCGTCGCGCTGAAGAAAAAATCAAGAAAGCCGGTGGAACCTGTGTACTCTCTGCATAAATTATAAATAACTGTTGTGAAAACGTTCTTTTTCTTCCCCTAACCTAGCAGTTAGCCAGGAGATAACTCGTATTTCATCCATTCTTCCAGACGCTTACTTACTGTGGTTCATGTGTCACAATAGAAATCTACCCCACGGTACAAAAAAATTCACGGCACATAGGAAAAACATTTCAAGGCACAAAAAATGCTACGGCACGGAACAATTCGCCCTCAAGCAGAGCTCAACGGTTGCTCGTATTCATTTATTTATCTTTAATTTTATTGAAAGCGCAAATAGTTTAAGACTCGTTTCCATTTAGCGGTATTGTTAACGTTTTTTCGACACTTTTTTAAAACAATGATTTTTTGCACTTAGCCCCAAACATTATTTAGCTACTTAGGAAAAAAAGCTCCAGAAAAATTGTTTAGTTATTGTTTGCCTGGATAAGTTCATATAGGCATTGTTTATTTCGAAAGTACAGTGGAATCTCTATCTCGCAAGGGACCAAAAAATTTGTTCGAGATAGAGAAATTTCGAGATAAAGAAAGGAAAATACCTTAGGCGGGCCTAGGGACCGAGACTTTAGTTCGAGGTAGAGAGAAGTTCGAGATAGAGAGATTTCAATGTATTTATTTTATTTGTATTATTGTCACTAATTATTCACCCTGAAGAAATTGTTTAAAATTTTGGCATTTTTGGTGGCGATTGTTTAAATTTTAGATTGTTTATGAGAAAAAGTGTATAGAGAAGGGTACTCCTGTCCTTACAAAAAATCGCGATTTTGTACAGTACTAATCTGGCAGTAAACACAGATGTTTTTACGTGCCATAGTTGATGAAAATAGAGAATACGTGATTAGTTAGCGAAAAAGTTAAATATCTCGGGGTAACATTTATCAATGGGAAGAGCACATTAATGACATAAATAGAAAAATACTGATTAAATATTCTAAAATTAGAACCATTGCATCTTGTTTAACACCTCACACAAAAAACCTTTTAATTAATTCACTTGTCATGCCATATTTCAACTACTGCTCCTCAGCACGGGCTTGTGCCACCCAAGGTAGATTGGGAAAACTAGAAAAACGATTAAAATGTGTCCGTACCTTTCTTGGGAAAGAGAGTGAATATTCACTGAATAATTTACTCATCAAAAAACGATGCCATATTAGTTTTCAAAGCCATGAATCACATTGCTCCTGATTACGTGCGCTCAAAATTCCTTTTGGCAAAAAACTGCCATAATCATCAAACTAGAGGAGTTTCAAAAAACAGGTTCACACTTCCCTTGGTCAACACGGAAGTTGGCAAAAAGCCTTCCCATTTACAGTTGCAAAAGTGTGGAATAATCTTCCAGACCAGGTGACCTGTAATGGAAGCCTGCTTTCGTTTAAGACTTCCATCTCTAATGTATTTGGCAAATTCTAATGGAGATCACTTTTTATTGTTGTTTTAATTCTTTTCTTTTCAATTTTCACAGATTATAAATGTTACTATGTTTGATTGAGCTGAGGCAGTCTAAGGTTTATCATTTTTGTTTCTTTTTGTTCTAGTGGCCCCCAGTGGAACAATCCACTAACTATAGGTTTTTGTGATTTTCTGGGCTAGCCACTTTAAGGATACTGTAATGGTATAAATATAATTTTTTACAAAATTTTTTTTTTTTTTAAATATATGGATTTTGATATTCTCTACCATAATATAAATATTTAATGAGTTATAGGTAGTTCGATTAACACCTTCAGCACATCTTTGAATAGGCTATTGTTGTAAAGGTAAGGGGACACGAGGGACATTTTCATGCGCGCGCTATGCAACATGTCCCATAGCATGCGCATGAAAATGTTTCTCGTGACGCCACTTCTCATTTGCTGCAGAATTGTCTTATGAAAAACTTTTATTTAAATGTTCCTACCTCCCGAAGCATGGATGTGGAGGGAGTGGAACGTTTTTTCGAGGTTATCAGAGCTGTATGCGCCGTTGAATTTAATTACCAGATCTGATTTTATGGCATCTTTTTTGTTTTTATTTTTGTAATATACATCACTACTATTCCATAACGCAGGATCTGTTTTATAAAAGTTGATTGAAATTGTCTTTAGATAGCTTTTTCTCTTTGTCCAACATTTTTGCTTTTTTTCCTATTTTGTTCTCTCCATTTGATGTTCGACTTCTCAAGAAAGCAATGTTTACAGTCTCTTGCATTTTCATTGGTTAATTACACTGTGCCTCAAATGGTTTCGCAAAATATTTGTTGCATGATATGGGGACACGAGGCACAAATGTGCCACAACAATAATTTGGTCCCGGGACATGTTGCAGAAGGTGGCGACACGAGCAACATTTGCGATGCAACAAAATATTCATCAAATTTTGTCCCTGGAGCACAGGCACAAAATAGATTCAGATCTATTTTGTCCCCGAAGTTGTGGAGCTCCATGCAACATTTTTTTGCTCCATTGCAGTAAAAAGTAGATATGGGACACGAGCAATTTTTTTCATGCGCGTGCAATGGAGCAATGTTGCATAGCACGCGCACGAAAATGTCCCTCGTGTCCCCTTAGCTTTAGCTTTAAGCTAAGGGGACATTTTTTTGATTGGTTGTCCCTACTCTCCAGTGGAGGATTCGAAGTATCGTATGTAGAGAAAAGATGTTGTGTGGGTAAAGGGATGACCTAAGAAACAAGGGCTTCATCAGACGCATAGGCCTTGTTTCTTATACCGCTTTCTGCTCGGGTAGTGAAATTGATCCGTGATAGAATCAAAACAACCCGACCTGGCGTAAGCGGTCGGTCATTTTGAAGGGTCTGTTTATAACGGAAGGGTTACCTCTATATATTTCTTTCTCGATTTGTTTGTCGGCCATGATTAACAGATTTGGTAGGTAATCGATAACAAACCACGTGCGATGATTAGCGATGTGAAAAAGCAAAGGGAAAAATGTGCTTTCTCGTTGCTAAAGAAGACTGAGTCACGTGATTTCATGGGTAAATATAATTGGTAGGTGACAGACACCTGTAATGGTGAGATTTTAATTGGTTGAGAGCACCACTGCGCCTCGGGTAAGTGACGTAATGTACAGTTTGTGAGTAGCGAATATACAACAAGGTAGAGGGGCAGTGCTAGAGACGTGGAACACGCGCGCCTGGGGGTAATCTGGATAAATAGAAAACTAGGCTAACGGCCGAGCTAGCGTGTATGTACAGTGCTAACAGCCGTTAAATGTGCACAACGTTAGTCTTCACTGTAAAGGGACTCATACACCCTTCCCTCCCGTGTATACGGACTCTCGAAACGCGGGTCCACCCCAGAGCTGGCTGTAAAACTCTTTTACGGAAATTTTAGATGTTCGTTTTTCACGATGTATACATGACTTAAAATGTCCGAAACTCCCCCCCACGATGGAGAAACTCAACAAAACTTTGCACACATGCTCATCGATACCTGCTGCAAATGACTTTGTCACATTTTATGTATATTTTGATTATTTAAAGAAAAAGACAGGTTAAAACACAAAAGAGCGAGCAAAAATTCATTTTTTCACAAAATTTTGAATAAAAAACGAACGACGCGCTTTTGCGAAAAAATGTGACAAAGTATTGTTGCTATGGTAATGCTAAAGTGATTGATAAATATGACGCAGAAAAAAAATAAAACGGAGGGGAGTTTCGGACGTTTTAGTGAAAAACAAAGAAGTGGATTTATGGCTACCTGGAAAAAAATTTAAATTTCATATTTATATTATCTTTTAGACAATTTAATTTGCTTTTATATTCAATAAATAATTTTGAAGAAAAAAATTATAATTTTTGAGAAATAATGAATATACTGAATATGTGTCTATACCCCTTACAGTATCCTTAAGTATTTATTATTATTATTATTATTAGCCGAAGTAAAAATCGATGACTTGCCCAAAGTTTGTTTACCTCTTCTGGTCTTGCGACAGCGAAGACAGCGTTATAATAGAACAAAGTATGTGGATGAGAAAACAGACGGAAGAATGATGATTTTCACAACCTTGTATAAGGAATGCGCTTGATTGAAAAATTTTAACGCGGGGTATTGCCGAACAACGGCTTTAGACAATTCCTCGTCTGTTCGTTCGTCATGTTGTATAGCAAGAATGTTTTCAATCTTAAAATATATTTTGTGACGTAAAAAACGTTCAATTCGTGACGGGAACAAAAATTCACAGAGCTTCTTTTTCGCTTTTTGAATATATGTGCCTGGTGCGTTCTTCTTTCGCGCAGCCACATCAGGAAGCGAAAAAGAAGCCATGGGGACGATGAAAAGATCTAATTCGCAAAACGTTTGATGCAGGTGTTGTTGCCTAATGTCAAAAACGCTATTGCGTAGTTGCCGCCTCAGTGGTCAAAAAAGAAAAAAGTCCTAGTGGATTAGATTTGAATTTGACAAAGCAAGATGAGCGTATGAATGTCTTATGCTAATAGGCAGTCGTCCACGAGTGCTCTGCACTGCCTAGTATCTGGACTGTTCGCAGGAACATATAAATATAAAAAAAAAATATGTTGCGTTAAAAACCAAAGGTTTGTAGAAGATGTCGAGCGAGAAAACTACGTACCCTGGGTACGAAGTTCGCGCATAACATTATGGTATTTTTGGCACTTTAGAAGTAAGTAAATCATTTGGCGCGTCAATTCCAAAAATGGATCAAAACAAAAAAACAAATCATATAAGTCCATTATTATGAAGAAAAAAAACATTATATAATGTCTATCTTGAAAGGAGGGGAAGATATCCTTAGCAAACCTGATGATGACACTTACAATTCAGCTTTCCTTGGGGCAGACTTGGAATTAGATGGATCCAGGCGCAACAGAGAGGTAATTTTAGAGTTTATGTCTGTGGGAGATCCCAGAGGGCGAATTCAAATTATAAATTATAGCTCTAGCTGGCTAGATGGCTGCTAGCTAGCTAGCTAATTTTATTTAAACATGTGGTTGTAACTACAGTTATCCCTTTAAACTCCATACTGGTCTATTATGCCAAATTAAGATAGCTGCTTAGTTGGGAGAATTTGAATAACCTAGGTGAGAATCATATCGGCTATTTATTTAAAGGCAGTTGGGTTAGGGAACCAGTGACAAATTTTTCATGATTTACAGACTTCTTTTTCTTCGCAGATTCTGATCAGTTCCTTAAAGAATTATTTTACATAATGAAAATCTATTTCATTTGACAAATCAATGTTAAAATGTTTGCATAGCGTGATAACAGTGGTACAATTTCGCCATGTACAATTCTAACCCCTTAAAAGTTAATTACATTCATGCCATTGGAGACATTTAAGGTAAGCGTCACAAATATTTGACGTTAGGGTGGTCTGCTGATTGGTCAGCGAATAAAAACTCAAAAAATTTAATGGGGGCTTCGTACACCATTTTAAACTAGTTCTCAGGACTCTTGGCACTAAGGGCCCCAATTTTAAAGTGAAACTCGATAATTATGGTGATGATGATGATGATGTGCATATTTTACATGGCTAGCCTCACAAATATCGAGGGATATACCCTGTCTATTATTTCCAGGAGGGGCCATGGCTTAGATGGAGAGTCCTAGAGTATTTAATGCTCATTTTGAGCTACGCGGACCCAATTAGGGCCCGCGCTCTACTAGACAACTCCCGGCAACATCCAACGGCCCACACGGTGAGCCATCTCCCCAATTTCCCTCACATGGCTTGGGTTAACCCGGGCTATGGTAACATTCACTCGCCCATGTTGAATCGCCGTCAAGAGGAATCGAACCCCGGTCTCCCGCACAGAGTACGAGAGCTATAACCACTAATCTACGGCGCCACAATGGGTAATGGCTGTTGGGAATCCCATTTTTTGTCAATCCAACTTATATGTTAATAATAGAAAGACACTTAGATTTTGCATTTTTGCATTTTTGCATTATTTCTAACCTGAATAACCAAAACTAGTCTTTCTATAGTCTTCTAATAGTCCCTCTTACTTACTTATGTTAACTTTTGAAGTTGTAGCTTCACGCCTGTCTTAGACGACCGACGTCAGTCACTTCTTCTTCTTCTTCTACTCCATCTCTAAAGAGAGGAGGATGAGGGTTAGATCGAACTACAGTGACTATACTGTTTTCCGAGGCTTCATTTGTCCCTGGGATCAGAGGTTCATCTGGGAGAGTTTTGAGAAACTTGTCGAGGGCTGTTTTAAACTTTAAAACTGGACATGAAGTGATGCTTCTTAGAGACTTAAGTCTTAACTTAAATATATCAATACTTTTACTCTTTTATAGATATCATTGTATAAAAATGACGAAGTTGTGTTAACTGTTGAACAAGGAATAACTCTTGGACTTCTCAAGCTGATATACTCATCTGATCGAAAATTTCATGGCATACTGCAAGGCGTCCGAAGTCGTTCAATATCAGAACAACCATCCGTGACATCAGTCATCCTATCAGATCACAGGGTACTAGACCAAGATGAATATGAATTAATAGTTCAGGGTATGTTCAGGGTAATAGTTAAGGGTATGTTCAGGGTATTTTTAAACAGGGTGGTTTTAATTGTTGTATGTTTTGGATATTAACTAACTTTGGAAAATTTTTGTTGATTATTATTACCTGACTGATACAAAAAACTGGTTAATATGGAAAGATCTGATTTTACAGCTTTTTTTAAAAGCAGTTTGCAAGGAGGTACTTATACTAAAGTCATTATTAAAACGCCACTATAAAAAAGAAACACACAAAAATTGAGCGATGCTAAATTCCGAAAGATCAAAATTGAACATTATTTTCTCCCTCTCCTCAAGGACTTGAAAGTAACAACGTAAAGAATAGCTTTGGCTCACTTTGTTCATACCAGAAAATTTATTTATCAGATTAGATGCAATCAGGCTTTAAACTGCATACTGACCTGTTTTCGACTTTGCACTGTAAAATACGCAAATTCTGCAGTTAAGGGATTTTACAAGATGATGTGTGTAATTTTAACACTTGGATTTGTATTTTACAGTACATCATCAAAAGCGGTCAGTAACCGCCAAACACAGTGTCAAGCCGAATTAATATTCTTTATTCGCCAAATTTTAAAATTAGCCAATGGCATTAGAAGATGGAACAGCATTTTTTAAGATATAAAGTAGTAGCAGATCCTTTCAGTTAAGAACCCTTTTCCAAGTGTTAAAAACTTTTCAAATCATTCCAGATCAACATTCACAATCAAGTATCATGCATCAAACGTTGCCATCTGAACTTCCACCTTCGTCCACTGCAATTCCTCTTCCACCACCAACCAACAATATCTTCTTAACGAACAACACTGAAAAGAAAATGGGTAAGTATTAGTTTTTGCTCTGTTTGGGGCGAGTGCTATTGTGAGCTTGGTCCAAGGGTTGACAATGAATAACAGAAGGCAGTGAAAATTATGCTTGCCCAATAAATGCAAATAATTAAATTCAAAAACAAAATGTGTGAAGTGAAGTAGTGTACAAGAAATAACCTATTACGGTGTACATATTTATTTAGACCATGACATACTTTGTGAGAAAACAAAAGAAAGAATGTAGATTGACGTACAGTACTCGAAATAATTTTTTTGTGTACCGTGTACCGAGTCTATAAATTTGATCATTTCTTGTACCTACGTACAGCAATTTTTCAACTCCCTGCATTTTCTGTAACTGAGCATGCCAATTTCTTTATTTTGTTTTAGTATAGCAAAAAAGAAAAAGAAAATAATTTGAGAAAGTGCGAACATAAGAAATTGACAAGACATTGCAATTCTTACCTATAAAATAATTTTTTTAATATCTAGGTCAGTTTGTTTGTGAATACTGTCATCTGCCATTTGTATCGAAGGCAAAGTTTTTACGCCATCGTCGCATCCACACGGAAGAAAATCCTTATGTTTGTGTGTACTGCAGTGAGGCTTTCCCGCACCATCTGGAATTACGTAAACATAGAGAAGAATTTCATATGACAAACAAATCATTCAAGTGCAACTACTGCCCGAAGACCTTTGCAACGAGAGCTGAATTACGAGGACACTTATGGAGACATACTGGTTCGTTTCATCTTCTCGTTTCATTGTACAAAACCTGCATTTTCTTCAAACAGCACGCAGCTATCAACAAGCCTTGCTGTGATAAAAAGTGTCCTATCAATGAAATTTTTTGCTTACATTTTTTTGTGTTGTATTTTATAGGTGAGAAAAACCACAAATGTCGTATTTGTGGAAAAAGTTTTGCTACCAAGGGAAATTTAAAACTGCATATTGACAAGCATATTGGTGAGTAGGGTTTGTTTAACTGTTTTTGTCTTGTAAAAAAAAAGCTCATGCTGCCTTTGATATAGCTGATAAAATACCTAATTTTTTGCAGAAGGAAAATATTGTGGAAATAAAATTTGCAACTGACTCTAAATAACTTTTGTTTTACTTATATTTCTTTCCTGAAATGAAGTTTTAGGAAGACTGCAAACTAGCTGGAAATATGACAACATTTATCTTTCACCGTATGGTTAGCTAGGGAGCACCCGGGACGAAAATGAGATCAATTTCCTAAGCCCATCCGTTTCGGAACAGGTGGTTTGATGACGTCATCAAAAAAGCTTAAACCCTAATATCTCTTCAACCGTTCTCTTCAAAAGCACACAATGCTATACCTTTTCTTGATCAGTGTTTCAAGTTGTACACAATAAAGGCAACAGATCACAAATTTAAAAAAAAAATATTTTGTGTATCGGCGAGTCATTGCTGACGTCATCAAAATTTGAATGACAAATCTTTTCCATTGTTGTTCTGCCTAAGTGGATTTTTCAACAGGCTTATCGACTAGTGTTAATTAATAATACTCTAAATTTCACTAACAGGTCACAATCACCACAAATGTGTGTCCAAATTTTATGTGGTAGCGAATGTACTCATGGACTCGAAATGAAATTTTAAACCGAAATGACACTTCGTCTCGTTTATATGGAGTTTTTCATATAGGGCGTTGTGTAAACTGCACATGCGCCAAAACTTTGTACACATGCGTAATAGTTTCATTTCGGGTAGACTGTATTTACATGAAATTTTTAAAGGCAATATGAAGTTGCATTTCGGTCATTTCGATTCAAATGAAATCAAAACTGAAATAAAGTTTTCACTTCGCTCTTACTAGACTGAGGAAACACTGATAGATATGATAAGATAATTCTGTTTTTTTAGCAACAATCGCAACATTCCGCATGTAAACTAAAAGTCGACATTGTTTTTCGTTCTAGGTGTTCACAAACACAAATGTCCATTTTGTCCTCAACGATTCACATCACACTCCTCCCTGGAGGCTCATATGGCGAAACACACTGGTATGAAGTCCTACAAATGTCGTCACTGTAGTAAAAGCTATGCACAGGCTGGTCAGTTAACCTCTCACGAAAGGTTACATACAGGAGAGAAACCGTTTATGTGAGTTTTCCCGTTTGTTTTTTTATTGATTTTTGATAGGGTGTATGTAATTTGCCTTCATAAGAAGAGCTTTATCTCGGCGGGTTTCCAGGGAGTAGAATGCCCACACGCTTTCATATATCTTCACTTGCTCTCTCTCTCGCTTTTTATTCTCACGTCATTGTTATTAGCAAAAAATGATGACGTCCTTGCAAATTTGTTTATACCAGCAAATTTTTCTCCCTGCTAATCATTTATGCTATACTTTATTCCTAAGTTTCCGGAGCTTAATCCATTTAAAAAATTCCTCAATTTTAAAAAGTCTTCTGAAAGCTCCTCAAATCTCCTCTAATAGTAGATTTTAAACAATTTTCTTCTCAATTCTCCTCAATTTTATTTTTACAACCTGTCGCATGTTTTATTTTCAAAAATACATAGAAATGGTACATATGAACAGCAATAATTTGTTCTTCACCCGTGATATCATCTTTAAGATTTCAAATATTTCCTTTTTTTGGGAAAAATATGAAAATGTTCTTAAATCTCCTCGATTTTTTATGAAAACATCGTCAAAATGTTGAGCATTTTCATCAAAAGTCTGCAAATCTCTTTAAATTTAACTCTATAAAAAGAGTGACAACCCTGTATTTGCCAGGGTGGCCAGCACCTGGAAAATCCTGGAAAATCCTGGAAATTCCTGGAAAATGGAAGGGTGTCCTTGAAGACCTGGAAAAACACTCCTTATGGTCAAAAATCCTTGAAAAACAAGGTTTTTTGATAACTGTCCTGGAATTTTTCACTAGTAGAATATACAATACTTATAATATGTCAAATCATTTTGTCTGTAACAATATTTTCAAATGTTTTCTTACTTTTTCTCTTACTTCTTTAATTTGGTATTTGATTGATCTGTCATTTTTGTATTGCACTTAAAAATCTCATTACTCGATTCGATAGAATCATTGAAAGAAGGATTGATAAGCGAAACCATATTGGCTGAAAACAAACAAACATGGCTTGCGTCACAAAGGCAGCATGAAAGCAAAAGAAAAGGAGCTGGAAGTAGTGTGTAAACAAATAGAAACTCTTGAAGAAGAGCACAAAAAGCTATAATATATAATATGATTTATATAGACAATACTTGAGTTGTGTTATGTTCATTATTTTGTTTTCTTTGAGCACCTGAATGACAAAAATTTAACTTTGATTATGATGACGTTTATTGTGCTAAAAGAGTAAATGGTAACTTCTTTGTTAGAGAATTTTTATCGTTGCTGCTAAAAACATAACATTCAACATTGGTTCATATTTTTGTTTGTCCCATCAATTTTGTTTCATTTGTTCGACTTAGTTTTGACAGTTATATTTTACGTAGAAATGTGTTATCATTATCAGTTCTAATGTAAAAATGTTTTTTGAGAGCAAAAATGTCCTGGAAAATTTTGATTTTGTCCTGGAAAAATGCCTAAATATGTTCCAAATTCCTGGAAAACTCCTGGAATTTCATTTGAAAATGGTCGTGTTTGTGTGTCTTGTATTGCTGCAATTTATAATCTTTCAGGTGTGAAGTTTGTGGCAAGTGCTTCCGACTGAATTCAACGCGTCAAGCTCACGAGAAACGTCATAGTGGCAGTCGACCACATATATGTGACACGTGTGGCCGCTCTTTCTCAATGCCCGATCACTTGAGGCGTCATTTGAAAACTCACGAAAACAAGCTCGACCGTCTTGCTTCCTGTCCCTTTTGTAAGAAGAAAATCTTTTCCGGTCGAAATATGCGTAAGCATTTGGTCCGACATCGCGAGTTGAACTTAACAGATGCTCAAGCGAAAGCGATTTCTGCTTCTTTAAAGCCCGACAAAGAAGCGGCTAGCAAAGAAACGGAGGAGGGACTGAGCACGCCAAATAAAATCAGGCAGAGTATTCACTGCATGGAATGTAACGAAGAAGTAAAATCGATACGTAAACTTTTCGAGCATTTGACGGAAAACCATTACCATCGCGAGCTGAGCGCATTGGAACGGAAAGAAATTCGTTTGCAGTACGGTTTGCAGAGATTACATCACTGTCAGTTCTGTTCGTCCTGTTTTGTCGACTACCGGTTGTTGCGATCGCACGTCCTTGATGAACATCCGGAACACGCCGAGGATGTCGGCTTTCTACCAAAAGGAAAACGTGCTGCTGATAGCGGCTCGCAAAAATGCCCCACATGCTCCATGCATTTCCAACTACGTTCAACTTTGGACGAGCACATTATAAAAGCTCATTTAACAGTCACAGAAGCTCCGTCAGAAAACACAACTTCTTCTCCATTGTTTCGCTGTTGGTATTGCGTCCAGACGTTTGGCACTACTGAAGAAGTGGTATCACACATGACGTGTGAGCACGAAAGCTTAGAAGTGTTAAGCAAGCGTGTAGAACTGACAGAAAACGTCGGTGACAACGCAGTAAGCTCCTCCGGTGTATGGTCTTGTTCGCAATGTCCAGCGACGCTACAAAGTGAAGAGGAATACCAGGCCCACATGGCCATACATGCCGAAAGTGAGAAACGTGCAGCATCATCGCTTATTCCTTCTACGTCATATTTAGACAAGCTAAACTTACTCCAGCATGAAGAGAGCGAGGCCAACGTCCAGTGCGTTGTTAAGAAGTACTTGAAAGCCGACTACCCTTCTGTTTCTGACAGCGGTTCTAATAATTCAACAATGGAGATCTCTAAAGGTCCCATGTCATCCAATCTGCCGGATGAAGTTGAACCAGCCTCCGGGAGCAGCGACCAAAAAATCCAAAGCATAGACAACAGTGCGTCTACCAATCAGGAAAACGCAAATTTAGCATGCAAGAATAACAACGCAGAATTTTTGCCGAACGAGAATAGAGACAAAAGTCATACAACGTGTAGTTCTGATGCAATCAGCAGTAAATCTAGCAGTGTTGAGGTGATGATGTCCCCAAATATTTCAGTGAGAACCACAGACTCTGACGCTAACGTGAACACTATTACCAATTCACAGCAAATCGCTTTATCTACAAGTACGTTAGACGAAGAAAATGAAAAAGGAAAGAAGCACAAGAAGAAGAAGAAGAAAAACAAGAAAAAGAACCGACCACTGAAAAATGACAGAGTCTTCTCTCCCTTAATGATATACGATTCTATCAAAGCTACCGACAGTGACGGCGCTATTGTTCCGTTTCGGTGTTGGTTTTGTTCCGTGACGTATAATCGTCCGGAGGATGTTGTTGCGCACATGACAAGTACGCACGACAACTTAGAAAACTTAAGTCGGCGCGTCGAAGTGACAGAACTAAAAAATCAACTGACTGAAAAACAGAAGGTTGGGCTAAAGTTGTTTAAAAACAGTACGGACGCTTCGTTGTCGCCAGTGGACAGTTTTCGTTGCTCGAAATGTCCCAAGAAGCTTGAAAGCAAAGAAGCTTACGAACTACACATGATTATGCACAAGGCTTCGCAAGATATGAATTTACTGAAGACTGGATCTTTGTTGTTTAACAAGAATAAAGGCGCTGAGAGAAGTAACTCCGGCAGCATAGAAGATGAACCATTACCTGGTATGTTTACTTACATTTTTAAGTCGAAAATCCACTTCAATCTTTTACCACGTCAGTTCAAAGCGCACACATTAAAGTGCTCAATGTTGGGCAATATTTAGGAGAGCTTTTGCTTGCGCTGTTTGTTTCAAAAGTTAAAATCATTTTGAAATTTCTATGAGCAATGGAAGCGCTGCAATGTATAATATCGCAATTTTATGATTTCCACCAATGAATAAAAATAATTAGCTTCAATCGCTGCCATTTTAAGTTTGTGCACGCATTGCTGTTTTCAGTGGACATTGTGCCTCTCGGAAATTAAATTGGGCTTTTTGCCTTTATTTATATTTCAAGCGCTGGTCAAATAAACGTAACTTTGTTATGTGTATTTTGCAGCAAATACGTTCGCTTGACCCGAGCTTTACTACTGAAGGTGCTAAAATTTGTTATGAAAGCTCTTCTGTTTTTAAAATAATTAAACCTTGTATTTCATTTGATGAACAGCAAAGTTCTGCCACGGCTCTTGATTTTATTTTTGCTGTACTAATTAACAAGAAGACGGCTTTAAGTAGATGCTACCTGTCTAAGCTTAATATAGTTATTGTCTTTTGTTTTTCAGGTGATCAAATGTACAGTGGTGGAAATAATTTCAACTGCTTAGCAGGAGCAGATAATTTCGATTTCAACAAATCTAAGTTAATGCTGCCATCATCCACGATCGTTTCGCCTCAGGAAGCATCGAAAGAAGTTTCAAGCGTATCTAAGCCCGAAACTGTTGAGGCTGTTGCGACAACGAAGACAAAAACGAATGATTTCAAACCTAAACTAATCAAGAAACCGCCTTCTAAGAAAGTGAACCAATCAAAACGCAAAACTATTGTTGGTGAAGGAGGCGTTGGAGTAAATATGTGTACACATTGCTCTCGTGTGTTTTGCAGCAAGAGAGCGTTAGACGTTCACACGTTTAAAATGCATGGACGCGAATACATGCAAAATCCTTCTCATTCTTGGAACACCTCACCATTCACATGTTGGTTTTGCTCCGCACAGTTTCCATCTCCCGAACTTGTTGTTGAGCACATGACAAACTCGCACGAAAATCTAGATAAGTTAAGTAAGCGAGTCGAAGAACAAAATATTCAAGCGAATGCCGCCATCATCCAAGACAAGATACCTGCATTGAAACCAGGTCAATCTGCTTCCAAGAGGTACGTTTCGATAGCCTCATCGAAGCAAATGTTGCCATTACCTTCCTTGAATACCACTCAGACGGCACCGAAATCTAGCACGAATCAGCAACCCCCGCCTGGCTTTAAAATGTCATACGCGTTAGCCTATGTGCCAATCTTCATACCAGAGAAAAACGAAAGTGAGGAAAACAGAGACTAGCTGGTTGAGGTTAACATCACTTATAATCAAATTGTAGTCAAGACATTTAAATCGTGATCATTTTACAATGGTAATTTTCACGAGTTCGTTGTTTAGCGGGTGGATTTATGTTGGCAAAATTAATGAAAAACGTGCCTTTTTATTGCCTCTCCCGTATGACGAAGAAGTACGCCTCCCAAAAACGCTATTGAGACAGTGTCAATCAGATTCGGCTGTTGTATGTCAGTAATGATAATTTTCGCGAAAGGCATAATAGTTACATGTGGACATTTTTTTCAGTCCGTAATATACCTTTAAGGAATAAATTTTCGCGGGAGCTAAATTCCGCTGTTTTTTATTAAAACCCGCGGAAATTGTCTGTTTAAGATATTAACTTAGAAATCATAATAAGCAGTATAAATATCAGTGTCAATTTGTCAGAAAGATTTTGTTAATCTTTTATATTGTTTCATTTTTTCAGTCCTTGGATAAATTTTGGCCGAAAATGACGTCGAAGTTTTCGACACGTTTTTTTTTTTGCCTAAAAATGATATTTATTAAATGCGTACGCCGTGGAGAAGTCTTCAATAAAGTGAGAATAACGCACACCAAATTACAAGTAGGTGACCAAACAAGCTTGCATGAATTATTACTCACTATTTGTCTACAAAAAGTTGTTTTATTATGTGTACAATTCCTCGTCTTTTTTTTTTTTTACTTATTTTTTGGTTTACCTTACCTCATTCCCTCGGAAGGTTTGAGTGTTAAGACATTGGTGTCGACATTTGAAAAAAAGTGATCAGCTGATGTGTTGAGGGAAATGGGTTCCAGTACTAAATCAAAAAAAAAACAAATTTGCTTTTCATTTTCCTGATAATTGGGAGGTTGTAAATATGGGCAAACCAAAAGTATGTTTTTAAATTTTTTGCTTTCCAATTTGATTAATTTTCGCGACGACTTATTTTTGCAAAATCTAAAAATATGCATTTAGCGAAGATTAATGTCGAGATAATCTTTTTAAGAATTTTAGCGACGAATTATCTTCACAAATCCAGTACTTTTTCGCAATTTCAAATTATTTCAAGCTTATTTATTGAGATAAAGTAGCCTTTAATAGAACTTGCTCATATCACAGAGGCTGATCATTATTTTTATCAACTACAAAAAAAGAAATTGACCGAGAAAGAGAGGAAAAAACGAAATTCTTTTGTTTTTCCTTGATTAAGCGAATAAGTCATTTCAAATAGTCTCGCGAAAATTTATTTTTGCGAATTAACTTTTCCTGGAATTTTCGTGCATGCAAATGTTCGCGAATATGGATAAAATCAGTATTTCTTTCATCTTTTCTTTCTTTCATCATTTATATTGCATTTTCTTTTTCTTTAACAGTTACAGCCATAACCACAGGAGAAGAAAGAAATTCTAAAATTGTCAAAAAATGGCATTTTCAGCCAGTCTAGGAAGTTGGTTGGTTCCAACCTCGTTCCCAGCGCCTGTTGTCTCTTTTCTATAACCAGGACGGTGTCAGAAATTGGTTCATTATACATGTAAAGTCAATTCCCTTTTTAAGACTCCGGAATTATTACGTTGATTAATTTTCGCGCTGAAAAACTCTTGAATTAATTTTTTTTTAATTAATGGTGTTTTTTTCTTTATGGAAATAATGAATATCAAAAAGCAATGTCCAGTGGGCGTGGTTCACTAAATAATTTCTTAGCTTTACTCTTTAGTAGCACCAAATTTCTAAAAAATGTCAATTTGTAAATCAAAAGATCAGTCATTTAATGCGTACACGTACTGAATGGATGGCCCCTTAGCTGACAAAAAAAAATCACCATCATACGTTCATCGTTCTTTTTTTTCTTTTCCTAAACTGACCGGGCGAGATTTTTGTTTCTTCACTTTGAACTTAGGTGTATGCCTCACCGTTCTAAAAACTTCGTTTGGATAAACACATGAAAAAAAAAATATTTTAATAATTATTTACTAACAGTACTAAATTCTGTTTATACATATAACTACTTATATATTCAGTTAATATATGTAGACTATGTATCCACAATGTTCTTCTTCCAACACTCATTACTTATCTTTAAAATGGAAATTTCTGCTTACTAAGCAATTTAGATAATAAGTCAAAATCATATTAAGAGCAACTGTTTGGGCAGCTTAAAAAGGGGTTGCATTAAATTTTGGCGAATGATGTAAAATTAATAACCATGAAAATTTGTACCTTTCTACTAAAAAACAAAATTATAGAATATAACAAAAAAATGCTGTAATTTCTAACCGTATATAGTGCATGTCTAATATATCCATTAGTCAGATAACTATGTTTATGCGAGAAAATTATATAATACAAAAAGCGTAAAAATTTGATAAAAATACGAAATAAAGAAAATTAACGTATAAAGAAAAGTTCAGTTTTCTCTATAAACCACATCAAGAGGCTAAAATACGTTAAATTTCTGCATACTCCAAGTAGAAAAAATGTGAGCAAACTTTTGTGAATCCAAAAGTTATTTGAGACAAGAGAAGTTTACAAAGTCTGAAATTATTGATTAGGGAAGGTATGTGTGGGGAACTATTATTAGTTCAGTGTTTTTTAATCATTAATTCTCTCTCTATCCTCTCTAATCAATCGTTAATGGCGAAAGTCCACTTCGATCGGAAAGCACGACGACGCGCGGCGGTCGTGCGTTCGAGCAGCAGGGTCCACTAGAAATGAAAATGCAAGCTCAAACTTAAAATGACGGCTATTCAAGCAAAGCACTAGTTGTAACTATGGAAATACGTCATTATACCACTGAAACGCTTCTAGCGTCAATAAAAATTTCATGATTTTAACCTTCAAAACGAACAGCGCGGGCAAAGGCATTTTAATGCATCGTGCATCTTGAATAGACGGCCTAAAAGATTAAAGTGAAATTTCGCGTTGATTGATTGTATAGATAATTTCTACTGTACTGATTAATATTGTTTTCACATTAACAAGTCAGGCAGAATCAGGAAATTTGCTTTATAAGTGCTACCCTTATCTTATGTAAAGCAACATTATCATTGGACATCGCCATCATAAGCTACTGATTTTTTCAATATCGCTTCGACGACAGCAAAATCATCAGGATTTTCTATAGTTTGTGGAACCTAAAAACAAAAAAAAACATGAGGAAAAAAAAAATGTTTTGGACAATTGCAAAAGGGAATGTGTAGTGCCACGCTAATGTTTTTTTTTGAACAAAAATAGAACTAGGTGTAATTTAAAATATAACCCCTCTAATAAAAATAAAATTGACCCTTCGAGTAAACGTAGTAATCACAAAAGCGCAATCACAAAATCAATTTAAACAATTCAACTTACCGCATTTGATGAAATGTGGACTCAGGGCTTAAATATAGGGCGTTAAAACTTACCGTGTATTCATCGCCATCCATGATCTTCTTGAGAGTTCCTCTGATGAATTTCCCTGCACGTGTCTGTCAACAAATACAGAAGTTTGTTAACATTAATATTATACTTT
Source organism: Hydractinia echinata (assembly GCA_030067915.1). NCBI lineage: Eukaryota > Metazoa > Cnidaria > Hydrozoa > Anthoathecata > Hydractiniidae > Hydractinia > Hydractinia echinata. The sequence continues at coordinate 388,955 of JASGCC010000010.1, forward strand.
TTAATTTCTTTTTATTGAACGTTACGTTTGCGATTAATGCGGAATCTCTGCGTGAATGCGAGACCGTATAAACCGATACTCAAGTTTGTGTTTAGTTTTAATCAGTAGCATTTCATAAACTTTCAGAGAAAGAAATATTCGCAAAGACAGTTTTAACAAAATCATATCTTTATCATTTTACTAACCTCTAGAATAGAAATTGGATTTTAGATACCGTGAAAATTATTTTTTTCATGAACATTTTACGTTTCTTTGGAACCTTTCCCACGAAAGTGGCGGTATTAAAGGTACATTAAAATACATCAAGAATGAGTTTGAATTCAAAAAGAAATATGTTCATAAACGATGTTTCACGCAAACAAGAATAACGTAAAAGCTAACCTTGGGTAACACAGGCAGAATAATGACTTTCTTGAATGCAGCAACTGGCCCAACATCGGAACGCACGACTTGAATAACGTCTTTCTTTACAGTCTCTTCGTCTTTTTGACACCCTGGAGGAGGAAGACAGAAAGTCACAAATAAACAGAAAATATTGCGTAACCTAACACACACGGGTGGAAATAAATGGGAACGACTAAAGAACTTCCATAGTGGTATTTTAAATATTTACTTCCCATATTTCTTTCGTTGTTGGGGACTCCGATTAAGTAATATGGATATTTTAAAAAGTCGGAAAGTTGACATGTGCAGTTACTCGGAAGCTGATAAAGTAACTGCAAAATTCATATGGTGTACTCTTAATCAGAGATCTCGCTAGTCACCTCTACCCACCTTTTCTCAGAACAACCAAACCAACTGGTATTAAACCTTTCACTTCGTCTTTTACACCAATGACAGCTTGTTCCATAATATCTGGATCTTGTGCAATTGCCTGCAAAAGTTATACAGATATTTCCACTTCACACTACGTCTTACAATTTCCTTAATAAAAACCTAACTACGTCACAGGCTAAGGCTGCAATAGAACGAATCGAAAATGGTACAATTTGTTTAAGCATAAACGAATTTGGTGAAAGATCAGACGGGGTATCAAAATGTTTAGCAATGTTGAGAATGGAGATTTTGCTCAAATTTGCGGAGAAAATGAAGTTACTAATCAAGTCTTTCATTGTCTTTCATATCAGAGAAGCAAATTGCAGTTACTATATAAATATAATTCATCGGTCCTGTTGCAAGATAAACATATCCTCAATTTTTTGTCACATAAAACGTAAAACAAAGAGACTATTTGAAAAACGTTATCATAAAACAATTTTAGGAGATTTTAGGAGGACTCATTATTTTGAGTCCAAATTTTAGAAGGTGTGACCACACAATCACTTTTACGTATGCCGCAATATGTCACATAAAGCTCTAAACATTATATTATCAAAAATGTTCAAAATTTACCCTCTCCATTTGTTGTGTTGACAGTCGGTGCCCAGCCACGTTGATGACGTCATCAATACGTCCACCAATAGAAACGTAGCCGTTTTCATCAACCATACCTGCATCACTGGTGTCATAGAAACCCTAAAATAAATAAATAAATAAACAGTGGTTAATTAAATTGCAAGATAATAATGTCTCCTTTATAAGCTTGGAGTAATTTTGTGACCAATAAAAAATAAAATATTAAAAAAACGAACAGACCTCCACTGTTTCGAAGTAACTTTCAATGAAGCGATCGTCTTTGTTCCATAGCGTTGACATGGCGCCAGGTGGCAGCGGTAACCTATGATTTAAAAGTAGAAGATTTGTTTGGAAGAAACTACTGTTTCAGAAAAACTATAGGTTAATCAACAAACCATGAAGAATCTGGAATTTGAAATTTCCAGTTCCCGCATTGGAAATTACGATAAGGATAAAAACGACTACTTCGAAAGCAACGACGATAAAACAACGACAACGAAAATGTTAAACATGTGTTTGCGACACCACCAACACCACTACCGACTGTAAGAACAACGAAAATGTTAAACATGTGTTTGCGACACCACCAACACCACTACCGACTGTAAGAACAACGAAAATGTTAAACATGTGTTTGCGACACCACAACACCTCTACGAACTGTAAGAACAACGAAAATGTTAAACATGTGTTTGCGACACAACCAACACCTCTACGGACTGTAAGAACAACGAAAATGTTAAACATGTGTTTGCGACACCACCAACACCACTACCGACTGTAAGAACAACGAAAATGTTAAACATGTGTTTGCGACACCACCAACACTTCTACCGACTGTAAGAACAACGGAAATGTTAAACATGTGTTTGCGACACCACCAACACCTCTACCGACTGTAAGAACAACGAAAATGTTAAACATGTGTTTGCGACACCACAACACCTCTACGGACTGTAAGAACAACGAAAATGTTAAACATGTGTTTGCGACACCACCAACACCTCTACGGACTGTAAGAACAACGAAAATGTTAAACATGTGTTTGCGACACCACAACACCTCTACGGACTGTAAGAACAACGAAAATGTTAAACATGTGTTTGCGACACCACCAACACCTCTACGGACTGTAAGAACAACGAAAATGTTAAACATGTGTTTGCGACACCACCAACACCACTACCGACTGTAAGAACAACGAAAATGTTAAACATGTGTTTGCGACACCACCAACACTTCTACCGACTGTAAGAACAACGGAAATGTTAAACATGTGTTTGCGACACCACCAACACTTCTACCGACTGTAAGAACAACGGAAATGTTAAACATGTGTTTGCGACACCACCAACACCTCTACCGACTGTAAGAACAACGAAAATGTTAAACATGTGTTTGCGACACCACAACACCTCTACGGACTGTAAGAACAACGAAAATGTTAAACATGTGTTTGCGACACCACAACACCTCTACGAACTGTAAGAACAACGAAAATGTTAAACATGTGTTTGCGACACCACCAACACCTCTACGGACTGTAAGAACAACGAAAATGTTAAACATGTGTTTGCGACACCACCAACACCACTACCGACTGTAAGAACAACGAAAATGTTAAACATGTGTTTGCGACACCACCAACACTTCTACCGACTGTAAGAACAACGGAAATGTTAAACATGTGTTTGCGACACCACCAACACCTCTACCGACTGTAAGAACAACGAAAATGTTAAACATGTGTTTGCGACACCACAACACCTCTACGGACTGTAAGAACAACGAAAATGTTAAACATGTGTTTGCGACACCACCAACACCTCTACGGACTGTAAGAACAACGAAAATGTTAAACATGTGTTTGCGACACCACCAACACCACTACCGACTGTAAGAACAACGAAAATGTTAAACATGTGTTTGCGACACCACCAACACTTCTACCGACTGTAAGAACAACGGAAATGTTAAACATGTGTTTGCGACACCACCAACACCTCTACCGACTGTAAGAACAACGAAAATGTTAAACATGTGTTTGCGACACCACAACACCTCTACGGACTGTAAGAACAACGAAAATGTTAAACATGTGTTTGCGACACCACCAACACCTCTACCGACTGTAAGAACAACGAAAATGTTAAACATGTGTTTGCGACACCACCAACACCTCTACCGACTGTAAGAACAACGAAAATGTTAAACATGTGTTTGCGACACCCCAACACCTCTACGGACTGTAAGAACAACGGAAATGTTAAACATGTGTTTGCAACACCACCAACACCACTACTGACTGTAAGAACAACGAAAATGTTAAACATGTGTTTGCGACACCACAACACTTCTACGGACTGTAAGAACAACGGAAATGAGAACAACAACAGGGTTCAGACACAAATCCTGCTTTCAATTTCCAGGTTTTTTTTGTAAAACTACATACTTTGCCCTGAATTTTGCTTTGAAAAGTATACTTTTTTCCAGGATGATCATCGATTTTGCTATGTTATTCCCTGAGTATAAAAACTATTATTGTGAGACAAAATTACAATATATAGCAACTATACTAACTGTTTGCGGAACTATCTTTATAATAATCAATATCAACTACAACTATTACATGACTTAAAATAAATAGTATATATATACTATGTAAACAAGAACAGAATCACATATCCTTTAAATAAACAAACTGATAATAAAACATAAGATAAAACGCTATAAGAAACTGAATCAATCACTAAAAAGTTAATTTTCTAAAATCAATTAATGTAGTAACTTTTGATTACCTCATACTACTTGTCTTAGAATTATAAGTATTGAACTTATAACTTGAAATAAATGAGTATAGTTGGTTAAATAACCTAATAATCTAAAAATCTGGGTATTATCATCAACAGCTACTAACCACATTTTAAACTTATCTTCTTCAAACCAACCAATCTTCTTTTTTCTTACTCATATCTATCTAGAAAAGAAATAGTATATATGTTAGCTAATATTATCCAAAAATTTGTCTTGATTTTTAAACTAATCTAAAGACTAAATAACAGAACCTCATATAAAATTCCCTGAGTATTTCAGGAAAATTGTGTAATAACCACCTTTTAAAACTAATATCTTCAAACCAATCATTACTGAAATAAGTTTTTATTATATACTCATATCTATCTAAAAAATAAATAATATGGTAATATTAAACAAAAATTTGTCTTGATTTTTAAACTAAGCTAAACACTAAATACCTCATATAAAGATATAAAATTCCCTGAGTTTTCCAGGAAAAGTGTGTTTATTCTTAAAATTCCCTGGGTTTTCCAGGTTTTCCCTGAGTATCCCTGAAAACACCTGTTTTTCCAGGTTTTCCAGGGTCTGTCTGAACCCTGAACAACGGCTTCAAACACGACAACGACTGCCATATTTCTCAGATGTGCCCTTTCGACACCACCATCACTTTACCGTCAATTTAAGAACGACGACAACGCCAAAGAAAACGGATGCGAAAACGACAACAACTACAAGAATGACGACCACAACAACGACAAAGACTACAAAAAACGACAATTGAAATTACGAGAAAAAAACAACACGACAACGACCACGGAATGCAAAAAGAACGACAACGACTGCAAGATCAACAAGATGCAGGCGCTGCATAAACTATCTCGCTATTAAAAATGCACAACTATGAAACATCCACAATGCGACCCAATTCTACAATTTCTGCTAACAAAAATACAGCCTATCATCCATGGTTAAAAGTCGCGCGATTGAAACGTTTATGGTCTTAAACGGCATTTAGGTGACAAAAAATCAAAATTTTGATGTCACCATCATGTTCAGCATACTTTTTGTTATCTGTGCCAAATTTTGTCGAAAATAAAGTAGTTTTAATTTCGGACCAATTTTGGCCTAAAATGACATTTAGGTGACAAAAATCAAAATTATGATGTTACTATTATGTTCAGCATACCTTTTTTGTTAACTGTGCCAAATTTTGTCGAAAACAAATACCAATTTTAGCCTGAAACGTCATTTAGATGACTTCCAAGTACTTAGAGAGTTTAGGTACGAAGTTTAAATCTGTGACGTTGCAATTGACCATTTGGGACATTTAGTTAGTTACGAGTTGGAAACCTATCCTCGCAGGCGAGATAGTAAAAAGAAAAAAAAAAGTAAAAATAGTTACCAAGATGAGATTCGAACACACGACTACTCCCGTGTCGGTGCTCAGAGAGCCAAAAATTTCCATTTTGGGACGGACAGCTGTATTTGAATACTCCTCGCAGGCGAGATAGTAACAACGACAACAGCGACATCATTCTAATTTGTAACAGTTCAAAACAGTCCTTACTTTACAAAAATCTGTCCCAACTCTCCAGGTTTGCATTCTTCAAATTGTTTACTCAACACTTTTACTAAAAAATAACTTATGGATTAAACAAAAAAATATAGAAATATAGATGCGATCAGTATGGATAAGGGGGGGGGGGGGGGAGTTGTGCGCCATAATAAACGTGTACATAAATACACCATCCGCATAATTCATTCAAAAGATAATAACACAAAAATCCATCACCTTCCAGCGTGTTGGTTTTTGAGCTATTACTTACACGCGATTTAAAAAACTTTTGCCTATTTGACACGCTTTACAGAGTCTCGCTACCTTTAACTCTCTATGCACCGGACAATATGTTCGAGATTTGCAAAACAGCTCATGTTTGAGATAACAAGAGTCAATTATATTTTCCGATATGCCGCAAAAATACGCACCATTCCATCCGGGCGTTGGCTTGCCGATAGACCCGAGTTTGTAGTCGCTTGGTAACCCTAGGCCTAAATGATGACTTGTGATTGGCCAACCAGACTCTAAAACGAACAAATAAAAGCAAATTAATCATTAATATTAATTTAAATGTGTTTTCTACGTTTGAACTTCATCAGTCTAACCTGTTTGCCACCAATGATCAACAACAGGCTTTCGAAAAACATTTTTACACCACTTCAAAAGATTAATATCAGCGTTTTCACCAGCTAAAAACAGTGCTTGAAGCCTGAAAAAAAAATAGTGCTACGGTAAACGAATTCCAACTGACCCCCTGCAAAACGACACGAATGGATACTACTGCAATTTCATTGCTTATTCTTTTGTTGCACCTAAGATATTTCGTTCCAATAAAAATGTTAAAATGAATTCAACTATTTCTGTTATAAAAAGAGAACAAAGCTTATTAACCATGAGGTTTCAGAGCTAGCAGTTTTTGTTCCGTTTCCTTCTAAAGTGAATGTGGTAGATCGTTTACCAATCCTAGTCGTTAACCCGCGAAAAAATTCCACAGGGGATCACCCGTCGTACATATTTCTAGCATCGCTATTTCGTGTATCGCCTGTTTACATGAAGTAACGCAATTTGCTTAGACGGGGGTCATTAATATGGTTGTAGGTGCAGTTATAATGGCGTTTTCGATTACCAAACCCCCGGTTTTTAAATTGACTGACAGACAAATAGCGACTACCTTATCGGTAAAAAAAAAGTCGGTGTAAAAAAAAGTCGGCAAAAAATTTAGTCGGCAAAAAAGTTAGTCACTTAGCAAAAATTAGTCACTTTTTACCGGTTAATTTTTTTAATATTGGTCACTTATTGCCGACTTTTTTGACACCGCTGAATTAAAAGAGAACAAAGATTCGTGAAATTTCCCTTGGAATGTGCCCAACAGTCATCCAGTTGTCAAAGAAATTATTCTTTATTTTAATGCCACATGCATAAGGATCACATTCACTTTGGAAAGTCAAAAAACTAAAAAATTGGAGGTTAAAAAGTAATTCAAAAAATCGGCAAATTTTACTAGTCGGTAAAAAAAAAGTCGGTAAAAATTTTCGGTCGGCAAAAAAAAATGTCGGTAAAAAAATTGGTCGGTAAAAAATTTAGTCACCTAGCCAAAATTTGGTCACTTTTTGCCGACTTTTTTTTTACCGATAAGGTATTATAACAATCAACAGTATTAATAACTGTAAATCAGTGTCGTTAGTTTCTTGTTATTTTTACCTTACTGTGAAGTTTGAAGGCATTTGAAGCATTTTAGAATATTCATACTGTTCTATGTAAACCTCCATCGCAGGTGTTACCACTATGTGGTTCGTTTTGAAATACACATCCTGCGCTCGGAGGAGAAGCCTGAGTGTATGTGTTAGCAGATCGTTTTTCAAACAAATCCTTTTTACCTTTTCATTTCAAATGCTTTAGCGTAATCACCATCAGGATCCTATATGAAACATAAATTTTACAAGAAAACATGCGCCAAGAAACGCCCTTAAAAACTCTCTTGTTAGAAACACATTTTCTTAGGAAGAATACGAGTAGCAAATAGAGAGCCGCGTTTATCAAAATACTAATTTTTTTTACGAACATAAACATTGGCCGCAAATAAATTGCGCTTGCAAAATCTTCTCGTCAGGTCAGATTGTTACGACTTCTTGTAAAATCTGCATCAAAAAATAGGAAACCACTCACTTCGTTTCTTATCACTCTAATCGCAGTTGGCGCAGTAAACAATGCTGATACATCGTGTTCGTCGATAATACGAAAAAATGTACTAGCATTTGGTGAACCAACGGGTTTGCCCTAATACGAAAAAAAGTCGTATAAATTGGTCTAATAAAATTGCTGACTTTTCTAACCAGTTGGACTACTTACCTCAAATAAAATGGAGGTACTTTTATTAAACAGAGGCGCGTATACGATATATGAATGTCCAACTACCCAACCGATATCAGAAGCAGCCCACCAAATCTGCAAAAAAAAATGTGGTCAATTATGAGTTTTTTTCTTGACAACAGTACTTAAAAATTGACTTCGTTATGTAGTGTAACAGTTGTCCATCATCCCATACTGTGTTTAACCTGAAATCCCAGCCTGATATTCTTATAAAGCATGGTCGTATAAAATAAGCGTGCAAACTGCGTCGGCAATGTACACAAAGTTCCAACATTGGGCAGACCACAACAAATAAACAAGCTGTTACCGCATAATAGATCGCAACATTACACGGATTATTCTTACATCATTCGGGTGAATATTATATATGTTCTTCATTGACCACTTCAATGCAACGGCATGTCCACCATTAGGTCTGACTATACCCTAGAAAAGCGTAGAATAAATTTGAGGTTTTTTTAACGCAACATTTTTTACGCACCAAATCACCAAATTTAATTCTTTTAGAGTTTCTATGTCGTCAGAAACAGAGTTTATCCCGTTGGTAAGTTAATGTAAGTAAAAGTCATTGCAATAGAGAGCCGTATATCTTACCACGAAAAGAATAGGAAAAAACAATTTTTGGGAGCACAGAAAAATCTTACTTGAAAGTTTTTAAAAAATCAAATAAACTTAACAACTCAACATAATACACAACCTTAGGCGATCCAGTCGTTCCAGACGTGTACAAAATGTAAAGAGGGTCGTTTGAATTCACCGGGATGCAATCGTGCCCGCTCACTGAGTCTACAGCGTCATGCCAGTCGATATCGACGTCAAGATCGTACTTCATCTTGCGACACTGAATAAAATGGACGTCAGGTTATGCGCGTCTCTCTCTATATATTCATTCATTTATTCATTCATCCAATACAAATAAAAACAATTAAAAGTAAATTAAACAAAATATCGATAAAGATGAACTTGTCACATTCTATATAAACCAATGCCATTGGGTTGTATTTTTCCTTAGTTATAGCTTATGCAATTTATATGTGGAAAACACTGTCCTTTTGCCATTAAGAAATGCAGAATACCTGTTCACGATCAACCGTGATGATTTTGTGGGGCTTATGTGACGCAATCTCAACTGCATGTTTAACTAAGGGTTCGTACGGTAACACGCGATTAGGTTCTAAACCGCACGATGCCGTCACCATAACAACCGGCTAAAAGAAGGAAAAAAACGTTTGTTACCGACGATTGTTAACCGTCTGGATTTTTCAAGCGGGCAATACGGGTTTTTAGGCATTCTGATTGGCTTAGCGCTCTTGACGACGGGCCGATATTTTGCGGTATTGCCCGTCGTCAAGAAAAATGGTAGCTTAAAATGTAAACAAGCACGAAAAACAAGTTTCAAGAAGCATTGGAAATGATTATATACCTAACTCCTACAATACATCTATCGATAAAAACATTTTCATAGGATAGAAACAACAACAATGTCAAGTTTAACAGTTAAAATAACCAGATTCAGCATCATTCCGTCTGGATGCTTTTTCAACATGGCTAGTTAACTAGCTACATTGTCCATAAAAAACGATGATCTGATATCCAGTTTTATCAAAAATACAAATTACAGGGCGACGAAATCATAACAAATACGTCTCCTCTCATTTTCAGATTCGTTCCTTCAGCTTTGTGGTAACCGAGTCAATATTAAACTCGTTGAAGCCCATGTTATTCTTGACTAGCTAGCGTAGCTAGTAAAAAAAATTACTTCAATATTCGTTGTAACTATATTTTAGGTGCGCATTCAACTTTACACATTATTCTGTACCTGTCGAACATCGTAATGTTTTGTTTACAAAGTTTTATTCTATAGGGACTTTCGAATTCTAAATAGAATGTTTGTGTTTAGACAGGACTGTTTCGAATTTTGACCTCGAGTGTTAACAAAAGTAGTGCTAGTGAATTTTATTATTATAAGAACACTAAACCAAAATTCTTATTTTTAATTTTTATCTAACTTAGACGGTTAACAAATACAATAATAACCGATTACCCCGGGCTGTACCGAAAATATCGCCCTCAGTCATTGCACCGACCTCGCAAGCTCGGTCGGCACTTAGACCTCGGGCGATATTTTGCGGTACAGCCCGGGGTAATCGGTTATTATTGAATTAATCTATATGCTAATAAAAAGAACACATGCAAAATAAACAAACCTCAGCATCATCGATACGCCTCGCTAATTCTTTAGGTGCAAATCCACCAAACACGACGGAATGTACGGCACCGACTCTTGCACAACCATACATTGCTATAATAGCCTACCGAGAATTAATAAACTATTTTGAAACAAAAAAGTTAGTAATTCTTTGAACACAATGTAAAGACCGGCTAACGTCGTATTTGATAGAGATGTACAAACCTCAGGAATCATTGGCATGTAAATTATCACTCGGTCGCCTTTTTGGACGCCATTGTTGATAAGGACCCTTGCGAATTTCGATGCCTGCAATAAAGAAAGCAATCATGTTAACAATTGATAGAAAATAAGGTAGGACTTTTCCATGAAAATCTATGCTTGCAATAATTTTACTTTAGCGGGCAAATCAACTGAACTTTTGAAGGCGAAAAGAACACAATTCCGTAGTTATTGACCATCAACAAAATTTAACTTCATCCGCAGTGCCCGATAACTCGAAAATTAAAGAAGATAAAAGTAAGTGATAATCCGAGCAACGCGGCGTTTGAAATTGTTACGTTGCTTTTACTTGTAATATTGACTGAAATGCATTAATTATATCATCTTAATTTTCAATAAACTTTCAAAAACATTCAAAAACACACTTTTTCAAAGTCCCTTTTAATCGTCCTTTTTCGTCCATTCCGCGGAACGCATTTTTTTCGAAACTTTGCGAAACGTTTTTTCTCAAACATTTCGTTGAACGCACTTTATCAAAATCATCATACCTGCTCTTTCAAGTAATCATACGTAAAAGCACGTTTGGTTTCAGTGACAGGACTGTCATAGACCAACGCTTTGTCGTCACCAAACCCATTTGCCACGTGAACATCCAGGCCTTCGTAACACGTGTTCATCTCACCTCCCACAAACCTGAAAAACGTAATATGAGAATGTTAGTTAACATTTCCTAATTGTCTTCGTTAATCTTAGGAGAAATTTGGTTGCTCCTAACATGTTTCAAATATTTAAATGTTCCAGATGACTGACCTTTTCGCAATTTTCGGCAAGCACTCCGAAAAAAACGAACATGTATCGCTCAAAAATGGAACAGCAAAGTAAAAACTCCTCATATAAATCATAAATGATCACACTGTCATAAAAGGAGTACCAAAATGTGTTTTCCTTATATCCATTATTAGTGACGAACTCTTTACGCAATTGCAAGCATCCCAAAAACGGGAAATTGTAGTTTTTAACTGGCGAATATGCAACCCACACGAGTACAATTTACTGAAAAAAAGATTCAACGCTCATACGCAACAAATGATAGATGATTTCTTTGAGCATGTAAACATACATAAAAGTAGAAGCACGCTACACAATCTTGTAACTTAAATATGAAACTTAATAGAAACAAAACGCTTAACAAACGTACCATTTGGTGAACGGAGGATTCGAGTTGTCGAGTACTCGTTCGTACTTCTTAAACCAGTTTATATCCTGTGCCAGTTCTTCCCAAAACTCTTCAGGCGTGTCAACACTTCTGCGAAAATGTGTTTCATAATGATGTCTGCAGGAGCAAGAAAATGTTCGAGAAGCTTGAAAAAGCGTCTTTTGTCCCGCTCTCCAAGCTCTTCTTAAATTTCTAGTTGAAAATTGTCTGCCTGCGGACAACATTGTATTCTAACCTAAAGGTTAAAAGTTGAGAACTAGATAACATTTGCATGGCTTTTGTTTACGCGGAAAAAGTTTCAACTCTCCTATCCTATGCAAGCCTTCCAAATTAAAGTTCTATTTCAACGTGCAGAAAAAACTTTCGTTCGCAATTATTCTTCGTGCTAGTTATTAGTCATAGCCCAAAACCACTATCAATGTGAAAGCCGAGTACAACACTTTCTGCAAGACCTTATCAAACAGAGCTACTGTTTTAGGATCTCTTCACAGGGCTCGCTGACCAGACCAGATGAGTAGCATTCATACATACTGATCAAGAAAGGTTGACTTTCAGATAATAGAGTCGGTAAAACTGCAATTTATATATACTGATATATGATCTATTAATATACAAAACCCAGAAAAAAGTTATGAAAATAAATATATATCCTATACCTTATCGATAAAAAAGACAGTAAAAAGTTCCAAATTTTGACTAAATGAGTAAAAAATTTTACCGGTTAAAATTTCTTTTGACATTTTTTTTTCCCTGACCAAATGTTGTTACCGACTTTATTTGTCTCTTCACAAGATTTTACGCTAATTTTCTTTCCCTTTTTTAGGGAATTGAGAACCAAAACGTTTTTGTTTTATGGGCTTTTTTATTATAGTTCGAATTTATAACATCATATATATTTTTTAAATTATCGGCGCTCCTTAAAGAGTGCAGTTAAGAAATAATTGCAATCCGCAGAGTGCAATTACGATATAATTTGCACTGTAGAAGAAGCGCCAAACAAGAAAAAATAGGTCATCGTGTGATTAGACCATTAATTCTCCTTTCTGATGAAAATTATTGTTATATCAGAAGCAGAATTTATTAATTTCCTTTTAAATCTATTTTTATTTCAAACATCGCTTGCTTTGAGGAAAAAGTCTTTTATATCAATTCTTTTAAGAATTGGTCGGTAAAAAAGAAAAAAAGCTTTATGCAAGTGACTAATGTTTTTGCCAGCTAAAAATTTGTTTACCGACTTTTTTACCGATAACGTAGACGGCATTATACTGGTCTAACTGACAGGAGTCGACGTCTTCATACGCTTCGTCATAAAACTTGAATCTTGATGTTATATTTATCAACTACAGATTGCGGTAAACAAAAAACTGGGTTCACTTCTTCTATGTTTTCACGACTGTATCCTAGCAACGATAAACCTGCCACGCCAAATAAGGTATGAAACGGATCAACCTAGAAAATAAAGTTGCACGTTTAACGAAAATATACAGACCTTTTATTACCACGTAGCATCCACCACTAACAAAAATATAATTTTGTAAAGTAAAAACTCTTTTGTTTACAATTAATCGATAAAATCAACATAAAATCAACATCATTAAATTCATGTTTGCATAAATACCACTCTCCACCGGGAATGAATTTAGCGCAGAATTTATTATTTCAATTAAATATCCATTAATACTCTTATTTTCAATATTTTAAAACCAAAATGCTTCATCTAAAATATTTTCAGCAAATTTTAGTAACAGAATGGCAGCACACAAAAATCCATACTATTAAAAAGAAGAAATAATCACACAAATACGTTTAGCATGGTCTATGGGTTAAAACCAGAAAGACGTACCATGTTTCCGGGTCGGTCTGATATTCCACCAGTTTCTTCGTCTTGAGAAGCCATTATAAAACTTGCTAGCTTATCCTAGTAGTAAAATATTTCAAATCATGAAGTTGAATTATAAAAAGCATTAAAATTAAATCTTATGTTCTGATGGAATAAGAATATCCATTCGATAAAAAACTAACATGCCTGACATTAAAATTCCAGACATTTCCCTCTCTTTTTTAGCTATTTTCGCTCAAAACTTTTAAACTTATTTGAACCTTGGATTACAAGAATTGAAAATTTATTACAAGCATACCAATAAAATAAACTGTTAAAAATGAATGCAAAATTATTTGAGAGCAGTTCAAAAATTTAATCCTTGCCAATATTTTGAAGAGCAAAAACGTTTGTAAAGCACACAAAAAAACACTTCACACGCTTTCTTTTTCAAGTGAAAAAAACTATAAAGATAAAGTGACTGCCAAATTAAGCGTGTGTTCAACCCAATCGTTACCTTATCGGGGGAAAAACCCTGCGTTCAAGTTAGTCGGAGAGAATTATCAGTCGATGAGAATTAATAGTAGGTGAAAATTTTAGTCACCAATGCATAGGATTAGTCATTTTCCCCCGACTAAAGCTGAGTCCCAGAGAAAAAGAAAAACTATTTAATTGTTTAGAAAGAAAATATTGCTGTGTCATTTCTTCCTTGTTATCTTTCCCTCTTCTGTAATTATTTCAATCACACTATGATTCTATTGATTACAATCAAAAAATCAAATACAACAGAACAATGTATACCTTGTCTATCCATTCGATTTTACCAAGCACTCTCAAAGATGCAAGTACCCACCATGAATAGCAAACATCGGGTAGCTTTTCCGGTCTACCGTTCAAACCACCCGAGGGTAGTTGTCGTTCACATAACCACCAACCCAGCAGGTCAGGATTTATGAGATGTAATGAGTTAGTTATAGAGAGTACACCAACACAGCAGTAGATCTGAAGAGAAGGAAAAACAAAACTATGACATAAAAGCACTCAATAAAACATGGTCTTTTACGCCTTGGTAGCTACACTTTATGCTGTTACTACTTTAATGGTAGAAACCTTTCACAGGGATAAAGTTTTACTTCTTATTTATTCGCTATTTTTGCGGTTCATGCCTTCGAATATTTGAAAATTTTTAGTGATATGAGATTGCACGCTGGGTGCAGCACTAATTGTACGAACTGTACTGTCCCCTGTTCCCGTGTCATTGACTTTTCTGTAAGATAACTTTCCATAAAATTTATTTACAGAAATGTTCCTATTATATCCAAATACAGAAACTAACATATAAAGGCTGGCATAGAAAGTCAATAATTTGTTAAACCGTAGTGACTATTTACTAACAGGGAAGCATTCCATATTTCACAAAAAAATTAAAATACAATAACTGGATTAAGAATAGAACTTTTTATAAGGCGTTTTGACCGGCCTGAAAAGAATTCCAGGACCATTGCCAGAAACATTTATGCTTGATCCCCACTGCACGTTTAAGTGCGTATAAGTGCGTTTATGATTCTTAAACACACTTATACGCCCAGTGGGGACACTCACTAAACGCACTTAAACGCCAAAATTTGCTAAACGCGAATATCAAAAAATTTTGTTCTTCGCGTTTAACGATCAAAGACACCGCCATTCAGAAGGATTTAAATGTATTCAAAGTAGAAAAATTTTCAACACGCTAGCACACAACTACATAGAGAAAAATATTATTTGTGAGAAACTCTCAGTGAAAAAATGCATTTAAACTTGAATCAAGAAGAATTACTTTGTGAGAAAGTCAGGGAATACAAGATTCTTTATGACAAAACGCAAAAAAGGCTATAAGGAGAAAGTAGCGGTGGATAACGCGTAGAAGGAAGTTGCCGAGGCGTTGAATTTCGTGGAGAATGGTGATTATTTCCTTGATTTTCTTATTTTCATGAACATAAAAAGTTTCCTAGATTGTACTTCAAGTGAGAACAGTATTGCATAAACGCAGTTATACGCACTTATACGTCCAGTGGGGACATTGATGCGTATAAGTGCGTATAAGAGCGTTTAAAATGTTAAACGCAATTATACGCACTTATACGCCCAGTGGGGGCCAAGCTTTACACCTTCTTTAAACAGTCATATTGCATCATAAAATTAAAGTGCATTGCATGTTTATGAAACACTCTAAGGTATGCCTAAAAATCTAAAATCAAGTCTAAAACCTCCGACAGTTATGCGGCCACAAACTGGCTGTTTGATTTAGCTTTCCACCATATTAAAATTGTAGATAGCTAAACATATTAACAACAAAAAAAAGAAAAAACGTTGAAAATGTCAAAATAAATAATTTGAGACTTGTATGTATCTGACAATTTTATATAAGGTCTCACCAAGTTCAAAAATATAAAAAAATAGAAACAAGAGAATGAAAGAAGTGGAAAGAGACTAAAATTTATAACTACATTTTCGAAGCTGCATTGCAAATTTGCATAATACTCACAAAATTTTAAATGCTATTTTGGTCCGTAAATTATATATTCTGGTCTGTAAATTACACATCTGGTCCTCATTTTATCTTACACGTGTGATTACTTTCAAATGTTTATCAACTGAATAATTTTTGACTAAAGATTTAGCATAGAAGGAGATAACAAAAAATATTTACTTTAAATATTTTACCCCCTGTTCACAAATGGCTTACCCCCGGAAATGTACAAAAAAAATCCAACATTTTTTTTTAGAATCAGATCCAATAAAAGTTAGGAAAAGTCACAAAATTTCAGGGTCTAATAATGAGTACAAAAAAGATATTGAAAAAAGAAAAAGCCGCGGGCACTTTAAGCTTTGGTAACAATTTAAAGCTTCCTAAATGAGATTAAGTGTGGTATGCAACATATAAGTCAGTTCTTGTCTAAACTAGAAGCTAGAACTGAAACTTACCTGTCCAGCATGCGACTCTGAACCTGGAGTACATCCAAAGCCGCCATCAA
Organism: Hydractinia echinata; assembly: GCA_030067915.1. NCBI lineage: Eukaryota > Metazoa > Cnidaria > Hydrozoa > Anthoathecata > Hydractiniidae > Hydractinia > Hydractinia echinata. Next base: position 405,536 of record JASGCC010000010.1, read on the forward strand.
AATTCATGCAATGTATAACATATTCTACAGCTTTTACAACATCTACGCGATCCAATTTACCCTAAAAATAAAACATTTTCACACAAATGTTTAGAAATACAAGAAAACGAGTAGAATGCAAGGAGATCAAAGCTTCATTTTTTTATTCTTCACTTTTTTTATTCAATACTCACCATTATCTTCAGGGACGCTAATGCGCAAAACGAAAATCTGCTATCTACTTCTCCTAAGGAATAAAAAAATACAAATAATTAAACATAAACTTTGACAAAGTCATGTAAGTATGTTTATATAGAAAATAGTTAAGTTTGCTGTTTTTGGGTTTTCATTACTAGCTGGCTTTTCTTTCTTCAACACACAGTAAATGCTTTGAAGCATTACGCTAAATTTGATGTTTGAAACACAAGCAAATTTGAAGTCAGTTTAGGCTAGAGTTGATAATATTAACCTAATATTAAGGGTACAAAAAGATTTTCTCTGTACAAACTTCTAAAAAAATTGGATATTTATCAAATTTAATTTAAAATCAATTAAAAAACAATAGCTACCTAAGAGAGCAAAACAGAGAGAAAACAAAATCAACTAGTGGTAAAATTTACCCCACTTATCACCGTAAAACGAACCATCAGTTTGCTGAAGACTTGCAATGAAATTTGACACTTTTTCTTTGTCCAATTCTTCTAGCTCGTCAAACAAGGCGTGTATCTAAAATCCAAAGCAAAAAACAAAATTAAAAGTTCTAGTGAAGAGAATAATGGTATGATCAGTTAAAAAATTATTTATTATTATTGTAAAATGGTTTTTTAACTAATGACCCAAAGACCCAAATTGTCACTGGGTGGAATATTCTATGAAGAGCAGAATAATCAAAGATTTGATTAACTGGCTAAACATACTGAACATACTAAATTCTAATATTGAAAGGCTGAAGTTTCCATCAGCCAATTAAAATACTCTAATTTTTCCGCCTAAAAGGATAAACCTAGAAGGAATCAAACTTTACATCAATACTTAATGTGTAATTGCACACATGAATATTTTAATAACATTTAGTGTAAATTCAAATTTGAGAAATAATTCAGTTTTATAACGTACCTAGGAAAGAAAATAATCTGGAAGATTGCAGAGTTAAATATTGCTAAAAATTTGTGCAAGAATACAGAATAAAAAACTACAAATAAGCTAGCTAATTTTTGCTAATGTCTAAAGTGATTTTTATACTTATTTAAGAGAAAGTTATGAACAAGTCAGAGATAATGTAAAATGCGAAATAATGAATTTTCGTCTTTGTTTAAAAAATGCGGAATTAAACACTGCAAATTTTAGACTAAATTTGTGTTCTTTAATAGTACATTTTTCATTCCAAGGACTTTCTTTTGTCTTACTTTCTTCACTTAAGGTGGAATCCTACTAATCAAATTGCTGTTTTTTGAAAAAAAATCAAAAAAGATGAAATTTCTCAGATATAGATAATGATACCTCTATCTGACTCAAAATTTATCGTAGTTTCCAAATGTGAAATTAGTTTTTCTTAAAAAAACATCTGTTGTCAGATATTCTGCTTTATGTGACACCCTGTATGGATAAAAATCATAAATTTTAAGCAAAAAAAATGGAAAAGTTCGTCCACACCTGCGAATCGTCTTACGCCGTAAGCGCGGGTCTTACGGCCATTCTATAGCCCCAGGATTGTTGGTCTGTACTTTTTACACGGCTTGTAAACTTATTTTTTTGTCATAATTTGAAAGTAAGAGCCTCACATCAGTGGTTTGGTTAGTTTAGTGTCTGATGGAAGGTGAAAGTTTAGCTGTATTGCAATGGAGAAGAAAGATGAAAGAACAAGAAGACAGGGTGATGCAGGACGTTGTACAAAGCAGAGGAGTAAGAAAGTGTATGGTAGAAAGAAGAGAAATCCAAATAAAGGGAAAATAAAGGGAAAAAAGCTGCAAAAGATACTAAAATCAGCCGACGTCGGTGTATCAATGGACGGCACATGGCAGCGCAAAGGATTTTCTTCGACACTTGGTGTCATCACTGCAATCTCAATTGATTCAGGAAAGGTGCTTGATACAGCCATTCTCTCAAAAAGCTGTAAAGGCTGTACAAGAATGGCGAACATTGCCAAGACAGACCCGAAGAGCCATGAATTGTGGAAGTTAGCGCACAACTGTAATTTAAACTACACAGGATCGTCACCCGCAATGGAAACTGCTGTAGCGTTGAAAATCTTTGGGAGATCTGTTGAAAAGCATGGCTTGTACTACACATAATTTTATGGAAATGGGGATAGTAAAGCCTTCCCAGCTGTTCAACATATCTATGGTGATGTAAAACCTATGAAGAAACAAGAATGCATCAGCCACTACCAAAAGAGAATCGGTAACAGACTTCGTAAACTCAAAAAGAATACCAAAGGTCTTGGAGGTAGGGGTAGATTAACAGACTTGATGAAATGCGAAAATCGTGCTTGGCGTCCATGTTTCACGTTTCTAATTACCATGATTCTTGTCCAAAATCCCACGACTCTTGGTGTCAGTATCAACGGGACAAGATCAACAATACTAATCTTTATAAGTCAAAGGGTGAATTACCAGTTGAAGTTCGAAAAGCAGTTTTCCCGATTTACATGGACCTCTGTAAAGAAGAGATGTTGAAGAAGTGCCTGCATGGAAAAACGCAGAACTGCAATGAGTCGTTAACGGTACAATTTGGAACCGCGTGCCCAAATCGACACATGTTGGCCTAAGCACACTATGTTTTGAGGTGTATGATGCCATCAGCCATTTCAATTATGGACAAAAAGCGGCCTTAGACACCATGAAATCAACATCAATTCTGGGTTCTATATGACGAAATCCTGTGCAGCGTTAATCGTAAACGGAACGGCTATCGGAGTATAAAGCGACATCTCCAGTGAAAAAGCGGCGAAAGATCCTCCGACATTCGAAAAAAGGAAGAAACTACAAAACTATTGAAACAGAAGGAACTTTATATGAAGCTGGTGGTTTTTGAACATGTTTAATTGAGTTTTAAGACAGCTCTTGCTATTTTCATTTGGTTTAGTATAAAATTTATTGTTTTGTTTTTTTAACGGTTTCGGACACTTTTCACTTTTTTCACTGACCGGTCGGGCTGTCATTTCTGGACGGCTTATCCGTTTGTAAGTCATTTCAGCTACAGTTATATTTTTTTGAGGAAATTCAGAAAGAAATTATAAGAAAATTATTTTGCCGCTTTTCGATTTCGAAAAACATAGGACACTGTTATACATAGGCAATAAAAATAGTATAAGATCACAGATTAGGATATGATTGAGATTCCTGCCAATTTTCAGACTATTTTAACATTTGGTTGTGAAGTTATTAGGCGACCAGTTATGTCTCTAAAACGGTCATGGTTGCCACTGCGAGACCGCCATTATGGATTTTTCAAATTTTTTTTTCTTTTTTCAGCTTTTTGTATTCTTATGCATCACTTAAGCCTGAAAAAATCAATAGGAAAGTGTTATTTCAGAAATATTACTTAATTAGTAGGATGGAAGGACTTTATTCTGTCTTACTTCTTCACTTAAGGTACTACATAAACCAACCACTATAAGATGGAGCTGGGTAGAGACCTACTAATTTGCGAGGCCTTGCTTCTATTCTAGAACATTATGGTATACATGCTATTATCGAGTTCTAAAACAAATCATATCTTACAAACTAACCTGTATGGCACTAAGAGTGTATAAAAAGATGTGGATCATGTTGAGCACTTGCACTGTAGCCACCTGAATCAGTTGACATTGTCGAACAAACTCCATTATATTTCCTTTATCCAATAAATCTAATCTCTTCATTAAGGCCATTGCAGTCAAACCCCAGTAAACACCACTCATACGTAAGTATTCAGTCATAATGTATTCCTACATGAAACATAACGCTACTTTGAAAATAGATATTAAGACCTGTATCATAAACTGACACATATTATGAATCATAAAAGGGACATTAGCAAAACAAAAACACTTGATTCAATTCATGCATAATTTTAATAGATGCAACCAGCATTGGCAATTACATACTAACTATCACAGCAAGATAATATATACCATTTTCTATGTTTGTATTACTTTATGAACAAACAAGCATACTTGGCACGCAAATCATACCCAAGCTTTTGTATGGTTTGATGGCTACAGTTGAACTTGACATTATGAAACAAACAAAGATTATGTTGTGCTTTTATTCACAACAATTCACATTTTTTATTGTATTTGTTAATTTCATTTTGTTGTTGTTGCATTTTGTTCAACCTAAATAGTTTGTGCGCGAAGAAATGACAGTACAGTACTAGATCCCCACTACAAAAAAATCACCCAAAAACCCCAACCTGAAATGCCAAAGGCCAAATCTACCATCATTTTGCATTATTTTTCATTGAAAAAACTAAGTCAAAGGTTCCCCCCTATAAGAAAATCTAATAATATGTAGTATTAGATAAAATTATGCAACAATGGACTCGTTTGTATTGGTGGTTTATATTGGTCAGTAAAAATTTTGTGAATCAGGTATTCAATAAGACATTTCTATTAAGTTTTTAATTTTTAAATTTCCCATACTTGCATTTTTCGTCACAACCGACCTGACTATAATTATCAATTTACTAGTCGTTAGCTTAAGGATTGCCCATCAGCAAGATAAATTATTCTGCGAGAGGTTCAGGATATAGCTGAGAGCAGCCATCTTATACAAACAGGATATGGGTATTAATATAAGAACAATGTCTACATTCCATAAATGACATTCTGGGAATTCTATTGCCCAGAATACTGTTTGTCCTAATTGGTACCTAAAAAATTACTTCCACTATACAGTGAATTTTTTAAAGTTGCTGCAAAACAGACTGCTTTAAAAAACATGCCGGGCGAAGGGAGTACACACTATGTGCGTACGATGTTTTACACGTGGGCCAAGGAAAGCATATGGGGACGGGAAATTTGCTATTCTGAATTGGTAAAGTACTTGCTATCTTCAAATGGGAGTTTTGCGCAATTTCCCTAATACCAAATGACTAGTCATGAACCACAATAAATCTCCCAAAATAATTTCTGCAAAATGTATGTGAAAAGCAATTAATTGTTCAATCAATCTTTGGAAACAGTTTCCTTTAAAAGGATTTCAAAGTAGATTTTAACTTTAATAGTTGCTACCAGACATTTAACATCTCGTCAAAACAATTATTGATGAATACTTACATATTTATTACTTTCTTCATATGTTTTAATAAATTCAATATGTTTATCTAGTAAAATATTGTTTGGTGCATTTTCCGGAATCTTGATATCTTTAATTGGAGTTCCCTAAAAAATGTTATCATTGATTTTTTTACTTTATAGACTCATTAGTAATTTTAATTCAAGTACTCCTTGTAGGGAACAGAAATAATACACATGTCAATAAATAAAGTAAATAAAATTATCATTACAAAAATTAAATAAAAGTTACCATGTTTAGTGTATTTGTTAATGCAAGCCTTTCTCTGAATTGGCTAGGAATTGCAGTTCTGCAAATACATTTTAACTTTTTTTTTTTTTTTTACTAAAAGAGATATCAATACAATGACTTATAATGCTTGGACAGCTAAAAATCACTACATGCGCCGTGCTATAATAATGCTTGGACAGCTAAAAATCACTACATGCGCCATGCTATAATAATGCTTGGACAGCTAAAAATCACTACATGTGCCATGCTATAATAATGCTTGGACAGCTAAAAATCACTACATGTGTCGTGCTATAATAATGCTTGGACAGCTAAAAATCACTACATGTGTCGTGCTATAATAATGCTTGGACAGCTAAAAATCACTACATGTGCCGTGCTATAATAATGCTTGGACAGCTAAAAATCACTACATGTGCCGTACTATAATAATGCTTGGACAGCTAAAAATCACTACATGGGCCGTGCTATAATAATGCTTGGACAGCTAAAAATCACTACATGTGCCGTACTATAATAATGCTTGGACAGCTAAAAATCACTACATGCGCCGTGCTATAATAATGCTTGGACAGCTAAAAATCACTCAGTGGGGGCCAAGCTTACACCTTCTTTTAAACAGTCATATTGCATCATAAAATTAAAGTGCATTGCATGTTTATGAAACACTCTAAGGTATGCCTAAAAATCTAAAATCAAGTCTAAAACCTCCGACAGTTATGCGGCACAAACTGGCTGTTTGATTTAGCTTTCCACCATATTAAAATTGTAGATAGCTAAACATATTAACAACAAAAAAAAGAAAAAACGTTGAAAATGTCAAAATAAATAATTTGAGACTTGTATGTATCTGACAATTTTATATAAGGTCTCACCAAGTTCAAAAATATAAAAAAATAGAAACAAGAGAATGAAAGAAGTGGAAAGAGGACTAAAATTTATAACTACATTTTCGAAGCTGCATTGCAAATTTGCATAATACTCACAAAATTTTAAATGCTATTTTGGTCCGTAAATTATATATTCTGGTCTGTAAATTACACATCTGGTCCTCATTTTATCTTACACGTGTGATTACTTTCAAATGTTTATCAACTGAATAATTTTTGACTAAAGATTTAGCATAGAAGGAGATAACAAAAAATATTTACTTTAAATATTTTACCCCCTGTTCACAAATGGCTTACCCCCGGAAATGTACAAAAAAAATCCAACATTTTTTTTTAGAATCAGATCCAATAAAAGTTAGGAAAAGTCACAAAAATTTCAGGTCTAATAATGAGTACAAAAAAAGATATTGAAAAAAGAAAAAGCCGGGCACTTTAAGCTTTGGTAACAATTTAAAGCTTCCTAAATGAGATTAAGTGTGGTATGCAACATATAAGTCAGTTCTTGTCTAAACTAGAAGCTAGAACTGAAACTTACCTGTCCAGCATGCGACTCTGAACCTGGAGTACATCCAAAGCCGCCATCAAAATTCATGCAATGTATAACATATTCTACAGCTTTTACAACATCTACGCGATCCAATTTACCCTAAAAATAAAACATTTTCACACAAATGTTTAGAAATACAAGAAAACGAGTAGAATGCAAGGAGATCAAAGCTTCATTTTTTTATTCTTCACTTTTTTTATTCAATACTCACCATTATCTTCAGGGACGCTAATGCGCAAAACGAAAATCTGCTATCTACTTCTCCTAAGGAATAAAAAAATACAAATAATTAAACATAAACTTTGACAAAGTCATGTAAGTATGTTTATATAGAAAATAGTTAAGTTTGCTGTTTTTGGGTTTTCATTACTAGCTGGCTTTTCTTTCTTCAACACACAGTAAATGCTTGAAGCATTACGCTAAATTTGATGTTTGAAACACAAGCAAATTTGAAGTCAGTTTAGGCTAGAGTTGATAATAATTAACCTAATATTAAGGGTACAAAAAAGATTTTCTCTGTACAAACTTCTAAAAAAATTGGATATTTATCAAATTTAATTTAAAATCAATTAAAAAACATAGCTACCTAAGAGAGCAAAACAGAGAGAAAACAAAATCAACTAGTGGTAAAATTTACCCACTTATCACCGTAAAACGAACCATCAGTTTGCTGAAGACTTGCAATGAAATTTGACACTTTTTCTTTGTCCAATTCTTCTAGCTCGTCAAACAAGGCGTGTATCTAAAATCCAAAGCAAAAAACAAAATTAAAAGTTCTAGTGAAGAGAATAATGGTATGATCAGTTAAAAATTATTTATTATTATTGTAAAATGGTTTTTTAACTAATGACCCAAAGACCCAAATTGTCACTGGGTGGAATATTCTATGAAGAGCAGAATAATCAAAGATTTGATTAACTGGCTAAACATACTGAACATACTAAATTCTAATATTGAAAGGCTGAAGTTTCCATCAGCCAATTAAAATACTCTAATTTTTCCGCCTAAAAGGATAAACCTAGAAGGAATCAAACTTTACATCAATACTTAATGTGTAATTGCACACATGAATATTTTAATAACATTTAGTGTAAATTCAAATTTGAGAAATAATTCAGTTTTATAACGTACCTAGGAAAGAAAATAATCTGGAAGATTGCAGAGTTAAATATTGCTAAAAATTTGTGCAAGAATACAGAATAAAAAACTACAAATAAGCTAGCTAATTTTTGCTAATGTCTAAAGTGATTTTTATACTTATTTAAGAGAAAGTTATGAACAAGTCAGAGATAATGTAAAATGCGAAATAATGAATTTTCGTCTTTGTTTAAAAATGCGGAATTAAACACTGCAAATTTTAGACTAAATTTGTGTTCTTTAATAGTACATTTTTCATTCCAAGGACTTTCTTTTGTCTTACTTTCTTCACTTAAGGTGGAATCCTACTAATCAAATTGCTGTTTTTTGAAAAAAATCAAAAAAGATGAAATTTCTCAGATATAGATAATGATCCTCTATCTGACTCAAAATTTATCGTAGTTTCCAAATGTGAAATTAGTTTTTCTTAAAAAAACATCTGTTGTCAGATATTCTGCTTTATGTGACACCCTGTATGGATAAAAATCATAAATTTTAAGCAAAAAAAAATGGAAAAGTTCGTCCACACCTGCGAATCGTCTTACGCCGTAAGCGCGGGTCTTACGGCCATTCTATAGCCCAGGATTGTTGGTCTGTACTTTTTACACGGCTTGTAAACTTATTTTTTTGTCATAATTTGAAAGTAAGAGCCTCACATCAGTGGTTTGGTTAGTTTAGTGTCTGATGGAAGGTGAAAGTTTAGCTGTATTGCAATGGAGAAGAAAGATGAAAGAACAAGAAGACAGGGTGATGCAGGACGTTGTACAAAGCAGAGGAGTAAGAAAGTGTATGGTAGAAAGAAGAGAAATCCAAATAAAGGAAAATAAAGGGAAAAAGCTGCAAAAGATACTAAAATCAGCCGACGTCGGTGTATCAATGGACGGCACATGGCAGCGCAAAGGATTTTCTTCGACACTTGGTGTCATCACTGCAATCTCAATTGATTCAGGAAAGGTGCTTGATACAGCCATTCTCTCAAAAAGCTGTAAAGGCTGTACAAGAATGGCGAACATTGCCAAGACAGACCCGAAGAGCATGAATTGTGGAAGTTAGCGCACAACTGTAATTTAAACTACACAGGATCGTCACCCGCAATGGAAACTGCTGTAGCGTTGAAAATCTTTGGAGATCTGTTGAAAAGCATGGCTTGTACTACACATAATTTTATGGAAATGGGATAGTAAAGCCTTCCCAGCTGTTCAACATATCTATGGTGATGTAAAACCTATGAAGAAACAAGAATGCATCAGCCACTACCAAAAGAGAATCGGTAACAGACTTCGTAAACTCAAAAAGAATACCAAAGGTCTTGGAGGTAGGGTAGATTAACAGACTTGATGAAATGCGAAAATCGTGCTTGGCGTCCATGTTTCACGTTTCTAATTACCATGATTCTTGTCCAAAATCCCACGACTCTTGGTGTCAGTATCAACGGACAAGATCAACAATACTAATCTTTATAAGTCAAAGGTGAATTACCAGTTGAAGTTCGAAAAGCAGTTTTCCCGATTTACATGGACCTCTGTAAAGAAGAGATGTTGAAGAAGTGCCTGCATGGAAAAACGCAGAACTGCAATGAGTCGTTTAACGGTACAATTTGGAACCGCGTGCCCAAATCGACACATGTTGGCCTAAGCACACTATGTTTTGAGGTGTATGATGCCATCAGCCATTTCAATTATGGACAAAAAGCGGCCTTAGACACCATGAAATCAACATCAATTCTGGGTTCTATATGACGAAATCCTGTGGCAGCGTTAATCGTAAACGGAAACGGCTATCGGAGTATAAAGCGACATCTCCAGTGAAAAAGCGGCGAAAGATCCTCCGACATTCGAAAAAAGGAAGAAACTACAAAACTATTGAAACAGAAGGAACTTTATATGAAGCTGGTGGTTTTTGAACATGTTAATTGAGTTTTAAGACAGCTCTTGCTATTTTCATTTGGTTTAGTATAAAATTTATTGTTTTGTTTTTTTAACGGTTTCGGACACTTTTCACTTTTTTCACTGACCGGTCGGGCTGTCATTTCTGGACGGCTTATCCGTTTGTAAGTCATTTCAGCTACAGTTATATTTTTTTGAGGAAATTCAGAAAGAAATTATAAGAAATTATTTTGCCTTTTCGATTTCGAAAAAACATAGGACACTGTTATACATAGGCAATAAAAATAGTATAAGATCACAGATTAGGATATGATTGAGATTCCTGCCAATTTTCAGACTATTTTAACATTTGGTTGTGAAGTTATTAGGCGACCAGTTATGTCTCTAAAACGGTCATGGTTGCCACTGCGAGACCGCCATTATGGATTTTTCAAATTTTTTTTTTCTTTTTTCAGCTTTTTGTATTCTTATGCATCACTTAAGCCTGAAAAATCAATAGGAAAGTGTTTATTTCAGAAATATTACTTAATTAGTAGGATGGAAGGACTTTATTCTGTTCTACTTTCTTCACTTAAGTACTACATAAAATAAGGTATGAAACGGATCAACCTAGAAAATAAAGTTGCACGTTTAACGAAAATATACAGACCTTTTATTACCACGTAGCATCCACCACTAACAAAAATATAATTTTGTAAAGTAAAAATCTTTTGTTTACAATTAATCGATAAAATCAACATAAAATCAACATCATTAAATTCATGTTTGCATAAATACCACTCTCCACCGGGAATGAATTTAGCGCAGAATTTATTATTTCAATTAAATATCCATTAATACTCTTATTTTCAATATTTTAAAACCAAAATGCTTCATCTAAAATATTTTCAGCAAATTTTAGTAACAGAATGGCAGCACACAAAAATCCATACTATTAAAAAGAAGAAATAATCACACAAATACGTTTAGCATGGTCTATGGGTTAAAACCAGAAAGACGTACCATGTTTCCGGGTCGGTCTGATATTCCACCAGTTTCTTCGTCTTGAGAAGCCATTATAAAACTTGCTAGCTTATCCTAGTAGTAAAATATTTCAAATCATGAAGTTGAATTATAAAAAGCATTAAAATTAAATCTTATGTTCTGATGGAATAAGAATATCCATTCGATAAAAAACTAACATGCCTGACATTAAAATTCCAGACATTTCCCTCTCTTTTTTAGCTATTTTCGCTCAAAACTTTTAAACTTATTTGAACCTTGGATTACAAGAATTGAAAATTTATTACAAGCATACCAATAAAATAAACTGTTAAAAAATGAATGCAAAATTATTTGAGAGCAGTTCAAAAATTTAATCCTTGCCAATATTTTGAAGAGCAAAAACGTTTGTAAAGCACACAAAAAAACACTTCACACGCTTTCTTTTTCAAGTGAAAAAAACTATAAAGATAAAGTGACTGCCAAATTAAGCGTGTGTTCAACCCAATCGTTACCTTATCGGGGGAAAAACCCTGCGTTCAAGTTAGTCGGAGAGAATTATCAGTCGATGAGAATTAATAGTAGGTGAAAATTTTAGTCACCAATGCATAGGATTAGTCATTTTCCCCCGACTAAAGCTGAGTCCCAGAGAAAAAGAAAAACTATTTAATTGTTTAGAAAGAAAATATTGCTGTGTCATTTCTTCCTTGTTATCTTTCCCTCTTCTGTAATTATTTCAATCACACTATGATTCTATTGATTACAATCAAAAAATCAAATACAACAGAACAATGTATACCTTGTCTATCCATTCGATTTTACCAAGCACTCTCAAAGATGCAAGTACCCACCATGAATAGCAAACATCGGGTAGCTTTTCCGGTCTACCGTTCAAACCACCCGAGGGTAGTTGTCGTTCACATAACCACCAACCCAGCAGGTCAGGATTTATGAGATGTAATGAGTTAGTTATAGAGAGTACACCAACACAGCAGTAGATCTGAAGAGAAGGAAAAACAAAATATGACATAAAAGCACTCAATAAAACATGGTCTTTTACGCCTTGGTAGCTACACTTTATGCTGTTACTACTTTAATGGTAGAAACCTTTCACAGGGATAAAGTTTTACTTCTTATTTATTCGCTATTTTTGCGGTTCATGCCTTCGAATATTTGAAAATTTTAGTGATATGAGATTGCACGCTGGGTGCAGCACTAATTGTACGAACTGTACTGTCCCCTGTTCCCGTGTCATTGACTTTCTGTAAGATAACTTTCCATAAAATTTATTTACAGAAATGTTCCTATTATATCCAAATACAGAAACTAACATATAAAGGCTGGCATAGAAAGTCAATAATTTGTTAAACCGTAGTGACTATTTACTAACAGGGAAGCATTCCATATTTCACAAAAAAATTAAAATACAATAACTGGATTAAGAATAGAACTTTTTATAAGGCGTTTTGACCGGCCTGAAAAGAATTCCAGGACCATTGCCAGAAACATTTATGCTTGATCCCCACTGCACGTTTAAGTGCGTATAAGTGCGTTTATGATTCTTAAACACACTTATACGCCCAGTGGGGACACTCACTAAACGCACTTAAACGCCAAAATTTGCTAACGCGAATATCAAAAAATTTTGTTCTTCGCGTTTAACGATCAAAGACACCGCCATTCAGAAGGATTAAATGTATTCAAAGTAGAAAAATTTCAACACGCTAGCACACAACTACATAGAGAAAAATATTATTTGTGAGAAACTCTCAGTGAAAAAGTGCATTTAAACTTGAATCAAGAAGAATTACTTTGTGAGAAAGTCAGGAATACAAGATTCTTTATGACAAAACGCAAAAAAGGCTATAATGAAAAGTAGCGGTGGATAACGCGTGAAGGAAGTTGCCGAGGCGTTGAATTTCGTGGAGAATGGTGATTATTTTTGATTTTCTTATTTTCATGAACATAAAGTTTCCTAGATTGTACTTCAAGTGAGAACAGTATTGCATAAACGCAGTTATACGCACTTATACGTCCAGTGGGGACATTGATGTGCGTTAAGTGCGTTTAAAATGTTAAACGCAATTATACGCACTTATACGCCCAGTGGGGGCCAAGCTTTACACCTTCTTTAAACAGTCATATTGCATCATAAAATTAAAGTGCATTGCATGTTTATGAAACACTCTAAGGTATGCCTAAAAATCTAAAATCAAGTCTAAAACCTCCGACAGTTATGCGGCCACCAAACTGGCTGTTTGATTTAGCTTTCCACCATATTAAAATTGTAGATAGCTAAACATATTAACAACAAAAAAAAGAAAAAACGTTGAAAATGTCAAAATAAATAATTTGAGACTTGTATGTATCTGACAATTTTATTATAAGGTCTCACCAAGTTCAAAAATATAAAAAAATAGAAACAAGAGAATGAAAGAAGTGGAAAGAGAAAGAGACTAAAATTTATAACTACATTTTCGAAGCTGCATTGCAAATTTGCATAATACTCACAAAATTTTAAATGCTATTTTGGTCCGTAAATTATATATTCTGGTCTGTAAATTACACATCTGTCCTCATTTTATCTTACACGTGTGATTACTTTCAAATGTTTATCAACTGAATAATTTTTGACTAAAGATTTAGCATAGAAGGCGAAAACAAAAAATATTTACTTTAAATATTTATTTTTTACTTTATTTTTCCATTTTGGCGCCCGCAATAAAAGTAACAAGTCAACATAGAAACCGTATCGGGTAATGATATGAACACAAAAACCCAGCTTTGCCAGAAAAAAGCCGCTGTGCAATCAAAAAAACTTTGGTAACAATTTAAAGCTTCCTAAATGATTAAGTGTGGTATGCAACATATAAGTCAGTTCTTGTCTAAACTAGAAGCTAGAACTGAAACTTACCTGTCCAGCATGCGACTCTGAACCTGGAGTACATCCAAAGCCCATCAAAATTCATGCAATGTATAACATATTCTACAGCTTTTACAACATCTACGCGATCCAATTTACCCTAAAAATAAAACATTTTCCACACAAATGTTTAGAAATACAAGAAAACGAGTAGAATGAAGGAGATCAAAGCTCATTTTTTTAATTCTTCATTTTTTTTATTCAATACTCACCATTATCTTCAGGGACGCTAATGCGCAAACGAAAATCTGCTATCTATCTTCCCTAAGGAATAAAAATACAAATAATTAAAACACAAAACTTTGACAAGTCCATGTAAGTATGTTTATATAGAAATAGTTAAGTTTGCTGTTTTTGGGTTTTCATTACTAGCTGGCTTTTCTTTCTTCAACACACAGTAAATGTTTTGAAGGCGTTACGTCTGAATTTGATGTTTGAAACACAAGCAAATTTGAAGTCAGTTTAGGCTAGAGTTGATAATATTAACCTAATATTAAGGAAATCTAATTTTTGTCAGGAAAACCCCTGATTACAAGGGGTACAAAAAGATTTTCTCTGTACAAAACTTCTAAAAAAATTGGATATTTATCAAATTTAATTTAAAATCAATTAAAAAACCAATGTAGCTACCTAAGAGAGCAAAACAGAGAGAAAACAAAATCAACTAGTGGTAAAATTTACCCCACTTATCACCGTAAAACGAACCATCAGTTTGCTGAAGACTTGCAATGAAATTTGATACTTTTTCTTTGTCCAATTCTTCTAGCTCGTCAAACAAGGCGTGTATCTTAAAATCCAAAGCAAAAAACAAAATTAAAAGTTCTAGTGAAGAGAATAATGGTATGATCAGTTAAAAAATTATTTATTATTATTGTAAAATGGTTTTTTAACTAATGACCCAAAGACCCAAATGTCACTGGGTGGAATATTCTATGAAGAGCAGAATAATCAAAGATTTGATTAACTGGCTAAAACATACTGAACATACTAAATTCTAATACTTGAAAGGCTGAAGTTTCCATCAGCCAATTAAAATACTCTAATTTTTCCGCCTAAAAGGATAAACCTAGAAGGAATCAAACTTTACATCAATACTTAATGTGTAATTGCACACATGCATATTTTAATAACATTTAGTGTGAATTCAAATTTGAGAAATAATTCAGTTTTATAACGTACCTAGGAAAGAAAATAATCTGGAAGATTGCAGAGTTAAATATTGCTAAAAATTTGTGCAAGAATACAGAATAAAAAACTGCAAATAAGCTAGCTAATTTTTGCTAATGTCTAAAGTGATTTTTATACTTATTTAAGGGAAAGTTATGAACAAGTCAGAGATAATGTAAAATGCGAAATAATGAATTTTCGTGGAAATGCGGAATTAAACACTGCAAATTTTAGACTAAATTTGTGTTCTTTAATAGTACATTTTTCATTCCAAGGACTTTCTTTTGTCTTACTTTCTTCACTTAAGGTGGAATCCTACTAATCAAATTGCTGTTTTTTGAAAGATAATGATACCTCTATCTGACTCAAAATTTATCGTAGTTTCCAAATCTGAAATTAGTTTTTCTTAAAAAAACATCTGTTGTCAGATATTCTGCTTTATGTGACACCCTGTATGGATAAAAATCATAAATTTTAAGCAAAAAAAATGGAAAAGTTCGTCCACACATGCGAATCGTCTTTCGCCGTAAGCGCGGGTCTTACGGCCATTCTATAGCCCCAGGATTGTTGGTCTGTACTTTCTACACGGCTTGTAAACTTATTTTTTTGTCATAATTTGAAAGTAAGAGCCTCACATCAGTGGTTTGGTTAGTTTAGTGTCTGATGGAAGGTGAAAGTTTAGCTGTATTGCAATGGAGAAGAAAGATGAAAGAACAAGAAGACAGGGTGATGCAGGACGTTGTACAAAGCAGAGGAGTAAGAAAGTGTATGGTAGAAAGAAGATAAATCCAAATAAAGGGAAAATAAAGGGCAAAAAGCTGCAAAAGATACTAAAATCAGCCGACGTCGGTGTATCAATGGACGGCACATGGCAGCGCAAAGGATTTTCTTCGACACTTGGTGTCATCACTGCAATCTCAATTGATTCAGGAAAGGTGCTTGATACAGCCATTCTCTCAAAAAGCTGTAAAGGCTGTACAAGAATGGCGAACATTGCCAAGACAGACCCGAAGAGCCATGAATTGTGGAAGTTAGCGCACAACTGTAATTTAAACTACACAGGATCGTCACCCGCAATGGAAACTGCTGGAGCGTTGAAAATCTTTGGGAGATCTGTTGAAAAGCATGGCTTGTACTACACATAATTTTATGGAGATGGGGATAGTAAAGCCTTCCCAGCTGTTCAACATATCTATGGTAATGAAAAACCTATGAAGAAACAAGAATGCATCAGCCACTACCAAAAGAGAATCGGTAACAGACTTCGTAAACTCAAAAAGAATACCAAAGGTCTTGGAGGTAGGGGTAGATTAACACACTTGATGAAATGCGAAAATCGTGCTTGGCGTCCATGTTTCACGTTTCTAATTACCATGATTCTTGTCCAAAATCCCACGACTCTTGGTGTCAGTATCAACGGACAAGATCAACAATACTAATCTTTATAAGTCAAAGGGTGAATTACCAGTTGAAGTTCGAAAAGCAGTTTTCCCGATTTACATGGACCTCTGTAAAGAAGAGATGTTGAAGAAGTGCCTGCATGGAAAAACGCAGAACTGCAATGAGTCGTTTAACGGTACAATTTGGAACCGCGTGCCCAAATCGACACATGTTGGCCTAAGCACACTATGTTTTGGGGTGTATGATGCCATCAGCCATTTCAATTATGGACAAAAAGTGGCCTTAGACACCATGAAATTGCTCAACATCAATCCTGGGTTCTATATGACGAAATCCTGTGGCAGCGTTAATCGTAAACGGAAACGGCTATCGGAGTATAAAGCGACATCTCCAGTGAAAAAGCGGCGAAAGATCCTCCGACATTCGAAAAAAGGAAGAAACTACAAAACTATTGAAACAGAAGGAATTTTATATGAAGCTGGTGGTTTTTGAACATGTTTAATTGAGTTTTAAGACAGCTCTTGCTATTTTCATTTGGTTTGGTATAAAATTTATTGTTTTGTTTTTTTAACGGTTTCGGACACTTTTCACTTTTTTTACTGACCGGTCGGGCTGTCATTTCTGGACGGCTTATCCGTTTGTAAGTCATTTCAGCTACAGTTATATTTTTTGAGGAAATTCAGAAAGAAATTATATTATTTCGATTTCGAAAAACATAGGACACTGTTATACATAGGCAATAAAAATAGTATAAGATCACAGATTAGGATATGATTGAGATTCCTGCCAATTTTCAGACTATTTTGACATTTGGTTGTGAAGTTATTAGGCGACCAGTTATGTCTCTAAAACGGTCATGGTTGCCACTGCGAGACCGCCATTATTGATTTTTCAAAGTTTTTTTTTCTTTTTTCAGCTTTTTGTATTCTTATGCATCACTTAAGCCTGAAAAATCAATAGGAAAGTGTTTATTTCAGGAATATTACTTAATTAGTAGGATGGAAGGACTTTATTCTGTCTTACTTTCTTCACTTAAGGTACTACATAAACCAACCACTATAAGATGGAGCTGGGTAGAGATCTACTAATTTGCGAGGCCTTGCTTCTATTCTAGAACATTATGGTATACATGCTATTATCGAGTTCTAAAACAAATCATATCTTACAACTAACCTGTATGGCACTAAGAGTGTATAAAAGATGTGGATCATGTTGAGCACTTGCACTGTAGCCACCTGAATCATGTTGACATTGTCGAACAAACTCCATTATATTTCCTTTATCCATTAAATCTAATCTCTTCATTAAGGCCATTGCAGTTAAACCCCAGTAAACACCACTCATACGTAAGTATTCAGTCATAATGTATTCCTAACATGAAACATAACGCTACTTTGAAATAGATATTAAAGACCTGTATCATAACTGACACCATAATTATGAAATCATAAAAGGGACATTAGCAAAACAAAAACACTTGATTCAATTCATGCATAATTTTAAATAGATGCAACCAGCATTGGCAATTACATACTAACTATCACAGCAGATAATATATACCATTTTCTATGTTTGTATTACTTTATGAACAAACAAGCATACTTGGCACGCAAATCATACCCAAGCTTTTGTATGGTTTGATGGCTACAGTTGAACTTGACATTATGAAACAAACAAAGATTATGTTGTGCTTTTATTCACAACAATTCACATTTTTTATTGTATTTGTTAATTTCATTTTTGTTGTTGTTGCATTTTGTTCAACCTAAATAGTTGTGCGCGAAGAAATGACAGTACAGTACTAGATCCCACCTACAAAAAAATCACCCAAAAACCCCACCTGAAATGCCAAAGGCCAAATCTACCATCATTTTGCATTATTTTTCATTGAAAAAAACTAAGTCAAAGGTTCCTCTATAAGAAAATCTAATAATATGTAGCATTAGATAAAATTATGCAACAATGGACTCGTTGTATTGGTGTTTATATTGGTCAGTAAAAATTTTGTGAATCAGGTATTCAATAAGAACATTTCTATTAAGTTTTTATTTTTTAAATTTCCCATACTTGCATTTTTCGTCACAACCGACCTGACTATAATTATCAATTTACTAGTCGTTAGCTTAAGGATTCGCCCATCAGCAAGATAAATTATTCTGCGAGAGGTTCAGGATATAGCTGAGAGCAGCCATCTTATACAAACAGGATATGGGTATTAATATAAGAGACAATGTCTACATTCCATAAATGACATTCTGGGAATTCTATTGCCCAGAATACTGTTTGTCCTAATTGGTACCTAAAAAATTACTTCCACTATACAGTGAATTTTTTAAAGTTGCTGCAAAACAGACTGCTTTAAAAACATGCCGGGCGAAGGGAGTACACACTATGTGCGTACGATGTTTTACACGTGGGCAAGGAAAGCATATGGGGACGGGAAATTTGCTATTCTGAATTGGTAAAGGTACTGCTATCTTCAAATGGGAGTTTGCGCAATTTCCCTAATACCAAATGACTAGTCATGAACCACAATAAATCTCCCAAAATAATTTCTGCAAAATGTATGTGAAAAGCAATTAATTGTTCAATCAATCTTTGGAAACAGTTTCCTTTAAAAGGATTTCAAAGTAGATTTTAACTTTAATAGTTGCTACCAGACATTTAACATCTCGTCAAAACAATTATTGATGAATACTTACATATTTATTACTTTCTTCATATGTTTTAATAAATTCAATATGTTTATCTAGTAAAATATTGTTTGGTGCATTTTCCGGAATCTTGATATCTTTAATTGGAGTTCCCTAAAAAATGTTATCATTGATTTTTTTACTTTATAGACTCATTAGTAATTTTAATTCAAATACTCCTTGTAGGGAACAGAAATAATACACATGTCAATAAATAAAGTAAATAAAATTATCATTACAAAAATTAAATAAAAGTTACCATGTTTAGTGTATTTGTTAATGCAAGGCCTTTCTCTGAATTGGCTAGGAATTGCAGTTCTGCAAATACATTTTAACTTTTTTTTTTTTTTTTACTAAAAGAGATATCAATACAATGACTTATAATGCTTGGACAGCTAAAAATCACTACATGCGCCGTGCTATAATAATGCTTGGACAGCTAAAAATCACTACATGCGCCATGCTATAATAATGCTTGGACAGCTAAAAATCACTACATGTGCCATGCTATAATAATGCTTGGACAGCTAAAAATCACTACATGTGCCGTGCTATAATAATGCTTGGATAGCTAAAAATCACTACATGTGCCATGCTATAATAATGCTTGGACAGCTAAAAATCACTACATGTGCCATGCTATAATAATGCTTGGACAGCTAAAAATCACTACATGTGCCGTGCTATAATAATGCTTGGACAGCTAAAAATCACTACATGCGCCGTGCTATAATAATGCTTGGACAGCTAAAAATCACTACATGTGCCGTGCTATAATAATGCTTGGACAGCTAAAAATCACTACATGCGCCGTGCTATAATAATGCTTGGACAGCTAAAAATCACTACATGCGCCGTGCTATAATAATGCTTGGACAGCTAAAAATCACTACATGTACCGTGCTATAATAATGCTTGGACAGCTAAAAATCACTACATGTGCCATGCTATAATAATGCTTGGACAGCTAAAAATCACTACATGTGCCGTGCTATAATAATGCTTGGACAGCTAAATATCACTACATGCGCCGTGCTATAATAATGCTTGGACAGCTAAAAATCACTACATGTACCGTGCTATAATAATGCTTGGACAGCTAAAAATCACTACACGTGCCGTGCTATAATAATGCTTGGACAGCTAAAAATCACTACACGTGCCGTGCTATAATAATGCTTGGACAGCTAAAAATCACTACATGCGCCGTGCTATAATAATGCTTGGACAGCTAAAAATCACTACATGCGCCGTGCTATAATAATGCTTGGACAGCTAAAAATCACTACATGTGCCGTGCTATAATAATACTTGGACAGCTAAAAATCACTACATTTGCCGTGCTATAATAATACTTGGACAGCTAAAAATCACTACATGCGCCGTGCTATAATAATAGACTACTTTCGTGTGTTTGTCTGTGACTTTTGCAAAGTGGATTATATTTTCTTTATCAAAATCTAGAAAACATCAACTATAAAATTGTTCTATAATTTACCAAACTTTGACGTTAAAACAATATTGACGGCAAAGAGAAATAAATTAGATTAGCGAAGCTATTACATTGCACTTTTTAGTTTAGGGCTAATTAACTTGGAAATAACTGACGTCATCTCCTACGTGGGTAACCAGGGACTACCTGGGACCAAAATGGGACCAATTTCTTAAAGCTGAATCAACCAATCCATTTCGGAACAGACGGGTTGACGATGTCGTCAAAAAGTTTTAAAAATGGGTATACATATTTCCTGGTAAAAATCTTTTTTGTATTTGGTGTTTTTTTTGTATTTTAAACCCTTAAGGGGGATTTTCACAAAGTGAATTGGACTGCAAATTCTCTGGCCAAATGTATTTGAGCATGTGAAGTTTCGTTTGTTTTGATTATGCATCGAAAAATTTGCTTCACCGTAAAGTAGAAACAGTTTCTACTTTCTAGCAGCGAAATATTTTGCTTTAAACTTTTAACCAATTAGTGTTTTTCTCAGAAAAACTCATAACTGGAAAGAATTCAAAATAACTGCTTTGTTTTTAATACCTAAAAGTGCTTACATTCAGTATTTTGAATTCGCCATGTTTTCTTGTTTCTTGTGGAGATCAAAAATATATTTCACAGCTAATTCGCTGTTGATTTCGCCATTTACAATTCGCTTCATGAAAATCCCCCTTTATATCTCCTAAACCGTTTCTTTAAAAAGACATGATCCTATACATTATTTTGATCACAGTTTCAAGTTCTTAACAATAAATACAACAAGTTAACAAATTTCCAACAAAACAATTTTTTGTATTTAAACTGCTGACATCACCAAAATTTCTAAAACCTCCAATATTTTTTCTATTGTTCTTCGGCCTATGTGGATTTTTCCATGGGTTTAATTAGTTTAATTAGTTTTAACTAGTTTTGAATAAAACACACAGAAGTTGTAATAAACTGGAGAGTAAAGCACATCAACAACCAAGAGATAATTTCAAAAACGTCTATTCAGATAAAATAGAAAAATCATTCTGTACAACTGTTGTAGTGTCTAACTTAAATTGTGTACATATGTATGCAGTTTTGTCTGAGGATATCACCAAACTCCAGTCTCTTTGTAATTCCTGCATTAGACAGCATAAACTCTTGTTCCAAAGCAAGACAACGAACTCATGACTATGAAAAGAATATAAAATGTTTACCATAGGAATGTTTAAGTATATACCAAGCTTCTCCAAAGTAAATTAAAGAAAGCAGTAAATCTTTAATTTTTAAAACTTGAATGCACAATATTTTTTTAAAGGAATGCCTGAAATGGTCACCTGAAGAACCTTAAAAATGGCCTGAGGTATTAATTTTGTTATTTCTGACCAAACAGTAATATTCACAGCTTAGATGCTGAGGCGTGGTGCTACTTTGTTTATATGTAACATACATGATAAGAAAGTGATCACTATTAATCCCTAGAATTACTCGTCTTACAATGAAATAACTTGATGACCGTTATTTTCTCAGCACCTTTTTCATAGTACCTTAAAAAGTGATATTTCCAAGGAATTTATTCTTGCAAAAATTCGTAGGATTTATACTTGTACTGTTCCTGCTAAGCTTACATATCTTACTTGAAAAAAAATTAATGAAAAATGAAAAACTATAATTTCGTTAAGACTGGAACCTACTTAAACCAGCATCTTATTCTTTTGTAGAAAATGCAGGTCGTCATTTAGGAAGGTATTTTATTAATCTTTAGGTAAAAAACCTTTACTTTTGTAGGAATAGAGAATGGGCTGAGGCTTACCAAGCAAAAATGGTAATACTCTCTTGTTTTAGCACACAGAAGACAATACATATCCTATAACTTACCTTATTTAGTGCCATCACTTAGACCTGCTTTTAGTGCTTCAAAAAATCTAAAGAAATGTCTAACTATATACATATAGATATAATATAATTAGAAAGTCTATCATTAATCTTTATAATTTTGAAAAGTTGGACAATGACAGGCAATTAAAATTAATTAACAGATTTAGTCAAGTTCTTACTTTTTTATTCTTTCAAAATTTTCACCAAGTTTACTATTCACATTGTCTGTAATATGTTGAATATACTACAAATATGATAAAACAAAACAGGCATGCATTTTGTTAAAAAAAACTAATGAGGTACAATGTAAAATTAAAAAGCTGTAAAATTTTGTTATCGTAAAATTGTTCATGCATGTTACGCAAGGTGTATAATCATTTGCAATTTACATCATAATAGCTCATAGCAAACAGCATTTTTAAAGAATTTTACCATAAAAAAAAAGAACAGTGAAGTGGCCAAAGGTATCCATTCAAGCACGAAATAGTCTAAATACTTCTAAAGCTTGGGAAATTGTGGCAATGATCCAATTTTTTCATGGGAAATACTTGTGCCCCTTTTTACAGAACCAAATGTGTAATTTGTGTTTAACTGAGAAATACCTAATAAAAACATTACTTTAAAAAACAAAAGACAAGTTAAGAAAAAACTAATTTTCAAGTATCGCCACATGAACAAATTTGTCTTGATAAATCTTTTATCATTTTTCTAATGTTTAAAAATTTTGTAATGTAAATATATCCTAAGGTATTTTTTATCCTATACATTTTCTATTTTTTCAGTACATGTGAAAATAGCCTTAGCGTGAAACTGACAGTCATTTACTTTTACATGGCTTCAAATTTTGAATCTATTTACTTGGTATCAGTCAGCTTTATTTACTTCATACAAAATAACACTTATTAGTACAGTAAATTAATAGGTTATTAAAATTAAAATTGCGTTTTCAGCTCTAGCATAAACAGCTTGAGAGCATTTTTCTCTAGTTACTTAATGGAAATCAATTTTCCACTTGAGAAAAAAGATGTTCAAAATAAAATGGCTGCTGTAAACAGGAGTTGCGTTTTGCTTCAAAATTTAAAAATAAAAATAAAAATTTGTAGTAGTAGTAGTAGTAGTTGTTTTTGTGTTTGTCATGAAGATATGAAAAGAGTCATTGTCAACTGGTCTCTCTGCTTTACTTACCAGCATCCACTTTTTTTTCAAATAGGTAGTTGTTACTACTACCATAAAAGCGAGTTAGCGTATAAAAAGGTTTTGCTTGATAATGCGGTGGTAAAGAAACCTACTTTAAGCAATAACTTTATTTTGTTCCTGTTTTTAAAAAATTTAAAAGTTTCATCACATGAAATTTGTTTTGTGCTGTTTATTATTTTGGATTTTTTAAACTAATTTGGTTTACTTTCCTAATGTTTTGATATTTACTGCCGATAATTCAAAATTTCCCACTGTTGTTCAATGTCATTATCATTTTGATCATAAAATTAGCAATTTTTAATGTTTTGATAAATATTGTTGTAAATTGTATGTTAAGTTTTTTGATTAACGTTCTATTAATTTTTTGAATGATTGTTGTACGTACCCTTGCCCCTTGAGGAATTTTCACACTGTGATTAACCAGGAATTACA
Source organism: Hydractinia echinata (assembly GCA_030067915.1). Classification (NCBI taxonomy): domain Eukaryota; kingdom Metazoa; phylum Cnidaria; class Hydrozoa; order Anthoathecata; family Hydractiniidae; genus Hydractinia; species Hydractinia echinata. Next base: position 429,616 of record JASGCC010000010.1, read on the forward strand.
TGTTTATTTTTGTGAAATTTCGAATAAATTAACCCTTTTTATTTTTTTTGAAATTTTGAAATGACCTCAGCAGAAAAAACCTTTTTAACATGTGATTATTAGTACTGTTTTACCGTATCCGCTTTGGCTAAAAAGATCCTTACAAAAAGAGGTATGTGAAATATTTTATTTGTGCATGTAAAAACATGCGCCCAATTAAAATTTAAAGATAAATAAAAAATATAAATCAAGAAAGAAGTGAAAGAGCTATAAGAAAGGAAAAGTTGTGCCTACTCTCCCTTGCTTGTGAGCATTATCCAAAATATTTAATAAGTGACATTACCACTTGTTTCCAAGTTAATTGGTCCCTCGATGCAATGCCTTTAATAACCTTATTTAATATATTGACACAAGTCTAATGCATTGATGTTGTACCATCACAACAGTTAACAAATAAAACATACTTTTTTGGCTCCATCATTGAAAAAAAATAAATTTTTTGCTTCATATTCACATGACTTGATAACATTAATGTTGCACAGAAAAGTTATCAATTATCGTAATTTTGTTATCATTTTTAATTATGTCTAGTATCATTTTATTTACCAGATTTTTATCCTCTACCATTCCATTATTTCAACAGATTTGCTGGGTTGTCGTACCTTTCTATGTTGTCAGAATATAATTAAAAACTGCTTGATATTCTCTTCTTGGGTTTCTGGCTATGTACACAAGAAATTAAACTTATTATCAGTGATTTTACATCTAGACACTATTTTTGTCTTTTCGGTAACTGCTTGGATGATCACATTTCCATAGTTTAAGATTCTATTTAAGATCTATTTTTATTCTATTTTTATTCTATTTTGTTGTTTTTACTTATATTTTCCCTATTAATGTCGTCTTATCTAATGTTGGCAAGACTTGTAAACTTATATACTCTTTGAGCATCAAAATTTATAGTTTTAAGTATTCATGAGACGGACATTTTGCACTCATTGTAAAGCTGTTTTGTTGATGCTATATTTATGCCCAGTTTGGTTTTAGGTATTTGCAGTTTCAGATGAGAAGACAACAAAAGACAACATGAAGTCATGTGTTTCATTCAACACAGCAGCAATGGCGTATGTATCATATTGAGAACTAAAAGTTAAATCATAGATCAAAGGTACAACACAATAAACAAATTATATGACTTTGGGCATAGAGATTTGTGTGGAGTTGGTGGCTATGTAACAGACCATTTACCTGAATAACGTATTATTATTACTAGCAAGGGTATGATTTTGTGGATAACAGAAGATACTTGGTTCACTTTATATAACTGTTGTAACAAACCTCATTTGAGACAATGACATTCTTGTTAAATTTAAGAGGAGCTTCTGCACCATGGGTACTTCTCACTGCCTAAGAAAAAATATACAGCACTAACATCAGACGTCCTAATAATTAGTGTATATAAAAATATACACTAATTATTAGGACGACACATTTCCTAATCTTTGAATTTCACTAAATAACTCAAATGTCAAAAGAGTTCTCCAAACATTTGGCAATAATAAAAATTTTTTCTTAGTAACAAATTCTAAACATCGCTTGAGTATTATAGCTTGCAACATAGAAAATACAAAGAATTTTACCAGCATAAATTTTTCTTTCTTCCCGATCACTATCCCAGAATTTCTGTAGCCGCAACTTAATGCAATCTTAAGCTGAAAATAAACAGGTCAATGTTATATTACATGAGTAAACATGCGCAAGCAGGAAAAGATCATCCAAAAAAAACTACTAAATACATAATTGGTAATTTATGTTACTATATTAGACAATTTAAAATCTACACAATTTGGGAGACTTTTCGTAGGATATTAGGATCAATTGAAAAAGCTCCTAATTAAAGTTGCTACTAGCAGAAAAATAAACGAAAAATTAACAAAATCAATGATACCATGAGTTTAGCACATTCTAAAGTTCGACATTGCACATGTAATATAAATGGTTCATATTTGAGATCTATTTTATCATCTTCATCTGATCGTTCTTCGATTTTCTCTATCTATAAAAAGTGCAACAATACAAAAAAATTTCTTATCTATATAACAACAAAGTAGCTTCTAATTCTTCAAAAGTTTAGAAGACACAAAGAATTAAAGATAAAAATGCAAGATATAAAATCCATTTCTGAGAACGGTCTACTAAACTACCAATCTGTTATAATATATATATTCGCATTGTAGTAGTTTGCCTACGTGAAGGATTTAAAACTTGAACTAAACATTAAATTGATAATAACAAAAAATCCTATCAAGAAGGATAACAAACTTGATAAGGTCAAATTCATAACAGTTACACTTGTTAACGCAGGAATTTTGAAACAAACTCTTCTTTTAGCTAGGAAATAAACATTTTGATAAGAATTGCTTCAAACTTGAAGTTTCCATCATGTTTACAACAATTCATTAGGTCTATCTTACTTTTCTTCGGAAAATGCCACCATCGAACATGTTGTACCTGGCAACCATTTTCTTCGCCAAATTTTTGATTATCAGTTATTTTTATTAAATAAAACTGTTTATTTGGATTGGCTTTAAAAAAATTAAGAGTTTGTAAAAATATCAATTAGCATTCTTTTTTAGTTGAAGATATATGAAGTTTGCACCAATGTCGATAAAAGTTGTTAAATAAAATGAGATATGCACAAGTAATAAACAGAAACCAAAATTTTTTATATGAATTACTATGAAAGCTTAGAAACTTGATGTTTTATTCTCAATTTATGTTAAAATCCAAACAATAGGGTTCATGGGTTTAGAGAGGAAGATGCTATCAATAAATGTGCAAGACAAAGCATTTGAGTTGTAAGTTATCCTTGTGTTATCGACAATATTGATGCTTTGAAAAAAAATCAACTTTAAAAGGTTTCGATTTTAATGAGTTTTTATTATTGTTTTGTTACTACATATTACCAATAATTACCAGTAAAAAATGTGACTGGACCACAACCATTTAACTACGTAACATTGTTACTAATACTCACAATATCAGTAGCACCGATTTTATCATGAGAAGCAAGAAGCCATTTGCAACCTTTTTTCTTGGTTTCACCCTTCAAAAGGAAATGGAACCAAATTTAATTACAAAACAATTTCATTAATTAGATATCAAAAACCAAACATGTCTTCTTAAGAACACTAAGTCAATCTTACAATGCTTCCAAAAATTGGTTAAATGGTTACTGAAAAATGTTGGAGTCCTCTAATTTCCAAGTCCATAAAAAATTTGCATTCTAAGCATTATCTCTTGTTTTTGCCTTACCAGGATAACAGTAGTATTAGCATTAGGAGAAAAAATTATGCAATGCTTGTCAATATAATTTTTGTGCACTAAAATAGTCTGTTCTTATTGCTTGGTTGTCTAATAAAACTGAAGGTTTATAGGGTAATTATCCACAGTACATCTTAACATTGATAACAAAAACATACCTCCATAAAAAGAACTATTCGTCCAGAACATGAACTCGTTGTGAAAAAATCATTATGAGAATTGATGAAAACGATCAATTCGTGAATAGGTGCATCAAAACTTCCCTTTCTACTTTGATCTATGCCGTGTAAACATTCTTTCTTCTGTTTACCAAATAAGTTCATTATACATATTCTGGTAAACAAGAAAGTATCAAGCATAAGCTTACGTAATTAAGAAAAAATGAAAAATGTTTTTTTAGACATTTTGACAGCAGGCATACGCAAGGTATATAATAGGTAAATTAAGTAGAGATCATTTTAAATAATTATTTCCTAAATGTATCACTCTCAGTATTCATACACAGGTTCGGGGAAATAGAGAAGTGCAGTTTCTCTATTTAGGGGAGTGATATAGGAAAGTGAGCAAAGAGTTTATGCACAGGCTGTACGGAAATGATTCATTGTACTTAAAAAGATTGTACAAATAAAATTAGGCACTTATACAAGTGTACCATTGGCAATATAAACAAAATGAAGAAAAGTTTGACGTCTTTTTAATCAGCTAGCTCTTTAGCTAGACTATTTAGTGTTAGAGCTATCTATTTACCAGTACTAATGAGTCAAGTAATGAGTCAAGTTTAAGTATGAGTTTATACTTCCACTAATGTAACGATTTCTTACTCGTTTTTATCCTGTTATTCTATCTTTTCTGCAACTTTTAAGCAGCCTTCTCGATTAAGAACCCACGCAAAAAAATTAAACAATTCATCATTACAGTATTCTATTTGTAAAAAGTCATCTGACTTGGTTTTTGCCAATGAGATTGGTGAAATTTTGGCAGACAACAAACAAACACTATACACAGACGTTCCTAAAACATTATTCTATGCAAGTTATATAATAAATTCAGGTGAGTGTATCCCTAACCCCAGATATGATGTCCTTTTTGCCACAAGAATATACAAAAAGGGTCTTAGTAAGGCTACTCTGACCAAAGTAGCTGAAGTGTGTATTGGACGAGAGAAGGTACAATAGTTTAAGGCTAACCATTTAATTAAACTTAGCCTACTTGATAGGTATACAAACTTACAACTCAATAGCATGTACATTGGCCTTGAAGAAATAATTTGTTAACAAATTTTTTACCTTTTTGACATTAGTAAAAATTTACAATATTCCTAAAGAAAACTTTACAGCCACACATAAAATGCCTTATTATGAATCTCAGAGAGTAAAGCTAACACAATTTTTATATTAATTCCTCTAAGTTAAGGAGCTAAGTAAACGCCTCATAATAAGTTTAAAGTCCGAAATCCTTTATTTATCAAAGTTATTGTACTTTTGGTTTCTACAAAGCAAGACTGTGATATGCTCACCCAGGACAAAATGACCACTATGGTTAAGTCAGGCTTTTTGTACCACCCTTTTTATATGTTTGGTGCTTGAGATAGTAAAAGTTGTTTGTGATCCATGTAGCTAAAGTGACTTCCTTTAAAAATTACAATTTGCATATACTGTAATTTCCACCAAAAAGGGGCTAGGAGTGTTAAATTATTATTAGTGAAGCAAAAAAGGAAATTTGGCATATGCTTTAGACATTCAAATGTTGGGATTTCAAATTTTCAATCCAAGTTTTAATTTTTGTTACAGCAGGTAGAAATGTCACTTCAAAATCTCATACCTTCCGATGCTTGCCAACAAGTCTTTTTACATCTCTCAAGATATAATTTAAATGAGGCTTGGAAGATGCTTATCAACATTCTTCAGTTCATTAAAAGGGTTTTTATTTCTTAGAAATAAAAAAGCAAAAGTAGATATCAGATATACCTTACTCCAGGAAATTAACGAAGCACAATATTAACGATCAAGAAATTAGCAAAAAGAAAATTGTTGTGAATGCCTATAACAACTTTTACAAAATAATTTCATGTGATTTTTGTCAATTGACTTGAAAATAGCAATAAAGCAACACAAATTGGTAAATCAAGAAAAATTTAATAGACATTGACAATCAGTTCCTCCTGTTTTATTCCAAAATTTTCAAAATCAGCTCAGGCCGCATCATATTAGGTGCACAATCATGGGAGTGCACCTTAGCACTATAATGTATTAGATGAGAAATCGCTAACCAAAAACATCAATTTAATCCTTAGGTGCCAGAACGATCATGCTCCTGAACAAAACTGTAGAGACACAACTAAATTCTTGCATAATTATTAAATAAATTTGATTGTGTCAATTGATTTATCTATAATAGAGTTACAAAGGTTGCCAAAGTTTGACTGAAAGCAGAGGTACTTTTCGGTGTTCAGAAGCGGGGTAGATGCAAAAGAAAAGTCAGTCAGACCCCCTAGAATACGTTTTAATTCAAGTTTGGAGTGGCTACACCTATTTTCCCACTACAGACATATCGGTCAGTGGCATTAGAGAACAAGGTTGAGAAAGTTTTAAACTTTTAAAGGGTGCCGAATTTGATGAGTAAAGGATCTGTTCCAAACCTGTTTAAATAAACTTCTGTGTGACAGCATGGCGGGGTTTTTTCGTGTAAGAAAAATGTTTTTCACGTATGTTACATGATAGCATGTTTATTTCGTGCTGACTCGCCATCAAGCATCTAACTAAACAAATTTTGGGTGTGTTATGTACCACACACCTGAGTTTTACATATGACGCAGACTGCATCTGCTCCCCAGCTTTCCTGCAATTGCTAAAAAAATATACTTTAGGGTTTTAATTACAGGTTTTAAATTAAGTAGTAACTTTTCTACCACTTAAATATTTACGTTACACAATAATAACACAATATTCACACAAATTTTCAAAATTGGCATTAATTTTGTGCTTCGTTAATTTTCTGGAATAAGGTATCAGCATAAAGATTTGTTTAAATTACCACGGAGGTACAAGGTTAACTGTTTCATAACTGAACTCTGGCTAAACATATACATAATCTAGATAATGCAAATTGAAAATTAAAACTTCTCAAAAAAGAACAGAAGAACTACATCCTGAAAAGTATATCTGCAATACAAAGCTCATATGTATATCAGTCTTTTAATTAGACGTGAAAAAAATGGTATAAAGCGGGGCAAATATTTCTAGCAAATCAAGCAATAAAAAGTTAAGCTAACAAAATTACTGAAAGTAATTCATGCACGAATTTGTGAGTGATGTTATGGCATTTAAGATTTTGTAGTTATACTTTTTTTATAAATCATTACATATATTTGCATCTGATCTATAAGCAAAGCATTAACAGTAAAGATAAACCGAACAGAAACAAATAATTAAGAATGTTAAGCGACAGGACACCAGCAAGGAACAACACAGTAAATCCTCAACTTAACACCCAGTTACCTATCTAGTTTTCGAGTTGTTAAACTGAAAACAGATACTTGTTTATAAAATAAGGTAATTTAAACAAAGATTAATTAAAAATGAAAAGAATCAAATCTGCAACAAACTTTATTATCTACTTATTGGTTATATTATTTTTCATCCTTCCCCATTTACTTTAGTCAACTTGACTAAAGTAAACCTGGTTAAGCAACCACTTTGTAAGGCAGAGATAGGTGGTTGCTTTCCAATGTGGGTGCTTATTCAAAGCAAGCTGAGATTGTAAAATAACAGGATGCACACTAATTTGAGCATCACACATTTTAAAAAAACGTGCTCAATATCATTTTCAAAGACCTAACTGCATCAGACTGCACAGTTTGTTTAAGCACTGTACTAAACAAAGCAACCTTATGTAGTAAAGTGGTGTATGTTGGAACTTTATCATGTGACTTTTTTTAAATCACAGCAATATTCACATGGTTCAGTTAGTGTAATAAGTTAGGTAGTTAGGTACTAAGAACTAGGCCTAAACGTTCAACATTGAAAAACACTTTTCCAAACGCACATTTCCCCACTGAAATTTGTAATTAATGTGGTAGGTATTTCCTGCCTCCTATTGAAAGGATTAAAAGTATAAAAATATTTGAAATTAAAAATGACTGTTGGGTTAATTATCAATAAATGAAATGATGCTAAAACTGTAATTTTCAATCACTTTTTAAAAATATATTTGCATCTTTACTTATTTCTCTACTTTCAGATTTTTTATAAATATGAAATGAACTAAAATATGACAGGAGATTTTTTGCTACAATATTGTCTATCTTATATTTTGTAGCAATTTCATCTTGCGTCCAAGTTTTGGGTGCCACTTTACAGTTTGTAAACAATTCATCCAACTGATGCGGTGTTAACTTTCCTTCAGGAACAACATTTATTTTTCGTGCTCGTTTTCCAGTTTTTAAAATATCCTTTGGGGCAGCACCAACAGAATCAACTCGAACTGTTTCCAGCATTTTATGAAGTTTTTCGTCTTTATTTTTTACAATATTTTGGAAAGATGGATTCGACTTTAATAATTCTTTATAGCCTTCCACAGTTGATGGATGTCGTTGAGCAGCTGACTTAACTTCTAAAACTTTATCAACGTTTTTTAATGAGGCTGTTGGCATCCTTGAAAGTCTTTTTAGTTTGGCAATCTGACTCCCCATTGTAATTCTAATCCTACTGAATACTTATCACCTAAACAAAACATACATGTAAAATTCGTTTAGCAAAGATATCTGTACTTGTTAAATTAGTGTTCTCTTTAAACAGGGTACAAGTTACTTAATTATAAAATTAAAGAAGTGATTGCAATTCAGGGTACACAAGTTAATGTTCTTTTTAAATTCACAAGAAGTACTGCAATAAAATGCTTGTAAAAAATATTAAGGAAAGATCACAATTGTATGTTCTTAAGCCATACATAAGATTTCTTGTGGCAAACCTAAAACTGAAGTTGATAAAAACACTGAATTGAACATCATCAACACAAAAATATTGAATTCTATACATTCTTTGCTGGAAGTTATTCACAGAATAATTTACGTTTTTAATAAATATATAATTTAAGAAATGGAGGTGTCAACTTTTCTCTTTTTTCTTCGCAATGCTTCATTCTTCAAGAGCAGCTCATCCTTTATTCGCTTGCGATGTTGACGAATGTATCTAAATGCTTCTATGGATGCATACGGTAAATTTGTTTGTGGGTCCCTATATTTTGCAGGATGTCCAGTTACAACACATATGGCTTTTTCTGGGTATTTTGTTTTACGTGATGGAAAGTAATTTTTAGGAAAGTTTTGCGAATCTGTAAATTCTAGAAAATTTCGCGTACAGTACTCTTCCTCAGCTTCACCATCTTGAGAAGATATCAATGGCATACGCAAGGATTGAAAACGAATGGTAGGTCCTTGGAATCGTATCTAAAGTATGAAGAATAATGCTTTTAATTGTTCTCACTTTTTATAAAAAGATAATAAAAGAAAAAAATGAACCTTGGTCATTTTACTGTTTTTCTTCTCTTCTTCTAACTTCAGGAATTGTGCGAGGGAAGCTAAATTTTGTTCTTGCGTTACAGCTGCTTCAGCTAACAGTTCTTCTTGAGTCAGCCGCCTTAACTGAGGCATTTTTGGATGTCTTTTTAGTACTTGCTGTGCGTTTTTCTTTGAAAGTAACTCGGCTTTCATTAGTGTACTAGCTCGCATTCGTTCATTTTTATCACGAGCTTGGACTGAAATAAATAACAAAAATAAGGTTAAGTCACGATCTGTTAAGGGATGTTGCATTTAAACTTTATTATTGCATGGATATTATAAAGGAGCTCTGTAACATAAGTCCAACATCATTTTATACCTTGGGTTTTCCTCTAAGATTTAAACACCGTCTTTATAATATTTGTGAACAAAAATTACCACACCAATGTTTTTGTCAATTTAGAACAAGAAGACTTCGTATAGCCATGTTTTTGTCCTTATAAAATGAAAGGCACTTGTTTTCAAATTAAATAATTGAGTCTAATTAAAGGCGAATTTAAAACAATTCAAAAGAAAAAGCCTGTCCGAAACAACTAACAATGACAAATAATAGCACATGGCCTGATACTGATAACAAAATGTGACTTAGAAAAGGAAAAATTATATAATGGACACTCATTCAGTTGAGAAAATTCTTTGAAGTTATAACTGCATGTATTGAATGTTGTCAATAGAAAATCTTAAAATCAAGCAGAGTTATTTTTTTTGCACATAGCATATTTCATTTTTGCTTTAAAAAATGTTTTTTTTAAAAGACACATACAACGTGTGGAATGTATTTTTAAAATAGATTACTTAAAATATGAACTGAACGATTTTCGTAGAAAGCATCACAATTTTGCATGAAATTGTCCAAAATTAGTGTAGCAGAATTTTTTTAACCTTAATAATGCATGACTTTATGTATATGCTTAGTTGTGCAGTTCTAATGTCTCTCCAGTATATTTAGTAATCGAAATAAGTGCACTAACTTTACCTGGTTCATACACTCTCTTCACAGCAGGTTTTCTTGGTTTGGCAGGTGCATCTCCTGATGGCTTAACAAGTTTTTTCTTTTTCGGTTTTCGGTTCGTTTTTTCTTCCTCTTCATTTTCAACTTCGTCCTCCTTTTCTGACATACTAAAATCTGAAATGATAATGAGAGTAATATTATTTTCAATGTATACCTGCAAATGTTTACATCAATAACATCACAAGAAAGCCAGTTCAAAATTCCTTATTATTTCTTTATAATAATTTCTCCTTGAGCATCCAAATCAAAATTTACAACTGATAATAAAAACAGAATTACTGCTTTGGTACATTCACACCTGAATCACAAACATCTTCTTCTATTTCTTCTTCTTCGTAATCGTTATCATCTTCTTCTTCATTAAAACCCCCATATGTGGTTTTATAAAAATCATCTTCCTCATCCTCTTGTTCTTCAATTAACTTTTGCATGCGACTACCAGCATTACTTCGTTTTGCTCTGTCTGTAGCCATAGTAAAAATATTTATATTTCCTGAAATCAGATTCTCACATTCATATAGATTTTCCACTTCCTTTTTTTAGGTTTAGTATAGTTCTATTTAATAATGGTGTATTTTACAATTTATAAAAAATACGAAAGAATAAGGAAACAGTGGACACAATTTTAAACAGGTTTTTAGAGTAGTTGATACCTAAATCCTTTTCATTGGTGCTTATGGACACCCTTAAGCTATGGTTTAAGATTAACAATATCAATATTCTTGCTTTGATATTCTAAACTCCTTCTATCTGTAAGCTTAAAATAAGGTTTGTAACTAAAATTGTCACTATTCAAAGTTAACCTTTCTAGAGACACCTTGACTTTTGCATGTGAAAACCTTTTCATCTCAATCCTTTAATGTGCTGGCTTTTTTTCTAGGGTGACCTTTTTAAATTTATTCTTGCCATTTTCATAATTACAACTTAAAAATTTTGGTTTGAAATGTTGTTAAAATCCCAGCAAACTGTTTCAGAATGTTGACCTACTTTGACCAACATCAGGTTGACATTTAGAGAGGATCGTTTGATTACTAAAAAATATATGGAAAAGTTTTCTAAACAATTCGAGTCTATCTAATTTCAATCAGGCATTGTTATCAAAGTGGAAAGAAAAAAACAACATGTAACAACTGTGTCGTTATAATCTATTCTTAGGAACTCTATAAAAGTAACGTTGTACATTTGCATTTACAAAATATAGGACTTTATATTATATACAAACACATCTAACACATCAGAATTTAAGTTTCATTTATTTTTTTTAACAAACTTTCTTTCTTACAGACACAAATACATAACACACAACACGTAGTGCTTACACAGAGTTTCAATTCATTAGAACGCTCCCACCAGGGCATGATTCGCAATATCTACATAGCTAATAACTGTGAAATGAAACAGTAAGCACTTTTGAGTGTAATGTATTTTAGATACAAAACTAAAAACATATAAGATTGAACAAAAAAAATGACTTTCGCCTAATATAAAAGAGATAACGGAAATGAATTTATTATTTACAATTCAGAGATTATGCATCATATCTCTATGAACTTAGGGATACAATTTACTTGAAATGCACTTTTTAAAAAATCAAATGAATGTACATGCATATCTCAGTCAAATTACAATTTTTCCAAGAACAAGTGAAAAAGTTTGGCAATTGACAAAGATTAAAACAAACTCCTTAGGTTAAGTTTTTCTAGGAGGAATTCAGAAATTTAAATAACTTTTAGGTATCGTTTTAGCTTATGTAACATGTACGCTAAATCAAGCATCCAATGTTTTGTTTTGTTCAACAAATTACTGATTAATTAGTACTAAATTGTTTATCTCTACTAAAAAACCTGATAGTACTCTACACACAGCTTCATGTTGGCCCCTAACCCATCCTTCCTGACAACTAAAAAATTGCAAAATTGAAAACAAGGTAGAATTAATAATGAGTTGCTAGTGCGTAAGTTTATCATGTGGTATCAAATTAAGTAAAAGATTAATTGCAGTGATTACTATCCCTTCTAGATAAAACAGTTGGTCAACAAAACTTTTGGGGGCGGATATATAACAACTAAAAACTGAATTTTACTTTAGCTAATTAAATTATCTTGGGTATATGTCAATTTGTGTACTTTCTAGACGAAACAAATCTAGGAAAAATGACAGGAAACACAATTTTTTCAGGATTTCCACAGAATTCTTAACTTAAATTTCCTAAACTCTTCTCCAACTATACAAGAATGTACAAAGAGCTATTAAATGTCTTTCCTGATTGTGGTGAAAAAAAAGTGAGTTTCCCAGACTGTACAAATTCCATGTAGCTTCAAATAGACTTACATAGATTAAATTACATAATAACATGTAATTTTATGATATAGCTTGAAATGAGGTTTGCCCCATATAACTATTATATTATATACAATACAAACATTTATAAAAACCTTATTATAAACACAATTAATTCATCATAAATTTGGAAGCGAAGAACTTAACAACTCTAAGCTTTGGCATAAACCACAAAGAGTTTTACTAAGCTTTTCCAGATCAGTAGCCGTTGCAATGCGTGGAAAATTCCTAGATAAGTTGCAAAAATCATTCACATGATTTTCAATGGTATTCAGATGTTTATTTACTTTCATTCTTGTAACAGGACCAATCGAGTCACGGTATTGTGACAATCCATCAACTAAACTCATGCACTCTTTTGTAGCACTTTCAATTTTTACCCCGATATTTTCAGACTGTCTGGAATCAGCCAGTGTAATCAGGTTACTGATAGACTTGTAAACCTGTTGCATATTTTCTGAAATTGGAACTAATTCGGGCTTTAGATTTTTCGTAGAAAATTCTAAAAAATCATCTATATTTAAATCAACACTCGGGGGTGGTACAGGTGAAGGATTGCGAGCAATTTTACTGGGCCTTGGTTTAAGCACAGGCTTTGCTGGTAATGTTGGCTTTAGGGTGTTAGTTTTCTCCTCTACTTCTTGAACCTCAATGGTTGGTTTTGAAGGCGTGGCTGGGCGATATGGCAGGGGTGGCTTTTTTGGTTTTTTAATTAAATCGTTGTGTACAGAATGGTCATTTTCATTGTCCAACTTAGGCTTTGGGGGTGGAGGAGGTTTGTTGACAGACAGACTTGCTCTTCGCTCATTCTTCAGTGCATGGTTAGTAATGTTAGCTAAATTTTCATTGCTTGCTATCTGCTTTTTCTTTGTAAGTACCTTCTGAAGGCCACCTTGAAGTTCATTCAAAGATATTTTTTTATTTCCATTGTCTATTGTTGTATGGGCACTAGTAGTCACTTTATTGACATGATCAGATTTTATGGCTGTAGAATAGTCTTTTTCATCTTTTTCTTTCGATTTATTTTTCTTTCCTTTCATTGACATTGGAATAAGCGGTTTCTTTTCTTTTGGTTCACGTTCTTTTTTTTTGTTTTCTGTTTGGTTAGGTCGTGTCGCTGGTGCTCTTGGTGGCGGCAGACATGGTTTACCTGGTGGAGGTGGCAAGTCTCTTTGAGACAATTTTGAAGCATCTGATTTGTCATTGGGTTGTCCTCGTTTTGGTGGCTTAGGTGGTAGAATCATGCCCTCAATATCACTTAAGTGCATTGAAAGAGGACGTGTTTTCAAAGCTCTTTCAATCTCTATAAAAAAGTAGATAGAAAGATCGTAGACCATTTCTCCAATAAATAAAAAAAAATCTTTCACATGATGAAACAAACTTTTCACACATTATAAAATGAACAGAAGAAACCTTATATTGTAGAGACATTATTTAGTTCCATTTGAGCTTCATCTTCAGAGAGTGCTCACCTAATCAAAAAAAATTTACCTTCATCTACATTTTTTGTATCAAACATGTAATCAAGACGATGCCGGATAACTTGAAATGTTGGTCTATCAGCTGCATTCCATTGCCAACCTAATAAGAGATAATTATTTAAAAACAAACAAAAAAACTAGACAAATGATATAGCATCACATATTACACAGAATAAGAAAAATGTGTTATTCCATTCCATAAAACAAGAAAGTGAATTTCAAAATTGTAAGATTTCAACAGGCATCACATTATCTCTGCCAAAAAAGTTGTGCTTATTGGTTTAACAACAGATAAACCTTTTTGCTTTTGCAACAACAAATTTAAAAAGAACTTACAGTCCAACATTAATTTGTAAACTGGATCGGGACACCCTTCTGGACATTCCATTCTATAACCTTGCTCAATCAGCCCATAAACTTGATTCAAATCACGTCCAGGATATGGTGACATTCCATATGTTGCTATCTCCCACAACAAAATACCAAACGCTACAAAGAAATTTAAAACAATTGTAAAGTAACAAAATTACAGTAACATGGATGCCTTTGTAGAATTTTTTTGACTGCCAACTAACTAGGTAATTTATATTTATATATATTGGGCAGTAACAATTTATTAAAAGGTTTAGGCCACATTTCCAATGAAGTGACATTTAACCATTTGGTTCCGAAGTATGATAATTGGCCTCATAACAAGGCCAAAATACAGACATGTCGTCTATTAGCCACCGAAAGATTGTCTGCAAAATATAATGGAATTTTGGGGTTCTTCAAGAAGATGGTGTGGAGTATTAATGGGTTAATCGCAAGAATGAAATATTGTTTAAAACATAAAAAAGATAGATATTATTTGCATGCATTATTTATGATTCTCATCAATTCGTTTTAAGAAAACAATTGAATTCCTTATAAAGTATTTTGTGATCGGTTTTCCTAGAGAGCATCACACAATTGCAACTACTCTTTTTTGTTTTAAATGATACCGTCATCTATTTCTAAGTGTATAGGAATAATTTGTATGAAGAGGGTTAAGTAGTATTGCAGATATCTTTTGTAAGCACTATCGGTATGTGTTTTACAATCTAGTGCCCAGGATTCTATCGTTAGGACTTATCGTTTAGGTGTTTTGTTTTAGAAGCCATTCACAAAAAAAATTGGGACAGCTGGTCTTAGTTGTAATTTTAAGGAATTTAAGATACATAAAGTATGTAAAATAACATTAACATAATAAACTGATCTTTTTTAAACCAAGTTAAACAAACAGCAACAACAAACTGTATTAAACATAAGCACTAAGGAGAAGATTGAGCTTGTAAGCTTTATACAAATCCATTGTGCCAAATTTACTTCAAGTTATCACCAACCCACAGTACGTTTAAATTACCAGTGAACATGACCAAATAATTGAGATTTTATAGTATTCAACTTAAGATTAACATAGGCAAATAAATATTTAGTCTAGCCCTAAGATAGGAAAGTACAAGGCTTAAATAGAACAGTAAAGTAATAAAAAGTACATGTAATAAAATAACAGTCATAGCACATCTTTAAAGCAGAGAGACTTTTTTTTGCACATCAAAGAAATATCAAATACACACAATTATAGTCTCTTTTTTACTATAAAAGAAACATCTAATATATGTGCATGGTCTTTTTTATATACATTGGTTTTTCAATGAAATGCTCAAAATTCTCAATGTGAAAAAATGAATTAAAGCAGAGTAACAGATTTCTTACCCCACACGTCTGATTTAGTTGAAAATTTGTTATATGCAAGTGCTTCTGGACTTGTCCATTTGATTGGAAATTTGGCACCAGAATGTGCTTTGTAATAATCGTACTGCATGGAACGGGCCAATCCAAAATCAGCAACCTTTATTAAGTGATGTTCACCAACTAAACAATTTCTTGCGGCCAAGTCACTAAAAAAATAATACATGTATTTTTTTCACAATAACACTGATATTAAAATTAACAACATAAACTATAGCTTTGAATTTGTGATTTCAACATTTCTATTAAATAAAACAGCTTCAGCAAGAGCATAAAAAAATCAAGTATTCCCATCAGAATCTTTTTAAGTTTTGTGTTTCTAGAGGACTTATTTGTTATCATAATTATTATATTTTCCAAAAATATATAAGTGGTGTGTAAGCAAATTACACACCCAAAATTGATTTTTATGGTGTCCAGACATTCAATTTCTAACTCTTCAATTAGTCTGTCTACAAAATTTTTTTTTGCATATGTGATATTGGTTTTATATGTGCAATTTATTAAAAGCAGCACACCAAATTCTGCTTAGACATGTCTGGAGGTGTTCAAGGGGGATAAATAAATAAAAAAGTTAAGTTTGGAAAAAAAAGTTAATTTACAATGTTTATTAAATTTCGAAGACTAGAATCAATATATTGATATTTTGCGTTAATTTAATTTCGCGAACAGATCTTAATTCAAATATTTCGGGCGGACTAAATTTCGCAAAATGTGAATCACACGAAATATAATCCACTTAAGGTAGTAAAATATTGTTAATGCTTTACATGAATTGTCCGTTTCCTAAATTTTGAAGATGTATTACCCAATATAAACTTCTAAACAATAATAAAATATAACAAATTGTCAACAAATTATTGAAAAATTTAATTTGGCATACTTTTAAATTGGCGATGACAAAGACAGATAAATATCTAAGGATTATAAACCCCTGACTATAAAAATGGCTCACAGACAGATAAGTATTATTATATAGATTAACTGAAAACAACAAAGTCACATAAAAATATGCAAAATCTAACCGATGAATAAAATTTCGATCTTCTAGGTACTTCATAGCTGAAGACACTTGGGAAGCCATATAAAGTAAAGTTGTAGCTGGCAAGTCAGCCTTTTCAGCCTGACGCAAGTATTCCAACAAATTACCAAGTGGCATGTACTCAGTCACTATGTAAATTGGACTTTCTCTAGTACAAACACCAATGAGTTTAACAAGATTGTCATCTTTTATTTGTTTCATCACGTCAGCTTCCTTCAAAAATTCTTCAACATCTGTTTGAGATTCCTTAAAAAACATTAAAATATATAAACAGGATAATGTAAAAATATTGTAATGATTGTATGAACATAGTAGTTTGCAATAGAATGCACACACTTTTGTCAAGAATTTAAAAACTTGATTTAGGAGGAAAATTTTTATCCTAGACTGCATCCTTTACCAAATTACGTTTGCAAATATGTGCAGTATTTTAGTTAAAATTTAAAGACTTCTACTTTTCTACTTTCTTACTTTCACTTTTATAAGATTTGTTAAATTTTAAAAGATTATTTGTCCATATAACATTTTATTTAGTTACTTAGCTTGGCATGTTTGTATTATGTATTTTAAATGTGCTCTCAGACGCAGGTAACCAAAAACAATATTTTGCTATTTAAAAAGACTTTATAAGAGGGCTGACTATACTCAAAAGAAATTCTAGGTCATGTAGCATCTCGTTCACAGTTTCGTTTTTTGTTATCTCAGGCATAAGTTCAACCTAATTCTGAGAGATTTTGTCCCTCAACGATGCTGTGCAGTGGTGGTTAGGACAAAATGCCTTGGGAACCAGGTTGGCATAATGTTTGTACAAAAAACAATTTCTATGGCCTTTTTAAGTGGTATTTAACTACCGATGCTTTACTCTAAATATGAAATCTTGTGAAAACAACCTGTGAAGCCTCATAAATTTTTAAGAATCTTTACAGTGTCTCGAAAAATGTTTGCAGAAAAAATAAAGCCCTTGCCAAGTTAATATGTATTTTAAAAAAATGAAACTATGTAGATGTACCTTCAGAGTTTTCACAGCAACAGTAACACCATATTTTTTGTACTCAGCTTTATAAACCTCCCCATATTGACCACCACCAAGTTTTTGACCCATAAATATATCCATTCTAGGAATTTCCCACTCATCCTCAGTGGGAGAGAAGCCATACACTGGAGGTTTGTCAATTTTAAGTGCAGCATATCTTAGGTTAGTTACCAGTCCTCCAGGTTCATCAGAATGATAGGCGACAAGTTCTTCCAATGTATTAAACTTAGCTTCTTCCCTCACATAAACCTTGTCATCGTCGTCGAAATAAACACGGTAATGATAAACGCGGCCATCGTAGCGTAGCGATAATGAATGTTGACCTACTGCACTTTCACTCTCCCTCATCAAAAAACTACCATTAATCCCACTATTTAATAGATATTCCGCCCTGTTTCTGGATATTCTGCCATGATACCAGTCAAACTTATGTAAACTAGTATAAGAAACAACATATGAATAGGGCAGCCAACCTATTTTACCATTTTTATTTTGTCCCTCACACCACACTTTTGAGTCGTCATAACTTATAATACGAATAAGTTCTCCTTTAGAAACCGATAGCTGATTTTCGTTTGAACCAGCATCAAAGTCATATTGAACAAAAAACATTTCTGAATCATCAATAGAGTCAATGTCAAAACTTGCAGGTGCAATTCCACCTTCTTCAGGTGGTAATGTTGGTAAAGGTCTGTTTTTCATAAAGTCTAGAGATAATAGAATAATTTCAATGCTAAGAAGACTAAAATGTAGATATTTTGCACTTTGAAGTACTTTTGTTGTTTGTAAATGCATTGTATTAATACGCTGATCAAAATTTTTTATTTATGTCTCCCAATGACACCAATGTAGCGTTTTTTTATTACGTTTAAGTGTTACACCGTATCTATTTTTACTAGCCGCATAGAAAATCTTAAATTAACATGACTATTATAGTCATGTTTAAGGTTTGTAACATACACTTTTAAAGGTTTTATAACAAAATTTTAGGCCTCATGAGAAAACTTTTAATCATTACTTAATAATAATGACAATGCTTAAGATTCTCTCTTGTTTTAAGATGTATATAGCAAAATTGAACTAAAATTGAACAAAATTGAATTTTTGGTACGCCATATTAGTTTTATTTTATGTCACATGAATTATTTTATGACATACTACGGGATGTATTGCAGTGTACAACTACTGCTTTAAGCTTGGGGGCATGCATGAGATTAAATTACCAAAATGACCCAAGAAGTATATTTTCAAGTATGAGGTTTCACCTAAAACAAAACTCACCATGATTTGTATTGTTTTCACCAACTTGATTGCTATTTTCTTGATTTCCTCCTCGCAAATCCCACGGCAGGGTAAAGCCTCCATTTTCAGAGTCTGTTATAACTTGAGAGCCTGTAGAAAATGTCCTTTGTGATATTGTAGCAGTATGTTTATGTTTTTCTTTAATGGTTTTTCCACTCTTCACTTTGTGACCTCCCTCTTTTCCTTGATTTTGACCCATTGTGTACTTGTTTAAGTCATAATCTTATCTAAAAACATACCAGCAATAATTTAATGTGTACTCTTACAATGTTACTCCAACTAGAGAAAAAAAATGCTAAAACAATATATAAGATGTGTCGTTCGGGCGTACTTTTAAAAGTTTCAAAAACTTTTACCAAGAAATACAATCATATCAATGACGGAACAATATATCAAGCAAGAGCAAAAAACATTATGCTTCATTGAACAGGATAAAAACTGAAAGAAACAAATTAACTTTTATGAAACACATATTTTTTTAAAAAGAAACAATTATATTATAATTGCTATACAATAACAAGAAATTGTGGAGCTCGCGAAAATGATCGTGGGACACATGATCCTTTGTGAAGATCTCGATATTAGCGTGGAGGCCACGATACAATGTTGGAATTTTTGTTAATCGTGGAGACCACGTCATCGTGGTCCGCATGCATAACGCTCGTTACACGAACACGATGTTAAAAAACCTTTTGACAGTACTGTTCACTTTCCTGTTTCTGTTTTAAAATTAGGGGGTAACCAAAGCATAAAAAAATAGGAGTAACAAAAACATGAAATATCACATATTACGAAGAAAATTCAATTTATACTTAAGGAAAATGTCTGCAAACCTCAAATTTAGTAGAAAAAGGTAAAATCAGGAAAAGGAAATGGCAGCCCTTAAAATTAGTAATTGCCGACGTAAAATACGAAGAAACCGTAGTTGCGTCGGCAAAAAAATTGCCGACGTAATTTAGTTGTGAAATTTTTAAATAACAATAATTTTGGTTTTGTTTGAGGTACTCCCACTCATTGCGACTACATAATAATTACATTCAATTTTCAGTAAGTTAAGCCATTATCACTAACTAAAATCATTCAGGCTACAGAAATACTGTGGTACCATTCGATTCGTAATAATAATCGAAAAAATTGTATATTAAAAAGAAGTCCAGAAGTTCTTTCTCCCATGCGACACAGCAGGCAATAAGTCAGCCCTGCCCTCGGTTTTGTGAGGAGAGATGTTCTGCTACGACTCTAACAATTGAGTCTCATGTACAGTTTTGCTTCATGTTAAACTGTGCCGGTGACAAGCATTTTCGAACCATGTCGCCGGCAACTTCTGCGATATACAACCTAATGATGCCCTAACCTAATGAGTTCATCTCGAAACATAAAAAGCCAGTTGGCAGTGAACTATTAACCTAACGAAAGGTAGGAAGGTATGTCAATAAGACTTGTACTCCATTCCCATTTGTCATCGTCTTAGGAGATCAATGCATCAAATTTATGAGAGGTCTAGCCCTAATAAAAGGTGAATGACGAAAGTTATTGCCAGCTGAAAAATTTCACTACAAAAAAATATTGCCGACGCAATGGCGACGCAAATCAGTTGAAATGTATCTCACGTCGGCAGTTTTATTGCTGACGTAAAAAAATTCTAATTTTAAGGGCTGAATGGTAAATTTGGACATAAATTAAAATCATGGCCTGTAACTAGATATTTTACACCTTACACATTTTACAAAATATATATAGTTGAAATTTTTAAACAAGTATATAATCATTTTGTATTTTTTGTAAAATACGTGTGGGTCTTTGCACCTTTTCATGGAATTCCATATACTGTTAATAGCATTGTCCCATAAGTACTACCACTTTTACAATGCAATTTTAACTGCTAAAAAATTGACTGTGACCGGGTTTTTTTTAAGAACTGGGAATCTACATGTCAATTTACAAGAACATTTTGTAGGTAAGGTTGAGCATGATCTTTATGTTCACTCAAAAAAATTTTATCACAAAATGAAGCTCTGTCAGTTTATTTGCACTGGATGAACTTCTACTGCTAAGAATAAGATTTTTGTAATTCTAAAACATTACACTTTATCAAAAGATATGTTTACACTTTCTCTTTCTCATTTCTTCTTTTCCCTCTATTAATTAGGGCTGATGTGTTTTTATTGATCAGTAGATAAAAAAATTGTTTATGCCAAAAATAGTGTCAAATCCGGAAATTGCAAATAAAAAAAAATTAAGATCAAGAATAATTGGGAACCAAATATCATTACCAACTTAAGTATATAAAGAATAGAAGGCATAGAATCGTAATTCAATACTTAAAAAAACTACTTTATATAATAGTGTTCAATATTATTACTAGATAGTTTTAAAAAACGTAATGCTTTGTGGTAAAAGTACTCAAGCCTGGTTAGAGAATCTGGTAAAGACCTTAAATTTATTGTTACAATAAAAAAGAAAGGCCTTAATTAGTCACGCCAGTTGAAAAATTTACTCCCACATGTACAATCTGCATGAGCGATCCATGTGCGATTAAAAAAGCTTGTGCAAATTAATTTGCATGCGTGGTTGAAAGTCAAAAACATATATTTCTTTTTCTGCCCTTTTACATGAACTGTAATTTTTAAGGATTGTCGCAGAATTTGCACAATGCATTACAAAAATTAGCGATATGGCAGGCTTTTGTAACTATAAAAAAGACACAAGACTCTGCAATACAAGCTTGTCAAGCAGCAACCAAACTGGATCTTGATAAATTAACAGGAGACGGTGATGTCAAAAATTTATCGAAAGTATTGGATTCGCTGTTTTTCGAAGATGAAACTTTACTGGCGTATAAAACATTCAAGGTATTTGGAAAATTTAATATGTCGATCAGCGAGTACATTAACAAGTTTGAGTTGTCTTTACATTACAAAGCAAAAAGTGGAAATCCATGATGGAGTATTAGCTTACCAATTATTGAATAATGCCAACCTTTGGAAAATGATAAGCAATTAGTGAAAGCTACTATTGGTGAAATGAGCTGCAATGCTATGGGTGTTATAGGCACGCATTTCACAACCTAGTGTCAAGGACTTTAGTTATTAATTTGTGTTGAAATATTAAAAAAATGTTACATTTAAATTTTGAAAATACAATTATTTAAAATTATTCTTCTAAACTTGGAGTTAAGTGGAAAGAGAATGAAGCTTACCATGAAGTAAAATACAAAAATAACTGATTCACCTAAGTGTTCCAAGGAATACTCATAAGCTCTATCAAGGAATTGAAAGATTGAGAAATCCCTGAAGATTAAAAAATATAACCCTTTGTCCAAATTCAAACTTAATGAACTACGCAGCCTTATTGGAAGACTCAATTGGATTGCAAACCATACTCAACTGGATATTTGATTTTTATCAACTGAGCAGTTCAGTAAAATCAGCATGTGTGAAAGAGATACTGTTTACTAACAGATTGCTCAGTAAAATTAAGAATTATTCAAGTTTATTATGATTCCTCGAGCTCATCATTTGGCAACCTCTCCAATCATGGTCCTAAAAGGTAACTTTCATTTTAATGATGGATGATGCTGGCAGAATTTTAATAATGTGGTCATCTCAAAAGCTGAAATCGGTAGTCAAAAGTGATATGGCAGCAGAAACTTTGATCCACGTAGATGGTGCAGAGTCCAAATTATGGCAGACTAAGTTATACCAAGATTATTTAAAATGTTAAACAAAGGAGATATGTATCCCTAGTCTGCTGGGGGAAGAAACTTGGCTAAAATTGAAACCTGGGGGTGGCAGTTTCAACTCTTCCTTAGGGAAGAATATTTTGCTTGGGGAAATGTTAACCTGGGGGAACCATTGAATTTACTATGAAAAAATTAGAAAATGGAAATTTAAGATATCATAGCACTCTTAAATTAGTGACTTAAATTTAAAGTTATCCTTAAAGGGAACCCGAGGTATAAAATGATGTTGGACTTATATTATAGAGCTTAAAAAGTTAGCTAACAAGTCTTTTTAAATTTTTTAAAAAGCTCTTTTTGTTCTCAAGATATTCACATTTAAAGAATTTCAGATTTAATTATGCTGCATGAATTATGATGTCATATTTCAGTAATAGCAAATGTGGACATTTTCTTTCATCAGTAATTTTAGACCTGTTAAGGAGTGTGCATTCAAACTTTATCAATGCATAGATATTATAAAGGTTAATTGATTAACATAATTTTTTTTGCCAAAATGACACTTGTTTGCTCGTCCCAGGCCTCTTATTTTTTTGCTGACGACTCAATAACTCGGGATCTGCAACTTGGTTCGCAATCAAATTTTGTGGGTAAGCTTGTATAAGCCCTATATGTTTACTCACAAAATTTGATTGCAAACCGACATGCAGATCCCAAGTTACGAGGTCGTCAGCAAAAAAATAAGAGGCCTGGGACGAGCAAACAAGTGTCATTTTGGCACAAAAAATTATGTTAATCAATTAACCTTTATAATATCTATGCATTGATAAAGTTTGAATGCACATCACTTAACAGGTCTAAAATTACTGATGAAAGAAAATGTCTAAATTTGCTATTACTGAAATATGACATCATAATTCATGCAGCATAATTAAATCTGAAATTCTTTAAATGTGAATATCTTGAGAACAAAAAGAGCTTTTTAAAAAATTTAAAAAGACTTGTTAGCTAACTTTTTAAGCTCTATAATATAAGTCCAACATCATTTTATACCTCGGGTTCCCTTTAAGTTTCAGTAACGAGGCATGATTTCTGGTTTTGCTGAAACAAGCTTTTTTATATCAGTGAGTTAAAATATTTAGATATGGCCAGGGGAAATGGATCATTGGCTTGAACAGAGCCGTCTATTGCCAGGAAAAAACTTTGCTTGGGGGAGACTAATGGGGTGTAGAAAACTATGAGCAAGGATGTTGGTGCTACAAATCATCCCAAAACAACAAAATAGATATTTAAGTAGCAAAGTTACTTTTCGGTCTATCTCCTTGTGTAGCTTAGATTTTTGAGAAAGAAAATTGTGCATCACATTTGTTACATGATCATTAACTGTAACCACAAGAGAACGATTAGTACCTTTTACTAGCTAAAAATGTAATAAACACAACTATTGCTTTGAAAATGACATTTCCTTTTTCTGATAGACAAAGTAAAGTTCAAATGAATTGAATGAATTAATGGAGGTAGTAGGGAAGCATCATGGCAGTTTACTTTATTACGTTCTTTTGCTTGATAAACGTTATTTTATTTCATTCTTTTTGTAGCAGATAAAAAAGATGGTCAGCCCTGTGTGGTGGTATAAGCAAGTTCAATTAAAGGCTAGCTTTTCTCATTAAAATTTTAAGAAAGTAAATTCGCGAAAATTAATCTTAGGGAAATGCATTTTTTCGACCCTGCGTAAATAAATTTTAAGGCTGCTAGCGCAAGCACATAAAGTAATTGAAAAACGCTCCTGGGAAGCCCTTTTTATCACAGTCCAAGGTCACAAAAAGTGTTGTGCATGAAAATCAATACCTTGGAGATGTGGGAGATGCAGTTGCTTTCTTATCTGAAGTAAAATCAATAATTAACTGCTGGATCTCTGATGGTTACTTAAAAAAACTGCTGATTTTCTGGTGGTTACTTCAAAATTCTGCTTATTGTATGGTCAGATTTGCTGAAACTTGCATCCACTTTGGTTGACACATATTTGAATTAATCAACAAAAACGTATGTTATGTTGCTTTGTGAGTTTCAAATATCAACAGTAGAACATATTTAAGACAGCTAAACTTGGTTCAAACCAGTATAGCATAAAACAGGGTCCTCAATTTCGTGGTAGCTAAAAATAGCTTGTTTGGGCCAGTCAGGCCAGGCAGAGGGCTTGGGCCTTACTCCCTTAAAATTTAACTAGACTAATCCTATATAAATAAGTACATGCATTTGGCTCGTTAAATAAGATATAGCCTAATTCGTCTGTAAACAAAATATTTTACAATACAATCAAACAATCTAGTGAAAGGAAACAAAGTGAATTGTACTTTTCATAAATTTTCGACCACCAATAGCTGCCATTTTTTCGATACGACCCTTGACCAACCTAACGGTATCGAAAAAAAATAATATGACCGACCTTCTTTTTTTTTACAAAAAAGAGAGATAATTTCTGGACTGAGCGCTAGTCAAACCTGGAAACGAATGAAGTTGGTAGTTCCCCGGCATGATTACCCTAATTCCTATTAATTTTGATGCAGCCTCAAAAAGGTAGCCTTCAAGCACCTTTTATTTTTGTGCACCTTTTGAAACTGAAAGAATTTTCCCTCTGTGTTTTCCAAATCAAGTTTCTATTTTTGTTGAGACAAATTACAACATTTGTTGGCTCTCTTTATATACCGATAGGTCGCAGTGTACATTTGTTATACATTTTTTTCCTTTACAATATAAATATACAATAAATAAATTATTATTTACATTGAACTGTCGACATAGCAAAGCTCGATGTCATCTAATGTAATGTTGTGCGTAGAATTTAACAATCCACTTTATTACATGTTAAAATTTTACCAACGAGACGCGGATAGCTACTTTGATTTGATCCTTCCGTCTGTTTAACGATTTTTTATAAGTATCAGCTTTCAGCTTTATGACGCACGGAATCTTTTCCGACAGTAACACCAAGAGTCTAGAACTAATAGTTGGGCAGGAATCATTTTACCATTTGATTCTTTCAGAAAATTGAATTTTGGGTGGTGTCAGTTGAGAGCTTTCGGTTTTTCGGCTTAGTGCGTCATTTAGTCCTTCCAAGATTCGAACCTGGCCTTCGCAGTTTTTCGTCAAGACCTTCTTAATTTTTGACTCAGATTCCTTGATATCGTGGTAGCCAAAAATGGTGGAAGAAAAAATACCTTGTTGTTGAGCCTGGTGGTTGAGTCAAACTGGATGACACACCTAATGCGGCCATTGTTTAATTGGGCAAAGCTTTAGCTTTAAGGACTCCGAAACACAGTTTTTCGCCAAGAATTTCTTAATTTTTGACTCAGACCACAGTATTTCGGCTTTTCGATTCCAAACCTTTTGAGAGACACGCCGATGGAGAATCAATGTTGTGCATCCACCAGCAAAGTAGTCTATTACAGGACCTCTATTGTCTTTCCCTTACCTGACAAGCATGGTATTAAATTCATTACTTTAACTGGATGAAAAAATATATATATAGATATACAACTTTTTTAAGCTGCTTTTTTTAAACAAACTATTGACCGCCCTTATCGTGGCAAACGATAGGTCAAAATATTTTTGTACACGGGTCTGTGTGGAAATTATGAAACTGGGAGGGTCTAAGTCAAAATAAAGAATGCCTTATCGGAATATCAGAAGGACTGAGTGACACCTCAGGGCCATCGTAATTGTAATTAAAGAGATTATGTTACAATTTGAAAATATCAAATTGTCTGCGCCAAAGACAAAGGAAAATCTCAAATCGTTTTGTGAAGTCTGTTTTACTTTTTTTGATGAAAAGATAGCATATTCCATTAAGCTCCCTTTTTTTCAAAATTACTATCTTGACACATTTACAGTCGATATCACTTTACCCTAACCACTCACACCCTCTTTCCGAGCGATTTTTGCCTTTTTGATATGAGATTGATTTGATATGATTTGTAGCTTAGTGGTGGCGGCGATTTAATATGGGCGAGTGATTGTTACCATAGCCCCGGGTTAACCAAAAACAAAATATTTTTCGCCGCCTACTCCTCATGTTTAAAAAGGCAAAAATCTCTGGTAACGCGCCTGGCGCCTAAGACCCCAGAGTAGGTTTTTGAAGCAATATAAGCCAATTTGAGAAAAACCTCTATGTAGCGGATGATCAAAACTTTTTGGAAATGTCCGATGTGTCCGCGCTATATAGGTTTTATTATTATAAGAACAATATACACCTTTCCCGAATTTCATAAATTATAATAATTATGACGTCATCCAAAATTTTATGTTTCTGTGCTCTTCAAATAAGGATATTCAGATAGAATATTAAATTATCATGACAAAAATGAAGTTTTTAGAGCAATATAATATTCTGGTTGGATTTTATTTAGATTTGAAGAAAATAATTATTTTGAAAACGAGGCTGTTCTTAGGAAGCTCGGCTATATGAAGGGTTTGACCGTAACTTTCAGCTCGGAATTGAGAGGCACTTAACGAATAAAAATATTTACGAAATTAGGTAATTTGTTCTACCTTTTGCTAAGGAACTTAGGGATAAGAATCATTTTTAGTATCGACCTCTTTAATTGAGTTTGGCATAATTAGGAAATTCGGGAAAGGTCTATTTATTTAGCCTAAATTTTAAAAACTAAGTCCTAAATTACCATCGTAACGCTGAGAAAAAGAATCTAATTCAGTACTCTCGGGTGCTTATTAATAAGCGGGATGCTTATTAATTTTCCGATTTTTTCCCCACCCACCCACACCTTATTATGACCCCCCGCTTATTAATTTCGTCCAATGAATAAGCTCCTGATGGTCGAAAATTTTTTTGGGGAAGTTATTTTTTGTTTTGAACGTTCATACATTCTGTGTTTGCTGGTATTTACTTACCATCATTGACGCAAGCTAGCACTACGTTTATTTATTGTTACGCACTGCATCTGTATCTACTTTGTATCACATATTTTTGTCGTATGGGTGAGGATATTTGAAAGGAAGGCCACTACAGTGTGCACAAAAAATTCTGACCCCCCCTGTTTAATAACCCCCCCCCCCCCCCCGCTTATTGGTTCTCAAAAAAAATTCCGACCACCCCAGCTATTAAGACCCCCCTTGTATTAAGTACCTGAGAGTAGGCAACTACTATACAAATGAATACGCGAGTGAGGAAAGGGAAAAGCGATGATGTTTTTATGATGTCTATAACGTACAACTTTAAATGTTGGCGTTTTTTTGAAAACTAACAATTTTTTAGGATCACTAAACTTTAACAAATTTTCCAAATTTTAATTTTAGGAGATTCGCGGACAAAGGTCAAACATCAACACCAGAGCTTGTTATTTCTATTTTTGTATATCTGACGGCGAGACGGTCCATATGTCAATAAACAATAATAAATTATCAAAAATCCTTGAAAACAAGGTTGAATAAATGCTCTTCTTAAATATGCCATTTCTCCGCGAAAAAACAAGTTGATTTTATATGAAATAGCTTGAAAAGTTGTCTATGAATCTTTTAAATCGCGCGCTTAAATTCCAAAAGTAATCGTTGCTTTTTTTATTCTTCATTTCAGCAGCAATGAAATAAGAACTCGTTTGTTTTGTAACTTGATTGTTTTAAAATTTTCTTTTGCAAAAGTAATTAGTATCCTCGTCCCCAAGGTCTCTTGACCTCTGAGCCGTTATCACGAGGCGGCCAATAATTTCGGCGCAATGCCCTCGCATTTTCTCAATAATTTTGCACAAAAAGTCCTACTCTCGAAGGGATTTAAAGCGATAATTTTGTACATAGTTAATTCAGTTTTTATCCCATCAGCTTTTTTGCTGCAACTATATCATGGCTATACTTATGCTACTCCTGATGTTTCACATAACGTTTAGTGTTTTTTTACAAAAGTGAATTTAGTCCGTTTTTCTATTTTAAAAGCCCTACTTTTGGTATTCATATGCAATGGTATTTTCGAATCTCCACTTCAAACTAATTTTAAGAGGAATTTTGCTCACAATTCGTCATGAAGTTCTATGCTGTCGCTGACTTTCAACGAAGCAGCCTTTCTTAAGGTGGTCCTATACCTGAAATGCTAAAATCCGATTTACTGCATTGTGTGCTTTCATTTTTGGACTGAATGTACCATTACATGTATAAAATACAATAAAAAATTAAAAAATTATTTTTTATATTCTGATCATGGTTTTTCGGTCCATCGGGGCCAAAAAAGTACTATATACGCTGCGGTCAATAATTCAAGAAATAGTGAAGATACCTTCTTCAACTTTTCACTACTTATTCATGTCATGAAAGTACAGGTACTGATTAAAATTCAAGACAAAAGGTCAAATGGATACCTATTTATGCGCATTTGAGTTTTCGGGTAAAAAAATTGCCTAAATTTCAAAAAAATTAGGTCCATAACTCACAAATGAAAAATCATCACATACCCAAAATCAATCAGTACCTGTCTTTTATATGGATAAACATTCCCTGAAAATTTCAGATAAATTGATGAAAGTGGAAAAAAGTTATTGACCGCAGCGTTTGAAAAAAGCATATATTAGAAAAAGCGACTTAAAGTTTCGAAAACATATTTTTCCGGTTTCAATTCATTTCTTTAAGCCAGATTTACAGTAACTATGAAGCTGTTATGTCAAAAATCTTTATTTATGATGACTAGATATTAATGTCAATGAAAACTCTATTCAAATGCTACATTTTATCTTTTTGTCACCCATTTCTATGGTACTACGTCAAACATAAACATCCTCAGGCAACGCTTCCAAATGACACCATTTATTGACTCATTGTTGTTTTGAGTCTGACCGTGCAAATATTTGCTCAGTAGCTTGTTGTCACTAAGATAAAAAACACTGGTTTAATGGCTTCACGAATTGCTACTGGTAAGCCAGGTGTTTCCTTATACGTACTTGTGCCATTCAATCGGTCAGCTTGATAGTGATACCGGCTATTACCAGAGTACGTGGACACATTCGATGTTTGAAGTACCAATCAAATGCACGAGAACAATGGTACAATGTTGCACTAATTGCCTTCTTCAGTTGATACACAGATGTACCAGTGCACTGACGAACAGCTATACCAAAATAATTTTGCAGCTAATTTATTACTTTTTCTGTGAGTCTTCCTTTTCCACCTAGCTAGCTAGCTAGCTAAGGGTTTTCCATGTGATAGCAGAGCTTTGTTTGTTGCCTTTAGTTTTCGCAAGCGTCCATCAACTCCTTTATGAATGTGACCAATACATTCCAACATAATAAACATGATAAAAAGCTTCCCACTTTATTTATACACCAATGAGATACTGTTTTAATAAGTATACTAGGAACAAGGCAAGCCAAATCTCTCCACAACAACACACTCTTCAAACACGCTTTTATTCCATTTTTAGCTATACCTCGAAACAACTGCTGACAACCCAAGGCCCATAGATTAAAATGAAACCCCGGGTTTGGTGTAAAAACTAAGTTTTAGGCCAAATAAGAAGAGGAAAAGACGTTGCTAAGGCCGTATCCAAGGAGAATTTTTGATTTTTGAACACTACTACTAATTTTTGATAACGAAATAGAGCAATTTCCGGGTTTTTTCATAAAAAACGAACTATGCCACTGTTTTCTACGCATACCAAAATGTATAAAAACGATAAAATTAAAAAAATGATTTTTTTGTGATTTTCAGGTATAGGACCACCTTAATTGCCCTAAAGTAATGCTTATTATTTATAAATTCATCTTTGACAGCCTTGTAACAATATGCATCAAAATTCGCATGCTTATGTGATCACTTTCCTGTTTCTATGGAATGGAAAATTAAAAATAAATCAGGACAGGGGTCCGCCCCTCCTGTGCTTTTGTCGCTCACCGCCTCCGCTTGCTTGCATTTTGCGAAATCACCACGTGGTTGCACATACTGCCCGAAATTTGTGTTCATAGTTTTGTGTAATATTATATAAACGTTTAGTAAGTGCGAACGTACAAGCCAAACAATGCCGAACGAGCAAACATGGCTCTCATTATTGAGAAGCGAAGCTTCGTGTTTTTAGCATATATAGTTGACGCACGCAGCCAGGGTATGAACAATTTAATTCAGCTAAAGTTTTGAATTGGCAAGAGGGGATGGAATCTCAACAGCTTTGTATTTTAGCCCAACATTTTCCTTTTGGCGTGTTCTATTATGGATGTGGCTCCTGCAGTCACACAGTGGTTTCCTAAACTAAAATGCCAATGAATGCTGCACCCCAACCACCACCAACCTGAAGATTTTGGTCACAAAACAGTCTTTAAAAAGTTTTAAGAATACAAATTCTATGATTCTTCTCAAGTTTATTTTTCAAACCACCCACCCATCTTGATTACAGTATTTACTGCTTATTGCACTAGAGATGAATCTCTTTGTTTACATTTTCAGCATTAAGTTAAAAAAAAGATGTAAGGCGCTAGGTGAAGCAAAGTTTTTTTCAGTCCATTTTGTCTCACAAAGGCATTGTTAGGGCTCTAAGTAAATTTAAATAAATCAGAAGGCACTACGCTTAATAATAGTTTAAACCTCAAATGATCTTTACCTGTAAAAGAAGTCTACAGGTAAAGACCTCTCTTCTCTCTCCAAATCCTAGCATCTCTTTTCCTGCCACACAAATGCCACAGCCAAAGAGTTACCACTGAAAAGTAAACAAATAACTTCACACTGGAATTCATCTATAAAGTGAGCTGTATCTGTGTATGTCCAGTATATGCTTTTTTTCTCCGGTCATGTCAGGAGGAGACTCTACCCCAATTTAGTAAGCCACCCAATTGAGTAAGTCGGCACTAATGATTATTTCTCACCACCACCCAATTGAGTTATAGCTAATCGTAATAAGTTCCCAGATAGTTCACATTGTTTTTGCCATTTTAAAGTAAGTCGCGCGAAGGGTGCCGACTCACTGTAAAATGTCAAAAAAGCTTGGGAGCCTTTCTCCAAATCTGGGGGCATTTCGCCTAAAAAACCCTGTATCCACCCTAAAAATTGAAAATTAAAAACACATATATACTTTTTGGTTGTAGTAAAGCATCAATGCTTTATCTAAGAATGCCATAGACACTAACTATGTAAAAAAAACACAGAGTTTATGTCAACGTTCTTCGTCAATCAACACAAGAACTGCGGGGGCTATGTATGCCTTTCGTAGTGACACGAGTGTCCATAAGCGAGTGTCCATTACGGCAAGACATCTAACCTTGTATCCTAAAAGTCCTGCACATAACTTTGAAGAAAACCACAATGGCAGATGTATTGTGGTGGTATCAGAAGCAAACTTGTTGAGAAAGTCTTTTGGCGTAGAGTTTTGAAAAAGCTTCATTTGAAACAATGATTGATAAATATATAGTTAATAATGCCACACAATTCTGGAATGCTTTGAAGGTTGCCTTTTGTAGCAGAGTCAATGGAATTGAAAGCGTAATTTTGCATTTCAGGAATAATTTGGGCAAATTAAGAATAATGCAGGCAAGTTCGGGAGTTATTGGTGGAAAATGCTAATTTTATTCAAAAAATCGCCTCTGCCCCCTCGTTGGGAACCAAGAGCGGATGCAGGAATTAAAACAAATTTAGTCCATTTTTAAGGGGCGTTTTTTATTAAGTGCATAAAATTGCATTTTTAAAACGCTACAAAACGCAAATGAGAAAAACCAAGAAATGAACAAACCAACTCTAGAGAGTTGAAACAAATCTACTAAAAAAGACTCTGAAGACCTTTATGGTCTTTGTCATTTTTTTTAAGAAAACTTCAAGAACAATAAAAATAATAGATATTGAATAGCCACGCAACACAACAAATGACTACATAATAATAAGCAGAAGTAATAATAATAAGCAGAAGTATAAAACCACTGCATAACAAGCATAACATTTTAATCAATTTTTTATTTTTTCGAAGCAATCCTATATTTTTGCAATAAAGTAAGCATTATTATAGTGATCATGTACTGAACAATATATCTTACTTGTCAAGTTTTTCTTTCAGGTTTATAAAAATACAATGGCAGCTCCTTTGGAAAAGGACAAGGCATGGTTCGAGAGGGAGGTGCAAAGACTAACTTGTTTACTGAAGTTGTCAGAAAGGAAACGAAAAAGACAAAAAACAATCTATGAGAAAAACATGGAAAGCTTGGAAGTAAAGATGATGGATTTCGAGACAAGTTTACGCAAAGAACAGAAAGAAATACAAAAACTGATAAGTCGGAAAGACCAACAAATTAGGGTTAGGGAGGAGCTCACCAAAGCATTGCAGCATCAGCTAGAATTGCAACACTGCAAACAGTGTGGCTATCCAAATTCTGCAAAAAAGTTTGATCTGGAATGGGAGATAAACATTGGCAATGATAGTGATGCTGTTAAAAAGCTACCTCCTTTGAGTTTACCTGTTGCTTTGAATCCGCCTAGTGTTAGCTTTCACAAACCATTTCGACCAAAAAGTAAACTGTCACCAGTGGCAGAAGAGAGCGAAGTAACATTTGGATCTAATTTACGCCATGTTCATGCTGATTTAAATCCTAAAAGATTTCATGCCGTGTTGTCAGCTTCTTTGCAATTAATTCGTAATGATGATGGCACTGCATGTCGAGATGCAGAAGGAATAGTATCACCATTTCTTATACCAAATAATACAGCAGAGAAAGAAATGTCAACACCAAATGAAACAAATGGTACTGCTGATAAGACTATTCCAAGTGATATAGTTAACGTTGATGCAAAAGGAAATAAAACGTTAGTTTCTAGTTCCACACAAACTTCTTTTGATGACATTGTTAATAAAGTTACCTTAGCTACTGAAGAGTATACCACTGTTGTTGAACCAGTGTCATTTGATAATACTAGACAGAAAACAGAGTTACTCAATGAATTTTGTGATAATTTATCTTATTCAACATTAAAATTGGTAAATAAGGATATGCATGATCATTTGACAATTCAAATTGAACAGTTCATTAACAGCGATATAAAAATAGCAACAGTATCTTCGTTTTCAGATTATTTTGTAACTGAATGTATCAATAATGCCAAACTGGACTTGCACACAAACAATACCAAGCCTGTCAATGATATTTCAAGAACTAATACTGTTGAACAGAAAGGAAACACTCAGAATTTAATAGCTGATACTGGCAACAGGCATGAATTGGAAAATACTGTTCCATCAGAAAAAGGTAATTGTGTAGACAGCGATGGTAATAAACTTTTATATGACAAACCTGTTAATGGTGAAAATAATGTTCTAAAAGCTATTGAAAAGATGGTTGAAAATGTAATACCTAGTGTGACAAACAGTAACATTGTAGACTTAGTTAAAGAAGGGATGAAAAACGTTTCTACAAGTAGTTCTGCATCACCTAAAAGTGAAGAACTTAAAGAAGACTTAGGTAATGATGACCAACTTGTTAGTGGCAAAAGAAAAAAGAAAAAGAAGAAAAAAAAGAAAAAGAGAAAAAGCGTATGTGAAACAGTAAGTGAAAGTTGCGATAATGAAAAGACTAATATTGGACAGAAAGTAGTTCTGGAAAACTTACCAGATATTACTAAAAACCATCAAGTTACAAGCACATGTAATGATATTGTCCAAACTGAAAATACTATTGAGATTGTGAAAAACAAGCTTGACACAAGAGCAGAGAAATTAAAACCAACAGCTGATAAGACCGTAGAAAGTGGATCCTCTTCCTCTCCCCAAACGACATCGTCATCTTTAGGCAACACCTCATCTTCATCAATAAGCATAGACTCTTCTTCTTCATTTTCACAAAGCGAAATGAGTCAAATGTTTCCTGGTTTGAAATCACCAGAGGATGATAAGTTTAGTCTTCTTGTGGATGAAAGTTTTAATGAGTTAGAAGCCACCCAATCAAGCACTTGTGATAATATTAGTGATGTTTCTTCGCCACCTAATAATTTCACAGCTCATGAAAACGAAAACGAAACTGTAATGTTAGATACAGAGGATACAGCTAACGAGAGCAAAAATGCTGAAACCGCATCTAACAAAATGGGGGATTCGGACAATAGAAAAACAACTGGCAACGTTCAAGAGAAAATCTCCCCCAAAGACATTTCAAGTGAAAGCAAAACGATTGAGAGAATGGAAACAACTAATTTAGAGAAGTTACAAGATAACAAATCTTCTGTTGATACCTCTGTAGTTGATCAGTTCATTAATACGGAAAATAGTGCTGAAGACGTTTCGAATCAAGGCAATATCAAAGATCAGTTCATTGAATTAGGTGAAATAGAAACCCCTAAAGAATCAAACGTGGATTGGATCGTATCAGTTGATAAAAGCATTGATAAGCAACAAAGTGCCGTTGTTGAGCATCGGACAGATCCTTCTGAAATCATTGCTAATTCAAGTATTCCAAATGATAACAGGCAGTTTGACTGTGACGATTTTGTAAATATCGATGTCAAAGATTATGAGCAATCTAACGTTAAAGACATTGCAGGAACTTGTGCAAACATTGGTACGAAAGCCATTAGAATTGATGAAAACGTCGAAAATCCTTCGGAAATGGCTATTAACCAGTACAATTCAAACATGGAACAATCCGCTACCACGTCGATGATTGATGAAAACACTGGAAATGATGCAGTACTAACCGAAACAGATAATATAGAAGTTGCTGAAAAAAGTGTATCAAATGAGTATGAAATAACTACGAAGTTGTGAAAGCACAACAAAATTATCGTTTCATGCTAAAAGACGTATTGATGTGGCGTGTCAAGTGATTTTTATATTTTAATTTGTAGTTTGCGTATTTTTCCCAATGACAATGTCAAATATGACGCAACTGTCTAAATAGCGACAACAGATCTGATCTTAACAACATATAGTCGAATTTAAAATGGAAGTCAGAGTTCGGAGCACATCTTCAACTTCAATATGCAATTGCGGTATTACGAAATAATACGTCTGGGATCATTGTTTGCTTAAGTTACTAAAACAATCTAATATTCATCAACGTGTTTGCATTATTTAATTTATTTTTTTCTATTTAAATTTTAGTCACTTTTTTTGTCTTTATATATATATATATGTGTGTACATTTATTAACATCAAGTGTGCCATTAATTTTTTCACTATCTTTATTTTTATGTATGATTTTCTCTTTTAAATTCTCTATTCAGTGTATACTTTATCGCATGTAGCTATGATTTTTTTAATGGATATGTACCGTAGACAAGCTAGTATGATTTTTTTATTGGATATGTACCGTAGACGAGCTAGTAAATTTCCCTGCGTGTGTATTCGAGATTTCATGTGAAAAAGGCTATATTCATATTTTGAATGACTTAAAAAAAGCCAATGCTTGAATCAACGCTGTGGGTGAACTTTAGGAAGGTGTTAATTAATGTCCAGAGTACACCCCGGTAAACTTCCCAAAAAGATACATTTGGTATTTTTGTAATATGTTATTAATATATTCGTTTACGGTATGTGTCGAATGCTGTTGAAGCCTGCTTTATTAACAGAACTAGATTTCTGGCCAGTGTCTGTTGATAGTTAATGTTCTCTTTGCACGTTAGTTTACACACTTTTTTAATAAGCATCATGTAGTTGGAACTTAAGTTCGAATTTTGAAAAAAAATAGAACATCTCATATGTAAGCAACAGACTCCACTGGATAACGAACACGGATGAGTAAAGTCCAGAGGCGTTATCCAATACTGAGTTGTTGTTTTTTTGCTGTGACATGTTATCCATGATTGATGATAAATGCAACACATAAAAAACAAATCAGCTTGAACCAATATAACCAACAACGAGATTGGACAGAAAAGTTGCTTATTAAAAACGCTGTATATTTGACTGTGAATATATGTGTATGTGTGATTATTATTAAGTAACCAGCTTTCCGGGTCGAAGATAAGATAATAGGTCAAGTGGGACTTGACAGGGATAGTAGAGCAATCGCCCAGCTAGAGGTCGCTTGTTCAAGTGCCACTCGATGCCTGAAACTAATAATGTGCGTGTTTATCAATTTATTCTGGTTTATTTATTTATGACGTCACAATATGCGTGGGACGCTTACCTAGATTTTTTCCATTGCGTTTTTATAGTGTATAACTGACTACAGAAAGATTTTGTTCATACTTAACCAGGGGGAGAAATCGTTTGCGGAAGAAAAAAATGTGGAATTGTTTGCGAGTAGGAATAGAAATTGCGAATTTATTGCGAAATTATTAATTTTCAGTTATTTCTATATGTTCTTAGTTTGTTTCCTCCTAAATTTAATTTTTTATCTAACGACATGCTATATTTTGTTTTTCGAAATAAGTTAAGCCAGAAAGAATATAAATTCGAATTTTTTAGGAGGGAAAATTGAAGAGCGATGCTCCTGGTTAGATATGACTCGAACAATTTGTTGAAGCGAAGTTAATATTTTTATTAATATTTTAATTTATCCCACTCTTTTTATAAAATGTTTAACGTAAATTCAATCTAATGTGACGTGGATTTTTAAAAGTCTTTCTCAGCATAACAACACTGTTACTGACCCGACTGAACACTAAATTTACTTCGCCGTGGTCAATCACTCTTTCGCTATTTTTCTAACGAGCTTCCCTACGACGCTACTTTCTTTCGTAAGTGTTTTTTGCAAGGGTAATACTTTCAATATGATTTATTCTCAGTACATTTGTTAAGAAGTAGATATATTGAGGAAATAGCTGTAAAAGAATATTTATTACGTAAAATATCGAAATTTGGATTATCAAGTAATGTATCTTCACCAAGTTATTTTAAAACATTTGTTATTTTTATCTCGTTCCCAGAGCTCTTTGAGATAAGCCAAGTGTTATTTTTTCAAAATTTTCACAACTTAAAATGGTGTGGTTGTTTTACTGTTTGCAAAATATTGACATGGCG
Source organism: Hydractinia echinata (assembly GCA_030067915.1). Lineage (NCBI taxonomy): Eukaryota > Metazoa > Cnidaria > Hydrozoa > Anthoathecata > Hydractiniidae > Hydractinia > Hydractinia echinata. The sequence continues at coordinate 467,058 of JASGCC010000010.1, forward strand.
TCCATTAATTTTTCAAATGTTAATCGTAAGAGCGCTTTGACGTTGAATTATACTTGACAGTCTCGAAGTTAATTAATAAGGCGTTTATGCAGAACAGTATCCGGTGCGCGATTTAATATGTATGGATCAGTCAAACTGCAACGTTTCCATTATATTATTTTGCCTTATTATTTTTCACCCTGTTCCTGAGTAGACTCACTTAGAAGGATCATCTAGGAAAAAAAAATACAGGGAACTGTCTGTTGTCCAATTTTGATGAGAATATAGTTTTATTCTCTAAACAACACATTTCGGATCTATCTTCAGGTCAAAAATCATTAAAAAAAGTTGAAACAGTTATACAAATACACATATAAATCGGATGACTACATTTTTCCGAAATTTGTGCGGATGCTTGGATTCAGTAATTGTGGTAGTACTTCAATTTCCTTTGTTCAGTTGAATTTCAAATGAACAAAGGAAATTGAAGTACAAAGAAATAAAAAAATATAACATTTCAAGTTGAAGTAAAATAAAATAAAATAACTAGCAATGTTATGTATGAAATCAAAATGTTTTTAATTACAAGTAGCCATTATGACCTTCACGCAAGTCGAATCATTTTAACAGCCGTCCCGTCAGAATATCATAGGTGTAGAGCCTTGGGGACGAGGTTGTTTCGTACCCAAATTCAGGACATGTATATTTTACACCATGGATCAAAGTTCGGAGCTATATTTTAAGATTCTAAATACTCTTGTATATTAAATGCTCTTTACTGGAACATACACAGAAACAAAAACAACAGATGTTGATTAGTGGGTTGGTGTTCTGTATACAGCATATTTTGTGCGAAGGTCTTCTTTCTCGTTGTTGGATGGAATAGGCGAAGTTTCTAACTGTTTTAATTCTAAATATTGCATATCACATTCTTTTCACGGAGGGTTACTACAGTCTACTTCCTACCTTTCTTTTGTTCGGCTTTTTTGGGCTAGGTTGGACTTAAAGTATCGAATTTAGCCACGGAAAGGTTTACTTTCACATAAGACGTTCGATTTTTACGTTTGGAAAGATTATGTACGATACGCGCTACATGAATAACCGATATTCAGTGAGTAATTCTCCTTGTTATGACATACCTTAAAAGCGGGTTTCCACTCAAACAAATGTGGTCGAATCGATCGACGTCGATCGCATCGATGTAACTAAAAATGTCGACGTCGACCTGGCGGTCGAATTCGATCGAATTTAAAAGTAGGATTGCTTTCTACTTTTTTGTCGATCGATTGAAATTTATCCAATGAGACAATTCCTCGAAAAGTTTTTAAAGACAGTCTCACTAAACAAAGAGTTTGTAGGGAAATGGCTAAGAAATTTTAGAAGAATATTTCAAAATATTTTTGTTTATCGTATTCTAAGTACATGCTCAATATCATTATTTCATAAAAAATTTGTGCAATTGTTTTGAAATAAATTTGAATGAGTCGCCATCGATCGAGGCATGGTCGAATGTAAGTGGAAACCAATTTTCAAAAAAACGCCATCGATCGATTCGACCGCATTCGTTTGAGTGGAAACGTCGATCGAATCGATTATACTAAAAATAGAAAATTGCATGATCTTTGTCGATCGACGTCGACCTGGCAGTCGAATTCGATCGAATTCAAAAGTAGGATTGCTTTCTACTTTTTCGTCGATCGATTGAATTTTATCCAAGAGATCATTGATTTAAACCAACGTGATTTAAACAAATCGATGAAGAAAATAACATTCATTGATAAGCGGGAAAATGGGAAAAATGGCTAAAAACATTTTAACTAACGAAAATATAATCGCATATTTGATGCAGCAACAGCAATACACTATTTAACAAGAGCAACTGTTAAAAGATGAAACTGCTGAAAATGCATCAACAGTAGGTGATTATTCGTAGATGAATGTTGAAGAATTTCAGATGGAAGAAATTCGCGGATTTCGGTGTCTTGGGTCACTTCCTCAAGAAGTTTCAAAGAAAGTCTCATGAAGCAAAGAGTTTAGAGGCAAATGGATGAGAAATTTTAGAAGAATCGTACAAAAATAGTTTTGTTCATCGTATTTGTCATGAAATACACCTTTCCCGAATTAGTTTTCTTTGATGTACCGCTGCTATTTCTTAACTTTGCCAAACAAAATGGATGTGATTTTTGAAATCCTTAACTGAAACTTGATAAAATGTGAAATCTTTAAGGCCGAGATACATTTGAAATTTTTATTTCGAAACTGTCTGAAATTTTTATTTCAGAAATATTTCGAAATACGTTTTTCATTGTTTCGAAATTAATATAAAGTCTTTCAGCATTATTTTAAACATGAATCGAAAGGATCAAAAAAAGGATCAAGCAGGATCAAACTCCATCGTGTCTGCTTCGTATTCACTCATTTTTATGTTTTCTTCTGTTTATCGCAAAAAAAAATGCACAAAAGCTTCTCATAAACGTCAGAAAAATGCGCACCTGTTGTCGGCAGCTTTGAACTTATTTCGAAATATAGAAAATTATACAAATCGATTTGCAGAATTTTCTTGCTCTGAAATACCTGTGAAAGTTTTGCAGCATGTCTCGAAATTAATTTCAGAGCAATTCGAAATACTTTCGAAAGCTTTCGAAATGTTTCAAGATATTTCGAAATATTTCTGAAATAAAAATTTCAGACAGTTTCGAAATAAAAATTTCAAATGTATCTCGGCCTTTAGATTCATACAGCAAACAAACAACCTGTTAAAACAGTTTTTTTAATTTTGTACTAATTGACCTCTGCTTGAAACAGAAGCTTATTAGTACAAATCAAAAATTAAGAAGACTTTGACCGTAACATTAACACCACCAAAACAGCATTTTCACATGTCGGATTAAGTTGAAAATTTATACACACACCAATTCAATGATGCTGCTGAGTATGATTTTAAAGTCAAAACATCAAAATTCTAAAATTTTAAAAACGTGTATTCTAAGTACATGCTCAATATAATTATTTCATATCAAATTTGTGTTATTGTTTTGAAATAAATTTGAAAGAATAGCCATCGAGGCATGGTCGAATGTAAGTGGAAGCAAATTTTAAGAAAAAACATTATCGATCGATTCGATCGACGTCGATTGATTCGACCACATTCGTTTGAGTGGAAACGAAGGCTTATTTTGTGAGGTCAAAAAATATGCATTTCGCGAAGATTAATTTTCCCGAATTAGTCTTGTGGAAGAATTTTTTTCCGAATGAACCATTTTAAGTTTTTTCACGAATAATCTAGTACTTTTTCGCAATTTTAATTTATTTCATTTCGGCCAAGGTAGCCTTTAATGAAACTTGGTCATATTACAGATGCTAGCCATTATTTTTATCAACTATATAAAAAAAATTTACCTAGAAAAAGTAGAGAAGAAATAACAAAAAAATTCTTTTGTTTTGTTAAAAGTTTCGCAAAGTTAATTTTAGCGAACAAGTAATTTCTAGTCACATCGCGAAAATTATTTTCACGAATCGACCATTCCGGGAATTTTCGCGCAGACAAGCATTCGCGAAAATTAATCAGCTGTAAACAGCTGCTGTAAAAATTATATAAAGCTCATAGTTCAACAAGCCTCGGCGCACTAAACCGTGGACAACGTCTTGTTATTGTGTCAATCACAAGCAGGGTGTCTAGCGAATTTATTGGATCAAATTCAGGGTCATTTATTGAGCAAATCGTTACTTTTTAGGATTTAGGATTTTTCAGGCCCTTAGTCTTAACTCTTAACAAAAAAGATTAAACTGCTATTATCTCATTGACACCTGTAATGAAAAAATAGTGTTTTGTACGCCTTTGTTAATGGGTTGTTCAAAAATTCAATTTAAATGTTCAGGGTTCTTAAGGCAACTTGTCAAATTCAGGTTTTCTAGAGATTTCAGGATCTGCTAGACTCTCTTCACCCCTCGTGCAGGGACGAGGGGTGAAGAGAGTATAATTGGTCAGGATTTTTTTAATGGCGATCCTTACACACAATGTATTTTAGATTTATTTTAGAGAGACATGTTATATCTCTCTAAAATAAATCTCGCTAAAAGTAGAACTCAATCATGTTCTACGATTAAGAGAAAAAAATTTGTTGTGGGAAATTTTTACATTAGCCAATTTTGAACACAATAGAGACACACTTTTTGATTTCCGCCAGCGAAGGCGGAATCTTTAAAATCGCCTGAGGAGATAGATAGATAGAGACAAGCTAGGCTGGACGCCCGAAACTTATCCAGGCTAAAGCCGAAATCCTCGTTTTGACAGATTTTTTTTCTGAGAACGAGGCTAAAATGAGTTTTAAGCCAATAAGAATCCTAACAGTGCAACAAATTATTTTATTATCCAATGAACAATACTTTATTTTAAAGTTTATATGCTATCGAAAGTTAAAGCTCGTGCAGTGTAGCATAATGAAGATCGTCTTATAATGCGCTATCTTTGACGTTATTAACGTTTCCCTTTAATAATTACGTCATTTCCTTCTGTACAATTTTATGAATTTTAATATAAAGGGGAATTGTTGAGACTGAATATTTTTGGTGAAAGATAATGTATTATAGCTATAAAAGAAACAAGAAAACCGTCCGGTGTGATCACACATTCGTATTGTACACATACTTTATAATTAAATATTGTATCAAGCTCGAGCCCAGCACCTTTTACCGTGGCGTCGAAAAGGCGCTGGCACAGGCTGGTCACGTGGGCATCAAATGAACCAGATTCTGGTTCATTTTTAATTTATGCAAATTCTGCATATTTACGATTTTGGCGATGGGCTGGGAAGATGTGGTACGTGTTTTCTAGCGGCTGAATAATGTTTTCCAAAAGTATGAAAAGTTGTCCTCGTTTATTTTGAAACCAAAACAAGTTCAATGTTTCGAGTATTTAGGAGAAGGACACCACGTTATAGCTGTTTTGCCTACTGGGTTTGGTAAATCGTTAATTTATCAACTTTTACCCGACTTTGTTCCAGAACGAAAGGCAGGCAATATTGTACTTGTTGTCTCTCCTTTAACATCAATTATTCAAGATCAGCTAGTAAATTTAACTAAAGTAGGCATTGAATGTGGTTTCTTACAACTCGAAGACCAAACTAATAGCCAGAGATACGAACCCTTGTTTGAAGAAGATTTGAATGATGCATCAAATTCTATTTTCAAATTTTCAAAAAGCATTGTTGCAGGCAAATGTAAAATTTTATTTGCACATCCAGAGTCACTGTTATCAGATCAGGGAAGGAAAATATTAAGATAAAAAATTTATGAGGAAAATGTTGTGGCTTGTGTGATAGACGAGGCGCATTGTGTGGAATTATGGTAAGTATAAAGCTAGCTTTCTTTGTAAACATAACGTATCAAAAATCTAGCTAGATATATACATAGCTATTATATATAAAAATAATATGCCTTAAATATAGCAACTAAATATATCTAAACAAACTAATATATATTATTATATATCCATTTGACAAAGTTTCACAAACAAAATATATGTATATATAGCTCTATAATAATTGAATAATATAAATTTATCACATCTGTTGCTACGCTAAAAAATTGATGAATTACTGTATGTTATATCTAGGGGTGAAGAATTTCGTACAGAATTTCAAAACTTATCAGTTTTACAAGCATTCTTCCCTCACAGTATCATGTTAGCTTTGACTGCAACTGCTTCACCAACGAAATTACATACTTTAAAAAAAGCTTTGAAAATAGAGAATTGCAAAGTAGTTACTGCAAATCCAAATCGTAAAAGCATTTTTTTTAAAAAAGAAATAAGGATGAGTAATTACAAAGGTTTAGCAGGATATGAGGATATATTACTACCTATCGCAACAGAGTTAAAGCACAAAAAACAAAACTACCCTATGACAATTATTTATTTAAAGTTAAAATATTGTGCCTATGCATACAATTTGTTTGAAAGAATTTTGGGTGAAGACCAATATGTTGATCATAAAAAACACCCATCTTCTCGAATTTTTAATCAGTATCACTCACCGCAAACAAAATTGATGAAAACAACTATTTTAGAAGAAATAAAACGTGAAAACTCTAGAATAAGAATAATTTTTGGCACTACAGCACTTGGTATGGGTGTCAACACACCATTTGTCATAAGGATTATACTTAGTTCTCCCCCGTCCAACATTGAATCGTACATTCAAGAAATTGGACGACCAACTCGACGTGGTCAACCAGCAGAAGCAATATTGTATTAAAATAATTCAGACATTTCAACAAATAAAAAAAATGTTGACCAGCATATGAAAGAATTTTGTGGCTTGACAACTTGTTTAAGAAGTTTTTTACAAAATTATTTTAGCTTCAAACACACAAAACAAGAATTGTGTTGTTGCAATTGTGAAATTCTATAGCCAACTTTGTTGAGTCTTTTTTGTAACAAACAAATTTGCAATAAAAATATAGAATATAAAGCAGATTAATTTAATTAAAGAACTAATTAACAATTTTTATAACTAACCAACGGATGTTTATTTGAGAGGAATTTAACCATGAAGTTTTTTTGTATTATTTGTGACATTTTTTAACTGATTTTTAAGATTTGTACGACTTATATATGTTATTTAATCAATAAACATGTATTTTTTACCTGTTTGCTGCAGCCACCTTCAATAACAAGTACTGTATTTATTCTTTGCATTAAGAACAATTCATGCCATCTGTGCTGCATTAAAATTGAGTAAATAAAACACAATTTTATCTGTAGATCTTGCTCAATATGTTTTCTGCCTGCTACAGGTGTCAATATGTCTATTAAAAATGGATTATATTGTGTGACTTCTGACCATAAATTGCCTTCTTCAAAATACATCATTTCATCACAATTTTTTTCAAACAAGACAGAACCACCACTTTTTTTGCACAAGTTTTTGCAAGCAATGCTTATTTCATTTGTAGCAAGTAGCTTGATGGCATCAATTATTTTAGGGCAATTATTTTTTATGGTAGTAATGATAATATCAATTGTCCTTGTTTGTAATGCGGTAATAATTTTCTTTTCTTGATCTTCGGTAATGAAGTCGTTTTGAGTTTGTTTTGTTTTGCCAAGTTCTTTAGGAAGTATTTTCGTGCTTGACTTTATGTCTGTTTTATTTGTTATCTTCAGTAAAGGCGTAAATTGTAGAGATTTTTTTGACTGGAAACAGGTTTTTGTTGATTTTTTTTTGTTTTGACTGCTGGTTTGGTGAAAAAGTTGCACATCTTTTTACTGTTGTTTGCTGTTGCAAATGGATCTGTTGTTGTTGTTATTATTCTGAAAGTCAAACATTTTATTGATGAACCTGTCACACTTTGAACAAATTGTTGTAGGCAATGGTTCAAACTCGGAAACGTTTAATCCACATGTTCTGAATATTTTGTGCTGTAGCTAAAGATTTTTCCTTTCCACTTTTTGAAAAAATTCTGGTCAAGTGATGTGCAGATGTTTCTTCAGCACAAATTCGACACACTCCTTTGCCACCTCTATAAACGTTTTTAGGCGTAGATGGCAACATCTTCTGCAACGAGAGATTAACAAGAAGAGCACCTGCAACACTTCACTTCTCTCTGGAGCCATATTTATGAATGCATTACCTATGGACTGCAACAACACCGACTACTTTTTAACAAAAAATATCGTATATTTGAAAGAAATTCTTACTTTAGCTAAGGCATCTTAAAAAAAGGGGGAGGAAATGAGATTAAAAAGGAAAAATAATGCTTTTTAAGGATTTAAAACCACCACCAACAACGACACCACATCTTCCGGTGCCATATTTGTTTATGTATCACTTTTAGGATTTTTGCTGACGCCAGCTAAAAGCATTGCATAATTAGGGTAATGCCGTGGGCCAATCAGATGCGATACGGTGACCAGCCTGGTCCAGGGCTATTTCGCTAGAACTATCAGAAAGCGCAGCGCCGTTGAGAAGCAAATAGTCCTGGGGACGAGGTTGATATTGTATTGATTATGTTTATATATCTTGTATCTATGGCAACGTTCTTGTTTACATAGACCTGTTGTATATTTTTTATTTTACTTGAAAATGGGTGTATGACACCCGAAACGTCGTAAAATGTTGTTTTAATTTGTACACATACACATGGATGTCCAAGTTTTAACATAAAATATTGTCAATCGAATTTCTAATGTCTCGTGTAAAAACAACAAGAACCGAAGCGGTTTGAACACTCACACAACACTATTAAGGCACAAACTTAGAGAAAGAGATGATGATAAATTGAATCATATTAAAAGTTGTGATTATTTTTCGATAACTGAGATATGGCTGGAGAGCACACAACTCGAGTCAATTTCGAACATTATAACATTGTCAACATACAGTAAATCAAAACAATCATTTCAAGACGATGAACACCCTCATTTGATGCGAGATTTCTCGAAATTCGAATAGAATTTCTACTGGTTTCATTATTTTGGGTATACTATATAAAGCTACACGATAATAAGAAAACAACAAAAAAACGCTGCTATACCCAAAAAAACAATAGATAAACAAAAGCTTTTGGTCAATATAGCGCGCTATTTGTGGTGGCTTTAATTTTGATACTACTCGCGCCCCTTTCAACTTTTCGTTACCACCATGACAGAACGCAGCCCATACCAAATCACACATTTCTACGAATGTGTGAAATAATAAGAATATGTAGTCTGAAAATAACCTTTCGTAACTGATTTTCAGCCTTGCCGTTGTTTTCATTTTGTTTTAATTGTTCATCAATTTTCAGGTTTATTATTTTTCTTTTAAAATTTATAGAGAAATGAAGTTTATGTACCTTAAGGGAAGAAATTATTTGCGGAAGAAATTTGTGCGGAATTTATTTTTTGCGGATGAGTGACCCAAAACTGGCATATTTTGCGGAATAAATTTTTGCGGATAGCTACCTCAAAAGAGATATTGCGGAATAAATTTTTGCGGATGATGCAAGGAATTTGGTAAATCGATAGTCTGGAAAAACCTAATTTAGTACCTAAGTGTATGAAAAACATCCGATTTATGGAATATCATCTCTCTATTTTTTATCAAAATATCAAAAAAAGAATACTAAGCTGTAACAAATGTAAGATCAAATATCGTCACTGAAAATATCGAAAATATTTCGACATGGATCGTCCTCCACAGACTACTCCTCTTCGTCACTATCATTTCGCCATTGTAGGTAACAAAACTTGCCATCTCTACAGGATCGACGGTTTCTTGTCCAATCAGCAATGAAGATGCTTCACTGTTCTCCAATGGATCGATTGCAGCGAAAGGATCAAGGTTCGGTAGACCTCTTGACCCTTCTTCTATACCTTTTGTGATGCCAGATGCTTTTCATGCATTTCAAATGATGTCTTGACCTTTCTGAGAACTTAGATAATCGTCAAGCTCCACAATCCATTTTGCTTGTAAAGGTTTCAGAATGGACAGTTTCAACTTTTAGGCAAAATCCGCAAAAAGAGGCCTTTAAATGTAAAGCAAAGACAACAGATCGATTCTTTACGCATGAAGTATTACAAAAAATTTGCGGAATTTATTTTTGCGGATGAAAAATTTCAAAAGTTTTGCGGAATTTATTTTTGCGGATCACCAAAATTTTTTCACTTCTGCGGAATTAATTTTTGCGGATTTGGGCAAAAATCCCCAAAAATTAATTCCGCAAAAAAAGTTCCGCACAAATTTCTTCCGCAAATAATTTCTTCCCTTAAGGCAAGTTATGTTAGCTATGATTTACAGTTACAATAATAATCAAAAATTGAATTTTAAAATTTTAGAATATTCAATGATTTTGTTCCCCCATATTACTCAGTCCTCTTCAAAGTTCAGTACTTTTTCAGATTATTGCTAATGGCGGAAATCTTTAAGCCGCAGGGCTTCTTGTTTATAAGTAACATGGTGCTAAAATCTTAACAAAAATAAAGAAACTTGTAAACAACAGCTAGCAAATAAACAATTAAAAAAAAGGATAAGCAAAAATGTTCTGCAATTTCTCCTAAAGGCCATGAAATCTGATACAGCGACAAAAGTAAGCAAACATGCAAATTTGGTTCCCTCAAGTAGATAATCAACAAGCAACAACTAAGCAACAGATGAGTACACGTTTTTTTATACAAAAACCGATTTTTGACCTGAGCCGTAATTTTCTTAGCAAAATGCCTGAATATAGGCTGAAATCTGCCTAAATTTTTTCTATTTATTTTCTTATTTTTAGGATAAAACTTTGTTAGGACGTATATTTGACTGGAAAAAAAGAAACTTGATTGTGTTGTGTTTAAAAATTGGTGATTTTGTAACTGTAAATGTAAATATCAAGGCCTCTAAAAATTGGATCTTAACACGCTGAGGATTTTCTTAATATTTTGATGTTATCGTGTATGTCAAATATAATATAGAAACTTATATCAACAACAATGAGCCTCAGCCAACATTTTGTGCTGCTCATTAAAAAAGCGTATTGAGGAATTAAAATCGCGGAGATATTTTTCCAAAAAACAAGTCGGCCCTTTTTAACAATTAAGTAGGGGTGTGTATGAGAGTATGACACCTTTTGTCCCTTCTGAAAACAATTGAGAGGGTATACAATGAGATTACGACTACCACTACTTTGAAATTCTTTACCAACTAAATATAAAAGTCGTGTAATGGTTACAATAAGAGTTTGATATTGAAAGAAAATAAATTAAAAGAATTGTACATGAAAAAAAAATTATTCCCCTGCTTCCTTTTTCGTTTCTTTTGAAGAAATTGTTATACAAGTCTACAGTTGTTACATCTGTGGAGTTAAGTGAAAAGCTATGTATTGGCAAACTGTATATTTCGAATGAGTTCTGCATCATCCTCCATGTAAAGTCGATATGAACGTTATTGTGTCATCATTTTGAATTTCGTAACTGAGATCCCCCTAAACAACATGTAACATGCGTAAAGAATGAAGTTGCTCAACAAACAGTAAGAAAATTAACGTCACTTTATTAACAACTCAATGCATAACTTAATTAACGAGCTAACAACATTAAAAACGGCAGCAAATTCACACAGAAAAGTGGCAACCCGTGTTGACTTCAAGATTTCACATTTATTAAGATATGCCAACGCGCCAAAAAATGCTAGAAAAAACGAAGAAAAATGTGTGTATCATTCTAATAAACTCAAATTTTTCCTACCATAAGTTCCCAATCAGCATCGTTAACAAGAACTAATATTCCAGGTCTCCTAGAGAAACAGCAAACATTATAGAATAACCAAAAACTTGCAAGATCCAAAGAAAACCTTTACACTTACACAGTTTGACCTTGGACAAACAATTCTGGTCTCTCCTTTAGCATATTATCCTTGATCCACATAATTAAATGTTGAATATTCCCTACAAAAAACAGCTTTTAAGATCAGCCACTACCTCCAATACCTTCAGGTAATAAATTTTCGCGGGAATTGGTATTGGCAAATGTCGCGAATTTTTACAAGTGGACTCTCTGAAACTATTTGGAACTTCCAACTCTGTAGCTTTTCCTATATTAATAATACCTGATGCGATATAATAAAGGACAGGCAAACCTGTGGATTTATCTACAGGCTACAGTTAATTTGCTCATATTATCTTGAACATTATTTGCGACAAGGGAAGAAACCTTCTTAGTATTTAATCTCAATTTCCGCAGAAGTTTTGTCTATAATGCTTATTCCCCCCAAAAATAATATAACAATTTTTCTCTTTTTCTTGCTAAAACATATACGTAATATTGCCCCCCTAAAAACTTTAATGCCACTATTCTTTTTTTTTAATAGTTTTTCTTCACTTAAACCCCTGTATGCCTCTTCTAGAAGCTACATCGTTAGTCCTTTGCCTTTAATGGTTTGTTTAAGAAATTTGCCCCCAGATGATGAAGCCACAAATTTTTCATTTTACAGCTCTCTGTAACGTTCCTTTTTATGCTTACCTGGTTTGGTCTCTGCAAGGGGAACCTTTTAGGTGATTTATTTTAAACTGAACTTCAACATTATGTCATATACTTTCTCCAAAATGTCAGCTTTTAGGGCCAGGCCATTATTATTTTTTACAGTGATACAATACAATTAATCATATTGCATTAAGCAGTTACCATTAAAGACTAAGGGCGTGAAAAAACACTTTTAGCATAAGAGAACAACATCATTGGTTAAACAGAATTTTATATGAAGGACTTACATTGTTGACTAAGTGGTAGTTTTATCTCATGTCTCTTTATCTTATCAAATAACAGTTCCGCGCCACCACTAAAATAAAAAGAAATATTTAAAAAACAAAACAGAACACAGTTATGCATATAGCTATAGCTCAAGACTTTAAGACTGTAAAGAAAGTATTTAGTAAGCGTTGTTTTGCCCCACAACTAGTTCCGTGAAAATACTAATTTGTGCGTGAAAATATGTTTGTGAAAATCTGGTTGCACTCCACACATATTTGAAAGCTTCAGATATTTTGAAATTTCCTAAAAGTTCATAAATTTTAAACATGTCCTTATACATTCCATCAATAACGCAAGTCTGCCCCTCACACAACGGCTGCTACGCTACGATTAATCCAACTCAGTAAACTGAGTCATGTTCTGAAAAAGGTCAGATTAACAACACTTAAATTAAATAGTTTTGCATTGCTAAAGTTACTCTGTCATAAATGATGTGTATGGCTGCTTTTATGAAAAAGTAGGTTTATGGAAAAACACAGGAGCATGACACAGTGATTAGTTTTAAAAATTACAGAAGAATTGTGGGATGGTTTTTAGCGAATGCCTTATTGAACAAGAAATTTTTTAAATAAAATTATATGTAACATATTTGTCACCCCCAAAAATGTTGTATTTGTCAACTTTTAAAAAAAACTTGTTTATGTTCTTTTAGTTATGTTTCTACTATGTAAAGAAGTCTAGTTGAGTATTCTAATACATAATTCACCAGAAAAAACTATCCTCATTCTTAAAACATTTTGTCACTGTTCTGACCCAACTACAGATGCCAGCCCAACTTTATATAGGGAACTGATCTGGGAATGGTCTAGAAAGGAGGGTCTGTCAAAAGGTTGGTGAGTTCGCAGAGGCCTGGTCCGACATTAAAGGTTACCTCCTGCGAAAAATAAAGTTAATTGCATATGAAAGAGCTTGAAAGGTTGTCTAGGAATTTGAATACTTTTTTTAAAATTCTTGATTGGTTCTTTAGAATTTGGACTAAGAAGATTCACAATTATGCATGATGTCATGAGTTAGCTCTGCGAGGGTGTTATATTTAACATTTTTGACAAGCCATATAGAGTTAAAAATGTTCTCTGGCCGTTCACTTTGACACGTTTTGAACATTTTACATAAATTTCAATATTTAGTTACTATAATTATGCTCAATGCTAACTCATGATGTCATAATTTCGCATAATTAGCACAACTTTTAAGACAAATATCTCGAGAATGGATAAAAGATTTTTTCAAAAAAATAAAAAGATTTCTAGAGAACTTTCAAAGATCTTTCATATTTGCTCAACTTAATTTTTCGCAGGAGGTAACCTTTAAAATTTATGTAATTGTCTCAAGTTGGTATGGCCCACCTATTAAAAAAGGACTCTGCACTTTAAAAATCATGAGATGGGACGTGCCCAACTATTGACAAACAAATCTTACACTTTTAAAAAACTGTGTCATGAGATGGGATGGGACAGGTCCAACTACTGTTGACATTCTTGTGTTCATATTCGCGTCATAAATACTGGTTGAACCAATCACGGGCCAATATTCAGATTAAGCAGCCATTATGAAATGGTGTACAAATGCTGCAATCTTAATGTTTTTGTGGTGAAACCTTCATAAATACAATATTGGATTTTTCAAGGAATTCTTTTTTTTTAGTCAAATCTTTAATATGTTTTAGATACTGCTTAATTTTTGCCATTTTGCGACATTTTAACGCCGTTTTGCTTGTAAATTCTGTTTAATTAATGTGAAGGTTTGACCGTGAAAAGTCTACTTTGTACCCCCATCGATCGCATGATCCTGAGATTTCTAGGGACAGCCAAAACATGCACCAGTCGTTGGGACTCTCAGACTAAAGTTGCAAAGTTAGAATCGTTTGATTGGACAAAATGGAACACATATTTAATGGAAGCTCAGTTTCTATACGTTTTAACCATCTACAATATCTCGCTTGCGAACCTAGGGGACCCTGTCCCCTACTCCGCAACCCTTTATATATTGATCACTTGTTTTTAATACTTAAGAAGCAAGAATAATAGATCAAATACGGTTAAATTCAATTCAACATACTTGAACTCCAACGTGACTGCCAACTCCGCTGCCATTTTTAATGTTTTCCTTCGTCTCGATTAGTAAGACTTAATTAAAAAGAAGTTATACTTTACGTAGAGGACATCGAGATAAAAATAAGGCTATTAGTTGAAACCACGTTCAAAGATTCTTTTCACTGCCAAAGCAAAGTTTCAGTGCTAAACGATGGTATACATCAATATTAAATCTTAAATTATCAGCTTAATTTTTTTTTATTTTTGCCTGTACACTTGCAATTTTTCTTCAATATGCCTTCGTTTTACTACTTTTACCGCCATTTTCAATGAAAGTTGTTCTTCATTAGCAATATAGACAGAAACGTCTTTACTGTTTTTATTACCAAATTATAGGCCAAAGTCAAAGCTCATGAACTGCGGGGCAAAAAGAAGGAAGAACTCCTTCACCAACTTAATGAGTTGAAAACAGAATTGCAACAATTACATGTTGCAAAAGTTACTGGTGGAGCTCCTTCGAAGCTTTCAAAGATGTGAGTATTCTACACTATTATATTGCTGAAACGTCCTTAATAGATAATGTCCCTACCAAACTTACCATGCTTATTGGCTATATGTTGGAAGTATGTATGTATGTACACCTTCCACACAGTCAGATGTGGCAGTTTTACCCAAATACAATTTCAACTATTAAAAAAACATTTGCTGTATAAACCACTTTTCACTTGACATAGTTGTTTTGATTTCATTTTGTAGGTAAAGCAGAACTTACACACGGTAAAATGACTGTTAATGAAGATTTTTTGGGTAGCATAGACCTTTTTTAATGTTTACATTTTCCGCGGGAAGCCTTGCTGGCTCTAACAACTGCGTGGCAGGCAGAAAGATGCAGAAGCTTGCTGAAGAAAGGTCTTTTTCAGCCAATTTCTTTCTACAGAAACATTTTTGAGTCTTTAAACTATTATCGAGTGTAGATGGATAACTTCCAATTGACATATATTCATATAAAGTCGTAATGATACCTCCATGCGAAGAAACAGACTAAAAAGGACCTCACTTCACCTAGAGCGTCACATCTTTTTCCCTGCCACGCAATTGTTGAAGTCGAAAGGGCTTACTGCGGAAAATGTAAACATTCAAAAGGGTCTATAAGATCCAAGAAGAATTGAAATTAAATTTTAACTATATGTATTCTTTTAATTCTTAAAAAATTTCACTATATAATTTTAGGTGAATATTTCTTTTTTGGATATTTCTTTGATTACTGTGGTCTGTTTGTTTATATTTTCTACCTGCAGTAATGCTTGCGTATGTGCAAAACAACCCCCAAATTTTTAACTTTGTAGCTAAACATTGGCAAGTCATCTATATGTATGTCTAAACCTTTAATGGCTTGATAAGTGTGGCAAGTTTGGTAAGGAGATCTCCCCTCTTGCCTCTTGTGACAAAAAAAGTTTGTTCAGATTTAACAATATAACTTTATTTTTGTAATATTTGTACTAGTACTTGTAATACTAATGTGATACAGAAATGTGATCCCATCCATTTAACAAATAAAAATGTCAGAATTATCAAACCATGGCTGGAGTATTATTTTGACCTCATTTTATTGATGGGTTTAAAAATCTTGTTGCCACCTGGTCCGCTCTGCTTTAATATTCTGCAAAGTACTCAACTATGTCACTCATCATAAACTCATATTCTGTGCAAACAAATATTGTGAACATGTTGGGCTGCTCAGTTTCACAACTTTATGGGAATTTTTATTGTAAAGTTGAGAGTTCCACCAAGTTTTTTTTAGTCAATAGGGTAATTTCAGTTGATTTTAAACTTTCTTGTCACAGGAGGTAGGCTTAAAAAGTTAACTTATATATGATGATGCACATAAGTATATATGTGCCTCTAGTAAATACGGTATCTGTGTGACACAGTATTTACTTTATTATTCCTACATCTAGTAAACCCACTTGTTTGTTAGCATTTTACAACCATTCTGAATACGTTCAAGGGTTTGAAATAAATAGTGAAAAAGTGATTTACAAAAATTCAGATATTCGCCATACTTCCTTCTAAAATAATGAGAACATTCTTTCAAAGAAAATTTATGTTTGGTGTATATATATTCTTTAAATATTTAGTTTCAATCTGCGTTTTTTGTGTTCAATGCATAAATTTGGTATGTGAAAAAAAGGAACTGACATACAAGTTAGAATAAGTTTTCAAAGTTTCAATGTCAGTTTTATCTTCAGTTTGTATTTCATTTTTTGCTTATTTTTTTAACATGGATCTTGCATTTCTTTTTCATTCATTTTTTTAACATGGATCTTGCATTTCTTTTTCATTCATTCTTCATTCAGCCAAGCTTATAGAAAAAGTAGGGAGAAAATAAAAAATGTCAGAGTTTTTAGCTAAAATATGTAGGAATGTAGGCTATTCCAAGGCTATTTACAAAAACGTGTCACACTACAAGTGTTAGCGAATCTGGAAAATTGAAAATGCCTCTTTACCTATCACAATTTTGATTTCTTGGCGTTTGTTTAGATATCACGTAATCAGGACGGTATACACGTATTTGAAAATTTTAGGTAAAGATAGTAATAAAGGTTTCTAGAAATTATTGTTTTCTGAACAATGCAGGTCTTCTTCATATTTAAATTAAGAGCTGAACATACCGAAACACTGTTGACACACAAGAACCGCTCATTTTTTGTTTATTTTATTTATTGTCTTTGGAAAACACCACTAAAGTTGTGGAAACATAATTTTCCCTATTTAGGGCATCAAATATTTCCTAATCAGTAAATTGTTTCTTAATGATGTGGGATTCTGGTGTTTTCAGTATGTTGCAAATTACATATGGGATGGGTTTCCAAGGAAAAAAATTGTTAATATATGTAATGTACATCAGATCAAAGGAGCTTTACCAAATCCTCCTTGACATGAAAGCCAGTTAGAAGGTATTTTCCTCCAGCCAGCTGACAATCCAATCTCAAAAAAATAAATATTTGTGCAACAAATTTTCCCCTAAAGGTATCAAAATCTCGATCATGTTTTAAAGGCACGTCATAAGCTTTTTAATTTAAAATGTAGTAAGGAAAAAACGGTTGCCAACACCCAATAAATCCTGGATAATTTGGAAAGAATTGACTTAGTCCTGGAAAGACTGAAAAGATACAGTCCTTATTAATAATTAATCCTGTAATAAAAATTAATCCTTTAAAAAAAATTGTTAATTTCTTTGTTCTTTCTCCTGTTAAATGCATCACACGAATTAACGGCGTCATACAATTTTTTGAACGCTATTTGAAAATCGCAAAACCGACCCGGAATTTTCAGTAAATTTGAGCCACCCTAAATTACGCTGTGCACATTTATCTTTTTTCTGCTTTTAGAAAGGTGGTAAGAAAGTCGATTGCTCGTGTGATGACTGTCATCTCTCATTCCCAACGCGATAATCTTCGAAAGTTCCACATGAACAAAAAATACCAACCGCTTGACTTGCGTACTAAAAAGACGAGAGCCATGCGTCGAGCACTAACGAAACACGAAGCTGGATTAAAGACACTACGACAGATTAAGAAAGAAACTCACTTCAGTGTACGAAAATATGCTGTAAAAGAATAAATTTTCCTTCCGAGTCATAACAGTTTTTATTTTAACACCTGTACTCACATGTTGGCCAGGCCTAACTTTAGTTGCAATTAAATTCAGGCCGTCATTCCGAAGTTTGTGAAAATAATCAACTTTGCAGACTCAAAATACTGCTGTATCAGCAAGATTGCCTCCTGAAGAAAAAAAAGTTGATTTGTTTGAAGTTTACAGCAAAATATTGTTCTGCTTTCCGTTACTAAACAAAAACTTTTCCCAAAATCAAAATGATTTGAAAAAAATAGATTTCTAAAAAAAAATCTTCGCGTCCATTATAGGCTCGGATAGCTTATTGTAATGTCTCAGGGAGAAGCTTGAGAATTTTCCTTCACAAAATTCCTAAAAATGTTATGCCTGTAAATGTAAGTCAATATTTATCTTTATCCATTTCACAGTAAAAAAGCACACAAGGGAAGAAATTCTACCTTTAAAAAAACCCAAGGTACGAAACTTTTTTCAGTCCCAAAAAAAATGCTTGTAATAATTGGCGCGAAAAAAGAAAAAAGAAATTGCGATAGGCATAGGTGTTGATTGATTGCACAGGAAGATCTTAATGGCATTTGAAGTTGACGTTTAAGATCATGCAATTTTGCAACAATTTAAAGGGTTGTTACCATTTTGGCACATATTCGCAAAAATAAGTCCCGTAAAAATTTCTTCCTTCTATATTTAGTTTCATTAAGGCAGTAACTGAGTATTTTGGAAATGATTTTTTGTCTTGTTTAACCATTCCTTCCAACCAGGAAATGCGCAAATAACCGAGAATGTTATTAACAACCAGCTAAATAAGCACGGTAAATTAAAATTTCAGCGACGCACCGCACTCACACATGATTCCTGATGTATGACAAACGTGCCAGAATACAACTATAACGATCAGTTGAGAATGTATGTAGTGCATGCATAGTCCATCCAAGGGATTCTCCCAGAGTAAGTCGGCCAGTAATTTTAAAAATAGAAAAAAAACAGCTATTCTTAGTCAATAATCTGTATCATCAGTGTATTATTTAGTCTGATGATGCCAGGCAGTGTCAGGGCTGCAGCAAGTTCAGGTTCCATCTCAATATAAAAACCGAACAAGTCCTGGGGACGAGGTTGCGTAAGGGTAGCAAGGTACCCTGAAAATCTAAGCAACCTAAGGAACCAAAAGCCCTTCACCCCTAAGAAATCCAAGGCCAAATATATTTATTTCATTATCCGCCAAATTAGTTGCCGCCCAAACATCGTCATCAGGGTTTTTCTCTTTCTGACAAAGGTTTTTACAACAGCCCTAAATTAAATACACGCCAAAAATAATTTTACCTGACCGACAATTTAAATCTGCTTTAATATTTGTGCAAATAGGGTATTTCAAGTGCTTCGAGTTTTCCGCCCACCTAATGTTATGTGAGGTCCTGTTGAAATAACGCCGAGCGATAGTCCCAGAAAGAAGTGTTGAATACATTGTAACTTATTTGAAGCGGACACTTTTAAGAAGACAAACAAAAAAACTTTTCTCGGAACATTTTTAAGAAACTCTACGGTGGCCCAAAAGGCACATGCTTCACGGAATTCGAAAAACATTTCGCGTAATTTTAAAAAGGTGCTTCATGTTATTCCAAATTGCATAAGTACTGCACGCAACGAATTTTTTTAATTTTTTTTTAAAAAACCGGGAAGATTTATGTATAACGCTATATAACTGCCATTCTCGACTGCAGAACTCTTTCAAATGAACCTCGAGGGTCTTTACTTACTTTCGAGGTTCAACCTTAAAGAGTTCTGGGGACGAGAATGATATAACGTTTAAAATCTTAATTTTTTTTTGACAATGCTCTTCTTGAAAGGGCAATAACAAAGCTACTCAGATATTCCTTTTAAATACCGTAGAAATAGCTATCTACTCAACTTCGTCGCCAAAACATCTTTTTTTTTTCACATCAGGACGGCGATTAGAACATGACCCTGACACAGGCCTCTCTGTCTGTGCAGTGATTGGATGGAACGGTGTCACTAATTTACGCGGGTTAAATTAAACCGCACTTCTCCACTGGGGTTAAAAGGAAAAAACAGTGGTTGGTCGAGTCCGAATTTAGCTAGAATCGTTTTCGATTATCGACTTTGTTTTCGTGTTGAAAATTATGTATGGCAGTGGCAACAGAAAATAAAAAACTTGTGTATTCTTTTTGAAATATTTGCACGCATAATTTTTTTGAAATGTCGACGAAAGTTCAACATACTTAACATTTCTTTCTTTTGTTTCATGATATTATTACATGGAAAAATTTCGGTATACAGATATAGCTACATGTGGAAGCTTATTTGTGATACCGCAGCAAAGGGTAGTTTCCACTTCTACAATACATTACACAAAATATTGTACAACTAAGTGCCGGACAAATATAAACAAGCGAGATAGTAACAAGGAAATAAATAGTTCACGCGTTTGTTTTGATAATACTTAAATGCACAGAAATCCAAAAAGGTATTCAATTCTTTTGAAATAAATTCAATAGGAACCTGCTAGTAGTTTCTTTAAATCAAACTGATATGATCTAAGAATACAATATATATCTTGCACAAGGAAAAGTTACATACAATTAATAGTGCACAATATATTTAGTAGTGGAAACTACCTCAAAATAGAGTTAAAAGGGCAAGATAATAAACATTATTAGTACAAAGTGCAAACTGAAAACTATCATTCGGCACATGGATTGTTTTCTTCAGGTCTTATTACAACAGTACCGTCTCCAACTCTAGTCCAAAGAGCAGCAACGTAATTCTTATCATTGCCTTTCCACACAGTGTTTTTTAGAAAGCTTGCTACCTTTTCTTCCGCTTCGTGTCGTTTCGTGTCTTTATCGTACGTATCGGGGAGTTGCGTCGATAGGATCAAGGTAGATTGCGGAAACGATGCTACATCGTTATGTTCATCTGCATACGACATAAACAAGATAGCCGAGTCAAAACTTAACTTCTCGATATTCTTTATCACAAGAACCTTCTGATTGTCACCGTTGCTTTTTATAATCATTTCATCCAACTGGACTTTCGCATCTTTTTCCGTAAATTCATTTGCATTTATTGTAACGTATTCTGCTTCAGTATAAGCACTGGCTAGCTTCTTTAAAAAACAATCTAACGTCCCACTGGATCCACTGTAACCAGCAATTAATAGGGACATTGGCCGTAAATCATCCAGGATACCGCTGTGAACTTTGTGCAAATGTCTTAACCCACTGTTGGTTAGAAACCTCCAATAAAATTCATCTTGATTGGTAAAATTATTTCTAATTGCCTTGATTTGCTCCTTGAACTCTTCTTCACTCCGATAACTATGATTCCGTGAAATTGGATTTCCGAGAGTTATGTATGTAACAGCAAAAAGACAGATAATTACCGCACCTACAACAGCTACAGCTTTTAGGGCAGAGCCGGTGTTTTGATTTTCTTCTGCTTTTTGCTCCTTGACATTTTTATTCTCTACAGATTCCTTGCATTCGTTTGGTTTTTGACGTTTTGTTTGTAGATTCTCCGTTTTCTAAAAATAGGATTAGATTGGAATCCATAATGTCAGAAATGCTCAAGGTCTTTCAATTACGCGATTCGGTCATTTCCAAAACAATTCTTATGATTGTCACTGCAGCAAAAAATTCTAGGGTCCAAAAATCAAATTTTTCAATTTTTGTCTGCAATTGATTCTAATGTAAATAATTCAATTTCTCCACCACCATGTTTCAATAAAACGACTTAAGAACCTTAAAAAACGATGACGTCATCATAAAATCAATGACATCATCAGAATTTTTTAGTCTAATTTTACATCTATCTCATCAAGGATAAGCCAAATCTCTTGCAGATAAGCCAAAAATTAGTAATCTGCTGTTAGTGTTACAAAAAAAGGTAAAAAGAACAAATTTCCTGATTTGTGGTATTGAAGAATATTCACTAATTTTCGCGGTATTTTCTCTTCGCGAAATTAAAATAACCCACAAAATCATTGTATCAAGCACTCACTGCATAAATTTTAAGGACCTCTTATCAGAATTATACATTATTACACACTATTTTAAATAGAGTTAACCTGATAGTGTAACTCTGACTTCCTCTCTTACCTGGCCAAACAGATTTTGCAGCTTACCCTCCAGTAATAACTTCACAATGTTCTGACACATCTTTAAGAATTTTGCCATAAGGTAACCTTTTAATCAACTAAAAAATTATTAATACAAGAACCAACCTTTGGTGGAGTTTCCCCCTCTTCATTGTCACTATCACTAGCTGCATCATTCTCTTTTACATCATTTTCAACATTTGGCAAATTTTCTGATTCATTTGTCTAAAGATTTTAATCAATTATTTCTATTGTGGATTCTAAAAATGTATTAAAATATAGTTACGAGAAAAGAAAAGAAAAAAACTTTTTTATTACAAAAGAAACTTCACAGTTACTCTAAAATGTACTTTTTTTTTTAATTACCCCTACTAGGTAACTTTAGAAGGCTTTAAATAGGAAATGACATGTAGTCATGTTACATGTTGATGACCATGAAGGAAAAGATAACAAGTTTTTGTTCTTCTCTGGGCATCACCATAGGATGCCTTCAGGAAAACATTTTATAAAGCTCCCAATTGTACGTAGCAAATATTGTCCCTTTTCGAAGCTTTGGATTATACTTTTACAGTCCGAAGAAAAAAATTTGATTCTCAAGTTTTCAGATGCCTGGAAAAAGCTCTTCTCAGGAAGAAATTGCAAGTATCATTGATTGAACACTAAAGTTGTTGACATGTAAAATTGGTTGAAGACTAAAATTATTTATATGTATGACTGATTAAAGACAAATTCAATAAGTTGCAAAACCTAAAAACTGTGTTTAGTTTTGATATGTAATTTGGGAATACATTCAGCATTTTTTAATATAAAAATAACCTGCTATATATCTTTTCCTTCATGGTCATCAACATTAGAGTATTTATATGTTTATCAAAAACTAAAGTTTGGTGTACTTTTTAAAATGTCAAACAATTCTTGACTTATAAATGGTCATTATGACCATTTTTAAGTCAAGAAAAATCAATAAAAGGGAATCAGAGGGGATAAACAATGTTTAACTATGTTTTAGACCTTTTAAAGTTGTTTTAAAAACTTTTCACTTTCTATTGGCATAATTATACACTTGTAAATAAATATTCTTTCAAATAAACTTCATCAATATATAGTGCATTTTCATTTTATTTCATATTGTGTTTTTTTATTATATTTCGTATATTTATTTTATATTGGTAAAGCTTTAATGCATATCGTATATTTGCAGGTCTAAGTTTTTTAAAGGAGGTTGAAAAATATGACATTGCAATTTTTGCAGAGGAATAAAATTTTGAACATAAATAATATTAGGTATTTCAGAAGAATCAAAAAACATTTAACGCCATTTTGATGCCTTGGATTTCCTTTAATAAGCCATGCTAGTAATTAAAGAAAAAAGCAGAAACCTTTTCAATTCTTTTACTCTCTTCAGTAGTGGTGGATAATGCTAAATTAGAATACAAATAGTATGTCATTAATAAACATATCATAAAAAACTCACAATGTCACATCTGCGAAAAAGTCAGCAATTGATGAAATACTCTAAATGTTTAGAACTTAGAATAAATGACTGTAGAAACAATTAAACGTCTAGTGTATATGTTATGACAATCTTTGGTTTATTATATACACCACATATGAATGAACATATTTACCTACAACTGTTTTTTAAATTCCTTAAAGGCCCCGAATAGACGGAACAATTTTGTAGATCAATTTTCGAAAAATATTATTTGTGGGAATATTGTTGAAAAAAATATATACACGCAAAAATTTTAAGTCAATAATTATTCAATTCTTAAATTGATTTAATATTTTTGTATGCATACACCATACAATATAAAGAACAATCTGAATTTAATTTATCATAACATCAGGCATGAGCGATAACGAAGAAGAAACAATTTTGTGCTCCTTAAAGGTTACCTCCCGAGGAAAAATAAATATGCTTAAATCAACTCGAAATACATTACTATAAAACAATCCAGCAATAGTTTTTGAAAATTTGTACACATACTTGAGTATAGCTATGACCATTTATTCAGTCTCTCAGAGCTTCGATCGTCTTCACACCGCCATTACAGAAAACATAAATTCACACTGAAAACGGCCCGTGATGTAATGAGTATGCGGCGCATGCTGGCGGACAAGTGCATCTACGCTAAACCACACAAAGTACGGATTTTTGAATTTACCCCCCTGGTCCTACAAAAAAAAGCTATGGAATCTTATTCAGTATATTTTCTTCTTCAATTAACATGGCCTCGTGCGCTGTTCCTGTTCTCAACACAAGAAGAAATTGTGAAAAGTCTTTTTTCCGTTTACCGAAAGTAAAAAAACAGGCTGATGCTTGGTTGGGAAGAATCAGACGTGAAGATAAATTGCCAGTCGATGTGGTTGTGTGCGAAGATCATTTTGCTGAAGAAAGTTTTGATAAAAGTACAGACATGAGAATTTCCTTGATGTGTAAACATACTGAAGGTACGTGCTCACATTTCAACTTCGTTCCCAACCCTTACTCTTCAAGTTATATAATATATATCGTATGCTCATTTCAAGATCCGTCAGCCAATGC
This sequence comes from Hydractinia echinata, assembly GCA_030067915.1. Taxonomy (NCBI): domain Eukaryota; kingdom Metazoa; phylum Cnidaria; class Hydrozoa; order Anthoathecata; family Hydractiniidae; genus Hydractinia; species Hydractinia echinata. Next base: position 491,627 of record JASGCC010000010.1, read on the forward strand.
ATGTAAAAAGAAAGAACGCAAGTTGCCTCGAAAGTTGCTTCCTGGATCTGTTCCATCTATTTTCCCAAAGAGGAGGGCAGCCGAAGTTTTTCGAAAAAGTTCCGTAGAAGTTAAAAATTCGCAAGGTCAGCGTCCTCCATAAATGCACTTCATACAGTAATAGCTATGTAATAAGTTAATTTAGCTATTCTTATTCAAAATTTACTAGGAATGGAGAAAGAGGGGTTTATTCGTTGTCTGGATAACCTACATAACAACTGTGATGCTAACATAGCAATCGTGTCAACAGATCGTCACAATCAAATTCGTGCGCTGATGAGAACTGATGACAAATACAAAAACATTAGACACCAATACGACCCGTGGCATATTGCAAAAGGAATCTATAAAAAGTTGCATAAGCTTTCGAAGAAAAAAGGTACCCCACAGATAATTTCATTACCTACTTTTGATACGAACTGTTTTAGTTCCTTACCTCTTCTTTTCAGGATTTGAGTTACTGGGTTTGTGGGCACGTGCCATTGTGAATCATTTATACTGGAGCGTAACTACCTGCAATCAAAATGGTGATGAGCTAGTGGAACAATTTCTATCTGTAATTCATCATGTGTGTAACAAGCCCACATTCCCGGGGAGGTTCTCTACCAAATGTGCACATGATAGATACACGACGGAAGAGGCCAAAAATGTGCAGTGGATTAAACCTGACACATGAAGCATTATTGAAAATATTGAAACAGCCACAGTTGGTGAAAGATATGGCCCAAATGAGTGAAAATATATCAACGTCTGGGGTGGAGGTGTTCCACGCATTGAAAACACGGTACCTTCCCTAAAGTATATTTTTTGAGAAGGAAAAAATGTTGATAGAGCACAGGTAATTTTTATTGTGTGAATTTCGATAACCTATTGTGTCAATATGATTGTAATAATTATATTTCACCGCAGGCTAGTTACAAGAAGAAAAATTTGGAGGGAAAATACATTCCACGCTTTAGAGTCCAATATACGAAGCACACAAATCGATTCACAGCTAAAAAAGTTAAAGTCGCAAAAAACTACTCTTTCATGCGAGACATTACAAGATCTGTTTACTTTAGAGCTGTTGATAGTGATAAAGCATTGAAAGAAGAGCGACTATTGAGAAAACGACGTTTGCTTTTATCACCCATAGAACGACCTCGCCGAGAGGAAACTATTACAAACTCCAATAAATATAGTTGTATGAAAAAATAAACGTAAAAAAAAGTGTAAATATTTTTAATCTAATATATAATCTCTGAAAGCCCAGATCAAATTGACCTCGTTAATAGCGTCTGGGCCTCCTTCTACATCTTTGTAGCCCACGTAAATACCATCTGGTGCAGGATATTCTCTACGAATTCTATTCACCACACAAGATGGGATCACTCTCCTGATACGTCTACCAATTCTATTGTGGACCCACCAAGTGAACTGACGGTAACTTGCGTACCTATAAGTCCTGTATATATAAACAGAATAAATAGTGTACAAACGTTATTACTACATGTATATATTTCGTGTGTGTATAAAGAAGCATAATATAGTGATGAAAAACAAAGAAAATTATTCAGAAAAATTTTCACCTTGATGGAACATTATTTCTGTTGGGTAGATGACAAGCCTCTCGATCATGCATCCCAACTAATGCGGTCCAAAGAGCATCCTTCAAAATAACAATGCTGACAAAGTGCGCATGTTCAATTATGCACTTGCACGCATCATCTGAAAAAAATAGAGAGGGTTACTTTCAAATAGGCGACGAGAACAGAGGAATGACCGTAAGAGAAAATAACAACAACCTCCTAACTCAAAAACAGCTGCTGTCTCCAATTCCCGGCAACAAAAACATTCCTCCTCACTTGTATATCTTCACAGTTGCCACATTTGCACCACGTGCCAACTGGCTGATTTTTGCGACGTGGACTTTCGACATCCTCGTCTGATTCATTTATACTTTCCCAGCTGGAATCTGAGTCTGAAGTGGGTTTCGCGAAACATCTTCTGGGTTCAAACTGAAAGCCAACTATTGCGTGTGTGTTCTCTGCATTTTCTTTAAGTATTATACTTTCAAAACATTTACTGAATAATAAAGAAGTACGGGGGTTTTAAATTTTTTGTGTTTGCGGCATTGAATAGAAGACTCGCTATCATTATTCCGATCTGAATATTGTGCATACTCGTTACGTCACACTACGACCACCGTGTGATTTTAATTTGGTAATGGCGGCTGGATGTAAACAAGCTATGAAGGTGATATTTTGAATTTGAATGAAACATTTCTTCCCTATGTTACAAATTTTGTCAAAAAGAAAGTTATATTGTTTATTATAGTATGTTTCTACGTCGAAATACATTAAGTTGTTTTTCTTCGGGAGGTAACCTTTAATCTTTTCAAGCAATTTTATTCTTTCACATAAAAGAAAAGTTAGAAAAAAAGAACTGTATGGGTGAAAGATTGGCTCCATCACAGAAAACAAATTAAAATTGGCGGATTTTGATACGATCTAAACGTACAAAATTATCTGACATAATTTTCAGATCGTTTCTCTTCACTGCTATTAACCTTTTTTTATGTTCATAAAAACATTTAAAATGAATTAAATGCTGAGTGTGAGTTTCGAAAACAAGTGAGCAGCTGGTGGTTTCCTTTGAAATAATATTGCTCTGACAAAAAATTCATCTAATAAAATCAAACCAGTTTGATTTTATTAGATCAATTTTTGAATATTGATTTGTGTTTTTACGTCATTTGAGTATTATCGTTCTATTATTTTTTAATGATATATACACAACAATTTTAGATCAATTTTAGTTCAATATTTTATTTTGAAAATTGATCTGCAAAATTGTTCCGTCTATTCGGGCCTTAACACTTTTGTTACATATTTAAAAAAAAAAGAATACCTTTCTGAGATTTTTGTTTTCTTGGCATTTTCTTTGCGTAAATAATACACTCTATATCCTAAAAGAATATCAAAATTTGCATTCTCACAAAATTCAAATTGACTACATGGATTAGTGAATTTAGATAAATAATTCAATTTTAAAGATATGACTATGAAAGGGCTACGCATAATTACTTTTTTTATTTCACCCATTGCACAAAATTTCTTAAAAAAATTGTTCAGAAAAAATGTATATACCCATAACATTTAGAAGTAAAGCTACTTTCTGCATTTGCTAAAGTATTGCCTTGCTGCGAGCAGGATTCAATTTGCGATCATCTACATGTACCCATGATATTAATATATACCAATTGTTTTAAAAGAAAACAATTTGATGACACTCGTGTTTGGGGTTCAAACTTTCCCACTTGACTAGGGCGTTAGCTAGCCTTTATTTTGTCCGTTAGACAGACAATTTCCTAATTAAAAATACTAGTTGGCTAAGTCTAATCTTTTTTTTTTTGACTTGCTAATGCAGTTTCAACAAAACATCATAATAAACACAAGTATACAGCTACTTTATTGGGATAAATTTTCGTGGGGATTTCGTGGATTTCAACCTACTGTAATAGGCTAAATTAAGTCCCTGCGAAAATCTGGAAAGTAGTCATCCGCGAAAAATTGTCCTGCAAAATTTTTGGATAATTGTCTGATCCGGGAAATTTATATAAGAAAATTTCCAAAAAATTTCAATGGTTGGAATCTCTACTTTCAGAAGCGTTCATACTTTCCCTTACTTCCCTTGTCAACTCCCCGTTTTCCCATAAGAAAAGAAACAAGTAAAGATTATGAGATATAATCTATTCTATCTTTCAAAACAAACTACCTCTAGTCATCGATTACAAAAAAAAGTATCTACTTTTGTAAATTCATTTTTTGGGGCGATTTTTCAAATAACTGAGAGCTAATTTTGTCATTTAAAAAAATAGTCAAAAATGTTGAAACGCAAAATTAAGTCCCCGCGAAATATTAGAAAATCGCTCATCCGCGAAAATAAGTCCCCGCGAAATGCTTGATTTTCAATTTAATCCCAGCGTGAGAATTTATCACAATAAAGTAGTGGGCCTGTAGCTAACCCTCCTGTGGAATTTTACTGCAATAATCTTTTGTCTGATTTTAGGATAGACACAAAATTGTCTGGGTCAGCTTTAAGTCTAAGTAGGATGTAAAAAAATTCGGGGGGGGGGGGAGGTCAGGTTATGCCCATCTTCAAAAATTCTTTAGATTGTTTGCCAACATGTGAATGTCATGTGCTCTGTTCTGTTACTTGTTTGCAAGTACCAGCTTTAATCGATTCTAAAAATTTTGCTTAGACACAATTTAAAATCATATTTTTGGTCATTATAAACGAGGCAGCCGATATTTGGACGCAGTAAGGGCAGCCACAGAAAGAACTTCAATAACCGCCACGCCGGCTGGTCTTCAGACGTTTCAAGATGTGAGTCTGCAAATCCTGCCCTGTAATCCGGTCGAAAAAGTATATATTTTCCTTTTAAGATCAACAACAATTTTTCTTTATTTGCTTTATATAATTGGAAAAAGAAGTACTATAATGTTGCATTTGCAAATATAGATAGAAAATGAACTTCTTTACTGTAAAATGTCTTCTTTAAATCTCATGATCAACTATCTTAACATATTTTGTCTCCCCCTGATAGTCGTCGCCCAATATTTACCACGAAATAGTGATTATTTTACAGACCAAAAAGCCACCTAGTCTGGACCATGAGGAATTCTAATACACACATAAAATGAAAATAAAGTTTAATTAAAACTGTTTATCTAAGGAACATGTGTTATCCTATTATGGTTTATATTCAAAAGATTAATATAAGGGACTATGCGTATGGTAAATTAAATTACAACGTTACTCTTTGCCGCAAAATTTCAAATGTTCCGCCATTTTGTTACGCGAATTCGTGGAATTGTTCCTCCCAAAGTAGGGCATGTACCACAAGTCATACATTTTAAATCATACCCTAAGTAGGGCAAAACTATCCAAAGCAAAACAAACTTGCGATATGAAACAAAAAAAAAAGTTTATACCACGCAGCATGAACTTTCGTGCCGCCTAATTATTTTCAATTCAGGGTATGAAAATACAACAATGATGTTACAACGAGAGAAGCGTGAACAACTTTCAGAATTATCTGCCAACATAGAAATATAATATTGGGATATGAAATCTCATGTCGCCTTCCTGTTTAGACAGGATACCTGTCTCTCTTTTCTGCTCTCGCGCTTTGTGTCTGTCCTGCTTTTGTAACCCTGCTTTTTTTAGCGCGCTATCCCTTTCCCTTCTCTCATCAAAAGTATCAAAAAGGGAAGAATGATGAGTTTAGTTTACTAGACTACCTTCATGTCGCTAATACGTGTAACCAAACACCAATAATGAGGTAAAATCTTGATGTCTTTGGGCGTGCGAACAACTATGCTCAAAGTAAAACGTCAATATTTTAAAATGTTTCATCTTAATCCAAGCATTGTGTAAAAGGGTTGCTATTATGACAAGACATAGAGATATAATATATAATCTCCTTTATTATATCTCTATGGATGAAGAATATGTCTTTCTCCTTATTTTTTTCAATTAATAAGTTATGTTTATAATCATCATCATCATCATTCTCGGCTTAACGTCCGTTTTCCATGCTAGCATGGGTTGGACGGGGTATATTAATGACCCTCTTCCAATCTGATCTAGACTGTGTTAGATCTAAACTCAACTTCCTCTGTATCAAGTCTGTCCTTATAACCTTATAATGGTGATAAAAACACCCTACTTTGATTTTATTGCCAAAATACATTAATTTTTTATAAGCAAAACTACATACCTTTTTCTTATCTCATATTGTGTCTAACTTTCCTTTATTTTACATTTATTTTGTCTAGAATCCTTCTCTGTTTCGCAACTTTGACATGAAAAAAAATATTTTAACCGTTTCATCGTTAATAATTTATTTCCTCAAAACAAACTTCTTCAAAAAATGCAAAAAATGTTAAAGAAAAATAAACCCAGTAATTTTTATACATGCACCATATATGGCAAAAAAAATTAAAGTTCGGCGACGGTAGAAAGACAAATTTCGTCCTGTTCTGCCCAGATTGCGAAAACGGCCTGTTTATAAACAGGACGGCCAAGTTATGTACGCATGGCTAGATTATGCTTTTTTTGCCCTGGTTATGTCGTGGTGACCGGATTATGAACGCTAAAATGGCTGGCCAGGCAGGCTGTGATTGGCATTTTCTTCAAACTTTTGTGAATGAAACATTGACTAGGCATTGCAAAGAAAAATGTTTCGACATAATTTTTCTCTGCAGGATAAAACACCATTGAAAACAACTAGGCATAGCGAAAAAAAAAGCTCAACGTAATTCTTAGTATAAACTCCTCTTGTGAGTACATTTCAACATAATATACTTTGAAGTAACTAAATTTCACGGATACGGTGGGCTCATTTTTATTTTTCGCGTGAATTGAATACTGGGGATGACCTAAATTATTCGTTTTTCGGGAATTAAGTTTGGTGAAAAATTATTAAACTTGCGAATCCCAAAATTTAGTTTCCACGAAATTTCGTTCCATTTGAAAACAATAACAACTAACGTAATTGACACAAGTTTAGGAAGGTAATATTGTATATATTAGGTTAGTATATATTTTGATAAGCATGCTTCCTTTGAAATACACAAATTTGTTTTAGAAGATTTGAAGCACATATTGGACAGTTTTATTAACGTGGATAAATTACAAGTGTTTAAACATTGGGTAGGCATAATTTAAGCAGATTGCCCATCAAAACCCTCAGACACAATAAAGAAATTTGGTAATTTTACCTATAGTAACTTACATAAACATAAACAACATTGTGAATGGAAATATTTTTGTCAAATATTTCAAAGATATTTTTGTGGCTATCAGCATCATAATTTATTTTGATCAACTGTTTATATGTATTACTTTTAGATATAAAAACAGAGTGCGATGAAGGTGTTAATACAAATTATTGTATTTTATTGTTCGTGTACTGTCTGTCTGGAACCTGTTACAGCAGGATTTGCAGTTGCTGGTGTAGTTGCTGGTCTGTCAGGTACGTTTAACCACAGGGACAAAGGACAAGTTTTTCAAGGAATGGTAACAAATTTATGCTAGCACCTATGGCACATCATTTTTTAACCAGTAACAAAAAAAAATTATGTTTATTAATTCACCTTTATAAAAACTATGCATTGATAAAGTTTGAATGTACATCCCTCAACAGGTCTAAAATTACTGATGACAGAAAATGTCAAAATTTGCTATATATATTGCTTAAATATGACATCATAATGCAACAATTAAATCCGAAATTTATTTTTGGGAACCCAAGGTGTAAAATGATGTTGGACTTATGTTATAGAGCTTAAAAAGTTGGTTAACATCATCATCATCATCATCATTCATCATTCTCGGCTTAACGTCCGTTTTCCATGCTAGCATGGGTTGGACGGGGTATATTAATGACCCTCTTCCAATCTGATCTAGACTGTGTTAGATCTAAACTCAACTTCCTCTGTATCAAGTCTGTCCTTATAACCTCCTGCCAAGTCTTTCTCGGTCTGCCTCTGGGCTTTGCCCCAGGAACTATCAAGTCTCTACACTTTCTTACCCAATTATCCTCCTCCATTCTTTCCAAGTGCCCCAGCCAATTCAATCTTCTTATCTGGATAACATCTTTAATTCTACGGAGACTTAGCCTGCTTCTTAGCTCATCTGAACTCTTTCTGTCTCTCAGACTGGCGTTACACATCCACCTAACCATTCTCATATCATTCCTTTCTAAACGGTCAAGATCTTCCTGCTTCACTGCCCATGTCTCACTACCGCACAACATAACACTTCTTACACAGGCCTCATACAACCTACCTTTTACCTCAATTGACAGGACTCTGCTAGTCAACAAAGGAAGTAACTCTCTGAACTTTTTCCAAGCAGAACCTATCCTGCAAGTAACACTTCTTCCAACACCCCCTTCACTGCCCAACATATCACCTAAGTAACAGAAGTTCTCAACTATCTCTAACGAGCCACTGTTGTACATCATTAAAGCTGGAAATACTTCATTCTCTATAATCTCACCTTTGCAACGCTTGCATACAAACTGAATGTCAGCTCTTAACCTTCCACTAATACTACTGCACTTCTTATGTACCCATTGCTTGCAAGTCTGACAAAAAATTGAGTTACTACCAACCCCTTTCCTGCAAACTCCACAAGGCCACTTTCCAACTACAAGGTCACACTTGGCTGCAATGCTACTAATCATGACTTTAGACTTTGCTGTGTTTACCTTTAGCCCTTTCTCTTCTAGTCCTTTCTTCCACTTCTCAAACTTTTCAACTAATTCTTCCATCGACTCTGCTATGAGGACCAAATCATCTGCATACAATAACTCCCATGGACAACCTGTTCTGAACTCCATCGACAGCGCTTCTAAGACTAGAACAAACAACAAAGGACTAAGTACAGAACCCTGATGTACACCAACATTTACACTAAATTCATCACTAAGTGAATCGTTAATCCTGACACGACTTCTAGCATTGCTGTACATAGACTGTACCATCGTAACTAGCCACTCATCCACACCTAATTTTCTCATAGCCCACCAAATAACTTTACGTGGCACTCTATCAAAAGCTTTCTCTAAATCTACAAAGGCAAAATAGAGATTCTTTCTCTTTCCTAAATACTTTTCCTGAAGCTGTCTGAGTAAAAATATTGCATCTGTAGTGCCACGCCCTGGAACAAAACCAAATTGCATCTTATCTATATCAATCCTTTCTCTAAGTAACTTATCAATCACTCTTTCAATAACTTTCATTACTTGATCAACCAACTTCAAACCTCTATAGTTACCCCTTTCTAATGCATCACCCTTGCCCTTGAAACAATTCACTATTACACTCGACTGCCACTCACTCGGAATAGCACCATCCTTTATAATCTGGTTAGCAAGACTTGTAATAAGCTCAACTCCAATATATCCAGATGCTTTTACCATCTCTGCAACAATACCTGATACTCCTGCAGCCTTGCCAATCTTCAATTTCCTAATAGCCTCCACTACCCATTCTGTCTTGATCTGCATAGCTGGCCCTTCTACAACATCATCATCAGACAAATTATCCTCATCCCAATCAAACTCAGTGTTAAGCAACCTCTGATAATAATTCTTCCAAGCTACCCTTTTCTCCTCCTCTGTGCTAGCCAAAACACCTTCATCATTACGTATACACTTCTCACCTACAACATCTTGATTAGTCTTCTTCATTTGCTTTGCTATCTTGAATACCTCATTGCGCTGGTCTTCCCTTCTTAACACATCTGCAAATCTGTTTCTCTCTGCTTCTGATTTTGCCTTATACACTGCTGTACGAGCATGACGCTTAGCTTCTAAGTAAATATTTTTACTACCACCTGACTTCCACTCTTTCCAAAGTTTCCTCTTTTCCTTTATACACTGGTCAACCTCATTATTCCACCACCAGGTCTGTCTATGTCTAGCTGGTCCTTTCGTCCACCCACAGGTATCATCAGAAGCTTCTAGAAGACAATTCTTCAAAGTAGTCCAAGTACTTTCAACATTGTCACTATCACATTGACCATTGTGGGCTAACTGCTGAACTTTTGCACTAAATTGTCTTGCTACAATCTCTTCCTTCAGCTTCCAGACTTTTCGACGGGGCCTGTACTTTCCCTTGGCTTCTTTAACACTCTTCAAGATAATATCACAAACCAGCAACCTATGCTGGGAAACACACTCTTCCCCCGATATAACTTTCACGTCCTTCACCACTTTCTTGTCTGACTTTCTAACCAGGAAGTAATCAATCTGTGTCTTACAACCACCTGACTCATATGTTATCAGCCTACTCTGTCTCTTACTGAATGATGTGTTGCAAACCACCATGTCCGTTGCCATTCCAAACTCAAGCAATCTCTCCCCTTCCTTATTTCTGCTCCCAAATCCATAGCCTCCATGCACACCTCTATAACCTTCAGATGACTTCCCAACATGACCATTAAAGTCGCCGCCCACCATGACAAGTTCAGTGTCTCCAAACTTTGATGTGACTGCTATTAACTCATCATAAAACTTATCTTTATCTTCCTCACTGAGTCCACACTGTGGAGCATAAACTGACAGAAAAGTGACAATCCTATTACCTATCAAAAACTTTATCACTATAATACGACTATTAACACGCATAACATCTATTACTTTTTCTACCCACTTCTCTGCAACGAATATGCCAACTCCTCCATATCCATCACTATTACCAATCCAAAAAAGCTTATACCTTGCCCTCCTACCTTCCACAAATCTCACTGAAGCTCCTCTCCACCTGACTTCCTGAACACAACACATATCAACAGATCTACGTTCTAACATTTCAACTACTTCACCTGCTCTACCTCTCAGAGTACCAACATTTACACTAGCCATCCTCAACCTAGTGTTATCTACCTTGTGATGTGATAGCTGGGTAACGGTCTGACGATGCTCACACCTGACATCTGTCCTACCGTGCGCGACACCTTCACTCCTTCGAGTTCCAGCCCCGTTTACGCAGTTTGTCTGATCAACTATTCTTACGGCCATTAATAAAGAGTTTTGGCATTGTTTTACAGCTGGATGCCCTTCCTAGCGCCAACCGTTCACAGACCGGACTGGGTGTTTTTTAAAGTAACACCATCACTATGTGGCATTTCATGGGACTTCCACAATCGCCCCTTTAAACTAAGGTATGGTGGAGGACGTTCAACTCCTCTCTTGTCTCTTAAAGAGACCCTTCACCCTAACAAGTATTTTTAAATTTTTTAAAAAGCTCTTTTCGTTCTCAAGATATTTACATGTAAAGAATTACAGATTTAATTATGCTGCATAAATTATGATGTCATATTTAAGTAATAACAACTTTTGACATTTTCTGTCATCAGTAATTTTAGACCTGTTAAGGGATGTGCATTCAAACTTTATCGATGCATATAGATAATATAAAGGTGAATTGATTAATATAATTTTTTTTGTAAAAGTGACACTCGTTTGCTCGTCCCAGGCCTCTTAATTTTTTGCTGACAACCCCATAACTTGCGATCTGCATTTTGCAATCAAATTTTGTATAGTCAACATATGGGGCTTATACAAGCTTACCCACGAAATTTTATTGCAAACCAAGTTGCAGATCCCAAGTTATTGTGTCGTCAGCTAAAAATTAAGAGGCCTGGGACAAGCAAACGAGTGTCATTTTTGCAAAAAAATTATGTTACTCAATTCACCCTTATAATATCTATGCCTTGTTAAAGTTTGAATTCACATCCCTTAGCAGGTCTAAAATTACTGATGACAGAAAATGTCCAAATTTGCTATTACTTAAATATGACATCATAATTCATGCAGCATAATTAAATCTGTAATTCTTTACATGTAAATATCTTGAGAACGAAAAGAGCTTTTTAAAAAAATTAAAAATACTTGTTAACCAACTTTTTAAGCTCTATGATATAAGTCCAACATCATTTTATACCTTGGGTTCCCTTTAAGTCACATTTAGTCAAAAATTGAAAATGCTATGTTTTTCAACAAATTTTGGCACAATGAACTAAAAAACATGCTGAAAATGTAGATAGTTTGTTATGTAGGCTAAAATTATTCCACATAAAAAGCTTCATTTTTGACAAAATTTGGCATAGTAAACAAAAACGTCTGCCGAAAATGAAGTTGAGGTTAATTTCATCTAAAGAAATATCCATTTCAGACTGAATTGGTCAATATTTTTATCCATATTTTTACATTCAGTACTTTTAAGTTGCTTAAAACTGGACTAGGACATTCTCAATGGCAGCTTTATCTGTCTGTTTAAATAACCATTAAAAAATGTTGCTGCACTAAAATAAATACATTCAAAATTAGACCTTGGCTATAACTAGCTGTAGCTAAAAGCTTGAAATGATAAGTATAAATGATAAGGCTGATGTTTATAAAAAAGGTGTATTTCACTTTGATATTATCATTTGGTCTTGACTTTTCTAGCTGGTTATTGGAAAGGAGTGTGTCATTTCAAAGAGTGCTGCACAAAAAAATGGACTAATCACAACGTAACTGAACTATATAAAACCTTTGACGCAGAGTTGTTTGGGCAACATCTTGTAAAAAAGCCAGTTTACAAAGCTGTGTTGGGACATCTTCAGAATGACAACCCAAAGAAAGCGCTGGTATTGTCGTTTCATGGATGGACCGGAAGTGGGAAGAACTATGTTGCTGATATGATAGCTAAGCATGTTTATAAGGAAGGGTTGAACAGTCAGTTTGTGCATAAAAAAATAGCAACGTTAAATTATCCACACCATGGTGACCTAAATAAGTATAAGGATGAGTTAAAAAATTTCATACAGAGACAAACCAAGAATTGCGAACGTTCGCTTTTTATCTTTGATGAGATGGATAAAATGCCAATTGGCTTGACAGATGTTCTAAAACCATTTCTGGATTTTCATGTCAACATAGAAGGACAAAACTATCGCAAAAATATATTTATATTTTTAAGTAATACAGCTGGCGATAATATCAACAAAAAAACATTACAACATTTCCAATCTGGGAGAGCTCGAGAGGCACTTACAAGTAAAGAAATGGAACAGATTTTATCAATAGCAGCGTTTAATATGCACGGTGGGTTGCATAGATCTGAGTTAATTTTAGCTGGATTGGTAGACCATTTTATTCCCTTTCTACCAATGGAAAGAAAACATGTGATGCTGTGTGCTGAAGCTGTAATAAAAAAACGAGGTAAAAGAGTTCAAAAAGTTGTACTGGAAGAGGTTGCAGACGAACTACATTACTTTCCCAACGATTTTAATATTTATTCCAAAACTGGATGTAAACAAGTGGAGAAAAAAGTTGATGGATTTATATAGCTTAAAATGTTTCCTAATTTATTCTCTTTTACTATTATTAACACACATTCTAGGAAAGCTGGTTTTACTTTTAATTTTTATAAACTTTGTCATACGTATGTGAGACAAGTCTGTTTTCTACCATCACTACTATGTGCTTTTGATATTAATGTTACTGAGTTTCTGTCAATTTGCTGTTTTTTCATTAGATCTTATCTATAATTTACAATATTGCTTATTGCTAAGATGCATTAAAAAATCGAAAATTTGAGTTGAGTAAAAAATATTATGAGGTGCAATTTCTATAGTAGTCTAGATTTTAAAGCGAATAGGTAGTCGGTTTTTACACATAAAAGTTTATCATTATATATTACAAAATTCTAATTATTTGGAAAATATTTGTTTATCATATTCTGTATGATGCTTTCGTTGTAGTGCTTTTAATCCATTAACATCTTGTATATTTTTACATCCGCCTTCAATAACTTGTGTACAAATATTGCATTGTTGCGATTACACTAACAAGTTTTTTTGTATTCCCACTGGACACTCATGTATGCATATTATCAATGTGTTTAACTTTTTACGTTGGGTATGCTTGATGACAACATTAAGATGCATTATTTTAAAGATTTTGTTATTAGAACAAGTTTATAAGTACAACGAGTTGAGATTTGTTAAAAAGTTTAAACAAAATAAGAGTAATGGCAACGCTGAACTTTTACTGATTTCCTTCTTTTTTACGAAAAAAAACATAACAAACATGTAATGTATCTTTCAAGGTAGAAATTTTTGGTAGTATGTTTCTGTTATGGTTTTCTTGCTTTGATAGAGAAAAGACTTTTGTTAGAGTGTGTGCACTTGAACAAAAACTTAAATTTTGCCAAAGTGTACATGCTAACTTGTGAATAACTTGTAACCTTTTCCTGCTATAACGAAAGAACAGTCAAATGGAAACAAGCCTTAATAAAATTGAAGAAAAAAGCACAAAATTTTATCTGGACAGGGACGAAAGAGAAATTGTAAAGAAATTTCATAACTCAGTTATCTGTTATAAACGAATTCAAGAATTTTCGCTTGTGATAGCTGTTGTAATTTCTCTGTAAAAGGTAATATATTCTGTTACAGAAGGTTGGAGATGTTGGACCTTGTTGTAGAATGGATACCCTAAAATATCAAATGCAGCCTAATTTACTCGTAGTGACATTAGCTATTAGTATATTAACACCTGATTTGGAAAGGATATAATATCTCCATTTTTATTGTATTCTGTAGATATGAAAAACTAAACAAAATTTATCATGACAACTTGTGGATTGAGATCAGTACGAAAATTCGTGACGTCATGTAAGTTATTTGGTTTGATTTTTTTTATTAATCGAGTTCAGTGCTTTATAAGAAGAGATATGGTTATTATAGTCTTAGTAAAACAAGAAAAGATTCCCTGCATGTTAAGTTTACGTAAGAATTTGACATCAAGTCAAACAATTTTGGGTAAACATGGTTTTTTTAAAAAAAATCTTATAAAATTTTTTTTAAACATTTTTCTAAACAACCTTTAAGAAACTTGTTTATCAATTTCAGGGCATTTTTTTAGCAAATCAAGTGCCAGCTCCATTGCCATTTTCCTTAAAGAACGCAGTGAAATTTTACGAAGATAAACATCAAAGGACATTGCTTTTAAGGTTACATTTTAAGGTTATCTGCAAAAATATCAACATTGTTAGAACCAAGGGAGTCAAAGGAATTTCATATTCATATTTGATGCAGATAATAATTATTTTCATTCTAGACAAAACGAGGTTGATGCACCCAAGCGTTATTAAATGTATGCAATACACTACTGTCCAAAACAAGGAAATAGGTCTGTACGCTAATTTCTCTGCATTTACATCTTTGGCTATTGTTATTCAAATTATTTTTCCATGTGGCTTCACGATAGCCTGAAAGTTGTGATACATTTTTTTGTTTTTTAGATCCTCTTACACATAACGATTATTTCAACGTGAATAAACTAGTCAATATGAAAGAATTGTTTGACAGTCGAGTTCACCTCGGCCATCATGAAGGAACCTGTGAACCACTCACCAGACCCTATATTTATGGCCAGAGAGCAACGCAGCATATTATTGACTTGAATCAAACAGTTGATTGTCTAAAAGTAAGTGCTAGTTTTTCACGTATTCTTGGAAGTTGCTAATATTGTTTTTGTTTCTTCTTTTTCTTCATTTATTTATTCTTTTTTTTGTATAAGGAGACTGACTGGGTTAACCACCAATGACGTAGCATTTACGCTCCTTGTTTAAAAAATAAAAAACTTAGTGTGGGAAAGTCCTCTCTCCCTGCATTTCCACATGCTGACAATATGCTTTTTTACGCATGAGAGATAAACGCGTGGTAGCTGATTGTCGAATCAAAAAAGACGAAGAACAGATATATTTGTGTGATGAAGATCCTAAGTTACCTAGTAATTTTCGCGAAAATAAAAAAAAGATGACCAATGATAGTACGCATGCGAAAAGCAACGAAGGTCAAATGTGTAGATATTAAAAAACTATTTAAAAACCAGAAATGTAATGGTTGTAAATAGTGTGATTGTAATTGATGAAGATGATGATTAAATAATGATCTTACATTCGTGCGACTCACCTTTGTGTCTCATTCCTGTCAAAAAGTTTATGCAGACAATATTAAATTTTTGCGAATTTAGCAATATCAGAGTTATTTTCGAAAATTAAATTTTGCGAATTGCTGTCTTTAGTATATTATGCGAGAATATGATCGATAAATCGCGAAGTAATGAATATTCCATGAATTCGAAGTAATAAATAAGACGTTTTTCTACGTATTCAAATCTTGTTTTAGTGCGCCTTGAACGTGCTCAGTCATATCGTGTACAAACGAGGGATTGTTTTGTTTATGACGACCAACCCGCGGTACGATCATCTAATACAAAAGACTGCCCGTGCGTCGGGTGAATATTTCGTAACGCGTGGATGGCAGAAAGGAATGCTAACAAACTCTTACAAGATGCTTGGAACTGACAGACTCCCGGACCTGATAATCGCGTTTAATTTATCGAGATTCGAGAGAATACGTGAAGCGATAACAGAATCAGCCATGTGTAATATTCCAACCATCGGAGTAATCGATACAGACTGTGACCCTCGGTTGATCAGCTATCCGGTCCCGGGGAACGATGACACACCTGAGTCTGTGGAATTATTCTGTGTTCTTTTTAAACGTGCAATACTCAACGCAAAACAGCAGAGAGGCTTTGACGGCGAATGCGCTGGTGATGGTGATAGTGAGAATAAAAAAATAACGAAAGAAATTTTGTGAGTAACCCACCATAGCTGAATTACATGTTGCGCTTTTGAAATCCATACATATGATAAGGCAGTTTGTAATTTTGCAAAAAAATGTAAATGAGGTATATATTATTTACACAATTTTGTACAATTCGGTTTTGATACGCAGTGACATTTATGAGGTTGTGGTAAACATTGATTTACTCTGTTCAGTCTTGTTGTTTTTCATATTTTCAACAAATTCATGCTGAGTCGTTGTTATTTTTTATTTATTACGCTACCATATTGACTCAAACTTTTTGGTCCCAAGTGACGAAAATTTTAAGGTGGCGAAAATTTGGGGTGACGAATAATAGTTTAAATATTTCGAAAATCACGCTATATTTTTTTGAAGTTTTGGATCAATAAGGACGGTTCCTGATAATTTTCAAATGTACCCAAACCTAACACCGACTTTATTTTAAGTCAAGAAAATATAAAAATGGTCCATAATATTCTTCGGCCTTTTTTCCAAGGTGACGAAGATTAGGTCCGACAAAAAATTGGTTTCGACGAAAATTAGAGCTGATAAGGAATTTAAATCTTAAAGATAATTAACTCCTATCATAGCTCCTATATATACGGAGGCACTCGAGGGCTAAAATATGCTGATATCAGCAGCAAAAATCTGAAAATCATAAGGCAGAACCACATTTTTTCCAAAGTACCCAGGGTTCCTCGACGTTGTCCATCATATTGGCTAGCGCTGAAACTTGTGAACGAGACGCGGTTGGAAGCTAAGGAATCGTGGCTTGGAACTGAAGACATGCAAAGAAATGCCATGAGTAGTGCAAGGGGAAGAAGAGGAAGTCTTAAGTAATTTTTTTTCATTGGATTTACAAGAATTTGAGGTACCCCACAATGAGAAGTAAAGAACAGAAACGCCTTTCTGATGTCTGATGATGAGGGATGGTCACATCTGGATAATGTTTATTTTGTGATTTTAAGCTACCTAGCTAGTACCATGCCAGCACTCCAAGGGCACATTTGTTATTAAATAATTAAGTGATAAAGTGCAAGAGCTAAATATATTATTTATATGTAGCTAGCTACACAAAAGATTTTTCAAGGTATTCTGTCATTTTAAATAAAGATAGCTAGCTAGCTATTTGGACCTCCCATAACAGTGAACAGTCAAGACTTGAGTATATAGCTAGTTAGGTATGCAAGGCATTGCATGTTGGTTAAATATGTTGTCACGACAAACAGAAACCTATATTTCATAAATGAATTTCTGCAAATGTTCAGGTTTCTTTTATCGAACGGGAACCTTTTTTTATTATAAATATTTTTTTGTAGATTTTCAGGTTTCTTTTATCGAACGGCAACCTATTTTTCATAAATAATTTTTTGTATAGCCAGAAGTAATATTCACTTGGAGTGGGAAGACCTAAAGTCTCTGTCCAGGTTAAGACTTAGTAAAGGGTAAACTGTGTCACACAGAGGACACTTAGTGTAATGTGTTACAAATCCAGTGGAGCGCTTATAGCATTAAAGGTATAATATATTTTCCATAAACCAACATTCACCGGACTTATGATGAAGAATATTGTTACTTCTGCAAAGCAAATACAGTTGTTTAGCATTTTTCATTTTGCATAATAAGTTCCTGTGGATATTCAAATATTAATTGTGAGTGGCACCAGGCTAAGCGATTAGTGCAAGTAAACGTGTTGCAGATCCAGGTGGACAAAAAAATAACTTTCTAACCACTTTGTATTTATATGGCATAAAATTTAGATTATGTATTTGGCACTGTGCTATAGAACCACATTCCCACTTTCTCTGAGCTGGATAAGGTATTTATTTGGTCCTAAACCTGGGACACATTTTATCTGTTTGAATTATTTTTAATCCTGAGAATCACTTTGAATGTTTTCTGTACACATGGCTTGTCAAAATTGATATGCTGTCAAAAACAGTTTATCGGCGTCTCCAAAAATGGCTAAATTCAGGAACTCAGAAACTATGATAGTAGTAAAAAAAAATTTTGGGTTCATTTCATCAAACTGGTCTAAAAACATATAATACTAAGTTTCAAGTCATTATTTCAATTTTTACTGAAGTAATAGGACTTTTACTAAGTATAGTTTTAGCATAGTTTTTCATACCGCTAACACCAAACCAATCGGTTTGAAATTAATTTATAATATTTTAATAACAAACTTTTTCTCTTTAGGCCGCCATCAAAAATATGTTATGTTCGCGTCCTCCGACCGACTCACTTTTGGCAATAAAAACCCGAGTCGGTAAGTCGGAAAAAAACCGGAAAAACTTTTTGATCCAAACGATATATATTTTAAAAAAAAAATTCGTGAGAACTAATTTTCCCAAAATTGACTAAAACTCGCGAAAATTAATTCCCGTAAAAATTAATATCTTTAGGGTACTCATGGCAAGTTTACAGACAGGGCGGCGAAAAAAGGGTCTGTCGAGTGGCGCTATACTGTTTTTTGGCCCTGGGAACGAATTTTGCCCCCATCTGAAAAATCCCGGGAAAAAATACGCCCGACCGACCGACCGACTCATTTTTGCGGGGTCTTCAGGACGCGAACATAACATATTTTTGATGGTGGCCTTATGTGTTTTTATTTTCCCGCAAAAGTTGTTGCATAGCTTATGTATATGACATTAGGATAAGGATGAAAAAGTTACTGTGGGATATGGGTTTTAAACCTTAAAAATTTCCAGCGAGAAATTTGAAAACTAATAAATGACAAAATCGCAAAAGTTTATCTTAAAAATTTTTAATTTTTGTTAATGTGAAAGTAATCCACATGAAAAAGTTTCTGATGTTTTTTATGAAGAAATATTCCATATTACCCATATGGGGTAGCTTGATGAACAATGAATTTTCCCGCAGGTGTTCTCAAATATGTGTAATAAAATTTTAAAAACTGTGATGTAATCTTCCTCTTAAGTTTTGACTTTTAACCCAGCTAAAAAGCTCAGCCTTGTCCTTTCATACTTAGTCTAGCTAGCTAAGAGCGAAAAAGTTTATTAAGTATTAAGTAATTAATGCTAGTTTAATCCTAAATCTAGCTATAGGGTAGCTAAGCTACCTGTAAGAACAACATCAAACAAAGTCGAGGCTGTTCTTCTTCTTCTTCTTCTTCTATGCCTTTTCGATTTGTAAAAACAGTGTTTTATTTTGTAATCAAACCCAGTGTATTTTTGCGAAGCAATTGAGCTTCGCGAGCGAAGCGAAATTGTGGAGCACGTTTGCTACACGCGAGGTATACCAAGAGAATTATTGAGATTCTCAAAATTTCGATAGAAAAAAAATCATATAAAATCAGGGTAAAGAAATAAGAATGATATTTTTTCACGAAAAGGTAGGTTATTTTTTTGTCTACTAGAACAAATAAGTTTGGACCGAGCAGCTCTAATAAAAGTTAGCTAAAAATGCCAATAAATAGGCTTTGTACCCCCTGCCCCCGTCTTTCGTACTCCCCCCCGTGATCTCCCGATTTTCCGTTTGCCGGGAGCGAAAGACTGGGAAGTACACTCAAGCAATCAGAAAACGGCTATCGGCTAATTTGAATTATCGTGTATTTTACAGACCTAACACAAATACATAGTTTATACCAAGTCCTGATAATAATTGGCTTAGCTGACATGCTATTTCGAGTTGGAAAGCTTGTACCTTTTCTTTTAGGCACACTATATTAATTTGAACGTTTATAATGCTCAAAAACGTGTTATATTTATGGCTTCATTAAAAAGAAGATTTTAAAGTACCAAATTATCAGCTTGAATTGGCATGTTTGTGGTATCCTTTTCATACAGCAGAAGAAAAGTGAGTTGCGAAGGTATGGATGATTTGAAAGTTATTTTTACGTTTTTTCCTTGGTTTGATGTAGCTAGCTAACTAAATTACTTTGTGGTGCCTGTGGCCACCATGGAAAATGCTGTCATCCTTCAATGGAATCATTGGATATTATGGCGCCGTAGATTAGTGGTTATAGCTTTCGTACTCTGTGCGGGAGACCGGGGTTCGATTCCTCTTGACGGCGATTCAACATGGGCGAGTGAATGTTACCATAGCCCCGGGTTAACCCAAGCCATGTGAGGGAAATTGGGGAGATGGCACACTGTGTGGGCCGTTGGATGTTGTCGGGAGTTGTCTAGTAGAGCGTGGACCCTACTAATTGGGTCTGCGTTGCTCAAAATGAGCATTAAATACTCTAGGACTCTCCATCTAAGCCATGGCCCCTCCTGGAAATAATAGACAGGGTATATCCCTCGATATTTGTGAGGCTAGCCATTTAAAATATGCACATCTATCTATCTATCTATCATTACCTAGCTAGCTACCTCTAGCTACAGTCAGAAGAAGAAAATTCAATCCATAAAGTGTAAAGTATTAACAAAACTCTTTCTTTTTAAATTTTATTATACAATTTTTAAATATTTCCTAAAACTCAAGTTGCTTCTTTTTTTGTTGTATCGTGGAAATAAATTTAAGTCACCAATCCCAAACTAACAGGGGAAAATATACACGAGGGTGCCGATAAGCCACCAATGGTTCAAAAAACTATAAAAATTAAAATAAACTTACTATGTGGTAGCGAAGTTCTTAAAAGAATTGTTTCTGATGGTTTTTGATAAGATTTACTTTATAAATAACTTATATATAAACTTTATTAACTCCTTTCTCTTCAAGCGCCTTCTTGCAACTGTCGTCTGCATGATGGTATGTTACAAGAAATTGCATTTCGGGAATGCTCCGGGCGATTTCGGAGGACAACCGCCAATTTTATTCACAAAGTCGCCCGAACTCGCCCTTGTATATGCGTGCGTTTGCGACTTATCAGCACCCTCTTAAATATACCTCTTCATTCTTTAAGGTATTTGCTCATTTGTGGTTAAAAACTTTTGTACTGTTGCTACTAGCGTCTTTTTACTGATATATGTTCTAAATCTGAACTATTTTATCAAACGGTGCCTTTACCTGGAAGTTCTACTTTGTTTACCTACTTTCGCATGTTGTTAAATTCTTCAACACTCGAACCTTGCAATAATTTTTTCAAGAAGTGAGCTATGTACGACGTGTGAAGTCACGAATGACCAAGTGGACTTTTGTTCGATAATGGTGGCGACCGTTAATGTAATTATTGTTTTTGGGAGATTAAGTTTGGACACATATAAAAATATTTAAAAAAGATAAAAAATATTCAGGGCTTCATCATTTTCTTTACAACCCTATGTTTTTGCATTGTGTTTCATGAGCTTACAATAATGTGGTATAGCTAAGTTATGATACGTAAAAACTACTCTTGAATGACCCTTTAAGAATGTGAAACCACATAATAGACCTTAATCAAATTTCGTGTTTTTCGTAACTTTTGTGTTCAGTATGTTAGATTAGTGTGCGTGTCAACTGGCCAAAAAAGCCATAAGTATGAGGGCAAGCTTGGGCAAATTTTTAAATACAATTTGTACTTTCCAAATGAAAAACAGTGCTTTCAATTCTGTTGTCTTGGCCACAAAAAGTAGTGATCTATATTTTATGTGGTTAGCCTCATTAATTCCAATAAATTTACCCTGTCAATTTTTTTCCAGGAGGTACAGCATAGACGGTTCTAGAGTGTTAAAAAGCTTCCACTTGAGCTACAGAAACCTTTTAAATTTCTGTTCAATAAGCAACAACTGTTACGTGGGATTGAACCCATATGAATAGGAAGTGAACGCTCTACCGACTGAACTACCAATCCCCAAAAGAAGACAACCCTCAAAATGACTTTATTAATTATATCAAGCATATTGTATCTAGTAAACACTTTTTGAGCACTCTGTCCCAAAAAATGATATATATTTGTAGTTTAGAAATTTAGCTCTAAATATCGTCCCTCAAAGGCACTGGATTTTAATGTATTTAGAGACTTTGCTATATATATAATATAATATACTATATAAAAATGTTTTCTGTTTCTTTTTAGATTGCGTACAATTAGAGCGAGCAGAGATGTTATCTTTCAATACGTGAGATAAAAAGAAGAAAGCGAAACCTCACACCGCGTTGTTATTGTTTTTCTGTCAAAAATTTGAAGCTGTTTTATAAATCTTGATAAAGTTAATAAATTGTTTTCGTTTCTGTAGATTGTTTGTTTTTGTTTATTGTTTCCCGTGAGTTTTCGAAACTTATTGCAGCAGATACCGTGGCTTCAAGAAATCGGTTTTCATAACTAGTGCCGTTATTTTTACGTGAAAAAAAACAACCCACAAGCTGCTTCGTTCGCCTTCTCATCTCCGAAATCGTTAACGCGAAAGTCTCTATTATTATCTGCGTTCCGAGTATTATTTTCCGGTTGAAATAGTGTTCCTTACGACGCGCATCCCCTTAATTCGTGACATTTCGGCACACTACGGATTGCACAACTCGATGTATTGCATTTCTTTCAGAATAAAGGTTTTAACTTTATAAAAGTATAACTTTGCATGGATTTTTGGCGCTAAAAGCTTCATCAATGTTGGATTTACGTCGGCCAACACTGACAATATTGTGATTATTATCAATATTTAATTTTATAATTCTGTGGAAAGAGGTTTTACGAAATTTCTCAGTAATCGTTTTTGTTTAGTTTCGCGCGATCTAAATTTTTCGTACCTTCTGAAAAGAAATATTCCGCATATATATATTGTATTTTTGCCAAAAAATCACTACTTTTGCGCAACGAGTTGTTGTTGATCCGCGGTGAGTTTATTTTACAACCTCGTCCCCAGGGTTTTCTACGTCTATGATATTCAGTTTTGGTGTATTCCCAGATATCAGCTGCAGTAAGATGTTAGCACCTCGCCGTATTATATCAAAGAGAAACAAAAAACACTAGGGACAACTATTGGCTAGTTTCAATTTTGCTTGCAACTTGCGTAATGCTTCGCAACCTTTTTTTTAATTTCTAGTTGTAATAAGTACCAAATTTTTGCGAAGCAATGGAGCTTCGCGAGCGAAGCGAAATTGTGGAGCACGTTTGATACGCGTTGAGTATACCAAGGAACTGAAAAATTTCTACACCCCCCCTACCAAACCTCCGACGCCGAGTAAGAAAAAAAATCATCAAAGATAGAGCAAAAGGAAAACGGTTACCGTGAAAAAAAGTGTGGTATATTTCACAGACTTGAAATATGCTTTATTTCCTCGTATTTAAATTAATTATAATACAAACAACTTTTCACTTAATTTGAAATTGTGCTTTCAATGTTATTTTAAATGTATTTTAATTAAAAATAATAGTTTTAAAACTGTTCTTGTCTTCTAAAATAATCTAATGCAAGTCCTGTTTCTGCTTGTCTTGACTCTGTATTTTTAGTTATTTTTGTTTCTCGAGATTTGAGTTGGATTATGGCGGACTGACGTCCCGTCTCCCTGTTCATTTTAACATAAAGGGATTAGTCTACAGAAGCAAATGACTTTAAAGTCATTTGCCTCGCCTAAGATAAATAAAACACTGTTTTTACAAATCGAAAGGGCATAGAAGAAGAAGAAGAATTGCGTAAATCTCCTGTACCTTTTTCTGAAGGAAGATTGAAGTAATTTAAACAATTATATGCTTTTCTCAAGTTCACGTGCAGGGTCAACAAGGTAAGGTTTACACGACACATGAGGTAGCTAGCTAGCTAGGCTAGCTAGCTATAACTATATATTTTGTAAGCTGCGCGATCTAATATAGTTTCCAAATTTTATTGTACATATATATAAGGTAATTAGGCATATAAGCTAGTAGGGCAGACATATTTTTTATTTATTAAGTAAAAACATGTTAGCTACGGTAATTAAAAAAATATCCAGTTTTGTTACGAAACCGCCATCAAGGCATTTTGCTTTACAAATGAGTCATGCTTTTGCCCTCCTGAGAAAAAGGTTAAAAGATGTGCGAATCAGTCAGACGAGGGTGCCGACTCGCCAGAAACGCCGCAAAAACCAGGGGGCTATCGGACGACTTCCGGAATTTTAAAAAAAACTTAAAATTTCGCCCGGTGAAACCCGAATCAACCCGAAACAACATTTTTTAAAACATTTATTACCATGTATAATTTATTCTTGTAATGTCGAGGAGTGGTAGTGGAAGAGTTCTGAAAAGAACTGTTTTTTATATCATTTATTCGATAAATAGCCGTAATAAAATTCCACAAATAATAAACTGAGAGTACAACGACAAAATAGCACCTTCCTTCTTCTCGACAAAATTTAAATGAGAGTGCGTTGCATTTCGGGCACAATTCAGTCGGTTTCGAACGGGCCCACGCTTTTCCAGGCAGTTACAGACGAAAACCTTGAAAAAATCACCCATCGCCGCCCTCACATATACGGCACTTTCGGTGAGTCAGCACCCTCTTACGGTCAGTTAAACAGAGCTCTAAGGGAGCCAAAGCTGCATCTGTCCTTTAAAATTTGTGTGTGTTTTCGGAACTGTTTGGCACTTTGGAATTTTCTCAGTAATATTAGGCCAAGGAAAATTACATCGCAGTTTCTGTTTAAGCACCATATGAAAAGTTTGTTATTTTTAAAATTATGCAAAATTATATGTAAAAATTTTCATTTTATTTACTATAAGGCAGTCATTTTCATCATTTCCTTTTCCTAACCGCAGAATCCTCTTTTTATCCAAGGTGCTATTCTATAATGAAAGACGTGTTTCGGCATAGTATTCAAAATGGTCTGATTGCAAAATATGCGTTACCTGGTTTGCCTTACCAAAGAAGTGAATTAAGCCCTAGGATGAAGTTGAGGACTTGTAATGTTTTTGTATTTGTGTACTTAGTCTTATGGAGCTTTTAAAATTTTTTGTTGTACCTTATTCAAGGTAACTCGATTATGCAAGACATGTAAAATTTCCCCTGGCTGATTGCATAAATGTTGGTTGGAAAAATAACATATAATATAATGACATTTTCCTGCATGTGTTTTTTATTGTGTCTAGGACTAGAAACTGTGATTTAATTTCTCTTGGTCTTGCCTCAATACTTTTAAAAATAGTTTTGGAAAGATCTGTTGGTATGGTTGGAACTTTTCATTTAACCCTATTCGGTCCGGGGTTTTTCGAACATATTATGACCGGGGGGGGGGCGGAATCCGCCCCCCCTCAATAACTTTTCATAGGGTTGTGCAAATTGAATCAAACTTGGCACACTTATAGTACGTCATAAAAGGAACAAAATGGCAGCAATAAATTTTTGCTTGCGTCAGCACATTTTCTGTGACGTCATCAGAAGCTTCAAATTTGTTAAAAATGACACTATCTGCTTAAAATTTAATTACTTTTGTTCCAGATCGAATTTTTGCATTCTGTTTGAAGTTTCTGAAAGCTAAATAAAAGTTATTTAACATATTTTCCGGTTTTTACGTGTATCGCATAAAAAATTGCCAAAAGTTGCCCGAAAATCCGGTTTTTTCCGATTTTCGGGTAAAATCCGACAAAATCGGGAAATCGGATTAATCACGTGTCCAAATTATGCAAAATGATTCTTCTCAATAAAACAAAGTTGTGTTGCAAGTTTCAAGTTCTAAGGATAATCCTAACAGGAGTTATTAAATTTTACCCATTATAAGGATTTCATAGAGATTTTTAGGGGTAGTTTCGAGTAATGGCCAATATCAAAGCCTCTGAAAGGTATGGGACCTAAAAATTTGGCATGCAGGTGTCTAATAGATAAATATTGAAAGTCAATAAGTTTCATAGCCATATAACATAGCAATAAGGAGTTATTTATAAAAAACCGTCAGGGGGGGCGGAATCCGCCCCCCCCCGGACCGAATAGGGTTAAAGATTAGTAAAATTGCATAATTTTTTATTTTTTATTTTTTACTCGCCGATGGACTGAGCAACCCTTTATTTGGTGCCTAAATGACTCTAACATAAGATATTTTTCATGTAAAAGTAAAAATAAGATGATTTGATTGTTATGAATTTGTCAACTGGCCAAAAAAGCCATAAGTATGTGGGCAAGCTTAGGCAAATTTTTAAATACAGTTTGTACTTTCAAAATGAAAAACTGCTTTCAATTCTGTCGTCTTAGCCACAAAAAGTAATGATCTATATTTTATGTGGTTAGCCTCATTAATTCCAATAAATTTACCCTGTCAATTTTTTTCCAGGAGGGACAACAAACGCAGTTCTGGAGTTTTAAAAAAGCTTCCATTTGAGCTACAGAAACCTTTTAAATTTCTGTTCAATAAGCAACAACTGTTATGTGGGATTGAACCCATATGAATATGAAGTTAACTCTCTGCCGACTGAACTACCAATCCCCGGAAGAAGGCAACCCTCAAAGTAAACAGAGTTGCATGACTTTATTAATTATATCAAGCATATTGTATGTAATAAACACTTTTGTGCTAACTCTGTGTCAACAAATGATATATATTCGTAGTTTGGAAATTCAGCTCTAAATATCGTCTCTCAAAGGCACTGGATTTTAATGTATTTAGAACTTTACTATATAAAAATGTTTTCCTTTTCTCTTTAGATTGCGTACAATGAGAGCGAGAGATGTTATCTTTTAATACGTGTGATAAAAAGAAGAAAGGGAAACCTCACACCGCGTTGTTATTGTTTTTTTGTCAAAAATGTGAAGCTGTTTTATAAATCTTGATAAAGTTAATAAATTGTTTCGTTTCTGTAGATTGTTTGTTTTTGTTTATTGTTTCACATGACTTTTTGAAATTCATTGCAGCAGATTCCGTGGCTTCAAGAAATTGATTTTCATAACTAGTGCCGGTATTTTTACATAAAAAAAAATAATACCACAAGCTGCTTCGTTCGTCTTCTCATCTCCGAAACCGTTAACGCGAAAGTCTCTATTATTATCTGCGTTCCGAGTATTATTTTCCGGTTGAAAGAGTGTACCTTACTACGCGCATCCCCTTATTCGTGACATTTTCGCACACTACGGGTTGTACAATTCAATGTATTGCATATCTTTCAGAATAAGGTTTTTAACTTTATAAAAGTATAACTTTGCATGGATTATTGGCGCTAAAAGCTTCATCAATGTTGGATTTACGTCGGCCAACACTGACAATATTGTGACTATTATCGATTTTTAATTTTATAATTCTGTGGAAAGAGGTTTTACGACATTTCTCAGTAATCGTTTTTGTTGAGTTTCGCACGATCTAATTTTCTCGCACCTGAAAGGAAATATTCCACATATATTGTATTTTCGCCAAAAAATCACTACTTTTGCGCAACGAGTTGTTGTTCCGCGATGAGTTCATTTCACAACCTCGTCCTCAGGGTTTTCTATGTCTATGATATTCAGCTTTGTTGTATTCCCAGATATCAGCTGCAGTAAGATGTTAGCGCCTCGCCGTATTATATCAAAGAGAAACAAAAAGCACTACTATTGGCTGGTTTCAATTTTGCTTGCAACGTGCGTAATGCTTCGCAACCTTTTTTTTTAATTTCTAGTATGTGTGCATTTCTTGCGCTTATGAGTGTAACCAAAGTGCCCTGTACGTAAATCCTAAAAATTTATGTCATTGGCTCACTCTTTCAAAGGACACCACGTAACAAAGAAACCGTGCTTTGTTATTTTCCGTAACCTACACCGAGATTTGGTTGTGATATATATCAGAATTAATTATCTTTAAAAATAGGCCGTCTTGTTTTATTAGTATTCTTAATTTGTACTTGTGAAAAAATCACAACTAAGCGTGTTTTAATTGTCTAGTTAGACTTCACTCGAAGCTGATTTGTTGCGTATTCGATGTTTAGTTTGTCTTTAAATTTAAGTTTCGCATTGTTTATAAGTTGTTGCGTATTAAAAAGCGTGTATTCGATAAGATCATTGAAAGGGAAATCTGCAAAATATATCATGTTTTGATACGCAACTGTTAAAAAGTCGAACTTCGCGAAAACAAGAATCTTATACAAACTTCATCAAAAGCCTATTTCGTGATTATGCAGAAAAATCAACGAGAAAAAGCGAAAATTTCTGACGCCAAAAAAGTTTAAATAGAAATAAACAGAGTGCATAATGGTTGCATATGATCTTATTTTTCTTTGAAAATATTTCACAATATGAAAAACAGCTGTCTGCTGGAAGTTGTGTGCAACTTAAAAAAAGTCACCAGGAGTGACCAAATTTTGGCTTAATGGCGCTGAAAAAGAAACTAACTATACAAACGTTGGCTATTGTTTTAGCGCGCATTAAGAACCCGAATATTTCAGAATACAAACGTTGGTTATGTTTTTAGCGCGCATTAAGAACCCGAATATTTGAGGATACAAACGATGGTTATTTTTTAGCGCGCATTAAGAACCCGAATATTTGAGGATACAAACGATGGCTATTTTATTAGCGCGCTTTAAGAACCCGAATATTTGAGGATACAAACGATGGTTATTTTTTTAGCGCGCATTAACAACCCGAATATTTGAGGATACAAACGATGGTTAATTTTTTAGCGCGCATTAAGAACCCGAATATTTGAGGATACAAACGATGGTTAATTTTTAGCGCCCATTAAGAACCCGAATATTTGAGGATACAAACGATGGCTATTTTATTAGCGCGCTTTAAGAACCCGAATATTTGAGGATACAAACGATGGTTATTTTTTTAGCGCGCATTAAGAACCCGAATATTTGAGGATACAAACGATGGTTATTTTTTTAGCGCGCATTAAGAACCCGAATATTTGAGGATACAAACGATGGTTATTTTTTTAGCGCGCATTAAGAACCCGAATGCTTGAGGATACAAACGATGGTTATTTTTTAGCGCGCATTAAGAACCCGAATGCTTGAGGATACAAACGATGGTTATTTTTTAGCGCGCATTAAGAACCCGAATGCTTGAGGATACAAACGATGGTTATTTTTTAGCGCGCATTAAGAACCCGAATGCTTGAGGATACAAACGATGGTTATTTTTTAGCGCGCATTAAGAACCCGAATTCTTGAGGATACAAACGATGGTTATTTTTTAGCGCGCATTAAGAACCCGAATGCTTGAGGATACAAACGATGGTTATTTTTTAGCGCGCATTAAGAACCCGAATGCTTGAGGATACAAACGATGGTTATTTTTTAGCGCGCATTAAGAACCCGAATGCTTGAGGATACAAACAATGGTTATTTTTTAGCGCGCATTAACAACCCGAATTTTGAGGATACAAACGATGGTTATTTTTTTAGCGCGCATTAACAACCCGAATATTTGAGGATACAAACGATGGTTAATTTTTTAGCGCGCATTAAGAACCCGAATATTTGAGGATACAAACGATGGTTAATTTTTTAGCGCGCATTAAGAACCCGAATATTTGAGGATACAAACGATGGTTATTTTTTAGCGCCCATTAAGAACCCGAATGCTTGAGGATACAAACGATGGTTATTTTTTTAGCGCGCATTAACAACCCGAATATTTGAGGATACAAACGATGGTTAATTTTTTAGCGCGCATTAAGAACCCGAATATTTGAGGATACAAACGATGGTTATTTTTTAGCGCCCATTAAGAACCCGAATATTTGAGGATACAAACGATGGTTATTTTTTAGCGCGCATTAAGAACCCGAATATTTGAGGATACAAACGTTGGTTATTTTTTTAGCGCGCATTAAGAACCTGAATATTTGAGGATACAAACGATGGCTATTTTTTAGCGCGCATTAAGAACCTGAATATTTGAGGATACAAACGATGGTTATTTTTTTAGCGCGCATTAAGAACCTGAATAGTTGAGGATACAAACGATGGTTATTTTTTTTAGCGCGCATTAAGAACCCGAATGCTTGAGGATACAAACGATGGTTATTTTTTAGCGCGCATTAAGAACCCGAATATTTGAGGATACAAACGATGGTTATTTTTTAGCGCGCATTAAGAACCCGAATATTTGAGAATACAAACGATGGTTATTTTTTAGCGCGCATTAAGAACCCGAATGCTTGAGGATACAAACGATGGTTATTTTTTAGCGCGCATTAAGAACCCGAATATTTGAGGATACAAACGATGGTTATTTTTTAGCGCGCATTAAGAACCCGAATATTTGAGAATACAAACGATGGTTATTTTTTAGCGCGCATTAAGAACCCGAATGCTTGAGGATACAAACGATGGTTATTTTTTAGCGCGCATTAAGAACCCGAATGCTTGAGGATACAACACGTATCTCCAACATTGTTCGGCGAAGGGTGACTGCTTGCAAATTTTACCCGGGTTTATCTCGGGTTGGAGTCAGAAAAAGTAAAATATGGCCTAAGGATCTTAAGTTCGGAGTCCGCTATGAATATGGCAGAAACACAATTTGGAATATATGTATCTAATATGGAAAAAGTGGACTTCAAATTGCTTCCCTTTGCTTCAAAATATTTTCCCTTCACATCTGCATTGTTACGGTATATACGGTGTTGTGTATTTCATTTGACATATAAATACAAACAAGTTAAAATTTCTTACTTCTTATGTTGAAATGATCTCTATTAAAATAATTTATCTTTTATCAAGGTTATACAATATATACATCTAACTATATGTGTTTTCTAACGTTCATCATATAAAACATTAAAGTTTATGTACATCCTTTGTCAATATGTCATCCAGCTATCGCTAGCTGTTGTTCCAAAGCATGGAAAATATTAAGCACGTTAAAGTATAGGATATAGAGGTAAAATTCGTCGAAGCCGAAGAATAATAAACTATGGGGTTGTTTTTGTGTTTCTTTCTTTCTTTTGTTTTGATCTTCGAAACGGTTGGTTTGCTCATCTCAAACGGTCGACATTTGTAGCAATGTATTGAACAGCAACTCGGATTGCATGATGGGTCATCTTCTGCTTGATCAATATATGATCCTTTGCGGCCATCGCTTTCATACCATTCTGCTAATGCGCCGTAAGCCGATTGACCTAAATACATCGTTTAATTATCAATTTTTTAACGTTTAAAATGTTTCAGCCAAGCGTAAATGATATTGTGATCTTTTGCACATGACTTATCTACATCAAACTATCGCAAAACCAGGAAAAAACATTTAACGCCTTGCAAAGAAAAATTAGGGGCCACTTGCTTTGCAAAAGTTTTTCCCCTAAAGTAGACTAACTGTTAGCGTCTCGAAATGCCACGGCGGTTTAGAGCAAAATATGATTTCGCCAGTCATTTTCCGCCCAACGAACAAAATACGGCAATCATTGTGGAGAGTATTCATTAGTCGGTAAAAATCCACAGGTTCGCTCGTTGTAAAAGATTTCGTGCGTGGTTTACCACCACCCGGTTTTGGCCTACAAACAGAGAGGCATTATTATAGAGCCACACTTACCATCAATAACATAAGTTCTTTCTTTCGGAGTTCCGCATAAGATGCCATCGATACAACTTTCAAAGAACGTGTGAGCATGGCAAGCTGGTGAAAATACTCCATTGCTTTTGTTTAAAAGAACCTACAAAACAGAGAGATAGATTAGAGCAGTCTGCTGGCAAAATATGACTTTAAAGCGATGAAACTGGTATCTAGTTACGAACCCTGTGTAGCGATCTGCGTGTGTTGTTACCAAACTTTGACACGAAATTTCGCTCAGCTTTCGTAAGTGGCGGTGAGTTGACAGGCTGGTATTCCATACTAACCATCTGCGTCATTTGGTAAGCATCCCAAAAGTTTGATAGTACGAAGATTGGCGTCTTTAAATAAGTTATAGCTGAAAACATAAACACAGGATTGTGACATATTGTGAGGCGATTTTTACCTGATTTTACTTTAGCCAGTTCTATTTTCAGTGCATTTTGCGTAGATTCAATTTTGCGTGTTCTATTTTCAGTGTAAACTTGATTGAGTATATATATGTGAAAACAGAAAACAATGTAAGTTCGGCTAACAACTTGGATACATGAGCGGTGGATGAACTTACCTAACTCTCCATACAAACACGCAGCTGCTTTGGGCATTTGTTTACGACAGGATTCATCAACAAAACCATCCCAGTTCTTCTCGAACACCTAATGTTTTTAAAAACACATTATAAGAACGCTCATTGTCAATAGACCTTGTCTGTTTGCTGACTATAGAACGCCGACAACATGTTAAAAAGTTTTTGATAATGCGTTAAATTCAAATCAAAACAATAATCAAGGCAAGCTAGGCTTCAAAAATTCCGTGTTTCTCTGACGTTAACAGAGTCACACTTAAATTACGGAAGTTACTTATTTCCAAATTTTTTACCAAAGAAGAAGTGTATCATAAATTTTATTTATTTCAACTATCATGATATTATGTGCAAGACGAATCAAAGATTCTGATTGACTGACGGAATAAACCACTCAGTTGAAAGCATAGCTTTGCCCATGCCCATTGTAACAGAGAGGCCATGCAAAATGCCCTGAAATCGTTCTTGAAATTCCTATGTTAATAACATGCAAATTTCACTCGCTCGCTCTAGCTTTGTGACAGGAGACGTGGTTGCAAAGGGCAGAAGACAAAAATAAGGGGAATGTACATTTGCATTTTGCATTTAATTTACACCAAGAATTGCCTTCACACTGTCTCAAGCCTAAATATGTTCAATTTTTTAAAGCTCTTGTTAAGGGAAGGGCTGATATAGCTGTCCTTCATACTGGTTATAAAAAGTATGCTGACATTAGGTCACAAAAAAGTACAATGAATATCGACATCTTTAAATGGAGAAGATCAAATACCAACCGCGCTTAATTGTCGAGGGGAGGGGGAGGGGCGTGACGCGTCGAATTACCTATGGGGAGATGTACCTCAAAATAGAAAGGGGGCATTTTTAGGTCATATAAGAGGGCAAAAATTATGACCCGCCCCAAAAATTAAGCACGGCAGAAAATGAATGTTCTACATTTCTAACTTAAATATATGTACTCACATTTGTTAAAGTATTGAAGAATTTGGGAAGCCCTGACTCCATCAGACCATTTGTTTTTTGATTTTCACCGAAGTTTGGGAAAAGTGTGAACCAACCGCCATCATTATAACCTTTCACCTTTAAAAAAACGAAGCACTTGTTTAAATTTCATAAATAGTTGTAACAGTTCATACTAAAATGTATTTTAAGCTGCTCAGAATCTACCGGAAAAAGTATCCGCATACGATATGTATGATTTTAGGGATGAAGTACTCAGATGTCCGAGGTACCCCCGGACCGTATTTTTCTCATCATAAAAGCTCTACAATATTTATTATATCCGTACAAGTAAATTAAATTATAGAAAATAATCCTTTTTTTTCTCCGGAAGAGTATACAAACTATATTTCTCCAAAAAGTTAGCTAAAGTTAGCTAAATTTGCAGTACTTTGGCTTACCTGAGCCGGAAAAGTAAGTTCCTGTACATGGTCAAGGTTTGCTATCACACCGACACCTCCAGCTGACGTTCCGCCAAAAAGTATCTAAAAAACACGTAAATATGTTCTGCTATAATGCATAGTAAATGCATTGAATGTTTAGGACCGACCGATTTTCAGACTGGATAAAACGCTATACAAACTCTGGAGTTTAACTGTACTAGAATAAAGAAAATAGTGCTTTGGAAGCTATGAACTATTCTAAACGAGGGAGTCATGGCCAAAACGCTGCTGTCCTTACCACCATAGATAGTTAAGAACGATGAGTCAAGTATGTGAGGCCATTGTGGCGCAGTTTAGTGGTCCGAATATTTACGAAAGCTCATTTTCGGCTAAACAGTATGTCAAAATAAATTGTATTAACTACCTTTGTTCTTTTCCTGTTAATTTTATATTTTTTGATCAAATCTTTGATGACAGCTACAACAATGTAATGACCGAGCATTGGCATGCGGTATGGATGATTGGCTTTTAATTGACGCCCAACGAACACATCACCACTGAAAGAAATAAGATCATGAAAATAACTGTGCTGCTGATGAGTTTTTAGAGGAAGAAAGTCGAAGGTGCTACCAACTATTGTTTTCGCGCCTACAGTTCTTCATGCCACCCTTGGTACCACACTAGTGTTTTAGTGAAAAGGGTTCTGGGCGAAAGTAAGAATCTGGGGAGGAAGTTCTAAATCCAAGTTATCGTCAAAATTT
Organism: Hydractinia echinata; assembly: GCA_030067915.1. NCBI lineage: Eukaryota > Metazoa > Cnidaria > Hydrozoa > Anthoathecata > Hydractiniidae > Hydractinia > Hydractinia echinata. The sequence goes on from JASGCC010000010.1 coordinate 525,900, forward strand.
CTTAGAAAGGCGAATGTTTTTTCTTAAGATTTAAATAAAGATTTAAATAAAGAATTAATTTTTTTATCTATACGAACCTACAATATGGAATTAAAACTTTGTTCCATTGATGAAACGTTGGATTAATTTTGGGATCGTTTGATAACATGCATTCACCGGTGATTTTTGAATCCAGTGGAATAGACGAACCAAGTGGGCCATTTGCTCTATCGCTGCATTCGTCGAACGTTATACACCCTCCTCCGCTCTGAAGATGTATCACCCAGTCCTTCGAGTGTGCGTGATGACTTATATAGTATTTAGCATCTGAACCATCTAAAAAGCAAAGAAGATATCTTCTAGGTGTGCAATGTAGACATTTTTACATTTCACAAGATTCATGAGTACTGAAGCTCTTCCCTGACAACCCGGTAAAAAATAAATAAAGACCTGTGAACGAAATTAAAGTTAAAAATGTAAAATTTTGAATTGGAAATGACATAGGTATACATATGTTCTGATTGGTTTGATTATCTAACGGTGCTTCGTATACGGAGTAGTGCGCATGCCTAAACGCGAAATAACAAGCAAACGGGATATTAAATCCATGTATTGCTGACAAGATGTTCCCTTTTTAATACGCTGAAATTTATTATTGGAAATAATCGCTGACGTTATTTTTTTTTTAAAAAAGTGTAGTATCCATTATAAAGAAAACGTCCGCTAAAGCAAAATGTTACCATTATTAGTTTCGTAAATACAGTTTCCCTGTGATTCTGTTCCGAGAAATTCTGTCCTCTTTTACGTCATTTATTTGCATGTCCGCTATTAAAAGATGGCTTTTGTGAGTGTACAAGCGAAAACATGATGATTTACGTGAGAAACGTGGCGAAAATATGACTTCAGCTTTCAAAGAATTTTTCTTTTAATCGTTTAATAGGGAGACAACAAATCCATCAAAAGAAAGTAAGAAACTTCTAAACGCTTTATAATGTCTGCTAATGGCTATAAGAATATTTGAAATGACGTCTTTTGGTCGCGCTCACATAACAACGAAGTTAAGCTTCAACGCCTAATCATCAATAATGACAAAAATGAAGACATGTTACACGAAAGAAGGAAAACCAGAAAAATTTCAAGAATGTATTAACGAAATCAACTTTGTAATTATATGCGCCACACCGCTGTGCTACAAACACGATCAAATTCCTTTTGTGGTTTTTTTAAGTACCAATATCCAGGCTATTAAGGGCAACAAACGTGTTGAGGTCGATTATCATGTATTTTTAACGTTTTTTTTTAAATCATATCATTTTAAAAGTGGGTGTAACGCAACCCACTCAATTTAATGACTCCTGATTTCTATACATTCGTTTTTTTTATGCGTATTGATGCGAAGGAAAAACCAATAACAGTTGATTGGCATACTTCCCCGAATAAGTTTTGCGGAAGCTCTATATCTCAAACACTTTTTTATTTCTTTTGGGAAAATTACATTTTAAAGGTTGAAAAGGTAGTTAAAAATTAGGCAGGAGCCCAGCGTCATTTTTCTTACCATTGGAAAATCGAAAGTTTCTAAATATGCTTATTGGTTGATTCTTAATTCGAGGTTTGCTCTCACATTTGTTTGCGTCTAAACTTTGGCATAAAAGAAGCTCAAATTTGATATCCACAAAGAAGGATTAGTTAACTAAGTTTTAATAAACCTGTCTCATTAAAAGAAATTAAAAGGAAAGTGACTTTTAGATACAAAGGACTATCTACCTCGAAAAAATATAGTTTTTATATAAATATAGCTAGTTTTTCTCTAATAAAATACTTTCTGTATCTCGATTTTTTTCTGTCTGAAAAATTTTTTCTGGTTCCTTGAAAGTTCAAGATAGAGAGAGAAAAAGCCATAAAGTGAGGTTGGAATAAGAAGCAATTTTTATCAAAATTGACTTAAAATCCAATCTCGTCCCCAGGGTTTGTTGCTGATATCAACCGTAGTGCTTACTTAAACGCTTCATAGTTAAAAAGACAAGAAGGCCTGGGCACGAGGTTAAATGAAAATAAAAATGGATAAACTATGTGCAGGGTTCTATAAAACTAAATTGATTAAGTAATTATCTTGTGTCATTGAGCAACTTCGTCACCTGTTTTCTTTGATATTTTTCTTTGGAAAACCTTTAATAAAATATGGTACAAAGTAATGTTTGAGAAAAACGAAAGCGTACTAATAAACTGTCTTAAACATTTTCGTTCTGTTCCAAGAACGTTGACAACAAATTATGATGAGTTATTTCAGAACCTCAGAACTCTTTAGTTTTCGGTAAGTACACCAGATAATGTTGCTTTATTGTGCAATAACTTTAAATTGTTTTTTTTTTAAAGTATGGTTAGTTTTCCCGTGGAGCTCTTAATCCGTAATTAAATTATATAACACACTCTTTTAATTCCAATCATTATTCAAAGTTGATCACAGAAAAAACAAACTTCAAGCATATATCACAATGTTTTTCAACGGATCGGAATGGATTCAAAAGTTTATCTTCTCGCGAATTGCACAATCTTTCTCTATAATATAGCCGTATTCTTTCGGTTTGTCTGTGAGACAAAATGGTAGATGCAAGTAGCGATAATCAAATTCCTGATTTTTGCACAGGCTAGCGACTAAAACTTTTACGAGCGAAACGTTTTAAAATTCAATTACATAAACTTTGAAAAATCAATAAAAAAACGATATTTTTTGCAAGAATTAAATTTCTCTAACTTTTGCGAAATCCCTCTTTCGATTCTCTAATTTGCGGAAGTTTTTTTTTAGAAAAGTTTCTACTGTTAAAGTATATCTTTAAAGAAGATGGAAATCGTATAATTGCATTTTTGTTCTGATTGGTTAACGGACAATAATTTGTAGCCAATCTGTAACATTCCCCTAATTTTCTGGCTAATGAATCTATGCTAGATATAGGCTTCCATCACCAATCTCCAATAATTACCTAATTTTGCACATGCGATCGTCCGATAATTATTTTGAAAGCCAAACATATTAATTCTGACACTATAATAAGTAATCAGATCCACAGTTTAATTTTTTCAAAGATATCAACCGTTTCAAAGAGGTTACACAAATAATTTCCTACATGTACTTCCCAGCAAACTGTCGCAAACTTCTCGAAAAAATATTTTTGTTTTGTCATGTCGATCCCATGAAATAGATTTATTACTCGTTGTTTTAACTATTTTATTATCATCTTTGTAACAGAAATTAAAAGAAAAATGAATAAAGAAAATGGGGTGTGTCTTTTTTATTGACACTAAAAAAACTTACCCATGCAGGTTGCGTTTCTTCTTCTTGCATCATGTATTCTCTTCAAATGTAAATTGTCGCGGTATTTGTGTGCGTGTAAACTTAACCTTCGTAGAAAGCGTGTTTGGATACCAATAACATCATTATTATAATATTCATAGCTCTTCTGCTCAGTGTAAACCACACTTAATACAATCAACAAGAAATCGTAGGCTAACATGCTTCGATCGATTAAGTCTTGTATTCCGTTCTGTACCTTTATGAACGTTTTATGGCTGTGTTTACACTGCTAATAATTTATAGGCTAAACGTCATTGATGCTTCTACTTTCAGTTTTATTCACAACTAAATGAAATGTTATACATATTTTCTTTAGGGCTATAATCACACTGTGTCAAAACAGGTTAGCGCAGAGCTTTGTTATTCTACCAACTGTTTGGTTCTAGTTACACTGCATCAAAATAAGAACAAGTTAATTAAAATTTTACTTGCACAAATATCCAACTGTTACGAACAGAAAAACCCCGAACACAACAATAACAATAAAATGAACAAATAATAAACATTTCCCGTGAATATTAATCAGTTATTTGAGGGGAACAGAGAAAAAAAGGAGCGCGGATTCTTCCAAGAACCTTTTTAGCACATCGACAGAGTCTTACAAAATTTTCAACGCTTCGCTGTCATAATTTAACCGTCATAAACCTGTTCTATTTATCGTGTTAAAAAAAAGCTAAACCAGCGCCAAGACATCATCAACAAATTTATGATACCAGCTTATAGAAGATGATTGAATATGTTCTGGCGACACATAAAAAACTAAATCATTCATAAAAAACATCGACAATTGTTTGCAAGACCTACTTATAAATCTCTTACAAAAATGTTTCAGTGGCAAGGAGTTCTCCATTTGTCAAAAAAGATATGATACAGAAAAAATGATAGTATAAATACAGCATCAAAATTTGTGAACAATGAAAAAATAAAAAACCCGCGGGCTTTTGTAATTGTGCAACTTACGCTAAAAATAGTCGGTGTTGTCATTTGATTAAACATTCAAACCTTGTTTTTTTTAAACCAAAAGTCATCATCTCTTGTCACGACCTGTTTTTTATCCAATCATTAACCGGACGAAAAAGAAAGTGAATAAGATGAAAAAAAGCAAATGATGTCTTTTGAGGCTGAAACAACAAAAACAACAACAAAAACCAACAAGACATCAACACATCACATTCAACATTAACTTCATGTTCTCTTCTTTGACTTCTTCGACATTTATAACAACCTCCGATTTAGCTACATCGGGACTCTTTTTAATGATGGCGGAAACATAATGAGTTTATTCGTTGTAACATCACCTTCATTAATGAGGGTAATTAGTGTATGTTTCTGCTTCAAATGATGATAAATATATTTACGTAAGTGTGAACAGACATGGCTAACAAACTTGTTTTGTTAAATATGCATGCGCCGTAAACCTTTGTATTAAAAAATACCCATATTCTGTGTGTGTGCGACAAAAAAAGTCGTACTACGGAAACACGAAATACCAAATGCGACATATTTTTATTCACTTTTTGTTGCTCAATTTTAAGGACTTGTGAACCCGTGGATTCTTTCATGGGTTAACGACTAGTCTATATTGTAGTACCCGACTTTCTGTCAGTGGGCCAAAGATACATAACTGGATTGATTATGCACAAGCTTTGTGTATGTATATAGAGATACGGACCATTGCTAGGACATACATTATTAAGCTTTTACTTATCTGTCGATTCTTTATTTTAAATAGTTTTTATTATGTTTAGTCACATGGTATGCTGTATCAATTTTTGTATGCTGTGCCAATCTGCGAGCGCCTTTTTAACTCGTAAGACAAAAGGCGAAAAGGTTGTCTAACGAACAACTAAATTTTACATTTCTCTAACTTTTAAATTAGGCTTGATTTGACTTAAATCAGCTGTTTTAAAAATCTTTTTTTTGTCTTTGTTAGTCACGTTTCACATTTCCTTAGTATGTGTGAACAATCAATTATATATCATGTATCATTAGTATGTGTGAACAATTATTTGACACACCATATTTTCTTAGTACGTGTGAACAATCATTTGCGCACCATATTTTATTAGTATGTGTGAACACACATTTGCACACCATATTTTATTAGTATGTGTGAACAATCACTAATACATCATTTTTCATTAGCTACAATTACTATGAAACAGGAAATTAAACGCGAATGAAAAATGTCGTCCACGCATGAAATAAAATGCGATAAATCAATCCGAATGCTTTTAACATCCGTGATTAGGACAAAAGATAAAAACGAATCCAAGACGAAACATACGGTCGAATTTTTGCGTCCGATTAGTTTTCAAATAATTGCACGCGATAAGAACTTCTAAATTTTAGATGGATATGCTTGTTGTTCTTACACTTTTTCAGTTCTAACTTTTACATTTGTGTTTTTTCAAAAATTTGCGAAATTTGATAGTAAAACAAGGGAAACATGTGGCCATGTTACGGATAATGATAAAATTTTATAAGAATTAGCAAAAATAGATGATATCAAAAATAGATAGTTATCATGGTGTAAAACATACATGTATATGGAAAAAAACTTTCAAAATAATTGTTTCTCAGTAATTATAAACTCACATTAATAAGTTCTTGTCTATAAAGAAATTCGGTCTGAGTACGTTCTTTATATGTTCTTAATTTTTAGCAATAGGTTCTTATAAAAAACAAACTCAAAAAATAAATAAATAAATACAAAATAAATAAATAATTAAAAATAAATAAAAAATAGAAGAAATTTAGTGGAATATAAAGAAACTTGTTGGTAGTCAGTGGATAAATCCACGTGTTCGCTCGTCCTTTATATATCGCGTTTCGTGTTTCTGTAGCATGACTTTCTCGCACGCAAACAGACAGAATACGGGTAATATAGAGACAGAAAGAACGGTATCCTAAACCATTGCAAAAGATCGAATAAGCCAAGATCAAGATAAGTCAAGATGTCTTGAGAAAGGTCTCAAGAAATATTGACTTTTTTTACAGATAAATATAGAGAAGAAATGAAAATATATAAGATTAATATGGGGGCTGTGGAAGAAAAAGACTTATATATAAAGATAACAAAAACAATTGAAATACCATCTCCACGCTGTACAGTTGAACTACTGTGATAATCTTAACCTAATCATACATATATATTATAACTGTCACCACGACAACCAACGCCATTAAATACACGACAAAATGAAATTTTTACTGTTTCGTTTTTGTTTACCACAAAGCAATTAGTGACGCAATTGCTACAGAAGACAGAATACGAACTCACTCTTTCTGGCTTGGCAAGCTGAACCTATTAAAAACTTTAGATTTTATCCCCGGTTAGTTTAGGAAATGAAAATGAAAGTAGTTCGGATTTTCTTTCATTCGCATCTATGTTCGCAGTTATTTTTAGTTTTTCCGAGTATAAAGATTTGTTGCTCGTATCAGCAGAGCAAACGTTCATGTTGGGAAAAAAATCTATGTCTCGACCAACGAAATGCTGGTTATCAATGCTTAACAGTACAAACTTCGAATGTGTTAGTTTTGTGAGAGAAGAGATAGGACAACAATATTTGATACTACTGCTTGCCAATGAAAAACAGGAAAGCGTGGTGAAGTACCAGCATTGAAATTCCCGCTCACATCACAACACCTGCCAATAGATAACAAAATATAAATAAACAAAGAATAAAGTATACATAAACATGAACAATAAATAAATAAATGAATTAGCAAATAAATGGATAAAAATACTTTTCAGTCCCGTATATCCGCCAAACTGATCAATGGCCATTAAGCCAGTCAGTAGATCAACTATTCCTCGATGGATAATCATAATTGTTTTATTAAATTTCAATAGCTAATTCCCCGCCTATTTTCATAACATATTTTTTATGAAAAGCACTCTGTTGTAGTGCTGTTTTACGCTACTTTACCAAGCATAAGTTTGTAGGTAGAGCCTCTACGAAAGAGTTTAACTCGAGAGTGCCAGCCTATATTTTTTATGCAAGCATAAATAAATCACGGATAATTCACAGTAAAGCTTCATTGGTGAGATATGTAAATATGACCTAAACGCACCCATACTGACGATCTGTTTGTTTGTCATTATGTAGCGAAAATTTCATTAGTGGTCTTTTAAATTGCTTTATGCAAACCTTTCAAGCAGTCAGCTGAAAAAATTTGACCAAGCAGAACAGCTTTGAGGTAATCAAGGCAACATTGAGTTTCTGGCCATAACAGCAGATCACTACTTTTTGGGAAAATCTTGAGCACCGACGTTGGAACCAAGTTACAAGCATATAATTACGAGACAAGAAAGAATCTAAACCGATGTTTACATCACAGGGGGTATTAATCCCACTGATCTGTTCCTACTGACAATAAAACTCTCGCCGAAGACTTTCGCAACAAAACTTTAAACACGATCAAATAGCATAACAGTAACACGAGTCAACATGGATCCGAGATCTTTACTGATCGTTGTATAGCCAGGAGACCAAACGTCTTCTTTACCACCAACATAGACAAAAAACGGGAAATCGGAAAGTTAAGTTAGAGAAGAAATAACGCTGTGAAAAACGAATGTTCTGCGATCAAAATACTGACCGCGTTTATTGATTAGTTACTTACTATTAGCTCACGTGATCTATATCAGGGAAATTCTTATATTTGTACATTGACTGTTTTTGAGAGGGTATAATGTGGCCACATACGCCTGTAAATAGCCTTGTGATTATTGGTCGATTTTAATTCGGTTTTGTTTTGAGAAAATTGCTTGCGTCGAAACTAAATCTTACTTTACCAGTTGCTGTTGTTGTTGTATGTTGTTGTTTGGTAAAATGCATAATGGGAGAGTAACATGTCTACCGTGCTGAGTCCTTTAAAACTCACTTACAAAAAAAATACATATTGAATTGAACTAATAACTGTATGTGCGCTTCTTTTTTACATAAAAGACATGTAAGAAGACACAATTTAAGCAGTTTAAGATACATTCTGAAGTTTGGGCTTTTTAAGAAATAAATACAAATACGGTGGATTTACTACGCCTACATATAATTTTCGGTGTTAGGAGATGATTCAACCTCTTTTTTTCTCTCTCTGGCAATCTCAGACGGCGATATTTTCAGAAAGAGAAAAAATGCCCCTGGGGACCATAGCTGGAGACGATTTTCTTTCCTTTGTTTTTTGCAGATGCACGGTCCAACTTTGTCAGCTCTAGTTTTTATTGGCCCCCAAAAATTTTTCCACTTAGGGTCAGCGAAAAAATGGAGGTGACAAATAACTTTGACTATTTTTAAAATTTTGATATTGACAAAAATGGTGCTGGTGACAGCAAAAAATTACAGTAAAAATTGCAAACATTTCATTCATGTTTCATTTCAAAAGTCCTAAAAATATACAGAGAGAAATTCTTATTGACCAATATTACACGCTGTGAATCGCCATGTTAACAATGCACGAATAAGCCACTATAAACCTCATACCTATATGTATACGCAGTGAATCGAATTCAAAACCATGTTAACAATGCACGAAGTAGCTCTTTTTTAACTTTGCATCATTCGTGCATGACCAGGTAAGGATATATAATCTTATCGGTAAAATAAAAGTCGGCGTAATAAAAAGGTCAGTAAATTTTTAGACGTGAAATAATATTAATCACCTGCAGCGATTAGTCACTTTTTACCGTCAAAACTTTACCAATATTTTTTTCTAACTTTTGGAAATAGTTGTTGACTTATAAAGTGTAAAGTACAGTGGAATCTCTCTATCTTGAACTCGCAAGGGACCAAAAAAATTGTTCGAGATAGAGAAAGTTCGAGATAAAGAAAGGAAAATACCTTAGGCGGACCACAAAGGGACCGAGACTTTAGTTCGAGATAGAGAGTAGTCGAGATAGAGAGTAGTCGAGATAGAGAGATTCCACTGTATATACAAAAAAAATATTAATTCTCCTTTTCATATAAATATAAATTTTGGATAATTAATGGCTAATTCCATTTAAACTGAAAATATCCAGCGCTTTTATTTTTTTTAGGACACTTCTTGCATTGCATGCATTTAAAAATGAAAACGCAAAATAGACATGAAAATTTAGTCGGAAAAAATAAAGTCATTAAAAATAGATGGTCGGTGAAAGATTTTGATCAGTACAAAATATTAGTCACTCTGATTCAAAATTTGGTCACCTTTTTACCGATTAATAAGGTAATCCTAGAACTGCGTATATAAATGCGCAATTTTTGTTACACTCAATAACGAAAGACAGCAGAAAAGTTGTAAACGAGACGACGTCATTCAATGCAAAAACGCACAACATTCATCCATTAAAACATGCAAATATAAATAACGTGTTATGACAATGCAACTAATTGGCCCCCGCTTAATCTCTTAATAAAAACGAGGCCACATATGACATATTTGAAGATAAAAAAATCCAACCACTGTCCAAATAATGACAAAACGACGTTTCCTGTGGTTAAAGCACGCTGGAAATTGACGTATTAGTCCAGCCATATCAATACCAGTTTATATAGATTTTCCAAGGTGGCTAATTAGGATAATATATTTCCTCATTAAGATTTGTTTCTCTAGGCGATTAACCAAATCTATGAAAACAATGGAAGCGAAATTTCTGAAAATAGTGAATTGCTATTATATAGCTCTATTATTTTTAAGAATTTTTTCTCTTCCAGCTTTGCTTGCTTCTTCAAATGAATCTAAATTACTAAGCTAACTTTCATCTGTAAAACATTTTTACGTTGACGACGGAGAACTTTCACAAACAACATTATAGTGAACGATGTAACCCTTTTATATGTTTGATTGTCAATACACACAAAAATAATGTCACAGACTTGAAACAAACAAACAAAATTCAATAGTCTGGACGGAAAAGCCCCTAACATGTTAATAAAATTTATTAAAGGTTCCATGACTTTATAACAAGATATCTAGTTCCAATAATTCAATAACCATCCAGTGACCTACCGTGTCTATAAGATTGCTGACTACACAAATACATCAATCATACCATACTAGCGACTGATTGTTGTCAATTGGCAACTTAATCACGAGGTTAAATACCTACCCTTTTTATTTTCTTGGGTGAACCCCACTCACTCACTCACTCACTTCTTTTTGCCCACTCGTCCACCCGCAAGCTTCAAATTTTGACCTTTGTGTTACACCTACAACTGACTGTTCTTGGCAATGCGTTAGCGGTTAAAGAGTGGGTGCGTTTGGTCACAAAAATTGAACCTCAACTGGACTCAACAACTGCTTGCGCAAGATTGCTGCTCAACTATGACACGTTTACGATAGAAAGATTAATAGAGAAGAAAAATATATACCTGGAAATCATTCAGTTTTACTACCTCATTTATTTTCTCCGCGTCATAGTAAATTACTTTCATTAGGAACCAAGCAATTTCAATGATTGCGCGGCGAGATAATTTTCTTCACCTAACTAAACGTCTATCCAGGATCCCGTGATGGGCATTATGTTTTAATTCGTGATGTTATTAGCTAACAAGGCACACCAGAATTCTAATTAGCACACGTAATTAAGAAATTCAGTTAATTAAGATTGAAGCATACACCGGAAGTTGAAAGTCATATCAAGCAAGACTATTCTATTGTATCCTCCAGCATTGCGAGTATTGTGAGCTCAATGTACAATTGATTGTTTATTGTAACAAACGCTCTTTCTCAATAAGTATTTGTTCATACACGCTTTTTCTGTTAAGAACTATAGGTCCATTCAGTCCATTGTATAAAAACTATAGGTCTATTGTTTACAAAACAATAGGTCTATTGTTTAGGACAATAGAGAAATAAGAATCATGACCAGGCTTGCTAGAATTTTTTTTTTTTATGAAGAAAACATGTGATAACATTTACAGTTCTGTCGCTGTCGTCATCGTCATTTGGAACAGCAAACTCAACGTTTAGATCGGTTTTCTCAAGAGTAAGCGTAAAAAATAAATGAATTAAATAAAAACAATTAACTATGTGAATGTATTTACCTATATAAAAAAATATCTAAAAATGATAAATATAAAATACATTTCATCCTATTTTTTGTCTTTGGGCCGTAAAAATAGCAGCTGCCTTGGACGCACAATCATTGAAGGCTTCCAACACGTCGAAACAATAATGAAGTTTGTCTGGATTATCCTTTAAGCAGGTATTATAGTTTTGAAATTCCTTTGCACACGATGCATTAATGAATTGGATGAGCGGACTAAAAAAGAATATAAAGCTGGCGTACGGATCGTGTTTAATGACACAAATTTCGCAAGGTAGTGTGAAAAGCCTTGCAGTTACGTTTGACTACACTTTTTTTTATAAGTAATCTAGCTCACGAGGTTGAGGTTTGGCAACAACTTAGAAGGTTAAGCAAGAAGGCTTAAACCTAGATAATTAAACAAGCAACCTATGATAGAAGTCTTTGAAAGAATAAAGAATCTTTTTTTTACGAAATCAAACATTAAAGCGCAGAGATAGATAGTGTATAGCTGATATCTTGTTTAGCATCTGTTAGCGACTAAGGCTAAAACGAAAAATGGAGTTGCTTATAAAAATTCGTGTAAGAGAGTTCTTTAGTAATTAATCTACAAGATAAATGGAAAACACATTTATTTCCTCAATTCACCATATACTTTAATGTGATACTCTTGCTTTCTCTAAGTAGGCTTCGGTTGAATCGCAGGGGATAGGGAACAAGCTTGTAAATTAGACAAACATGAATTTTCCTTCTTACTGACGTATAATATCAAGAAATGGAGAAGTGATTAAAAAAGAAGACTCTTGAGATATGTTCTGAAAAAGTCATTTATGGCTACTTAAAAAAAAGGATATTTCTATGAAATAAATTATTCAGGGCTATCCAATTTAAATCACTTCAGTTTTTTAAGTACTAAGGGTAGCTACATTAAGAACTGTTTTCCCATCTGCAGAACAACGGATGTTTTCTGTAGCAGCGCACTGTATGCAACGTTTTGTTTACAATCTTGTATGAGACAAACAACTTAATTGTCAGTCAGTGTTGCAATCACACGTCCCATAGTAACATTTGACTTACTTCGCTGATGAGCATTGGTTTAATTTCCTTTTCTCTGACTGACAAACAGTTTGCCACGTGTCCGGGTTATTATCTACACAACGAACATAGGCTTGGATTTGTTCGCGACATTCTTTTCGATATTGTTTATGTTTTCGTCCCTGCGTAAAAATAATAATAATAATAAAAAGCAACATTTATAAATCCAAAAACATCTTCGGGTAACATTTCTTTACAATTTTCCAGTTCATGGTTGAGAATTTAGAATTTAAGTAGTTCTATTTTTGATATACAAAAAATTCACATAAAAGTAAAGAGATTCATCCTTTATGTACTGGTCAATTATCTAAACTTGAATAATATCTAATCACCGCCATAATTCTGGGTGGTAAACTTGGTGGGCAAATCAAACTCAGTAGAAAAATATAAACATGAAGTTTAACACCAGCTACATTGTCATAATAAAAAGTAGGACACGTTAGGATACCCATAAAAAAATGTCCTTAGAACAACAATTGTTGTTGTTGTCACAAATCCTGTCGAATAAAAAAAATGGCTTCCATATTGTCCCTTAACTCTGTTCACAAACTCTAAAGTTTGTTATTTTGGAATTTTTTTTACATAGTTGGCAAGCAACAGCTTTGTGGTTTTACAGAAATGCTGATCAACTAGTATCAGGAAGTCATCAGTGTGGCACACGACCACCCTGTATTTAACAAATACCACACACACAATATGAACACGTGTGCGATGTTTTCGTCCCACTTAGAAAGAAAAAATATCCCTCATGTTCCAATTATTAATTGGAAAGATAATTATTTCAAAACTGCCAAGAAATTGGAATTTTGAGAAACACCAAACAACAAGTTTTGGCCTGCACTACTTCACAGAGCACTTCTTCATGTTGCAAAGTGAGAAAATTGAAAAGGTCGTTAGTTACTGACGCAAGTAAAAGGCTGGTCCTCGTTATAAAAAGTTGACGATTTTAGCCAGGTAATTTTGTAACTAAAATCCTTCTAAAATAGAAAGACGTTTGCAGGCTATTATGTCGTGCTTCATCAAAGTAGCTTCCAACGCTACACTTTCTATATAAACAATTGAATTTTCGCACTTCGCACCAAACATTGGTTAGCTACTTAGAGAAAAAATACCGCAAAAATTGTTCAGTCATTGTTTACCTGGGTGAGATTATACGGGGCGAATTTTTTATTTCCAAAGTATTCTAAAATGAGTCCAAAGTGTTTAAAATCAGAATATTAAAATTTACAAAATATTTATCAAAAAATACTTTTTAAAGTTACAAGTGTTTTATCTCTGACAAACTATACTTAAATTCGCTAGCCTCACGCTAAGAATACTTCTGAAAATACTATTTTACAGAATAACATACTGATCTTTTAAGCTGGTGTCTCTGACAAGTATAATGTACTGTTAACTCCCAACTCGGAGGAAAGAAAAACTTCTTTCCTCCGAGCTCTCGGTAACTCGAATCTCCAAGGGGCTGAGGAAAACAATTCATGTTAAAGAAGCTCCGTTAAATCGAATTTAGTCAACAATAACATAATAATTCGAGTTAAAGCGATTGGGACAATGGTTACCGAGAAAAAGTGCAATCTTGGCGATGGAGAGGGCATGTTATCTGAGGTTCGAGTTAACCGGAGGTTTTTATAGGAAAGCATTAGGAGAGTTCAAGAAAATGATTCGACATAATGAACGTTCGTCCACCGCTATAGTACGTATATAAAAATACAGAAAGAACTCGTCTTTCAATGAGGTCAAATAACTTGCTATGCTATCCTGACAATTCTGTGTAAAATGAAAACTGAAAAAATTTAATCAAATTCAATTAATGAAAACCGTGGTAAATTTAAAAACCAACACCAGTTACCAAAGTAGAATGTGCCAGACTCTCTGGAATCTTTGCTCCCTTTAAAATCTTTAAGAACAATTTTGTCAAAGCGTAAGCATTTGAACGAGGCAAAGCTCGATTAATAATAATTTGTACTGGTTGATCTTTGCAAGTATAATTATTAAACAAGTCAATCAAAAATTTACTAATTTATAATTTGTTTTATCTTAGTTATACCAGGCACGTAGGAAGGGACATATGGAAATGATTTTGAATAATGGAAGTACAATTTCATCGCTACTAAGAGCCTAAAAAAATCCCTTCGTATGGAAATAAAATATATAGTGATATACTCGTCCGTGGTTTATTAAATGTGCGCCTTTTTCAACGTTAAAATTTTATGTCGCCAATTTTTTGGCCACACGAAGATATTAAATTAGAAAGTTTGCAGAACAATGCATACTTGTATTATGGCGTAGTGAAACCACATTTGCCATGCTGGTGGCCAGTCAACACATTACGTCATAATTATATGTTACAATATCACACAAAACAATGCGTTCTAAACATCGCATATTTGTCCAAATGTGGTCAAAGAAATTCCAAATTAATTTTTTTTTACTAATGTCCCTCTACAATCGAATTTCGCCGCCACATAGGTTGTTTCTATATCAAAGTTGCGCATTTCAAATTTGTCAAACTTAGGACTACCTTAAATTATTTGCTTAAATCCATACTCTCGAGTGTGCTGTTGTTGTTGACGTCAGCACAACCACTTTTTCTGAATTTTGCGACATTTGTGGGCGCCAACGTGGACTATTTCGTTGCGCGAACACGCTAGAGAATGCCACTCGAACGCTCTCTACCGCGTGCGCAAAATTAGCTTTATTAATTTTGTCCACGATTCTATTTTTTATTTAAATAATATGTTAAGTTGAAACAATATTTTTACGTATCCAACTTAGCATAATGCATAATTAGTCAAAAAATACCAATTATTACGAAGCTTAACGATACATATAAATTCTTTCCTGAGCATTTCGAAGTAATAAACTAAAAAAAGAAAATAACTTACATATTTGTCTTTACAGCAACATTAGAAATATAAGTGTGTTTATGTGTTCTATAAGAAAAACAATGTTACAAGCAGCTGTCTGTATTACAAAATCGATGCACAATTACAGCTTAATGAGGCGAATTTCAGCAAAATATATATAAAAATAGTCTTGAAGGCTTGAAGAGAATCATTGAAGTTTTTCACCTGGTGATATATTTTTTATTACAAATATGGTCATGAGCAACATATGTTGGGAAATTTCAGGGTTAAGGATCATTTTTAAGAATATGTTTGAGATGCTTATGCTTAAAATTATAAATAGAATAACAAAGTTTCCTAGCCGTCGAGATTTGCCTATTACTGACTTGCCCTCTGTTGGAACATGGTTGGAACATGGTTCTTGTGTCGACTAAAAAACTGCAAACGCTGCATTTTCACAGAGATTATCGTTAGTTTTCGTTTTTTAGGCTATTATCTTCGTACCAAAGAATAAAGAATAAGGAGACAAATTATTTGAGCCCCATGCCAAATGTTTTTAATCTTTTAAAGATTTGACAAGTTATAGCTGTCCTCTGCTTGGCTGGACTTCCCGTTACGATAAATTTTGTTTTTCGTCAGTCATTACAGTACAGCCATTTCGTAAGGCGTCATTTAGTAATTATGTAACGATAAATTATAGCATTCAAA
This sequence comes from Hydractinia echinata, assembly GCA_030067915.1. Classification (NCBI taxonomy): domain Eukaryota; kingdom Metazoa; phylum Cnidaria; class Hydrozoa; order Anthoathecata; family Hydractiniidae; genus Hydractinia; species Hydractinia echinata. The sequence continues at coordinate 541,888 of JASGCC010000010.1, forward strand.
AAAAAACTTCACCCCATCTCCCCTAAGAAATAATTTTCTAAACTTTCACCCATCCACCCTGTAAGGTTGAGTAAATTTTGCATTTTCCATAACAATTTTTTTTATTTATCCAATGTTTCAGCAGTTTTAGAAACAAAAATAGGTGAAAACTCATTTAAAAAAATAGGTGAAAGTGAGAAAAAATAAGTGAGAAAGAATGAATAGATTTGTGAGAGAGAGAAAACGCGAAAAGTAAAAGCGAAAATTGCAACAGTATCATCAGACATACATACTCATGCTACAACTCATTCGTTTTCTTTTACATAAAATAACAATCCTTTACAACTAAAAAACTATGTACACTTTATACTTATAAAAATATAAATTAATATATTAAATATTTAAATTCACAATTATTACATTGTCATACCTAAATTTAAAAGTAAGATTGTCATACTTTAGGGTGAAAAATTATAATTCAACAAGTTAGATGATTGGCGCTCTAAAACGAAACCGCGTGAATAGTATTAGCAAAAGAAAGAAATATTTAGTACGGGTGTCAACATTTACCCTTTTTTTAATACTTAGCATAATTGTCACCGTAGATTTTTTTCCTTGTCCACAAAAATTTCAGATCATAATATATGCCTTGTACAATCGGCTTGGCCGTCTCGTTTTTTTGCTGTATTTGACTGCAGATTTATAATCGACAATCGAAACGGTTAAATCCAATTAAATACAAACGAATCACAAAGACAGGGAATTATATTTGCAAAAATATCTGCATACTAAAGTTTTTGACATTAAAGAGTCTCAACTACTGTAAAGTTTTACTTAAAGGGCAACAGACATCATACACAAAAAAATTACGTTCAAACACTTGGTGGTGGCAACTCCTTTATGGCCAGTGCAGGTGTTCTCAAATCCTTTTCTTGTTTCTCTGTTCGCGATTTCAAAAGCTTAAACAAGTCAGCTCTCCTATTCAGCTCTTTCTCAGCTAGTACCGTTCTAATTTTGTTTTTCATCGCTACAGTCTCAGCTTGCATTGCCGACTTCTTACCACCCATATAATCATCCGCCAATCCCTTTCTCTCCGCCATTATGCTTTTAATTTCTTTCACTTTTTTCGCTTTCTTTTCCGTCGTTTCTTCTTTGCGACTCATCCGATCGTGGTTCGCCAACGCTTTTCCAACCGAAGCATTCTGACAGTTAAACTCGAGCGCGAATTTATAATTTTCGCGCGCGGTATTCCGCGTCTCGTGGTTAGCTGTTCTTTTCGCGGTGAGCTGGTCGAAAGCTACGTTATTCGCCTGTCTACGATCTTCAAGAGCTTTGAGTATTTTCATTCGTTCGTTTAGTTTTCCCTCCGCAGCGTCAGCTTGATGATTCTTCTTGTGTCGTCTCACTCGATCCCTGCAATTACGTTCGACGTCCCGTATATGTCGCACGTGGTTCATTCGCCCCACTAAAACCTCTGCATTACGCCGGTCTCTGTATGCTTTGTCAACTGCTTGAAAATAAGACAGTCCCATTGAGCCTTGTGTTTTAAGAAACAGCTTCTGGTCAGCATTCACCTTCTTCTTTTGCAACTTTTTCTTTAGTGCTGGTGCACTTTTCAACTGCCTTTCTATTTCTCTGATAGATTTTCTGATGTCTTCGGCCCCTTCCACGGTGCGCGTTATCAGCTCCACTAAGGGGTCGTGCTTCATTGTGTGAGGCTTCTGAACGCTCAAACGAAATCCACTGTCCGCATTGTCATTAGTCTTTCCACTTGTCTGCTTTACTTCTCCAAGAAATTCGTATTGTGTATAATACTTACCTATTTTAGACCGGTTTTTCAAACCGCTTAAAGATTCAAGCAGACCCATTGTCTTAGCTAATTGGATCACATCCTTTGGTAATTGTTCCTTTTCGAATGGAGCAGATCGAACCAACCGCTGGATTTCCGTCTTGCCATGCTTAAATTTCCCAGTCCGCTGCGAGCTTGTTTCTTTTTCTAATATCTTGGTGGCCTTTCCTTGTAGCTTTTCAAGGTCAATACTGATATGTCTTCGCATATTTATATCTTCACCTTCTATTAAGAGTGGCAGTTTCTTTTCAGGCTGAAGTGACTTATCTGATTTTAACGGAATAAAGCTCTTATGTCTGGAGCGTCTCAACTTGAGATATGTTTCGTAGTCCAACTTTAGAGAGGATAGGCTCTGATATATCAAACTGTCTTGTTGTTGTTGTGTGATGGGCGTGGACGGTGGAGGGTTGGGGTAACCTTTAAAACTTCGATAGAATCTTTGAATAGATACAGCAGCCCTATATCACAGTTTGAATCCGTGAAACAGATGACAAAAAGAATGAAGGAAAAGAAAAACATTGACACTGTCTTCTTACCGTCAACAAGAACAAAACAAACAAACAACACCATACATCAGCCATAACATCACCGAAGACGACGACAACGACGACGACAATAACACAACGATGACGGCGATTATGACAATAACACAACAACAACCGCGGCAATGGAAACAATAACACAACGACGATACTCATCTTGTCGTCAAACAGAACAAATCAAAAACAACACCTGACACCAGCGATAACATGAACTCCAACGACATCGACGACGACAACAACGGCAACACGCTACGACGTCGACAATAGGAAAGAAAAACTAAGACTTACCACAAGCGCGTATCCATAACGTAGTTATATCGAAGTCTTACAAGAAAGCCCCGTATGTAACGCTGAATGACCAACACAGGACACCATCTCGATTGAATAGCATTGATTGTTGACATGTCTTTGTTAATGAGAAGCAAAGTTTTGCTATATGATTGAACCTGGAAAACACACACAGTTGAATTATCTAAAAGGGGTTGCCACTCTTTTTATAAAAATTCAGATTTCAGGACTTTTGATAACAATTCTCAACCTTTTCTCAGAAGACGGCGGTATATTTTTATTAAAAAAATTGATGAGATTTGAGGACATTTTCATACTTTTCCAAAAAAAATGAGAACATATGAGAAGATTTTTAGTTATTTTAAAAGTTAAGTACGAGTGGATAACAAATTAATGCTGTACAAATGTACCATTGCTATACATTTTATAAAAAACATGAGACAGGTTGTAAAATTAAAATTGAGAAGATTCGAGGATAAAGTTGTTAAAAAATCGACTTTAGTTTAGAAGAGTTTAGGAGAGACTTTTTAAAATTGAGGAGAATTAAAGAGTTTTGAGGAGGCGTGGCAACCTGCTAAACTTTCTTTCTTTTTCTGACGGTGTTATTTCCCTAAAAATAAGAAACTCAGATAATCTGAATCTTATCATCAAACCCATTGACATCGACGAAAAAACACAGCAAAATAGTCTAATGTTACTAATAGTTTATTGTGATCACAATTTTTAAATTCTCTTTTTCAAACAGACTAACCAAAGCGGAAATTAGTAGATTTTGTAGGTCAGGCGTTTTAGTGAATTTTTGATGAAATTTTGTATACATAAGGCAATAAAAGTATATGAGCAAAAAAAGTTGCTACATATAATAACGAAATGAAAAATTGAATAGATCAATACAAACAAGAACTTACCTGTTTTGCTGCCAGGTAAGACGAATTGAAAAAGAATCGAGAATGCATAGATTTGAACTGAAAAGGAAAATCCGCGTCCTCTATCACTTCTTCGTCCGACACAACGCACTGATCTAGTGCTTTTAAAGTCCATATTGCGTTCACTACACAATGTCGATAGTTCTTCTTTAAACTGATTGGTGTATCATGTAGTGTTAGATTGTACAATGTTGGCGAGCAGGATAGATATTTTAACTCTTCAAGTTTAAATATTCCATTATCATGCATGTACAGTGTTGTCAATTTGGGAAGTGAACGCCAGAAGTCATGCTTGGGTAAATGATTGATCTAAATGAACAAACAACTTTTAAAATATAAATTTTGCCATCTTGTTGGTATGAACTACTAGCCGTCATTTATCAATCAGTTGGTGATAAGAAAGATTAGCTATCTTCGTTAGTCAGAAATTCGAGGTTGTCACAGCTTTAAAATCTCAGCTCTGTGAGGATTTTAAAAGTCAGGAAGTTTAGGGCTCAAAATTTGGTAAAAACATAAAGAATGTATAAAAAGCAATCCACATCTTGCTCAATTTTAGGGTTGCGTACTAACAATCAGGTCTTTGTTCCATGAATATCAAAGATGTTGTTTTGTTCAATTGCTCTATTAATTATGTATTGGAATGTTGACTTACTGATAGTTATTAAGTCAAAAAAAAACACAGTAGGAATTGCTAACAAAAACACTGGTTAATCATTTTTTAAAACATAATAATAAATGCTTTGAAAGAAAAAAAATATAGGATTTTTTAGGTGAGTTCAATATTTTTGGTCCAAATGAGATTTTAGGACAGCCTTCTGTTTTTTAAGTTACTTATGAAGATTTAGGTGTGCCTGTCTTGTCCAATACCAAGTAACATAAAGAAAAACAACTTTTCCAAAGAAAGATTAAAAAAACAACTACGCATATATACCTGATTAGAATGCAAGTCCAAACAGATCAAATTGACACACCATCGAATTGGTTTGATATCTTGCAAAAAATTATTGCTCAAGTTACATATTGTCAGTTTTTTGCAAATATCAATTAAGCAGACATCTCGAAGCCGTTTGCAAGACAACAAAAGCAAATATGCATCACCAGGGTATAATGGCTTCTTGTTAGAGAAGGTGCTTCCATTAGAAATGAAATCATCCTCGGTCAAAGTGTGAAGTAAGCCTTCTTTTTGAGCAGCTTCTAAAAAATCCTTTTCCTGTAATATCACATTGTTTTTTTTAAATTTGTTGGACTCATTTTCTGCATATTCTTGCCAAGGTGTAAGTTTTGGATTGCCAAAATCCACAGACATAAAGTTTGTATATCCTAAAATTATTTTTAATAGAGAATCAAAATCAAGAGTATATGGTTGTTTAAACCTAATACTTTAACCTTTCACTTTTTCAACACTAACACGTTTTTTGGATATTTTTCTCAGAATATATACCTAATTTTTCTAATCAATACCAATAAAAATGGAGCAAAGTTTCTAATAATGTAAGCGAAATTGCTTGCTTGACACACTAGGAAATAAGATGCTACCTTGTAGGTGAAGATTTTAAAGTAAAAGTAACACATTTAAGATCTTTTTTGTGAATATGTTACTTAGCTAAAATAAACTGGTATTTCGCTAACATATAAACTAACATTGCATTTTTTAAAATAAGTAAAAGAATTGTAAATATTCACATACACGATAAAAAATAAACAGAAAACTATTTTATTAAATTTACAACTAAATGTAATTCACATTTTAATAAAATTAAAAATGAACGTTTTTTGTTTCTGAAGTATGTATTTACATACATAGTTAAAATCATCCAAACCAGACAAAAGGCATAAAAAAATCAGAGTGACTAAAGTCTAGTGCAACTGAACCTCCTCAATCTTGTCAACCTGTTGCGCTGGAAAGCTGATGTTCACAGTAGGTCATGTTTATATACTAGGTTTTGCTATTTCTGTGTTTCAATTTTAATTTTCCATATATATAATTATGATTGTTCAAAATATGATCATCGTTAATGCAGAATGTCTTTTTAGGAACTTTCCAACTGTTTCGCTGGCTTTGACTTTCTTCATTGCTTGATCGAGTTTCAATTGTTTCAGAATCTTGATGGTCGTTTTTTTCATTACTTACTCTACTTCTCACCTTGTCATAACCAAGAAAGTTTTTCCGAAGCTTTTGGGCTGCAAAATTATTTAGTTTATAATAATCAACAAATGTCCGTGCCACATTTCTTCCCAGCTTTAAATATGATTCTTCTGTATAAGGAACAGCTGTGGAGCAACCAGAGGAATAGCTGTAAAATGATACCTCCAATGTATAACAATTACAACGATCTGACAAACATAAACCAAGTGTTCTTCTGCTAGTGCCAGCCTTTACAGTATCTTTATTAAAAGAAGTACTACTGAAGGAAAAATCATCAGCATTAGATGCCAACAAACGTGGAAATACTGAATGCTGCTCAAAGCGTTCTTCATCCTCATATACATTTCCATACATAAATCCATTCATTGCTGTAGAATGGGCATGAATATCGATACAAAAATCTAAAGAGACCATGGGGTCAGAATTCATTTGCAGTAGAAGTTGTTTTGTAGCAACAATTGATGGGTGAGCCCAAGGAGAAGGTTCTAACCAATAACGATTAAGATCAAAACCCATTAAAGAACACCTGTAATTTCCAAGCACCACACCATCAGGATTTAACATTGGCACAACCATAAATACAAGATGTTCCCTCAACACTTGAGCTACGGGATGGTTGGATATTAAGAAATCTATAATTCCTTGACAAACATAGGAGGAGGGGGACTCGCCAGGATGAACCCTAGCAGTAAAGAACACAACTCTTCGTTTTTTATCTCCTTTTAAATTTTTTGGACTTGTTATGGTGAGAAGATCAACATTCCTTTGTTGCACAGATAAGCATAATTGGTTCCTTTTTATGTAATCAAGGTTCATGTTTTCAATATCATTAAGATACAGCTGTAGTTTATTATATGTGTATGGAAAACAATATGAGAACTGGTAAACATCAGCTTCCCTATCAAATGCAAATGCAAACGACATGACATAATTTCTATTGTGCTCTGGAGATTTGTAGTAAAACACATTCTTTGCTGGTATTCGTTGCCATCTTGGTCTGCTTGTGGATTTTACCAAAGGACTCATACCTTCTCTGTACAAACTCTTTGTCTTGCTGAAATTAACAATGTTAAATATAACCTTTTGTCCAGATCGTACATTTTGAACTGTAAAATTAAACCAAACACGAAACCTTGGATTGCACGTGTCTGGTCGAATAAATAAATCATATTCAAACTCAGATATACAGTCCACACGGCCCAAATTTCCACTTTGGAAACAAGCATGAAACATTAAATAACCCCGCTGAGCCTTTCCACTACTATTAGGTGGGTAGGCAATGAATTTCGACACATTACCAACAAGGTCCTCCTCCTCTGTAGCACCATTATGGCTTTCAGTCTTATTCTTACAATTGAACAATGCACTTTTACTCTGACACACTGAACTATCATCATCATTTGAACTTTTAGATGCCATTTCATCTTCTAAAAGATAATAATATGAAATTCAAGACTGGACTTAATATGAAATATAATATACCATTATATATAACAAATATCTCTCCTTTAATAAAAATAATACAAATCAGAGCAGATAGATTCCTAAGATTATGGGAAAAGTTCTCTGTTAATTAGCAACACTGCATGGCCAGGATCTACCATATTATTAATTTCACCAGGAAACTTGTGTATATACTTTACAAAACATACAGCATTGCTGGGGTACCTTACTGATGAGAAAATCTTTGTGTAGTGGAGTATGACATTTTAATTTATACCTTGTAAGCATTCAATAAATGCAAAAAACTATATTATTATGAAACTACAGTACAGTCTGAATGTAATATACCGCGGACGCGAAACTCGCATGAATAGTTACACAGAACAATAACATTGCGATAGCTTTTGTTTTTTTAAGAAAATAATTGCCTCGCTGATAAACAATGACCCCACGCGATCGATTGTTTAATCACAATAGGTTGCAAGATCAATTTTAGCAATCTATTTTGTGCGAACTCTTTTGAAATTTTTAATTGCAGTAATTAAATATAAAAGTTTAGTTGTTTGGGTTACATTATAAAATTAGTTATCAGAGTTGAATTAGAAATAGTATTTTAATATAAAGTTACTTCGATAAATATAAATTGTATATGTAAACCCTTGCCATCTCATTTGCCCAACCATATTTAAAATTTGGTCGTACAATACTGTGAAAAGGTTTGTTAACATCGTGTTCGTGTAACGAGCGTGGTGCACACGAACCACAATAAAATCGTGGTCTTTATGTATAACAAACATTCAAACATTCTATCGTGGCCACCACGCAAATATTATTATCTCCGGCGATAGAAATGTTTTTTTAGATCGCACTTTAAAAGTTTATAAACGAAAAGCATCGATAGAAATGTTTTTTAAGATCGCTTTTTAAAAATTTATAAACGAAAAGCGGCGATAGAAATGTTTTTTTAGATCGCATTTTAAAAGTTTATAAACGAAAAGCAGCGATAGAAATGTTTATTTAGATTGCACTTTAAAAGTTAATAACCGAAAAGCGGCGATAGAAATGTTATTTTAGATTGCACTTTAAAAGTTTATAAACGAAAAGCAGCGATAGAAATGTTTTTTTAGATCGCATTTTAAAAGTTTAAAAACGAATAGCGGCGATAGAAATGTTATTTGTTTCAATAAAAAAGTATGCGGAAGGATTATTTTACGTGGTTTGTTACGAAGGAAATGTTTTCATCAAGAAATGTAGATATTGTATTTATTTCAGAATATACACAATTTGTTTTACAAAAATAAACCGTAGTTGTATTCTTTTAATAAAAAAACGCGCGAGTCATTTAATAGTTGTGAACAAAATTAAACGCGCTGGAATCTTTTTAAGTAATTAAATCAACAATACATTCTCGCGCAATGTATTATAAAACTTTGCGAAAGATTTTTATTATTTAATTACTTCACGCTAATACGCTAATAAGGGAATAGCTTATCAATACATTTACACAATGCATCTCGCTATTACAAGAAATATAATTGCTCCGATATTTCTTCGCGAGCGCATTGTTTTTTAACACGCAAATATAAACTCGCAAAACCCTTAAGGGATTTAATTATAACAAAAGACAAACGACTGCCGTCCTCCACGCAAAGGTGTGATATTAGCGTGTACGCGGTAGATTACATTCAGACTGTACTGTAGACAGGCTGGAGAATATTTTTAAGAACAAATTCTCATCGCTATGCTCTTCTCCACACATTCCTTTTGTTAATTTACTTCACCAAGTTTTCCTAATGTTGCCTCTCTTTCTTGAGCAATAGAAGAAGGTACATGAAAATGTTTAAAACAGTCACAAGCTAGACCTGGGGAATAAGTGGGCAAGTATTTCAGTTATTTTAATCATAAAATTAGCTTTAGAAAAAAACACAACACAGAACTGCGTCGTGAATCATGCGACTAGAACGTTTCAGCAGATTCCTTTTTTTGCATGACCCCTGAGCAAACACACTTTGTAAAGTTGTTTTAAGGGATAGCTTATAATAGTCAAAACCACAAGGATGCCGATAAGCCGCATATGCCGTAAAAAGTGCGGGCGTTTTCGGGCGAGTTTGGCGTTTTGAAAAAAATTCAAGTATTCGCCCGAAAATACCCGCATAGACCCGAACAATGCCCGAATAAAAAAAGAAAAAACAGACACTAATGATTAAAAAAACTATAAAAATTAAAATAAACTTACTATGTGGTAGCGAAGTTCTTAAAAAAACTGTTTTTGATGGTTTTTAATAAGATTTACTTGATAAATAACTTATATTTAAACTTTATTAACTCCTTTCTTTTTAAGCGCCTCTTCTTCCTAACTATCGTCCGCATGATTTGTTACAAGGAATTACATTTCGGGAATTCTTCGGGCGAGTTCGGGAAAGTACGGCGGTTTCGGATGACAACCGCCAATTTAATTCGAAAAGTCGCCCAAACTCGCCCTTATATATACGGGCGTTTGCAGCTTATCTGCACCCTCTTTCAAAACCATGAAGTTATGAAGCAAGAAAAGTTGCCACAAAATGTCGCTAGATGTGTTTGTCTATATATAATTGCATAATAAGGACAGTATATACACTACAGTACCGCCTGCGTGTAACTTTACATGTACGCGATAGTTATCACCTTCGCATGAGCTTTCGGTAGCGTCAGAACTTTCGTTGTTATTGTTAACCTATTTTTAAATACATGAGCTATTTTTGCATGTTGAAAACAATAGAGTTCATGTCTTGTTCGCGAAATTTAATTAGCTCATGTGAACTGCGTGTGTCCCATTGTTGTATTTAATTGCTATAGTCGTCAAGAGATCAACGAAAGAAAATAAAATTTAACAAAGATTTATTTATCTATTGTTTTTACTCACCAAAGGTCATGTTAAACCATTCGTTTATAAATGTTATGTTTTTGCTGATGCTCGTGTTTTACGAAAACGTGCGTGCAATTTAATTTTTTTTCACAAAAGCTAAATGTTCATACGTAACTCTTAAAAAAAATCGCACAAACAATTTTCTTATAAAAGTTAGCGTTTCGACAAAAATTACAATTGGCCTGCAGGAAATGGAAACAAACGAAATAAAAACATTGTTTTAATGTCCAGATGCGCGACCTAAGAACGAAAAGCGGCGATAGAAATGCTTTTTTAGATCGCGTTTTAAAAATTTAAGAACGAAGAACGGCGATAGAAAAGCTTCGTTAGATCGCATTTTAAAAGTTTAAAGGTAGTGTCTGCTACAAAATAAAAACTTCTATATTAACTGATATAGATATACAAATAAAGAAATCACATACCTTTTTTTTATTAATCTCTGGAAATACATACAAGCAAAACTTTTTTACTTGGCCATGTCGAAGCACAGCTAGAGACGTTCTGAATAACATGCGCGAAAAAAGGCCTGGTAAAAATAATTATTATGCGTAATTATGCATTTGACGTCAGTGGTTGGTTGATTTGAAAGACCGAACATGCGAAAACGCGACAAACGCGACAAGCCCCCCTGAAAATAAAAATTTTTCTTTTTTTCTTTCAGGCGGGAGAAGGTATAAAAATATTCTTCAAATCATTTATAGGTCTTTAAAACTAGGCGGTTTTAATTTTAAATAATGGCGCAATCTAGACTATCCAATAAACCGAACGTTATAGGGTTTCAGTATGAGCCCCAGAGAGCGCCTGGTGCAAATGAAATGCCCGAATTTAATGACTCATCTGACGAGGATGAAAAAAGTGCGAAACCTCCAAGAAGTACCTTGAATAAGGACAAGTGGTGCTTATGTAAAAACTGCGAGGTTATGCCATCGCAGCAAGAATGCATTTGTTGTCATGAAATTGACGAGATAAAATACGCCCATCTGAACGGTAAGAACAGTTACCTACATCTCGTTTCCAGCCTACTTTTTTGTCTCTAAGGAGGGGGCGGCAGAGACACTGGAAACGCATGACTAGTATAAATGTTTTTATAATAATCGACGTTCCTATATTTTATTATAGACAAACATTGCATACTTGACCATCCTGACTTTGTACCAGTCGTGCTATTGAAAAACAACCTTTGGACGGCGTTAGTGGGCTTGCACGATAGAGAAAGTCGTGGTTTATCAAGCAAGAATAATGTTTCCAACAGGTATTAATATTACAACATGTATTTATGCGATGGCCGTAACTGGAGTAGGTGACTGTTTGCTTTTATGTTTAGATCTTATGGATACGCTGCTTATCGGCAGTTTTGTTGGTTTATCCACACCAGATTAGGAAGAAGTGTACGTCGAGTGATCCCAGATTGTGTAGTAACGAGGATTCGTCAAGAATACCCGAGCCCTGATGGAAAGTACGTGGGTTTTTGTGAAGAGACAGGAGTCTCAGAGGTGGACTTTTCTTGGAGTGGAGACAATTAAATTTTGTTTTTAAATATGACCGTTAAGTGTAACATATATAAAAGAGAAGACGGACTATAAAATATTTGTTGCTCAGAATTAATATCTTATTGCGGCCTTTTATGTTCTAAAAAAAACGTTTGTATTCTGTTTTCGTACTAACTATTTACAACTTTATACGCTTGTATTTTATCGAATTTGATATAATTTCTTCTCTATCTGGTCGTGCGACAGGAGCAATTTTCTTGTCGTATTGACGTTTTTTTCTCTTCGATGCGCTGGCTTTACTTCCAGATGATGCACGCAAAATTATTTTTTGAATTATGTAAAATAGATATCCTATTTCTTTTTCCTCTTTAACTGGTTTAGCCACAAATCGTTTGGTTGGTTTAGAGTACGCAATTTGAAACAGCGGTGTTGCTGTACCTTCATCATCCACCTGATATTTCTGTGAACGAAACATAAAATTTAACACTCTATTAACATATCTTGTAGAGAAGATTTAAGTATTTTTTTTACCTGTTCCCTTCTACAATTATTATTATGGTTGAGGATTGTTACCTCCTAGACAAAGATTTCTATTTTAAATTAACACCGTTGCTAACTACTAAAAATATGTATTGAAAGACAAAGTATACCATACCGTTACATGAACTATGCTATAATTTAGTACTTTGTTGGTGAACGTGTCGATTGCAGATACGGTACTATACGATGCATTATGACCTGGTGTGTCGCATTGTCCATCAACCGCAAGCTCTAAACTTCGATTGGCTTCCGTAATTTCTGTTACTTGCTGTTGTTCCTTTCGCCAAGCATGGTCAATTTCCGGAAAGATGTAATTGCCTCGATGTTCAAAATACATCTGTTTCGACAGGAATTGTACTTTTAAAAGCTTTGCAAACTTATGTAACTTTGGGTAGCTAACTCCTGCCAGTTCTGCCGCTGCAGATATTAAAAGATTTCCAGCTCCCTTTGTTCCATTGAGCATGGGTTGCGATGACCACTTATAGCTACATCCTAAATAGATTGAAAACCTTTCTCACATAAAAGAAAAAATGATACGAACATTCAGCCGCACAGGTAATTTATACCTACCTTTAGCACATGTTAAGTTTAACATTAGTTGACTCCCCATGTTTTTTGTTTCTGTTGTTAATGACGAATTGATTGTTGCTCCACATTTTAAACAGTATTTTACCAGTTGCAGTAACTGTGATTCGTACACAAGAAAAACCTTTTGTTTGTGAAGAGGTTTTGTTGCTGATAATGATGGTGTGCTTTCAGAATCATCATCATCGAATTCTGATTCTGAGTTGTCATCGGGCGAATCGATAGCTGCGAAATCGGGATCTTTTTTCGCAGTTCTAAATATGCAACGTTTAAAAAATAAATCTGCATAAAAAGACTACTTTCATTACTTCTGGTTTATAAAATAACTTTTTACCTTTCAAGAGAGTTTTTCAGCCATTCGTCATCGTTCACATCAATTTCTTTGTTTTTTTCGAGAGGGTCTGAAACTGCTGATTCTTCAGCAATCTGGGTTTTTAAGTTAAAAGACAAAGAAACTCCAAGGACCTCCAAGAATCTTTCCAACTCTTCTATGCTGTTCAACTGAAACGTACCGTCAATACTATTCATCCTTTCTGTACTTTCAACATCTTCTTCATCCTCGTCTATTTCGAGCGTGAATGTCTGGCCTAAAATCCATTTGATTTCCATAATCCCGAACTTTTGGTGACGGCACCTGTGTTCCAAAATCTCTTGTTTTCCTTTTTTCTGTTTGTATGCCAATCGAGTACGTCGAGGGTAAAGGTTCGCAGGATGCGCAAGGTTCATCATGTGGCAATTCATCCCTCGTTATAGCGTTTTCGATAACCTTGAAGTGGATTACAAATAAAATAAAATAATTCTACAAAATACCGCTTAAAAATGAGCCTAGGAATTATTTTAAGAACCGTATGTACCTCTTTTAAACTTTTTTTTTCAGCTCTTTTCTTGGAAGTTTGCCTTTCCTTAGGTCGCGGTTTGTGTGGGAAAATTGTTGGCAAAGATCCCGGTACCAATTTCCTTTTTGCCGTTCTCTCGGTATAAAACAATTCATTTTGAAGGCTCCAGCTTTTATCGAAACAGTTCTCCGTAAAGTGATCAGAACATAAGAGAACTTTTTTCGGCAATTCTGTTCTGTTTATAGCTTTTACCCAGGCATTTCGTACATGTGGATCTCCTGGTAGACGAAAAACTTTTTTCTTTGTCGCGTTTACTATTATTGCTGCAACCGAACGCTAAGCACCAAGACATGTTCGTTCTTAAACTGATAATTTTGGGAGATATCTTTGCTCATGATAAACTGTCTAGCAACTTCGTATCCACGTTTTTTTTAGTGTTTTTTATAACAGTTCTGTCCCGACCGGGTAGATGTTTGGTCTATGCTTAACTGTGTGTTCATACTAGCATAATCTTCAACGTTTCGCATTGTTTAAAACCCACGGCATTCAAAAATGTTTAAGAAAAAATAAAAATAAAATTATTCTACTGCTTGCTTATGTATGACATTACATACATACTTTGACAGATAAATTTACTTTTTCCGTTAAATAAATTTAAGGAATTCATGTTATTAATTTGTGATTTCTATTTTTGCAGTCTGTCAATAGCCTTTCACGATCCAAAAATACATATCACATTTTTTATTCGAAAGCGTCTGGCTCGTAGCTGGGGGTTAATTTTTAAATTTTTGGCATTACAAATTAAATTTGTTCTTCATACATTCCCCATGTTTTCGGTCCCGATTTTGAACCTGGACACTGACGTAGGCGGGGATATATTAGATAAGCCTCGCATTCATGCTCGGTCGTGTTTACAATATGGCGAACTAATGTAGCTACACGAGGAGGAAACTCTCAAATTTAAAAGAACAACATTACACTGGTACTTTGTATTTATTAAATTTTAACCTGAAATTCGTTAATAATAACATGTTTTCTTTATGTAAACTAACTTTAAGTTTTGTAGCAGACACTACCTTTAAGAATGAAGAACGGCGATAGAAATGCTTTTTTAGATCGCATTTTAAAAGTTTAAGAACAAAAAGCGGCGATAGAAATGCTTTTTTAGATCGTATTTTAAAAGTTTAGGAACGAAGAACGGCGAAAGAAAAGCTTTTTTAGATCGCGTTTTAAAAATATAAGAACGAAATGTGGCGATAGAAACGCTTTTTTAGATTGCGTTTTAAAAAGTTAAGAACGAAAAGCGGCGATAGAAATGCTTTTTTAGATCGCATTTTAAAAGTTTAAGAACAAAAAGCGGCGATAGAAATGTTTTTTAGATCGCATTTTAAAAGTTTAAGAACGAAGAACGGCGATAGAAAAACTTTTTTAGATCGCATTTTAAAAGTTTAAGAACGAAAAGCGGCGATAGAAACGCTTTTTTAGATCGCGTTTTAAAAATTTAAGAACGAAGAACGGCGATAGAAATGCTTTTTTAGATCGCATTTTAAAAGTTTAAGAACGAAGAACGGCGATAGAAATTTGTTTTCAAAATCTTATCGTGAAAGGGAAAAGTCCTGAAAGTAGGGTTTTTCCGTTTGCGCTGTTAAACGTTGTTTTTTATAAGAATACCTTTTAAAAGTTTTGCATGTTAAAAAATATGCTTTGATGATCTATATATTAATACGCCTTGTGTGTGTGTGCGCACGGTGAGGCCAAGGACAAAAATATACGGGTCCCTTTCTTATTTCTCATGCATCGTGTCCCCAAAGCGTGGCGTTACGCTAAAATTTACTAAGTTAAAAAAAATGCAAATCAGGGGGTTACTCTTTAAACATTTAATTCTTTTTTCTTATTTACTTTAAAAAATAAAACTCTTTTTCTTTATTTTATTAAAACTAAATATGTTTTGGCTTCAGTAAGAATATACTCAGGGTCAGTTAAAGATATCTTAAGAAGATGTCCAACCTCGATTGTTTGTTCTAAATAAATATAAAAAGAATTTGCCAATAGCTACAGCAACTTATAGCAAGCTTTATTTTATTAAAGGCATTATATATTTTCAGGACATTAGACATGCTAAGAATATAATTAAGAATAACGAGGATAGTATTTTTCAAGAAAGTTAAGAACATTTTTTGTAAGAATATATATACTTTAAACAATGGGTCTGAAGTTCAGAATATTCTAAGAATATGTCTAACCTTGATTGCTAGTTCTAAATATAAAAAAATTGCCAATAGCTATAGCAATATATAGCAAGCTTTATTTTATTGAGGCATTATATATTTTTAGGCCACGAGGATAGTATTTGTCAAGAAAGTTAAGAACTTTTTTTTGTAAGAATATACTCTAAACAATGGGTGAGAATATCCTAAGAATATGTCTAAGCTTGATTGTTTGTTTTAATATAAAAATTTGTATGATGCACAAATCTAATTAGAAGTTTACTTTTTTATTGCGTATATATCTCACAAACTAAACCTTTTTCTCTCTAAAGCAATGGTCAAGTACACCAGGGAAAGTTAAGAACATGAAGGCTGAAACGAAAAAAAAACACTATTCTTATAAAATACAGCGTGTATATCGTAGAGAAGAATTTACATAAACTGTAAAAAGTAATTTTTCCGTTGTATATAACTGTTTTTAACACTACAGACTGTGTGATTCAGTGTTGATGTCGTTATAAAAAACCTAAACCTAAACTTTTAAATCAATGTTTACATCTGTTACGTTACGATCGTTTGAAATATATACGATTCTTAAATTCGAAAACACTGCATGTTATCTTCTTTGATTTTATGCGTGATTTTCTTGATTATAAAGTTGGGTCTGTAAGGCAAACTGTTCTTTTAATATTTTGGATTGAAATATTTCGTTAGATATACAATATATCAAATGATTTAAGTTTTTATTTTTCTCTTTTATGTGTTCTCAACTATTAATTTCTTATATTATGAGTATAACTTTGGAAGGGTTGCCGTATCCAATAGACCAAATAGTTGATTTTGTATGACTCAACGAAAAATGTTGGATTTTTTTTTAATGTTTGTTATCCTTTTTCTCCCTGGTGTACTTCTGGAATGACAAAGCAAGTATATAGTTTCAGCGTATTTCACTTTTTACGTAACGGTTGTTAGACACCTTTAATTTTTTTGGACATTTTCCATTTTTATTTTATAATTTTTTTGGACGTTCTGTTTCAGCGGTTATGATCATAGAATAATGCAGATTGTGAGCAACCTCGATCCTAGGGCTTTTTTCTCTTTTTGCCATCCTGTTATAAAAGAGACAAAGAGCCCAGGGTCAGGGTTGAAATGTGAGTTTTGATAATTCAAATTACTGTGTTGTATGTTTTTGTTTGGTATCCCTTACATCGGTTTAATGAGAGATTCAGTGGATTCTCCCACGGGTATTCAGCTAGTAAAGAATTATTACTAAAGGTTTTAAAAAGTAGCAACATTAGTTTTTTTTAAATATTAAGTGTTATATGTTCGTTCTTTTTTTCTAAAATAATATATTTCAATAGCATTCAGGATCTTTAACACTTTTAAACAATAACATGCATGTTACATGTGACAACAAAAGGATTCATCAAATCTTATTGTTATGACTGGCGCACGACGATAACAATAGAAAGCAATTAAGTTTGTGTGTGTGTAAACAAAAGATACGTGAACGTTCTTTATGTAGACATGAGATCGTTACATAAGGTCGTAAAACTTGCATACATGTAAAGTTACACGCAGGCGGAACTGTATATATACATATGCTGACTCTTTTCTCTGACACAGTGTTTATCATTTAAGCGCAAGAAGTAGGAAAACAGTCAGCCAGGCCTAAGACTTTACATCTTAGCTAGCTAGCTATTATTTTCCTGAAAAGCCTTGTTCTAAGAAATACAAGGAATCAAAGCAAATTTCAGCAGAGTAATTTAGCTAGCTAGCTAGAGTATAAAAACTGCTTTAAAAAAACACTCTTGTTACAAGGTCTCTTTTGTGGCGGCAGGCATCACAGAGTAGTACAGGAGAGAGCAGGGAAGAGAGACTAGCACAGCACAGAGTTACAGGGTGTGCCAAATATTTTAAGCTATTATTACGAACAAAAAATATGGAGGCAAAGATGAGCTAAATAACGTCACTAGCACCGAAAAAACTGAGTAAGTGTGTGGTAGAAGCAGTTTCTATTTCCCAGGACAGGTAGCCAGGAGACCCAGTGTAATTTTTCTTACCACCGGGAAATCGGAGTAGTTAAGGTGGGAAAAATTACGCTGGGTCTCAAACGATTTTTCTGCGGCCAAAATCTGGCCGCGCTTTTTGATTGGCTAATTCTATTGTTCTTTGCTCACGTGGTCCATGTCGGGGAAAGCCCTTTTCATCCGAATATTCCAGCGAGTGGTTTCACTCACCCTAACAAACATTAGTAAACTATAAAGTTTTTACCACAGTAAGATGTGGCCAAGCTTGGTAAACAACTCACAGATAAATTAAAATGGCCTCCGAAGCGATTAGTCACATTGTCCAATTTAAACTCGGGGTTTCCGCTGAGTCATTCGTTCGCGTCTAAGCTTTAGTTTGAGAGAAACTCATTTCATCAACTCGAAGAAGAAAGCTTAGTTAACTAGGCTACAGGACAGGAGGATATGACAGCAAACGACACCATATTTCAACAAAAATGGTTGTTTTGTGCTGTTTCGTAGGTCCGCAGACTTTCCCCAGTCCCCTTAACTCACGCAGCCTTAAGCCCCGAAAATTTGTTTTGGACCTTGAAAAAACAAGTGATTTCAAAATAAAATCAATCACTCATAAATATCAAAACGCGCGCGATTTAGAATTTTTCATTCTAAGTGAATTTTAGCAGTGTAATACCTGCGCAAGCCTAGATTCTAGAAGTCAGAGTACCTTAATCCGAAAGTATCTGACTGCTGATACATTACATCTACCTGCAACAAATCAAAGTCTTTCCATCGGCAGTAAGTACCAAAGATAACAGAGAAAAAATTGCAGTGAAAAAGACAAGCTTTATAATCGCCCAAAAATAACTAGTCTTAAGTATAAAGTAATATCTGCATTATGCAATTAGCAAATTAAGATTTAGGGTTCCGTCGCAAATTCTTCCTCTTGTTTACCCAAACGTTGATCAATAATGGAGATTGAACATAAAAGAAATTCTTGCAACCGATATCAAACTATTAATTGGACCTGACTTGCCACGAGCCTTGCACTCCACAGGGGTGAAAGCAGGAGGGAATGGAACGCCGTATGTGATAAGGACCGTATTTGGGTGGTGGCTATCTGGTCCGTTGGAAAGCTTCTCAGAATTGCACGCTAAGGATTAACTATTATAACCGGTCAAAAACTTCAGCGAATACGAAAGTTTTCCGTGTGAAAAAAATGATGCACTTTTTAGCGTGAGTTAACAGACTTCTACATAATTGCAAGTTCAGAGAATATGAACAATCTACTAGTAACATTGTCTGAATTACAGAATATGGGGAAGGGGCTCACAGAAAGGAAAAGTCTGCATCAATGTCAAAACAGGAATCACCTAGCTGGCATCTGCCATCTGTACACCTTTTCGTCGAGTCAAAGTTTATGGAAGATTAAAAAATGCAAAAAATTTTTTCAGTTTTAAACACCAGTTGATTCTTCTACGAACCATTGAATTACTCTTGCTGTCAAAATATCAGACCAGCGACCATGGTGGACGTGAACGTCTGTTGTTAAGCATGTTCGACAACGCTATTAGATTATAAAAGTACGAGGAGTGGTCTAAAAAGTAGTTTATTTTGTCAAAAGTGGATTAAAAAACATGCATGGCAGTTATTGACTGACCTTGTTCAAGACTAGCTATAAGTAAACCAGCATTTTTTATTACAGGTGTCGACTACTTTATCTGTGAAGATATTACGTAGTAATACGGAACGTTGAGAATGTTTCTTTACCTGCATGAGTGCGAGAGCTATACATTTGGAAATTGCAGAAGTGACATAAATGATTTCGTAGTGCAAACGTACCATTGTTTCCACGTTGGTAGAGTAAGCGGTCTACATTTACAGTGTGTCAAATCCTCGTTCGCACAAGAGGATTTGACACACCGTAAGCATTGGAGACACACTCCTAGAAGATCACTCTTGAAAACGGTGCACGGAAGAATACCTACCACAGTTGACTACAAGAGGAAAGTTGCGCACCCATACCCCAAACATAGACGTTGACGATTTGTGGTTTAGTAGAAAGACATCTTTTGATCTTTCAAGAAACAAATGACCGCTTGTTTGCATTATTAAGTTATGTCCTTCAGACGTCGGTAACATATGAAATGTAAAAATAAAGTCCGCACAAGGAACAATGATGCGACCAACGCATAATCTGTGTAAGCGGAAAGGAGTAGCTCGTGAAACAGTCGTTTGAGAAACCATGGCAATGCTACCGGAAAATGGAAAGAGGTTTACGTGAGAAAGGCTAAGGAGAAAACGATACACACACCTAATCATCCATTTGTTAAGAAGAGCACGCTACGCACGAACACCCTTGATCACATTTTGTATATCACTTATTATTGTTAAACTTAGATTAAATTCACTTAATCAGCAGTATTCAAACGTTAGATGAAATTTAAGTTTGAAATGGGAGCTTTTTCAGAGAAAAGTAAAAACATAAGTAATTATTTTATAAAAGAAGTTTTTTTTCACTTTTGATGGAAAAACACTTTTCGCACGACTTTACATTGCACTGTTGATGTCAGAGTGTGGATTGTAACTAAACTAGTTTATACAAACTAAACATTTATTTTACACGTGGAAAAAAAAAGCGTTTTAGCGCTGAATTTCGGATGACAACTTTTCTCCGGCTTTTTTCGCCGAAATTTGTGGTAATTAATATAATCAGAACTTGTGAATGTGGTTGAGCTTCAAGAAAGGAATTAACAGCAGATTGACTTTCTGTTCAAACTTATCACAGAACTGTATGTTTTGTCTAATTTATTGTATTTTGTTACCGTCTATGTTACAATTATTAACAAGATACAGGCGCTGCATAAACTATCTCGCTATTAAAAATGCACAACTATGAAACATCCACAATGCGACCCAATTCTACAATTTCTGCTAACAAAAATACAGCCTATCATCCATGGTTAAAAGTCGCGCGATTGAAACGTTTATGGTCTTAAACGGCATTTAGGTGACAAAAAATCAAAATTTTGATGTCACCATCATGTTCAGCATACTTTTTTTGTTATCTGTGCCAAATTTTGTCGAAAATAAAGTAGTTTTAATTTCTGACCAATTTTGGCCTAAAATGACATTTAGGTGACAAAAAATCAAAATTTTAATGTCACCATCATGTTCGGCATACTTTTTTTGTTAACTTTGCCAAATTTTGTCTAAAATAAAGTAGTTTTAATTTTTGGAAATTTTGGCCTAAAATGACATTTAGGTGACAAAAATCAAAATTATGATGTCACTATTATGTTCAGCATACCTTTTTTGTTAACTGTGCCAAATTTTGTCGAAAACAAATACCAATTTTGGCCTGAAACGTCATTTAGATGACTTCCAAGTACTTAGAGAGTTTAGGTACGAAGTTTAAATCTGTGACGTTGCAATTGACCATTTGGGACATTTAGTTAGTTACGAGTTGGAAACCTATCCTCGCAGGCGAGATAGTAAAAAGAAAAAAAAAAGTAAAAATAGTTACCAAGATGAGATTCGAACACACGACTACTCCCGTGTCGGTGCTCAGAGAGCCAAAAATTTCCATTTTGGGACGGACAGCTGTATTTGAATACTCCTCGCAGGCGAGATAGTAATAACCATTTTGTAATACTTTCGGTACTACTGTTCGAGCGCATGCGCAGCACAAACCACGTCCTTTATATTTCTATTTATTGAACTTTTGATTTATTATATAAGTTTGTCATTTTTGGAAAAATGAAACCTCGAAATCTTTCACAACCAATAATATCCCTGGTTAAAATCCCATTTTTTTAGCCTACATGCCAGTGCTGCTCTGGGTCAACCTCGACGCTCGGGCTCTTTTTCTCTTTTTTAAAACGCCGTCCCTTATATTAAAAAGAGAAAAAAGCCCTGTGATCGAGGTTGGCTCTGGGTAATTTCCTTGTGTCCAACCGTTTACAGCCGGATGGACAGTTAGCATCCTGTACTTATTAAATTTGTTTTGTTAAGAGAAGCATATATTTGATAACAGATTTTTTTTCTGAGGAAGAGCGCGCTTTATTGCGTCTTGTGAAAGACCGTCTTTGAGATGTTGATTGGTTCAGTAATTAAATATTTAGAAACTCTGCACCTTTGGCTATCAAGGTTTTGTCGTTAAGAAACTGTTCAACTGGTTTTACTGGCTTGTCTTTCCTTTAAAATCATCAATATGGTCACTGATATCGTCCTTGGTTCACTTTTCATGGCATACCACAGGCGCGAAGTAGGGTCATGATATTTTATACTTTTTCTTTAACTTATCCCCAGTATTTTATTAGTAACCAGTTATCGATAGTTTATTAACCGCGTACACCTATTTAAACCCTCTAATTCGTTACTAACCTTTTCGCATCATTGCGCGAAATTTTGTACAGAACTTACGCGTAAAATGTTTTGCGCGAAAATATATTCATTTTCAAAAAGCATCACTGATTGCTTTTTTCCTGATTTTTTCCTGATTTGCAAAAAAACAAAAAAAAGAATAATTTTGAATGCATCTACAATCTTGCCTAGAACAATAAATTCTAACATTTTTTCCTTGTTATTTGTGAGAAAATTGAAACTTGCACGAAAAAAAGGGCAAAATACTTTCATGTTACTCTTGCACGAAATTTAATACGCGCGAATAAGGCAAGGGTTTTGGCTTACTGCATCCTTCAATAGACTAACAGTAATATATTGTAATTCTTGTTTCAAAAAAATTCTATATCGTACATTATTTTTACTATAACTATGCAAATATGTACTCGTATACTTCTTTCACGAGTTGCTGCTAGGATTATTAAATATTAATTTTTTTTACATATCACTAGTCATATATCAACTGAATACAGGTTCTTCCAGAAGAATTTCATAAAACACGTTTCTTCGAAGGTCTAGAAATAAAAAGACATTTTTATATGTCAGGCAAAAAACTGTCAAAATAAAATATTTGATACAGTCTGTTGTAGGTATCAGTAGGGATCAATTGCGTAAAATGGTCTGGAGCTTTACAAGTATTGTCAGCGCACATCCTCCTATCGTGCAACTCTTACATTTCCAAATGAAACACAACCTGCACTGCATCTTAGACAAGATACAAGATGCCCTGAAGACGAGGTTCAATGACACACTTTTACTTATAACACCTTGGAGGAAGATCACACTTACCATTAAATGAAAAGGTTCTTTCTCTTCCTCGTGATTGAGATTTTCTTTTCTTCGTGATAAAGCTTGGCTTTTTTCCAAACCATTTTTTCAAGTCATTTGCAGATTTGTTTAATTTTAGAAGTCTCTTTTTCCTCCGATCGTCCATGATGACGTCATTATCGGTATGTATCGGCGTAGGAGATTTGGGTTCTTCTATATACCTAAAGTTAAGAATACATAACTGATTGATAAAAAATACGAATACAAAACTACAACCCTATGCATAGTTTTTTGGGGAAAAAGGACCGTTTGAACAAATATTCGGCAGCCAGTGAGCTGCAACAATTCCGTTTTTGCAAACGCGTGGGGCAAGTAAACAGCCATGTTGGACTTTACAAAATTCTGGCTTGACATGGCAGTATCCACATGATGGCTCGCCTAGGAATTGAAAAAATAGTACTATGCTGTTGTCAGTATAAATTCGCACCGTTTAAGATTTTAAATGTAAGTAAATAATTCTAGCTCCGGCAAGTTGAGAATGTGTATTATTTTCTAATTCGCTGCGCTCAAACGAAAATAACCTTATTTAT
This sequence comes from Hydractinia echinata, assembly GCA_030067915.1. NCBI lineage: Eukaryota > Metazoa > Cnidaria > Hydrozoa > Anthoathecata > Hydractiniidae > Hydractinia > Hydractinia echinata. Next base: position 565,392 of record JASGCC010000010.1, read on the forward strand.
TTTCTTATTTTTGCGACAGGGAAGACTCAAAGAACTTCGACTAGTATTAGTTATGTACGAAAACGTTAGGGTTGGTAGGTGTTTCAAAGACCTAGATTTCTTGTAACATATAGTAAATGCTCTGCGTCGTCCTCCACATAACCATCTTTGGCTGTCTCCGAACGCCATCTACCATGTCGTTTAAAAAGACGGTCTGGGACGTCGGCATTTGCCGCTGCTGTTGCTCCTCCAGCACGTAGGCTGTGAAGTCCGAATCTTGTTCTATCCAATCCGATTGATGCCAGTGCATCGAGTGCATTTTCTCTTGTTGTTGTGTAGCTGATTGGGCGATTCATCTTTTTAAAGCTTCCAAATTTGTTATTTGATGTAACTGTGACCGCTCTAAACAGATAGGAATCAGGCTCAGCAGGTACATACTTCATATACTCAGTTAAATTATATACTGGTGTAAACCCAGTGTCCTTCTCTGTAGATATCTGTTTTGCTTTTCGCTATGAACAGTTTCATAAAGCTATTTTTGTAAATGACGTCACATCTTTTCAGATTACTAATTTCCGAAAACCTAAGAAAGCCACAGAATCCCAGGAGAAAGATATTAAAAGTTCTAAGTTTGTGAAGGTTAACAGCTTCGCTTTTAACAAGTTGTTTATGTAATGCGTGTAAATGTTCAACCGTAATTATGTCTTTTTTGCGAGTTTGATGTGGAAGTAGCCGTTTAGCGGCTTCGAGCATATTTTTTGGTAAAGTGTGGTCGCATGGGTTATTGCCGCCTGTCAAATTGTGAAAATACTGGATAGCGTAGAATGCGATTTCGATTTTAGGATAAGAATTGTTCATTTGAGTTAGGTTAAGTATGTACAACGCAACTGTTAGTGGTAGAGCTGGTAATTTTGATACAGAATATTTTTGACACCATGTATTCCATGAATTAAAAGAATAATAGTACGTTTTTATCGTGTTATTCGCCCTGGAATTTAAGATATATTCTGGTAGATCTTCTGCTAAATGCCTCAAAGTTTCGTTTTCCAAATGTTGCGTAAAATGACTTGCAAAGAGTTCTAAAATGTAAAAAAGATTATCGATTGATTTTAAGAGTCTTAGTGTGTCCAGTGACTGCGTGTCTTAGTCCAGTGACGACACTGTCGCTGTCCCTGTGGATTCGTTTTATGTAAATTGCTGTTTGAAAGCTATTATTTTGCTTTTAAAATGCTTTGAACCTATGGCGGATTTTTTGCACTTTCCTTGAGTAACGTATAAATGGGGATTGTCAAAGATCCTGAAGTTTTTAATAAATTTTTTGAAGTCCCCTGTTGGGTTAGTCAAAAATGGCCAGAACGCTGCCGAGGGCCAGTATGGGGTCACCAGTGTGCCCGAAGCCATACAGGTCTGCATGTGTTTTAAAACCTTTGATATAATTTGAATCGGGGACACGAGTAAATTATTTTCGTTTCCCCACGAGGTATTAAAGGCGTTTACGCATTCAGTTTCCGGACAATAATATTTTGAGTTGAACCTGCCCAACTTTTTGTTTTCGTCATTAGCAAACCTATGTACGGTAAATGGACCCCAGAGCCTGTTTAGGTATTCAAAAATGCTTTTTGTGATTTCCCAATTGTCCGTGTCCGTATAACGACTAAATTTATCAGCGTATTGAATTTGGTTTCGTGGGACCCATTCGACATTTAAATTTATTTTATGTTTTTTACAAATATCAAAAATATTTTCTGCCAATATCTGTAAGTTTTCCTTTGAGCTGCCTCTTTTTATTATACAATGGCTCGCGTAATTATCCGTCTTCCACAGTACTGCTTTGTTGCACAAAACTGGTTTTAATGATTGTAGCGAATATTGTATAGCGTATAGTTCTCTCCACGTGGAGTGCATTAGGCTTTCCGTTAGTGTGAAATTCTTAATAGAAATATGCATTCTATTCCTGTGCCACGTGTGTGCACCCAACCCTGTATCGCTCGCATCAGAACAAACGATTAACCAGGGAGTATTTCCCCGTGTCATGGGTCTCTCAGTGTGTTTTAGCAGATTGTTCTACCAAAAGAACAGTTCTTTCACAGCTTCTGAAGCGTGTGACATGTTCATTCAGGAGTCCCATGATATTCGCGATTCAATAAGATAATAAACTCGTCTAATTTTCAGTTGGGCCAAATTGCCTATAACAAATTTCATGGATATGATTTTTCCGCAAAATTTTGCTAATTTTCGTGCTGACGTGTACGGTAGGGAATCAAGAATGAATTGTAAACTCGAAAGAGTAGAAATTAATCGCTGGGAAGGTATAGAAAAAAGTTTTTTCTTCAGATCTAGATTAATGCCGAGCCATGTCATGTTTTGAGTGGGACTCCACAGAGATTTTTCGTTGTTTGCGACAAACCCAGATTTCTTAAGCGAGTCTCGGACGAAGTTTGACGCCCTCAGAGTCGATTCATAGGTATTGCTTGTGCCAGCGCCGTCATCAATAAAACCATGCAAATTTTATAGCGTGTTCTCGCCAGTGTTTTACCAGGACTCGCATTGTTTTTGTGAAAATAAAGAGGGCAGAAGAGAGACCAAACGGTAGGACTGTAAAAACAAAATACCTTTTTTCGCCATTTGTTACCCAAGAAAATCCTAAATATTTTTGATGCTCTGGAGCAATTTCTATGTGATGATAGCCTTGTTTTATGTCAAATTTAAACATGAAACCATTTTCTTCAACAAATTCTCCGAAAATCTTCCAATCATCGAATGTGGTTTTTTGTTTGTACACGTGTTTGTTTACATGTCTCAGGTCAAGAATAAGTCTCTTCTTATTTTTGGACGAACTAACGCTCAGTGGATTAACCACGTGTGGCTCAGTAGCCATCTCTTTTATTCTTCCGGTTTTAAGTAACTCGTGTAATTCCTTATTTACAAAATCTTCATTGTCAAGAGCCGAACAGTTGTTTTTGAAAGAAGCCTTTTTAGGGGTGGTGAAAAAGGGAATTTTGCATCCGTATTTTATAAGTTCTAAAATAGTTTTATTAGTGCCTATGTTCTCCCAGTAAGGTAGACGCCGCCTGAGATTGCCATTCACGGTATGTGGAGGATTAGCTTGGCGCGAATAAGACCTATTGCATTCAGAAAAACTATATACAGTAGAAACAGTATCACACTTAACTTTTGCCTTTTCTTTAGGGTTGTTTGAGGTCAGGGCAGTCCTTTCGCCAATGTCCTTGTTTTCCGCATCCAAAACACAGAGATCGCTGTTGTGGCTGTTGGTAACTTCGCTGGTGTTGATTTGCGAATCTTGGTTGCTGTTGAGATAGCCCGAAGATAGGCCTCCCCGGAGGTGCAGATTGTGAGCCGAAGGGGATAAAATTTTGATGCTGCGAAGGGTGTGTGAATGAGGAAGACTGGTATGGCGGCCGACGTGGAACATGCTCGAAGGTTGACTTTCTCTTGGTCGCCTTTTTCTTGTCCAGAGCCCGGTTTTCCGCAGCCTTCATCTTTTTGTCATCCTCTGAATCGCTGGCAAGATCGCTTGTGGAATAAGTGTGAATGATTGCTTGTGGAATAGCGTAAATGATTGCTTGTGGAATAAGTGTTTGCAATTTTTGAAAAAACCACCCATTTCCATTTATTAACACCCCTCCCGTTTAGAAATTTTTGTCAAAATACCAACCATCCCTGTATATTAGCAACCCCTCCCGTTTAAGGATTTTGAAAGAAAATATCACTTTCTGCAGGTGAAATAAAATGGAACAACGTCTTTTAATAAAACTTATGTCTATACAACAGTGTTAATCAATGTTTGTTAAAAACTTCAAAAATAACTTTATCTTTATTCTATTATCTTTATATTTCGATTGTCTTCGATCTCTCCCACATTTTCACTTTCAGCTGGATCTGCATTGCATGCATTGGCAGTCAACGTTTCCTTTAAAATGCCATCGATGTTTGAATTTTCACGAAGAATTTTTTTTCTTGCTTTTGTAGTTACTCCCTCAACAACCAAAATACCCACCCCCATTTTATGGATTTCTACAAAAATCCACCTCGTCCCATTTATTAACACACCCCTGTTTATAATCTTTTCCAAAAATATCGACCCCCTCTTGCTATTACACCCCCCCCCCCCCCCCCCTACAATTAGCTGCCAATAAAAGATAAGTATGATTAAATTGCGATGAAGCTAGCAAACTTCGATAATAAAATATATCCTATCTAGTAAAATACTGAGAGGGGAAATTAGTGGTAAAACATAAAAAAAATCAGTGGTAAAAGATCAGAAAATCTTACGTTTCAATTCTTGGCAGGACTCCTTCAACATTTAATAACGTCTTCTTGACTGTTCTTGTCCCATACCAACTCCAAGTAAGTGTTTCAATATCAAAGTTATGCAAAGTATCTGTGATATGAAATATATCGCCGATTTCGAAACTTATTTCGTCACTGTTGACAGCAGTGTATTGTTGCAAACATCTAGAAGAAAGTTAGAAAAACCATATTTTTTTCTACTTAGGTTTAGTCAGCCAAAAAGGAGACAAAATGTGATTTCTTTTGCATTTACACTTAAATAAAAATAACCCAACATATTGTTGCACCGTGTTTCTAATAGTTTCTCTTAGTGACTTGTTAAAATTTTAAGCAAGGAACAACCTGGTAGTTGATGCTTAAAAATTTAGCGTTTAGTTCTATACTGCTCAAGAAACGACACAAAATTTTCAAACAGCTGTATACTTTTAATTCTTTTCTTGCGCCACCTTGAATGCGATATTTTGTTCCTTGAAAAAAAGAACCAAACGAAAAAATCCTGCTGCATAATGGCAGAAGAATTTTCTGGATTTGATTATATCGGACGTATAAAACATACCTTTAGGCAATTTTTGGTGACACTGTTAGGTGGCAGCAAGTGCGAAGTGTGCGTGCAAAAATAAAAATTGCGACCAACCTTACGTAAATAGATTCATACGGCTTCTGTTCCAACAAAGTATCGAAATCTAAAAAAAAGCATATGAAAATTAAACGAAGAATAAAATTAGGGCGAATAATTAAACAAAGGTTATCACTACACTCGCAATATGGATGTGGAGGTGTTTTATCTTTTTTAAAGGCACCACCGAAAAAAAAAAAATAACATACTTTCATAAAAGACAACCTCTACTCGTAGCTGTATACACGAACGGTGGTTAAGTAAAGATCTAGTAGCGAAGTCTAAAGTTGCTTTTGTTAAATCTGAAGAGTTGAGCTAAAACAGAAGATTTAAGTTGAAGTTCATACACGAAGATCCAAAAGCCTGACTCAGAGTTTCCTACAAATCTGTGAGTAAAATAGTGTTAAGGCTCTCCTAAAAAAGATCTGCTAAGCATACGTCACAAATAACCTGCTGCGTACATGCAAGATTCTATCACCAACTTTTAACCCCGACAGTTCGGCCACACTATCTGGTGCCAGTTCTTTTACAAAGATCCCAACTTTGTTTCCACCAGTAATGGTGATTCCTATGATATCAGTAGCATGCTTCTCCATTCGAATGACGCGGGTTGTTTGTCTAAGAATAATATCCAAAAAAATACATGCTTTCTCTTATATTTAACTTGATAAACACTGTTACTGTAGAAACATAAAACGACGATTATTACTTTTTATCTTCAGTATTTATTCTTCTTTTGTATCTTCTTGGTAGCGTGGCATACCCAGGTAAATTAGTAAAAGGCGTCTCACTTGCGGCAGCTAGACTAAGATCACTAGAGTTTGAGCGTGGTAAATGCAGTGTACTGAAATCATCATTCGAATACGTTAACACAGGACGCTCTGTTTTGCGCTCTAGTGTTGAAACTGAGCGTCTTAAAGCTGGACTTGATCGTCGACTATGTCTTGGACTTGGTTTTAAATTTCGGGAAAACTCTGAACTTTGAATAGAGATGTCATCAAGTACTCTGGATTTCGAAGGTTTCAAATGATTTAACAATGAAGTGTTTAACCGAGGCGACCTTTTGACAAGTAAGGTTTTCGGACGAGATTGTGGAGAGTTGTTGAGTTCTAGAACAGGCAAGGTCTCAACTTGAATCTCAGGAATTTTCATGGAGTCAGTACATGAGCGCATAGCAAAATAAATTGTATCTTCAGTGATGGATTGCGGTTCCGAAACATCTGAAAATAACGACGATACATCGCTAAATACTGATTTTGCGACAGAGAAGTCAGAATATGTTGTTGATCTTTTTCGACGTGGAAAATTGTTAAATGATATTGAAGCTCGTATAGATGATTTCTAAAGTAAATTGTGTATATTTTATCTTTCAAAAGGTTAAAAAAGTATGCATACTGCAATAACATTCGATGATGGATCATGTCGTTAGAAGTATAATATAGACAAATCAAAAATAGGATACTAACTGTAGGTGATACAGCCTCGTTTTGAGGTTTAATAAGGTCGTCTTTAGTAAAGCCTTCTTTTCTTACAATCCGTAAAGTTGCTTTTCCGTTTGTTCGCTTACCCAACTTCTTTATCATAGTAGACATTACATCATTGATATCTTGTGAGTTGATCTAAAAGACAGTAACTTGACGTTAAAAACTAAAAACTGTATAATGCAATTACCAAGGCCATTGCATTATACAGGTAAGTTGGAAACAAACTGATGTCGACTTCCGTATGGGTAACAAAGGAAGTAGATCAAATTACCCAAACCTAGCCAAACCCAACCGCTAAAGAAGCATCTAAAAAAATTATTTTATTTACAGGGTATTACTGAGTCTTTATATTCTTTAATATAAATTATCCTTTCCAAGTTTCTGCTGCCCAAGTGGATTTTTTTAACGGGACTTATAACTAGTCTGATATAATAATACACTACTTCGGGCGTGTTGCAAATTGGATTATATTCTTGTAATTTTTAGTACGTCTAAAACATCAAATGTAAAAATCAATGAGATGTCAACCAGAAAACCAGAGATTACTTAAGACCAAATTTTCAGAATCAGGGTAAACCCACCCTGACGAAAGCACTTCATATGGATGTGCAAAATGGTTTACTTGTACTAAGCGCTCAAGCCGGTGCAATTTATTTTAGGCATAGTGTCCTTTTTTCCAATAATTTTATTATTCGGGAAGCGTTTTTAATATACTTTAAGGGCATTAACTTTCGCGAAATATTTGACAAAAACTTTCGCGTTTGGCGATTTTTGAAACAAATTTCGCGGAAAAAACTTTCGCGAATTCAAAATAAGGTTCGTATTCGCGTGAAAAAACTTTCGCGAATGGGGAAAATCCAAGAAAAAAATTATTCGTTAAATCACCTCTAAGGTCTTTACCGTAATCAAAAATGTATAAAATATACAAGTTTAGGCTAAGTAAATTTAATTATCTGCCTCTTCCCATTCTGAGTCAGTATCGACATCACTTTCTTGAATCTTGCTTCCACATAACGCTTCAAATTCCTCCACTGTGACATCACAAATTGCTAAGAGATGGCTATCATCAGATTGCTCAACATCATTACTCAGCATCGGATCTATATCTTGGAAAGGATCAATAGATGGCATTTTGCTTGAACCGAGTTCTAAGGCATCAAAAATACCAGCACTTTTCCATCCACTATCGATAATTTCTTTCCCTTTCGGCATGCTCATGTGGTTGTAGAATTCCACAATCCAACCGGCGTGAACAGGTTTAAGTTTGGACAACTGTAACCCTACTTGGACGTCATCAATCTCCACATCATTAGTACAAGGAGGACTTGAAATAAAATGTCAAGCTGTGATCGAAACACGAGCTACTATTCTTCAAGCGAAATTAACATCACGTTATTTAGATCTAGTTAAAGATCTCTACACGGAACCAACAGAAGACATTTGTCACGGTTGGAAATCTGTTCAATTTCGTCATGACGTTGCCGCCTACAGTCGTTACACCGCAAGCCCACGGCAAAAGGAAGAAAAAGTCTGCATCCACAAGCATACTGTTTTCACTACTGATTTCAAATAATCGGGACATCCGAGAAATGCTCGCAGCTCCAAAGAAGAAAAAAACACCAAGTGTTATTGTAGTTGACGACGATTAAAGTAGAAATAAATCATTACTTTTGAAAATTGTTTTTACGATTTTTTTTATGGTGAAAAAACTTTCGCGTTTTGAAAAATATCCATGATTTCGCGTGAAAAAACTTTCGCGTTTTGATGATTTAGAATTTCCAAAGGCATAAACTTTCGCGAAAATGACCAAAAAAAGTGAAAAACGCGAAAGTTAATGCCCGCGAAAGTTAATGCCCCTAAAGTATTTGCAAAATTGATTAAAAGCATATATACCGGGCAATAAAATATTGGGTCATAGTTCTGTCCGAAAATAAGAAAGTCTGAAAGTTTTGCAGCTATAGCATACAAAAATATGTATTTTTAATGACTATTTTAGTTTTATGAGGCGTTTAATTTTTCGATTTTGCACAAAAAAAGTATGGAAATTAATACCTTATTCCCTCCAGATATAAACCCACCCTGTTTAAGATACCATGGTCTTATACCCGAGTTTAGACCCACTGGGCCTTTATTCAGGAGACGTTTTTTATCTCTTACAAATATCCTTTATTACATGTTCAGTCTTTTGAGATAAGTTTATTGTCCTTTAGTAACATATTTACATGAAATTTTAAAACCATTCCCTCTTTTGTTTTGTCTTTTTGAACAAGCAATAGCTCTTCTCCCCTAAGTTTACACATAATTAATAACTCACAACTTCCCTGGGAACGTGACCAACAATAGTCGCATTCTTTAAAATTTTGACGGCATATTTATAGGTCCATTGGCCTTTATACGGGAGGGTTTTTGAAATTAAAGTTTCAAAATCGACAAAAATTTAGATGCGGTGAAATATTAAGTTTAAGACGGCACATTTAAATAAATAAAGCCGCGAGTTGAATATGTAGGAAATTCCGAAAAGGGAGAAAAAATCATGGTGTTAAAACATAAACAAAAAGTAATAGAATATTACTTTCATAATACGATCTCCCTTCTTCAGTCGACGCAATCCAAGTATTGTTGAGTTTTCATTCGTATTACTTATTTCAACGAAATACTGCATTTCTAAAACGTGAAAACAAAGTTGGATAGATTAAGTTATTAATTGAATGCATACAAGATAACAATCTGCTTTAATTATCAGTGGCTATCTGTGACGATTTGTAATATGGACGTTAAGAAAGCCCTTTGTTTCTTAAAAAAGCCGGGTGAAAAACTAATATCCCGCAACTGGCTGGTGGAGATAATCAGAACTAAGATGCACGTAAAATATTGATATTTCACCTAAAGGTTGTTTATCTATTCCTATTTCTATATCAGCTTGGTTCTTTTCTCCAGGAACAAGCCTCTCCCGTCGCAAGACCTACACAGAAAAGAAAGTTATAGTTAAAAATTACATTTAACAAATTATAAAAAGAAATATACATTCTTTATTTTTTTGTACGTTTAATAAACGAGTGTTATCAATCGTGGCAGCTGCAGCATTAAAATATTTACCAATGATATAGTTCTCCCTGCAGTATCGCGTATCAATCGTTCCACAGTCTTCTTATCTGCTCGACTCACCGACACTCCATTAACACTGATAATTCGATCGTGCTTCCTACATAAACAGTATAATTATTATGATTTCTTGTTCTACCATCCCACAGATGTTTCTTTTGTTAGAACTTTCTTTTGTCTAAAATGTTCGGATGATGGTCTTAAAAAACAGATATGGAGTTTCGGATGTCTTGACTAACATTTTTAGAAACAAAGCCATTTAAATCTTAGCATGTTTTAAACTCGTCCTAAATTGCCCTTAGAACATATAGTGCAAAGCTTTGGTTAAAGGCACGAAATTTGTGCAAAAGGAACGATTTCTTTAATATAAAGGCTTAAATGCATTGAGTGAAAATGCATCCAGTTAAAAAAATGCCAGTTAATTCACAAAACCCTGATTCTGTTAAAATGTCTGGAATTTTTAAATTGAATATTCTACCTACATAAGAAAACAAAACACAGAAAAAGCTCACTTGATATTCCACTTTTGCTCCAATTGTGATGTGACAAATGTCACCATCACATGAGGTATATCAATGGCGTTGTCCAACTTTAATCCATGTCTCGAGTCAAACTACAAAAATAATAACAGGGTTCCATTTAAATTTGATTTACTTTTCGGGTTTGGCCAGATAACGAGCTAAATACTCCTATGTTTAAGGAACCAAAGCTACGAATATTTAAAGTTTTCAGAAAAAATCACAATATCCAGAATCTGTTTAATGAATTTCATTAGTAGCCTCTTTACCTTATATTGTCTTGTTTTTTTACCTATCAGAATGCGCGCGCATGTACATAAATCTGCAAACTGTTGTAAACTATAAACATTGACACGTTGTGTTCATAATTTTTAGAATGATGAAAAACGTGTGGTATTGAGTAATTTACCGTATCAATGCAAATCGCTATTTCTTGATAATCATCAAAAAAATGATCATCTTCTGATGTGCTAACTGATATCGTTGTTGCTGAGGTTTCATCTCCACTCTAAACAAACACAGTTCAGTTATTGTTCAGCTTGGCATGGTAAGCTACATAATTCTTTTGGTCTTAACTCACCCGAAGGCTGAATAGACATGTATAGGTTTGCTCAAATAATACATTGTTTTATTGTAAGGGAAAGAGAAAGAGTTTAAATAATTTTTCAAATGAGCAGAGATAATTGCAATGCTACTTTAAGGGAAGAAACTTTAGCGATTTTGCTATTTTTTTTACCTAAATCGCGAAATTTAGGACAAAGGTTGGAAAACGCTCAAAATATTCATTCGCGAATTTTTACTTATTCTGGAATTTTATTATTGATAAAAAAATAAAATTCCTGTTTATCACTTCATTGTTATTGTTTAAAGTTTCATATACTAATCGTTAACTAGTTCTTTGAATCGATTTAAAATCATGTGTCTTTTATCGTCGATGGCATTTTATTGTAACTTTACACGCTATTTCAAGAACTTCTTGAATAATATAGTAATCAACACCTATGCCTATCGCGAAAGTTAATACTCGCAAAAAATCCTTGAAGTGATTTTATTTCTCGCGAAATTTTTTTTCTTTAAAGTAGTGCTTGGGAGGAGATAATTGCGATACTAATGCTTGAAAATCCCTGTCATAGTCACATTGATTTTTGTTAGGGTATATTATATGAGAATGCATTTCCACGTACGTTTTTCATATAAAAGCTGATTATTACCATTTTATCCGGAGACGTTGTGGAATTAAAACCTGAATCGTGTCTATTTATTTCTCCAAAGTTACTATCTTCTTTGTAGCCGACACCTCTTTTGATGCTTTCAATGTGTCTTAAAAGTTGGTTACGCTCGGATTTCAGAACACTAATTTCTTCCAACTGTCCAAACGTTTTACGCAAAGATTCATCTCGCGCCTGCGTAAGTAATATTTGTTCATCGTGCAGCTTCTTTCTCTCCTCCACTGCTGTATTCCATAATTTCAATGCGTCATCACGTTCTTTTTTAAGTAACAAAACCTACGAAGGAGAGGTTATATTACAGCGTTTATAATATGAATATATTTCTAGTTTATGATATAACGACGGAAAGAAAGGTCTTGCGTTGAAAAAAATTGAATTGGATAAAGGTAATTTTATTTAAAAATCACAGTCTGTTTCCACATCCGTAACAGATTTTTTCTCTCTCTGGCTTTCCAATCGATTTGCGGTAAACTCTTCAAATATTATTATATTAAAAATTTCAGATCAGAAACGCAAAAACCACAAAAAGTGCCAAACTTTTAAAGCTATTTTTAATTTTTTCCCCAAAAAATATGTCGTTGTGAAAAAAAGTTGGTGAAAAGTGAAATGTTTTGTACCGACCAAAATTTTCGATCGACTTTTTCCTACTTACTAACCATTTTTAACGACTGTAGTTTTTGTTGACTTTTTTTTACCTTTTTTTACTGCATTAAAAACTATATCAATAGCTGGACATATTTTGCTATAAATGTTTGGTTACGATTGTTGTATAAATAAAACAATAGATCCATTTATTTTCGTATATACAGTGCAATCTCTCTATCTCGAACTCGCAAGGGACCAAAAAATTTGTTCGAGATAGAGAAAGTTCGAGATAAAGAAAGGAAAATACCTTAGGCGGACCACAAAGGGACCGAGACTTTAGTTCGAGATAGAGAGAAGTTCGAGATAGAGAGCAGTCGAGATAGAGAGATTCCACTGTACAGGGATTTTGTTACATTTGAGAATTATGCATATTAACCGGTTATTATGAATAATAGCAATAGCCTGACCTCAACCCTTACACATAATACCTCGGGGAATATGCATAACTTTCAATAAATCATTTTCCATACATATACAAGTTAAAACTAAATTCTGCGAAGGTAACTAATATTTTTTACTAGCTAAATTTTTTTACTTTACTATATGAGTAAAGTTAATAAAACTATGAAAATGATTTATTAAAATATATAAAAATTATACAATTACCTCCTCTTCAAGCGAAGTACATTTTTGTCGAAGATTTATATTATCTTCATGTGCATTATTGAGTTCTGTTCGAACAGTTTCCACTTCCTGTTTAGATAAATATGATTGTTGAAGTAGCTCGTCCCTTTGATCAAACGCCTCTGTTCGTTCCGTTCTTGCGACAGCCAAGAGTTGTCTGGTTTCATTTAGCTCTTCTTGAAGATCATCGAGTTCTGCTTCTCGATCATCCAAATCATTATCATAGTTAATGATAACACCTTTTAATTCTTCGGTTTTTTCATCGCGATCATTTCGAATCTAGAGTAAGAACACCGTGGGTTAGTAATTCCGAATTTTTCTAATTTTTTTCTTGTCAAAAATTAAATTCGATTTATTCTTGGAACACAATACCAAGAGATAAAGTCACCACCTGCAAAAGGCGCACTCTTCCTGAAGTCAAAGCAAAAAGTTGTAGCTAAATTTATGCAGTCTGTGGATATAGCATCCTTAAACAGAGTACATTATGCTGATTTAAAAAAGGTTTAACTCATTGATAAGAAGTACTACTTTCCACTTTTATTTCCTCTCTATAATCACACGTAACAAACCATATCATATATTTCAATCAGCGTTATAGCCTAAATGTGAACAGAACATACGATACCCTAAAACTGATTTTAGCCCTAATTCTTCGTCGGCTCTTTGAGGCCAACAGATATTTATTTTTTCGATTGACGTAAGAGTGTTACCAATGTTTTTGCGACTGATGTAGGAGCAAATTATTTCAGAAATTAATTGACTAAATTAAAAGAAAAAATTAACGCAACAGAAATGCTGGTATGAGCTAGGAGAATAGAGTTATGACGTAGATTTTGTTGAGTTGAACAAAGAAAACAAGGTAAGTTTTACAAAATTGCGTTCGCTCTCGCTCTGGGTAAAGAATTTAACGAATTATTGAGTTTTCGTAATGGTAAAACGAGATCTTAAAGAATATTTCGCAGGCAATTATTTCCGCGAATTTGCTCAAAATTCCTGAAAATTAGTACCCGCGAAAATGAAGTATACGTTAAGCCAAAATATCAAAAAAATTTTGTTGATTCTAAACTTTAAGCTCTCGAATAAGGAAGGTTTCGTTCTCACATAAGGGCTGCAGGGGGTATTGGGGTGAAAAAAACCCATCTACCTAACAAAACGAAATACAATGTAATACTTACAATAATTAGTTGTGACAACGTAAATTCAAGCTCTTCGATAAGCTCCTCACATTTTGTGGCTGACTTTCCCCATTCTTCTAGTGCACGATCTCGCTCTCTGATAACACCATCTAGGTCATTTGCACCCAAACTCATTCGATTTGAGCATCCATACTTTCTCCCACGCAGATGTTCGTTTTCTTTTGATGATTTACTATGAGTACTCTTTTTACGAAATATATTCGACAATTTACGAGACCTTGAAGTTGGCGTTGAAATAGCGTTTTCATTAATTTCGATTAGAGAGCTGCCGCTATCAGCTACACTCATGGCTTCAGTGCTGTCTTCTAAATGTAAGTACGAAGAGGCATGCTTCGCTAAAATTATTTGCAAGCGATCAGACTTTAATTCGTGCGATTCTAGCGAGCATCTTCGATCGAACGGACGACGCTGAATTTCTGGAGTTGATACTTTACGAGTTTTGCTACTATCGAAATTTTGTCGTAACAAGCTACTAAAAGACCGAAATCTTCTTGACATTTCGTCGTTTTTCTTCAAAAACTTCGCTGTACTGTCGAAGGATTTGTTCCTTGGAAGTTTTACTCGAGATCTTGAATTTTCTTCTGCCGATATCTTTCGATAATTTATTTGTACAGGAATTTTAGATTTTGCTGCATTCGTCGTGTTAGATCGCGGTGCTAGAATGGAATCAAGACCAACGTTTTCCGGTGTGTCTCCTACTCCTGACGAGTCGTAAACATCGGAATGATTTTCCACTGCACAAGAAGAAAAAAAAAAGTTAGTAATTTTGCAATTGACACAGCCTTCATCTACCCTAACGTTCAAATCAATGTTTAACAAGAAAGAAGTTTCTCTTTCATTGTAGTTTGTTGCAATTGCATAACCTACCCATACCAAAACCATACCAACAGAACAAATGCATCAACCACCCTCTAACACAAATTAAAAATAAAGAAGCAGCATCAATCCCTGTCTCACACCCTACAACCAAAAGAACTGCATAAACCATCACTGTCTTACACCATTTTATTAAAGCAATTACATAAGTCCCCCTACCTTAAACCCTACTATTAGAAAAAGAACATCATCTTATCCCACACTCTTCTACAGAGCAACTGCACCCACTTCACCTATCTCATACCCTTCAACCAGAGAAACAGGATCAGTTTACACCCTACCATCAGAGGACAGCAGAAGAATATAAAGTCCCGAACTCTTGTAACAAATAGTCGACTAAGAAGTAGTGTACACATTTTTCTCTCTCTGGTTTTTGTGTCATGCTATTGTTTTAATTCGGAAATAGATTTTGTATTATCCTTTTTTTTCGCAATGGAGTTAGTTATTTTAAAAATGCATTAAAATGTCCCAGTTGGCTTGGGCGTTTATTTAGGCATGAGTCCTTATTTAAGCACGGGCGGTTATTTACTTCTTTAAGTATACCCTCGGCGTTTACTTGAACACGGGCGTTTGCTTCAGCAAAAGCGGTTTTTCCAGCATGGACGTTTATTCGATCATGCAAATTTGTGGACTTTAGATAAGAAATGTTAACCTTAAGATATAGATATAGATATAGGTGCATTCTCGTCCCCAGAGCTCTTTGAGATTAAAACCTCGAGTTTATCTCAAAGAGCTCTGGGGTCGAGAATGATACAGGTGTTCTCATAAAAAAGCTGAGGAGATTCGAGGATTTTTATATTTCTCAGAATACTTGAGGAGATTTTAAAGTTGATGCCACAAGTGAAATTATTGCTGTATTTCTACACATTTCTCAAATAAAAACATAGGCAACAGAGTTTAAAATTAAAATTGAGGAGATTTGAAAAAGTTGTTAAAAAATCTTCTTTCAGAGGAGATTTGAGGAGCTTTAATAACCTCTTTCCCTGCGCCTATTGTCTTTCTTTTTATATCGGGACATCCCGGAGTTCCGAAAAAGTCCCGTCCCGAAGTCCAAAAAGATACAAGATGCCCTGGGGACGTGGTTGGAGCTTTGAGAAAATCTTTTAAAGTTGAGGAGAATTAAGAAGTTTTAATGCGGCACAGCAACCCTCTTAGCACGGGCGTTTTTTTCGAACGTATGAGCGCTAATTATTTCGCAAGTATACCCTTGACATTTATTGACTTCTTATCCTAGACGTTTAGGGGTGATTTCTACATCAGTTTGCATTCTCATATCTTTTAACCTTAACCGTACTGTTGTTTAAGCAGTCTAATTCTTTTAACAGACAAAGCACAGATTTTGTGGGAAAAATATTTAAATGAAACCTGAGAAAAGACATTTTATATCAATAATAGGATACAAGTTTATACATTAGTTAACAAAGAATAAAAAAACAAACGTTCAAAGCTGTCCCGTTATATTAGAAATTTCTATTCAAGCTTGTGTATGTGCACATTTATAAATATATTTTTCCTTGGAAATTCTGTTCCACGTTTTTTGTAATAAATAAATATTTGAAGATACCTTACACAGTAACAAAAAGGGAGAAATGCGAAGGGTAGAATAGACTTTGTATCTTCAGGCATCGTATTCTTCAGGCATGTCAAGGCCTGCAGTTGCTAGAGGATTTTCTTCACGACTTTGTATCTTCAGGCATCATATTCTTCAGGCATGTCAAGGCCTGCAGTTGCTAGAGGATTTTCTTCACTGAGCATGTCATTAAGTCACACTTGGTATGGAGACTAATTATTTGCTGTGCGCATCTGGTGGTTGTTGTGCAACTCACTGTATTCTTCAAATGCAACGTTGATTTGCAACGCCAACATATACGTAATATAATCAATTTCAAGTAAACCCAAGTCCTATAGGCCATAGGCCACACAAGGTAGGACATGCGCACTACGCAGCTAAATAGGTCTCGCAACAAGCGTACTCTTTTTTGGTTTCTTGTTGATGAACCAGACATTTTTAACGCCATGATCTACCCGAATTCGCAATGGGCACAAGTTCTGATACTCTTTTATTGCTTATAAGAATAAAGATAATACCGTTTCAGACAGATTATTATTGCACTTCAGGAAAATCACATATTTCGAATATCATGCCATGCATATTCTTATCTCGAATTTTATCTTGAGTATTTTTATAAAATATATTCTTATATTTAAAAAAGCGTGTAACTAGCCTGGATAACTAGAAAATCCACGGGAATTTTTGACTCTAGCGGGAGATAGAATTCTATCAAACAACGGGGATTTACTTGTGAGTAAATTTACTAGTAAGGTAAGCAACGAAAAATTTCACGCTTAATTCAGGTTGCTATATAAAATACTTTAAGCACCAAATTTTATATCTGGTTTTAGATTACTAACTTAAACGGAAAAAAGTGTTTGCGGAAGGAACTGTTGCGTTTTTTTAAGAGATTCGCAAAAGTTTATTTTCCGCAAAAATTAGGTCAGTCGCGAACCGCAAAAGTGTTTTCCGTAAATGGTCTCAGGGAATTTCTCTTTTGTAACACAAAATTCATAAAGATTAGTCAGAATTAGAGGAAGAATTTTCTAGAACCACGAACATTCTTTCCACAAAAACTCCAACTGCAAAAAATGGCCCTAAATCCCGCAAAGTTTTTATGCAAACACTTCTCTTCTCTTTCTTACTAAAACCTCATGGCGCCTAGAGATTTTTATAGAGAAAATCCTCTTAAAAAAAACGTAAATACATCACCAGGAGCAAGGTTGTAAAAGACTCAACATTGTTCCGAGGACTCTCACCTTCGATATGCTAAAGGTACGGCTATTTTGGAATTCATAAGTCTCTGCTATAATTTAACAACTTAGCTTAACATACATCTTACCTTAATCTTACTGATGCGTTTTATAATTGCAGTTTCAAATTAAACCTCCTTTTCAAGATCTTTTTCTCCTAACAGAAAAAATAACCCTGGGACCGAAATATGCAACCCTGTTCCAAAAATCCTAAATAATCAAATAGAGGTGTCCGTAATGTGAGATTATAGGGAATATTATCTTGGTCTAGCTAAGTTTCCGCGCCATTATTAATTTGCGCTCGCAATAACCGTGCTTTATCCGCGCGCATTTGTGCGAAGACTACTATACTACGTACGAATGTTAGTACAAACGTAGGGAAACGCTACGTTGTGTAGGATTTCATGACTGGTGTGTAGAACCAACACATTGAAAATAATAACAGTTTAATGTCTTAAGGGATTATTATACAGTAACTAGATCTTGTATTTAAATGTTTTTGTGTCGGTTGAATTTAAAAAAATTTCTCACGCGTCAGTACAAACACGCGTAGTTGTTTCACAGTTACTTATTTGCTTATTTATTTGCTGTATTTATTCTACTGCACACTTGAACGTTACGTTTTGTATCAAAATATGCCAAAAATAACACGGTCAAAGGGAGATTCACGAAAATAACATGATACGACCACCATGGGGGAGCGCCTCGCATGTTAAAAGTCTCGTGAGCACTGCAAGTGGTTTTAATCTTTGTGGAAATTTTTTTTATTGGATAAGTATGCCAAGATTAATTTTACTAGCACGTCAAGTACTTGATAATTATAAAAACAAATTCATCTACGAGGTTAGATAAAAAAAAATGATTAATTCTTATTGCTCAAAAATAAAATGTTTTTACAATCACGCTATCATCAGATCAGTATTCAATGCTCCAGAAGGATTGCATTTATTACCCAAGAAGAATTGTTAAGAAAATGTCTCGTGTTTTGGCCTATCTCTAGCATAAAGCTTGTCTCTTCATTGGTTATCGAAGATATCTGATCACCAACCTTAATTCTAATTTTTTTACACTGCCCATATACTTGACATCCTTCCAATACAGTAAAAAATATCGTAAAAGATAAAACAGATGGAGATTTTTTTATGTCGAACTATTTTCAACTATATGTTCCTGTAGATATCTAAATTCGATACTCTGCCTTCTCCAATGGCGGACTTTATAAAATATTTAGAAATACAAGCGAAATGGAAATAAAAATAATAATAATAATATTAAAAATATGAAAGTTCTTAACCTGTACACTCCTCCTGCGAGAGTGCCAACGCTAGCTCTGAAACACTTCTTTGCGGGTATGCCGTATAACTGTACGAAGTTGACGCTGGTTGAAAGGCCATGCTAAAATATTCTTTCTACAACATCACAATGCAGGTATTAACAGTAAATCATTTTCTCTGTAACAATTGTCAATAAACTAATGTGCACTTTGTGACTTGTTTATCTCTAAAATAAACAAACCAATCAAATAAAGCTTCTATGAAACAGTTAGAAACATGAAAGATATTTTCTTGCGATAAAAGGGTTTTGCTCTTCTGTAAACCTATTGCTACTCAACTATAAATGTATTCAGGTGTATTTGGATAAAAATAGACTAAAACACACAAAGATAATTTCAACCTTTTGTTGCCATGGTGCAAGCAACTTCGTGTGAAAATTGCATAAGACGAATAAACGTTCTCTCACCAAATAGATAGAAAAAGAAAAAATATTTTTATTATGCAAACCCGTTGGATATTTTATTGATATCTATCCATATTTAGAAAGATCATCATCTTCAGGGTTTGTGCCTCATGTCCTGAGGACAGGAATTAAAAAAAGGCGCATTCACTAAAATGAGATTCTGGTGTGGATTAATTTTAGTGTAAACGTTCTACCTGGCATACTTTCCTTAATAACGGAACTGTTAACCTAATGCGTCTGAAAGTAGGTATATGTTACACTCGTTCTTAAAGATACTATGTTATCAACTTCGTCCCCTAGGCTTTTTAGGTTTTTATTGGGACCGTCCCAATATTATAAAAACCTAAAAAGCCCTGGGGACGAGGTTGACTATCTTATCTTATTTGATTTTTCTAAAATATTCCTTGTTTTTTAATCCTTGAAGTTCTATAATTGTGGTTTTGTACGCTAAAAATCCTTCAAATAGTTTACGCCCTTACCATCAACACCCATTTACGCCCTAAGATACTTAAAGGTTTTTTAGATTTTCCGCCCATTTGCGCCCTAAATATATATTTCTAATTTTTTGCAGTTTTGGAGCCCTTATCACAGAAATCAGAAAAAACTTTCTAAGGGAAAAACACCTCCAACAAAACACACTAGATTTATCAGGATAGGAGGTGGAAGTCACTAAAGAGTAGCGTTAGCGTAAATCTAATAGGGAAAAATTAAAATCTAGTTTCACGCAATTCGGGTGTGTTACACGCATTTGAGAGAAACCTCATGCTCACATGCAGAAACATCAAAATTAAACATTAAAAGCACACGCGCAAGTTTTGAAATTACAAACGTCTCTCCCATCCTGGCCGGTAATCATTTTCCGATTTTTTTTTATTCGGCCTCTCTCACGCAAAAGAAATTACGAATGTTACAAGTTAGACCTGGAATTGGATTTCGCGGCGGCGGCAGCAATCCAATACCAATACTAAACCTGCTACTCTCTAGTCCAAAGACTAGAGAGTAGCAGGTATAAGTTTATATCATGTTATTCATCAATACGCTATAATCTTAGAGGCTTCCATATCTTTAATATTTCTTTTTCTCGAGTCTTCTATGTAACTGTTTTTGTTTTTTTCTGAAGCCCATCTTTCGTACTTTACAATGAGTCGCCCTTCTACATCACACGCGCCCTTCTACATCACACACGCCCTTCTACATCACACGCAGAAACATTAAAATCACATCGTCCTTCTACATCATTGAAAGACGCTGCAGTGGCTCCCCCAGAGCGTAAACCGTACAGTCCAAAGTTCATATAACTGAAATTAAATTCCTCTAAGTTCTGCATAAATATTTAACGAGTTCTTGTGTAGCCGATATCAAGCATTTTATCCCTCTTTGTGCTAAATAATCATGGAATTAAAAGGCTCGAGACGTCAGCTTTGCTTTCTACTTGGCAAACAAACAAAAACAAAAAATGATTCACGTAAATTGTTATGAACAACGTTTTCATTTATATGTTGTCGCACTTTGACTTTCTGATAGTGATTTCTATATGAGAAGCTTTGAACGCTATATTTTCTAAGCGTACAGCTAAAAGTTTTTAAATTCCGAAACATCTATTAAAATTGAGAAAGCACGTGACTAAAAAGAAACGCATATCTGAAATAATTGTGCAGTGTTTATCAAAAAACAATTTGAGCACTTTTGAAATAGCATCCTTTGGTGTCTTTCCTTTATTCACAAAGATAGAAAGTCCTTAACATCCTTCAAAAGCTAATCGAACGAACGGATAATCAGTTGGTAATTCGTGTCTTGCAATAAAATGTCCAAACCTATGCCGTAAAATAAAAAAAGTCAGCTCGCCTTTTGTTTTGTCAGTTTGCACAATATGATTCACAAATAGTGCCACAAAAAAATTTTTCGGCCATATTATGAGCTTCCTGATTATCTTCGCACTACGCCAACAACCGCTTCCAACAAGCGTGCTATTGGCTGTTAGTTGACCAGGACACCAAACTTACATTGAGAATGGGCGTGGAGCACCACCTGCTTGGAATGTTTTCGTCCTTCAAATCCGAATGACGAAAAAATCAGCTACTAGAAGTTTCACAGACATTGGGTTAACAGTTCTAATGTTATTGAAGATGGTATGCCAGATAGGACGTTTACACTAAAATTAATACACGTTAAAAATCTCATTTCAGCGATTTCGGCGTATTCGATCCCCGTCCACAGGACATCAGGGAACAATTCCTGGGAACGAGAAAATATAGTTATAAATAAAATAAAGGACCCGCACAATAGATTTTTAATGATTTTTGTCGCAAGAAAATGTCTTCTATTTTTCTAAGCGCTGGGCCACGGTGCGATTGTTCTTCTTCGTGCGCATGCAATGCAGTTTTGTTGCATCGAACATCTTGTTGTCGCGCCGCATATGCAGCAAAATGCATGCAACAATATTTAAAAACTCTGTTGAGAGGGAGAACTTATGGCTACTTTGATATGCCCGAAGCGGAAAAAAGAGAGTTGTCAATCCGCTCATTATTACTTTGACGAAAATGTGTGTAATTCTTTTCACGAACGCAGATTCAGATTTTAAAATATGATTAAAACATTTCCACTCGTGTTTCTTTCTACCTGTATTTCAGTTGCCTGTTTTTTTTCTTTTTATATTCTGTATGAAATTCTGCGCTTTTGATGGGTTACATAAAATGACGTAGCAAGAAAAAATGTTGCAGTCAATGCGCCACGGTGCAGCATTTTAAAATTTCGGCTTCATGAATGCAGCACTAAAAAAAGTGTTGCATGAAATCAAATTAACTTGATTTAGTAAAATTTTTTCGTCGATTTTGCTGCATTGCATGAAAAAAAGGGAAGAAATATATGCCCGGCGCCACGGTGAAATTTTGCTCTCGCCTGTAATGCAACAAAATTCCTTTCATTTTTTGCGGAAAATAACTTTCGTGATAGGCATAGGTGTTCATTATTTTTATATTAAGGGAGGTCTTGAAATAGCGTGTAAATATAAAGTGGCATCGACGATAAAAAACACATGGTTTTACATTTTTGTCCCTAAAATTCTTAAAAATTAACTTTTTTGAATAGTACGTTTTCAATATATTTTGAGGGAATAACATTTTGCAATGCAAAAAAAGTCTTTTCATCATTCGCCTTAAAGTTTAAGTTCTTGGTTTACGGTAAAAATATGAAATGTTTTTAAAGCTGAAGTACTTTTGGTAACGTCATTGTAGGTAGGAGGGGGATGGTTGGAACAACATCAAATTTACCACCCCCCCTTAAAAACCCGGAACATCCATCCTTCTCCCTTTAACAGACTATCCCTCCCCCAATTATTCAGGTTGGAAAGAATTTTCAATGAAAGTTTTAACAGCATCACAAACAACGAAAGTCAAAGAAATAACATAACTTTCTAACAAAATAAAATTTACCAACATCCAACCTTCAACCCTTTTTCCCTTCTTCACTCCTCCCTCTCTACAATTACGTTACCAAAAGAACATTTTGTAAATCATTGTCAGTTTTTAAAATATAATTTAATGTATAAAATATTTTACAAGGTTTCATAAAATATGCTATAAAAATAAAAATAAGAATAAAAATTAGTCAGGTGAACAAAGACACAATTTTTGAAAATGAAGATCAAAAGGCCAAAATGATAATAAACCTCAAGAAAGTCATGAGGCTTGAGTGTTAATTCTTTCTCTCTTCTAATGACAATTCGGCGCTAAAAATCGATTTTTTTGCGTTCTGTATTTTATGAATGGTAGAAAAAAACAAGTAAAGTAGATATGTACAGTTAACTACACAGGTATGAAGGTAGACAAGAAAAAAAATTGAAAATGTCGACCTCATTTGTAGGATAATTCAAGAACAAAACAAAAAGTAACTAAAGAAAACAAACAAAAAACAACCAACCAAATAACCCACCAAATAACCCACCAACCGCCCACCCACCCACCCAACCAACAAAACAAACAAAAAAACAAACAAACAAACAAACAAACAAAACCATAAAGATCCACTTCACAGAAGTTAAAATGCAAATCTACTAAGGCTAGGAGACGAATGGAAAATATTAATCGCAGCAAACTTTGAGGAAAAGACTCATAGCGAAATATCTTATAATTTCATGTATATTACACTAATCTACAAATCATCTAAAATAATTGAAAATATCCACATACATACAAAAACTCCTAAATATAAACTTGTATACATCCCCAACCTTTTCTTTTAAGGTTGGAGTCAAACTTACACGTGCATAGTCAGTTTTTGTTAGAAATTTTCTTCCAATTCATTCTCTTTCTGCAGTGATCTTTTTGGAATTTCCACATTCTTTTTATCTGAAGAAAAAATAAAGGAGTTTTGAAATTTAGTAATGGATCATAAAAGAAAACAAAATATCACGCAAAGAGTGAAGAAAAAGGCTTTCTATGCACCTGAGTTTCCATGAATGCATGAACTTTTCGAAGACTGTTTTTATGTTGTTTCTGAACAAAATGATTTGCCAAGGTTATATACATTGATAAAAATAATCAATGCATATAGATTTTGTCAAAGTGTGCACGTGTTAATACAAAAAGGTCGCGAGTTTTTTGAGCTATAGCGGAAAATGCTCGTGAGCTTTGTGAGCGATACGAAAAAGGTCGCGAGTTTTTTGAGCTATAGCGGAAAATGCTCGTGAGCTTTGTGAGCGATAACGAAAAAGGCTCGCGAGTTTTTTGAGCTTTAGCGGAAAATGCTCGTGAGCTTTGTGAGCGATACGAAAAAGGCTCGCGAGTTTTTTGAGCTTTAGCGGAAAATGCTCGTGAGCTTTGTGAGCGATACGAAAAAGGCTCGCGAGTTTTTTGAGTTTTAGCGGAAAATGCTCGTGAGCTTTGCGCGCTATAACGAAAAATGCAGTCAAATGGAAACGAACCTTAATAGTTTGCTAAAATGCAAGCATTTAAAATTGCGCTATTAAAACAAAGTTCAGCAGTAATTTTGCAGCAAAACAAGAACTTGCAGTTCCCCTTTTGCCGCAATGTTTTGCATTTTGTGGAAAAAAATATCGCAGTTTTACAAAATTAGAAGTTTTGCGGTTGCTTACTGACCTTACTTTTTGCGGAAAAAACCTTTTGCGAATTTTAAATAACCGCCAAAGTTTCTTCTGTAAACAATCTCCTCCCTTAAAGTTTGCCATTCGCAATACATTCCATAGAATTAACGCGATGTTTTCGGATAAAAATTACTTACTATTTTAAGTGAAATATATTTATCTTTGCAGAAGTGATAAAACTTTGGGCCATACACATAAATCAGTCGGCCAAGCACGATCACTATAGGAATGTATATCAACACTCTTGTAAACTGACCGCAGACATTCCTTAGCAGGTCTGTTCGCGAACTTCGCATACCCAGAGCTAAAATCGACACGGTAGTGAGGTTGACCAGAATCATGATGTCGTACCAATTCATCCATTTGTATCTGTAAGGTAAGTTCATGGCAAAGAAGACAAAAATGATAAAACAACTTGCCGCCATGATAACGTTTTGAAACGGAGATTTGGGTACGAACGTACCAATGCTAAGTAGTATTGTCCTACACAAGAAGTAATATGACGCAAACCAGGTGTGTTTATGTTTGAAACACATTTTAAAACAGTCGATGATTGGTTTATAACGCGCAAAAGGGTTGACAAAATAACGACAATGCAAACCACTCAACCATGACGAAAAAATTAAAATCATGGGTCCACCAATCACAACAACAATAATGGCGATAAATCCAAATATCACACAAACTTTATGTTCTCCTTCGTTCCACTTTAAAGCAGCATAAATTTGCACTCGCTTCTCCTTGTTGATTTCGACATATTCGAGTAACTTGAACGTAATTCGAGTAAAATCAGAATAGGCGGTTACACTAATAATAGTGAATGCACGGAAACAGTTTTGGCGGGAAAAATAACTATCAGGGTGATGTTTAGCGTATTTGTCAATGATGACGAGAAATAGAATCATCCACACAGGAATTATATAATTAAAAGCGTTTTTTTGCAAGTCGTCTAAGCCATCAAACAAGCATTTACCAGAAAACACCGATCCGGGGCTTTCTATGTTTAAAATACCAATGAAACTTTTGATTGGGTCCTCCAGTTGTAGGCTCGATGTCTTCAGCAAAGTAATGACTTGATAATAATACAAACACCCATTCAAGTAATTTGAATAAATGTCTACGTTAAGCCATATGACGAATAAAATAAACGCAGAAATAACAACGATAATGACAGTAATATACCATATAGCATTATATCGTTTCCCCCCTTTACAATATAAACAGGCTTCGCCTCCAAGAGATACACTAAAATTTTCCTTACATTTGCTGCAAAGGAGCGACGTTTGATCTCGGCCAATGCCACATTGTTCGTTTTTGTCAGGATGATACAAACATGCGTATTTGGTATAAGTTGAAGGACATGGCTTGCAATATCCTGCAGGGCACACTTGCGTCTCTTCAAGGTCCTGATTTGTTCCAATTTTTGGATCTGTCCATCTACCTTTGAAAAGATAGGTGTTGTGATTTAAACAAAACGCAATCCCTTTAGCCTGGTTTTTCTTAATATTGCAGTGACACTGAGAACCTTGGAAGGAGTATCCAAAGTAACACGACTTTAATGATACATTGTAAATAGTGGCAGAAGTTGAGATTTGATTCACAGAAGAAACGTGTATATTAATTTTAGAATTTCCCAGCCTTTTATACTCCTCACTACAGGATAAAAATCTCAAAGTTATTTT
The DNA here is from genome assembly GCA_030067915.1 of Hydractinia echinata. Taxonomy (NCBI): domain Eukaryota; kingdom Metazoa; phylum Cnidaria; class Hydrozoa; order Anthoathecata; family Hydractiniidae; genus Hydractinia; species Hydractinia echinata. The sequence goes on from JASGCC010000010.1 coordinate 591,297, forward strand.
ATTCTTTGTTACTACAAAACGTTTGTTCGTTTCAATTCTAATACAAGTGCTACGATTTGTTATTCTAACGTCAACCGTATCATTCACGGGATTGTTAAATTCATCATACAACGAAATAGTTGGTGAAAACAATGTTCCAGGCGACACATGCCATTGGATTTCATTTAAATGTATCTTAACAGCCAGCGTAGCGATGCTTCCAGAAGGAACACCAAAGTTATTCCATTTAAAAATAACATCGTGGATGTTATCATCGGTAACTGATTTGCAATCCTTCAGAGTTGTCGCGAATATCGAGTCTCCACTACCACTTCTAAGTGCATGGTTTTCCAAAAAGGTAACATGGCCTTGAAACGTGTGAGGAGATTCCAATTTGTGTGAACCATGAAATAGAAAAAAACACTCGTAGATTTTCGGCTTTGTTTCGTTGGCTGCCTCAGCCGCAGGTCCTGGTATATTGACATTAATAGCTCCACCATTGTTTAGGGCAGTATTGTTAGAAAACATCAGACTGGTGGAATTGTACAAATAAATCTTGGAATGTCCAAATAAAGATAATGCGCCGCCATTATTACCACTGTTGTTGGAAAATAACACGTAATCTTTGACATAAACATCAGAACAGTCCAGTATTAATGCTGTGCCTCGGTTGCCACGTATCTGGTTTCGTCCGCAAAAATGCAAGGAGCTCTCAAACGCATACACACCACCATGTCTAAATTTTAAGGCGTCTTGCACATGTGAATTACTGTCTGTTATATTAACGTTTACAAATCTGACTTGAACATGCTTGAGTTGAATGCTAGCTCCCATGCTAGCATTGTTTTTAACAAAGTTACAATTCATGAATAATGTCTTCTCCTCTTTTCTAAAGTCAAGATCGATGCGTTGTTGACTGTAGGCTCCGCCAACTTTCGCAATATTTCGTAGAAATTCACTATCTTTTATCGTGATTGTATTATTGTAGGGCTCAGCTGAAAGTTGCGTACTAGTGACAATAATCGCACCCCCGGCATAGGTAGCGTTATTTAAACTAAAATTTACATTACTAATGGTAACATTAATATTTGAAGCTTTGTGTCGAAATCGCACATAAACCGCTCCGCCCCAAGCCCCAATGTTTCTTGAAAATGATGAATTGCTTATTGTGAGAGAGTTATTCTTAGATTGTCCCATGAAAAACACTGTTAAACCAGCTCCTCTTCCAAAAGGAACATGTCCTTCGGCCAAACCTTCACCTATAGGTTTAGCACTCACAGTGTCGGCTTGATTCGCAAAAAAGTAACATTTGTGTAATTTAATGATCGCATTGGATGAATCTGAACGTGAAGCGTTTCTTGTGTACTCAATGTATATGCCCCCACCAGAAAAATAACCTTCTTTCCGAATACCATCAAGACAATACGGTACTATTTTCCCGCCGGTTATGGTGACTGTTTGGAAGCTGATCAATCCACTAACATCATACATCACAACGCCATAGCCAAAACTTTGTAGAAATTGAACGTTGTGAAAATTAATGTTTTTAACTTTTTTGAAATACAATGCTGTTGATATTGGCGGTGTAACGTTTTGGTGGGCTGAAGAAGCTGGGTAACTTGTAGAGCTCTGTTTTACGCCACATTGCTTAAACAACACATCCGATATAAACACATTTCTTGCATCAACGAAAGAAAGCCCAGATTGGTTCTTTGTGCTGCACGTTATATTGACTTGTTGTAGTTTAAACCAATTGACAATATAAAAGTCATGAATGTGCGATATAACTATAGACTCATGTAGTAAAACTTGATCATCCAAAATACGAACACATGTTTGATTTTTGGCATACAGCTTAATGGCACTTACGAAACTGGAGCAAATAATTTGATTTTGAACAGTAGTGCAGCTGGATGTCTCGCTGGAATACACAGTGGAAACGTTGACAAAATGGACAGCGTTACCACAATCTTCACTCGCAGTGGTTTTTGGTAAAAATAAAGTTATCAGCAGAAGTAAATACATTTTTTCTATAAATAAATAAAAATGTTAAGTTAAGTTATTTAAAAAAAAACCTTAAAATTTCAGCCCGTCTGTCTGAAATTTTATCTGCATCATTGCACGGTTATTTCAACGCGGGAAACTTTCAAAAATAGCTGCTTTAAGCCGAAAGCCGGGATGGAAAATAATTAGTATTTTCAAGTAATTATTGAACCAATTTATGATTTTATTGTGTCTCTTCAACTGCAATTATCAGACTTGCCTAATTCTAATCAAGAACGGAACATGAAAAAAGTACGATCGGGTATTTCAAATTTGCAATTTAAAAAGATTAAGCTCTTCAAAATAAACATAGAAAATATATTAGCTTATAATATTTTATGAAAGTTCACGTCTGAAAGTACAGAAACAAAAACGATAAAGTTTGCTCTTAAACAGATTAGATGACCATTTTTAATCTTGTATTCCTGAAAATATATAAATTAACATAAATAGCCAATTTAGCATATGTGGTCCTTCTTTTATTGCCTGTCAGGATGCGCGCGCATATGCAGAACTTTGTAAACATTCACAACTCATGTATAAAAATACCATATGGAAAGCACCATCCAGTTGCAAAAAACACAACTACTCTTAACTTTGTTTAAAGCCAACTATAAAATACTGACTTAGCCCTGAATAAGAATATTTTCTGATTAAAACAAACAAACAAATAAAAGCAACAAACAAATATATCAACAAAAATCTTTTATTATTCCAACTAACATTTGAACATGAGTTAAGGAATACTAATCAACTTGTAAATTTTTTTAAGGAGGCAAAAAAGAAGAGACCAACAAAAAGTATTCAAAAATGACCAGAAATAGCATCTGTGTAGTTGTAAAAGCAAAACATTGTTTAAAAAGTAAAAATATATACAGTAGAGGTTCCATATACCGTCTTTTCTTGTTTAAGCGCCCGTGTCTGAGTAAAAACATTTTGGTATCCTAGGGAACAAATAATTTGTCAACTTTGCTAAACACTCCAAACAGGCTGCTTGGTGCTTCCGTAGCACTTGTTAAGAACTTTACTTACTATATAATTGATAAAAAGTTGCAAGTTCATACTTTCGATGAAAGAAAAATACTAAAAGTAGTAAAGTAAAATTTTTATCCAGCGTTCCTCTCGATTAGATGCCACCTTCAAGATGTGATATTGTTACTTTATCCAGCGTTCCTCTCGATTAGATGCCACCTTCAAGATGTGATATTGTTACAATAGGTATTAACCATGAATTTACGGTATGTATTTACATTGTCATGTTCTAAGAATCAACAATTATTACCCAATTTATATACATATATGTATATATATATTTATATGTATTTTACCTATATACAGACAATCACGAAAGTTGCTGAAAGTGTCAAATTAATAAACTTTTTAAAAATTACATTACTATGTACAAATAAATGAATAGCAAAGATTTAAAAGTTTAAAACAGGAAAAACCGAAAAAGACAAAAGTCAAATTATCAAACAAGTATACAAAAAGATTTACCGAAAAAATGTTGGTTAAAATGCGGTCACGAATGAACGAATTTTCTTCCTTTTGGTACCCTGAAAAAGGACTGTCAAACCGCACAGACACTTGTTGCAAGTGCAAGTGGAATGAGTCAAGTGCTTGGAATCAACAAAGTTTATGCAAATTCAAATTTCAATCATAAGTCAACCTCAGGCAAAAATTTTATACAATGGATCTACACGTTCACGTTATAATAGAATTAATATATAATTTGTTACAAAAAATCAATTTCTCGTTGGTTGATATAAACATATTAAGAACAACAAAGTCTGTATTGACTGAAAACTTATAATCACTATAATGAACACTTGATCAAAATCAAAACACTGAACTCACATTCACACTCACTTATCCAAAAAGGTTGTAACTTTGTTTTGTTTTTAGTCTTGATAAGCGTGATATTCAAGCTCATCACTGTCCATGATTACACGATTTGGGACAGGCGCCCATCCTCTACCTATAAAGAAACAAAAAAATTCTTAATGAAAAATATTCTTCATGCTTGTTTGTTTCGCCACAGTTTCATTATCAATTCACATTTTTTTTTAATTTGTACCGTTTTCTTTTAACTATCCAACATTTTTTAATAAACAATGCCAAATTCAGACAATCACCCCCCAAAATTGCCAAAATTTTAAACAATTGCTACACAATTTTAAACAATTGCTACACAATTTTAAACAATTGCTACACAATTTTAAACAATTGCTACACAATTTTAAAGAATTGCTACACAATTTCTAAACAATTGCTACACAATTTTAAACAATTGCTACACAATTTTAAACAATTGCTACACAATTTTAAACAATTGCTACACAATTTCTAAACAATTGCTACACAATTTTAAACAATTGCTACACAATTTGCATGGGGCGAATAAATAGATAAAAATTAAACAAATTTGTTTGGCAAATAATAACAAACAGTTTACAGTTTGTCAGAGTTAAAACTCTTGAAATTTTAACTTACAGTTGAACTTTAAACGAATATTTTGCAAATTAACATTCTGACTTTAAACAGTTTTTAAAAAAAGTGTTTGCACATCTGTATATCCATTCTCAATTGAGAATGACTCACACCGATTAGGACCCAATCATAAAGGGCGAGTGTAATTGGTGTAATCAAATTACACAAAGCAAAAACAAACAAATAAACAAACAAACAAACAAACAAACAAATAAAACATACGACTGAAGCTATAACAACCAAATAAATTAGGGCTTACCTCCAATTTGTCTTCTGTGATGAAAACGAATTTTAATTTTCTTTAAAGCTCGATACAACACAGCAACAAGTACAACAAACATAGGTATGTAGGATAGCACCCATATGATAGTTTGACAGGTCTTCTTTTCCTTTTTCTTAAAAACGCTCTCTGTACCAAGGCTGAAAACAGCAATTATTCCCAAATTTGCTAAAAGGATTGTTTCCACTGTGTTGTACCACTTATTCTTGTAAGGCAGGATCACAGAAAATGATGCGCACACAATCAAGCAGAAGATAGACAATATAATGTACTGAAATGGTTCGTTTGGTAGAAACACTCCAATCGAGAATACAAACAATCGACAAGAACAGTAAAATGTAGGAAACCATAAATAACCATCTTTTAAACCATAATTAAATGATGTAACTATTGATTGAAAATATGAGAATGGTATTGATAAGCGACCAAACCTTCGATTATTTAACCATGGCGTCGAAAATAAAAGAAGTACAGGCACGATAACAAAGAAGATTAGGACAAATATTGCTGTCAACGCATATGGCAAGTGAGCAGCACCTAAGAATTCTTCTTTCGCATAAATGTAAAGATATTTATTCCCATCAATTACCACTGGGTTTAGCAGCCAAAACGAGATTCTCATTAGATCAGAATATGCCATAACAGCTATGATAGTGAACGCTCGTAAACATCTTTTCTTTGTCAGATATGTTCGTGGTTTGTAAATAGCATATAAATAAGCAGCAAACACGGTAATTACCATCCAAAATGGAATGATATAGTTATACGCCAACTTTTGCATGTTGTTCATACCATTCCATAAACATAGTGATGGATATGCTGAGGTTTTAGTTGTAAACTCTGCAATTCCAATTACAAATTGCAGAAATTTATCAATTTTTTGACCTGGTGCGTAGAGAATGTCGATTATTTGATATGAATAAAGGCAACCATTTATATAAAACGACATGATATCCAGATTAAATACCAGTAATACAGCAACAAAAACGGTCAAACCGAATATTATAACTACTGAAACCCAGATCCAATTTCTTGTATTATTACAATCAATACACACCTCACCACCAACTGGTATTGAAAGACCAATTTTGCATTCACTGCAAAGTAGTGAGGATTGATTACGTGAGCTGTCACACTGTTTGTCTTTCTCATAAAAACAATAAATGGCACTCTGTTTCGTGTTGCATTTATTGCAATAACCATTAGGACAAATATGGCTGATAACATTGACAGGAATTCCAGATTCAACAACTGGTACCCATCGGTTAGGAAAAAGGTAAAGTTCCTCTGGAGAACACTCCGCTATCCCTTTTTTCAAATTATTCACCATATCACAAAGGCATTTCTCACTTTTATTGAATTTATATCCAAATGGACAATATCCTAAGCGTAGGGAGGTTAATGGCTTTGATACAGGTACACCACCTCTTAAAGCAATTACAACATTGTACGAATTATTTTCAGGGCCTATTAAGGAAATTTTGATTGATTTGTCCTTGACAGCAAATGCTGGATTAGTTTCTACACTTACATTATCACTATGAGTTAGTACATCGATTGTCCCTTGAACACTGTTGCCTCGCTCATCAATTAGTAAAACAGTAGCATTAAATATCTTCCCAGGGGTAACATCTATCCAGTCTTTATTGTTAACCCTCATGTCAATTGCATGAGTAAGTATTGAGCGGCTATCATTTTTATTTATTTCGAAATTTGGCCAATCAGTAATGACTTCGGTCATATTCATTTGATAAGGTTGTCTGCAATTTTGTAATGATGAAGCATATATGTCGTTGCCATAGTTCTCATCAGCATAATTTCGAGAAAATAAAACATGTCCAGTAAAGTTGTGATATGAACTATCGCTAGACTCAGTAAACCTAAAAAAGCAACTGTAGAATTGAAGTTCGGTTGTCTTCCACGGTTTAAATGGTGGTCCTGGAATCATAACAAATATGGCACCTCCTCTGTTGCTTGCATTATTATTTTTAAATTGCAAATTTGAAGTAGGATCCAAAATTATTTGTGAATGGCCATATAAAGCTAATGCTCCACCGTCAAAGCCAGTATTGTTTTCAAAATACAGATTGCCATTGACTGACAAATCACTGCAGTCGAGAATTAAAGCTGTGTTGTTGTTATATGTGACATAGCTTGTCCCCAAAAATAACAAATTACTATCATATGCATAAAGAGCTCCTTTACCAGCATTTCTATTATGATCCTTTAAAACGTTTCCATTTGTTGCCTCTAAGTTATAAAAATCAACTCTGACTCTTTGTATATGCATTGCAGAACCCAACATAGCATTGTTATTATCAAAGATACATACATATAGTGATACATTTCCGAGGTCTGTTTTTACAGTAGCACCGTGAAGTCGAACTTTGTCCCCTGGATTGTTCCAGTTGTCGTTATTCATCACAACAATACTCATGCCACCACCATACATTGCCTTGTTGTTGTAAAATTTAGCTGCTGAAAATGTGATCTGGTTATTATTACTAGTACTTTCCACAATGTAAACAGCACCACCAGAAAACTTGGCTTGGTTGTCCATAAACAAAACCTTGTTGAAGTTAAATTTGTTATTTCTCGCTAACTGTGAGAAATACATATATACTCCACCTCCCCATTCAGCTTTATTTCCTTCAAAAAGTGATATTTCACCATCAATAATAAATTTACTGTTAGTAAACTTTCCTAACATTATGACAGTCAATCCACCGCCTTTACCAAAAGGGAGATGGTCTGGAATTGTTTTGGTGCTAAGAGCAGAGATATAATTCATAACTAAATTGCAAGAATTAAGGATAATTTTGTCTCCAGAATGATCATAAACTTTTGAATATTTAAAGAGTATACCTCCTCCTGAAGAGTACTCATGTTTTACTGTCTTGTTGATTAGAAGTGGTATGGCTTTGCTCCATGAAACTAGCACTTTCGTGAGTTTAATTTCAGTGCTTACATCGATTAAACTAACACCATAACCAAAGCTGTTTTTAACCTTCACACTTTCCAATGTGACATTTGTAACATTCTGGAAATACAGTGCTGAATTAAGTGAAAGGTCATTACTGTCTTGCATATAATGCCTCTTCCCGCATTCATTTAGAATCAAATTGGAAACAATTACATTGGAAGATGAGACAAAGGATACACCAATATCATTACAACTTTCATTCTCTGATAACTTACATTTAATTTCCACGGAAGTTGATGTTAATTTTAGTCGGCCTATGTTACTAACAGTAAATGATGTTTGTAATACCAAATTAGTTTTTATAAGTATACACATGTTATTTTTTATATAACTTTGCATTTTTTTAGATAAGGAATTACAATAAATGGTTGAATTGATATTCCAACAGTTGTCCATGTGAGTACTGTTTACTTCTTTCGCAACAACCATAAGATTGTCATAACCATCACACGGCTCACAAATACCATTATGAATATTTTGTAACAAAGTAAACAAAAACAGAATGAACATTGTATCCTTCATTTTTTTCTATAAAATAAACATAAAAGAATACCTTCAGACTTTATAAACGACCTTTCATCGAGCACCCTAAAATAGCATAAAAAACTTGACTGATAGTTCAACCTCAGATGATTACTTCACTGTTAAATATAACTAAATATAACAAAAGGGAAGAGCTGTTGTAAAATGTATAAAAAAAATTGTGTTATTATCTTAGCGAACAATACCTAGATATTCCTCCTGAAGATTTTACCTGTTAAAACAATTAGTGGACTTTAATTAACAATAACTTTTAATCAACGATTTTCTGTTGTGTTTTTGTAAAATGTTCTTAAGATAGCAGCAAAGCACATAAGCAATGTCTACATAAAAAGTGCTTCAAAATTTCTCTTTAAAAGGTAGCAAATGTTTACATCAATTGTCTGTTGTCATTTTAAAAATATTTTCTTATAATAAACTTCTACAAACACTTTTACATTTATAAGAATTAAAATTCTAATATTAAATTTGATACCGAAATTATCCCAATACAAAAATATTGATTTTACCTTCAAAATTGTTAATTAAATATCTAGAAAAAAAGTACTCATAGCCTATAAGAATTACGCCAATAAACATATTTCTATATGTTTATTGGCGTAATAACAGGGTGGCCACAAAGCTTTCTCTTTAAAATTCAAAGATTTTTGAGGATAATAAAAGAATTCTCCCCATCGTTTTAGAGGAATTTTGTCAAAAATTCAGAAGCTCTTGTTGATAAATAGATGATAACTGGTTAAGTTTATAATAAGCAGGAGCAGATGTAAGATCTGTTTAAGGTCACAACTATGGAAGGGGGATTCAACAAAATTTGTACTCGAAGCCAAGAGTTTTTAAAAGATTTTTAGAACATTTTCCCTAATTTTGATTTCTAATGACACTAAAAGAGCTTTTTCAAATAAAGGACTTTACAGGAGGTTAGAAGACGTAGCTACCCTGGACTTAAAAGTAACTTATGAAAACAAATATTTAAGTGTACTTATATATTTGTTTTTACTTTATTGTACCTATCACCTCTCACCTACCATCCCTCATAAAGATTATTCAGACTGCAATAATACATTGCGTTTCAGTTTTATGATGGCTCCCGTACTCTACCTCAATGTTGATGTAAAGCAGGCAAAGATCGTGTAGCGAATTTAAAGCTGTATATAATCGACATCAACGTTGTTTTTAGGGGTATTCTTAGGAGGGATTGCCAGTATATCATTAAAAATTAATTAATTAATTAATTAATTAATTAATTAATTAATTAATTAATTAATTAATTAATTAAAAAGTGTAATTTAACGAAAGATTTCCACCGTAAATTGATAAAGTGCTATTACAGATATACTTTTAGATAAGTTTAAAATATAAAAAACAATAATGTTTCCACCAAGACTAAGTATTGTTTATGCATTCGATAAAAAAACTGCAATTCTGGGCTAGAATTAAGAATACATAAGAATAACAAAAAAAGCTAAAAATTTCAATACAACCTGTGCATCATCTAACTCTGGTTAACAAAGATTTATACGTTTCTAAAATACTATAAAAAATACTAAATTTTAAAAGTTGCAAACAAAATTTAGTAAAGATCCACTTGTTTTTCTTAAAAAAATGTATATAACAAAATTTTGACTGTAGCTTTTTAAGCCTACACTAGAAAATGGCGGTGACGTTAAAACGGGGGTATGTTTGAAAAAAAACTGTTTCGATTCAGATTCTAATGGAAAGAAGAGACAAAAAACAAATGTATGCATAATTACAGCCACATAAAAAGTCAACAGATTAACTTTTAAAAAAAAAAAATATGGGTAATCAAATCTTCCATTTATGTCAAAAGTGTTTTTATTAATACCATATATACCTTATAAAACTTATTTGGAAAGTTAGGAGCAGAGATACCTATTTGCCCACATCTAACAATAGATCCTACTTCCCTACAAATAACAAGGAGAAAAAGGTAAATTTCTAGCGTTCCTTTTGTTTTTGAAAAAAGTATATTTTCGTGCATAATTAATTTTGACACAAAAGGTTTTGCATATAATCTCTGTAGTAAATTTCACGTACTATTGAACTTTTGTGTGAGCAAAAATTAGTCACAAAAAAGATATTACAAATAGTGACCCTGTAGTTACTAATCTTCTACAAGTGTCTGCCAATTTTTGTTAACAATTTAAAGGTTTTCAAGGTTTTTTCACCAATATGAGGTGTTTTTTATTATAACTTTTGTGACATTTCAAGGCTTTAAAGAACACAGACAAAGAACAACTAGGTAATGTAAAAATTGTCCCACAAAACAACAAGTGCTGAACATTTTAAATTTTAAAGTCAATTATTTAAAAAAGCGTAAACGCAACATCTTACTACTAGGCAAAAATGACTTTTTAAATATTTATATTTCATTGTTTTTTCTTCAGGGAATGATTGGTTTTCAAAGTTTTCAAGGTTACCTAGATTGGTTTTACGGTTTTTAAGGTCTGGCAGACAACCTGCTCCAACAATTACAAAATTACATAAAAAGGGCAAAATCACATTAAATCTGGTATTGGTTTGAGTCCAGGGGATAGAGTTTGGTAAAGCAAAGATTAGCGTTTAATAGATTAAGTAATTTGCATTGTACATAACCTGCATACAATATTTAATATTTTCTTCAGAACTTAAGATCATAAAAGGAAATCTAAATATTATAAAATTAAGTTGAACATTTTTATATAAAAAAATTATCTGCTCTAAGACATTTTTTAAAAACGTAAAAAATTACAATAAAAAAAATTGCATGGAATTTAATAGCAAACCAAGCTCAAACTTACAACTATATGGTAAATAAAAACCTGATCAGAGATTTGCCAGTCTTTGTCAAATTTATCTCCTTTCCAATTTGACGAAGAACATCTAATTATCTCTGTCATCGTTTATGAGCACTTCTGGTATTGGAACAGCATGGCCTATGAAAAGAACAATGATTTCATTCTAAAAGATTATAACATATTAACCATATTGCCTGATGAAAAGATTATACATCAAATTATGCATTACAGAAACATCTGAATTCCTGCATCATGAATACACATTTTTTATAAATTTCTAGTTAGAAAATTGTCAGCCTCCGTATTGTTAAAAAAGGAAGAACGAAGAAAATGAAAACATTAGCAAAAAACAAAACAATTTGACATTTTTAGCAGGAATTTAAAAAGCCCAACATGGTGTTTTATTACACTTTTCAGCAATCACCCAATAAGCAACAAGTGCTTGAAAGGCAAATTTTTAGGAAACTTTTTAGTGCCCAGCTCTGTACTTTACCAGATTAAAAAGGGGCTTTTACTAGAAAAAAGTAAAATTTTATCCAAATTATTATCATAAGCAACTGTTAAGCAACTTGTCTAAAACTTAGTTTTTATTCAACAACAAAAAGAAGAAGGAAAAAAAAACAATGCCATTTAAGCCACCATTATTATCCTTCTTAATGGTTGATTTTGTTAAAAAATGCAACAAATAGAGAAAAAATTTGTGTAATCATATATTAAAAACAAATCTTTCAAATCAAATTTGATAAAATTAATCTCCAAAGCAGTTGACACAAATGTTTGCAGGAAATGGCTCTCTAATTCAAATTTTATTGCGATGGCAATTAATTGTTGGAATGAATCTTTGTTTTACTAATCTGTTGGCATTAGCACTAGCCTAGTGCCAACGTGAATTACAAAAATAACATAAAAGCTGTAAATTAGTATGAGGAAAATGATAGAACTTGCTTATATTTAAAACCAAAAGTATTTTTCATCATAAATAAGAGTTTCTATGCAGAAGGATTACCTCAAGGGAAATGATTTTCACAAATTTGGTGAGTTCTTGTCAATTTTTCTTGATTAGTTCCTGCACAAATCTTTGTCTAATTCCTGATGTTCATGAAAAGTAATCAATTCTTACATTTTTTCCTTTTGTGACTTATACCTAAGATGAGTGGATTTAACAGCATCATTGTTTTTCTGTAAAATTTGTGAAATCAAATTCTTGGAAAGTGGACCATATAACTTCGCGAAAATTAATTCTTTAATGTAACTTCCTATTTTGTTTATGAGGGCCTTTAGTTGCAAAAACAAGTTATGCATAATTGTTAATTTCAAAGCATAGTTGTAAAAACTATTTTTTCAAATAAAAAAAGCACCAATTAAAATGTACATTGCATTATTCAAGGTGTATTAATTTTTCTGTCTAATTGGCACTGCAATAAGTTAGTGTAATAAGCTGGCTTTCCACTAGGCAGAAGATTCCATATGGAGCGGAACTGCCATTGTTCTTTCTATTTAAATTTTTACAATAGTGGTCCACTCTACGTAGAATTAAGAGTTAACGAACTAAATAAACTATAACTTCAACTATTCCACCATATGCAAATCCGCCATCCAATCAGAACACACAAATATGTATCCATGTGACAAAAACATGAAAATAGAAAATATTTTAGCAATTTTGATTAAAAATATTGAAACTTGTAAATTTTTGTAAATTTTTGTAAAGAATATACCCAAATGTTGACAGAATTTTTTTATATGCTTTAATGCAGAATTTTTTAAAACAAAGTTGAGAATGATACAGCCTCATCTCTCATAGGTGTAACTGGATTTCCTTTTCCTTTTTTATTTTATTTTTTTTTTCCACTAAAACTTAAATATTATTTATAAACATTCTACAAAGTATAACTCTACCTTCATTTCAAAACTTTCTTTTAATGCTGCAAATATACTTTTTACAAGTGGAAATTAAAAAGTGACAGGTGGAACTGAAAGCAGGACGGCTATTGTTACAATAACAATGCCCAATCCGCTCTGTGCATTCTTGATTCGTCTAGAGGTAAACCAGTTTTAAAATATATTTCAAAAATTAAAATAATAATTAATTTAAGACCGTTTAGCAAATTTTGTCGGAAATATATACCCAATAATACATTTTGGAAAACTTATAAAAACTTATAAAATTATAAAAAAGCCATCATTTAAGGCAAGATTTTAATAGTATTGTGACAGACATCATTCGTAGCAAGTTGTATGACTTAAAACCAGCCATGGTTAATGGTGACATCACTGTGAAACTAAAGCGTATATCTTATAAAAATGAACTAGTACTTGGAGAATTTTCTTCTTCTCTAACCTAATTCTTTAACCTAACATTTCTATACACAATGCTTTAAACACTTGTTTGATTGCTCAGGATAGCTGTCCTTTTTGTGACAATTAACTTAATTATTCCTACCTTATGTACATAATTCGTCATTATAGAAAGAAATCTAGGTAAAAGTACATATCACACTGTTAACACTAACTTCATTAGTGCTTACCCAATTCACAGTAAACAATGGATTATCGTTAATTCTGTGATTTTTGAGTCCAACTTTAATACAAACTGATAACCTAAGTTCTACTTTTGCAATACTCCACCTGGTTGAAAAGCGTAAAAGAAAAGAAAGAGGTAACAGAAAAACAACAAACCTCTTGGATCTCTGAATATTCGAAGGCAATTTTGAAGAAGACCATGCACAGTGACAATATGGTAAAACAGTCTAATTAGCAAGCCAACCAAGGGAATGTACAGAATTATGTCTACAGCCAATTGATATTTGGTGATCTTGGAACCATCAACGACAACAGCTAAAATTGCTAAATTAGTCAACATTACCACGTCAAAATAGTTCATGTAATCCTCTTGATATGGCCATGCAGCAATAAAGATAGCCATAAATATTAAGCAAACTATTCCTTGCCATGTGTGTTTATCAAAATGGTCATTCAAAATGCTAATAGATATCAGGATACAGCTACACAATATATAAAATGGTGCAAACCAAGTTCTGTCTTTAAATATTGATTGTGAGTCATTACGAAACCCATATCGAAATGAGTCCAAAACTGGTTTCATCCACAAGCAACAAGGAAGTGAATCAAAGTGTGTCTCCTTAGAGCGTCTACATGTTGACACCAATATGACAACAAGGCAAACAGCAATTGCAGTTAAAGATATTGCAGCACATATCAACAATGGTAAATGCTCTGCACTTCCATACTTGGCTTCAGCATAAAAATATACACGCAGCTCTTCGTCAATAACAACTGACTTCATTACAGAAAAGGAAAATTTGAAGAAGTCACAGCAACATATCACCAACAATGCGTTAATTGCTTTAAAACAAGAGTCACGATTTATATAGCGACGGGCACACTCAATGTTTGAAATGCCTAACCAAATTACCCAGGAAAGCATCCATGAAAATGGTGAACAGTATCTCACCCAAAATTTTGTTAAATCATTAAGGCCATCATAAAAACAAACCTCATACATGCGATGATCAGTAGATCCACTGACAATAGCAACAATTAAAAGTATAAAAAAATCAATGTTAACACCAGATGGTAAAATAAGGTCCATCATTTGATAAGAATATATAACTGGAATTAAGTAACTTGCGTATGTTTTCCTATTTAAGTAAACAATCCCCAAGGTTGCAAGAAAACATGCAATAAAATGTATAAATGTCATCAAAATCCAGTTATAAGTACCAGAACAATCTTCACATATTCCTTTGCTTAGTAAAACAGAAGATCTCGGGCTTGAACATTTACTGCAGAGATAGGAAGTTTGATCTCTGTGCTCCACACACTGGTTGTTTTGCTGATATAAACATTCAATAATAGCAAATTCACTTTTACATTCAGCACAATAGTTTTCAGGGCACACTTGAGATGTTTCATTATCTTTGTTTCTTTGAAACGGTTTGGCCCACCTATTTTTAAATAAATAGATTTTACCACCCAAGCATTGAGCTATTCCATTATGGTATGGCTTTTTTTGATTGCAATCACAAATTCTCTGTGTCTTGTCATACTTAAAACCAAAGGGACAAGATCCTAATGTTAAGTTGATTAAAGTCACTGATAATGCTCCACTGTCTGGATTTATAATTGTCAGGTTAAATTTCTCATTTATCTTTCCCATAAGAGCTAATTTTATTTTGTTGTTAGTAACCATAAACTCTTTGTAACCACCAGCAATTTTAACTACATTTTTTCTTAAACTGCCGTGACGATAAATATTTATATCCACCGCATCACTGACTTCTGTTCCCCTTTCATCCATCAGGGTTATAGCCCGTTGCTCATAAAGTCCGGGAGAGGTATTTTCCCATTCTTTTGGTTCTAATACTATAGCAGTGGGTGCAGTCGAAACTATGGTGTTTGTAATGGCATCTTCAAAATGAAAATTTTTCCATTTTTTATTATCTGTAAAGACGTCCACGAATCTGGAATCATTTTTGAGACAATTTTGTAATGTTGATGCATATATGGTACTACCAACGTTGGAGTTTGCTTTATTTGACTGAAACGTAACATTTCCATATGATCCATTAAAAAAACAATCATAGCGGTTCAATTGAGTTGCATTTAAAAATGGTAATGGAGGTCCTGGTACAACAATAAACATAGCTCCTCCTTTTTTTTCAGCCACATTTTCTTTAAAGACAAGATTTGCATGAGGCTGCAGCTGGACAATTGAGTGACCATACATTGATATTGCACCCCCATTTTTCCCTTTATTCTTAAAAAATGTTACTGTCCCATTCACATAAAAGTAAGTACTATCAAATATAAAAGCTGTATTGCTGTTACCTGTCACAAAATTATCTTGTCCAGATAAAACCAAATATGACTTGTACATTACCACAGCGCCTTCAGATACTGTTTCAGAATTATATCTTTTATTTTCTTTGATTTGGACATGATGAAGTTTCAAACGAGTTAAATATACATATATTGCAGCACCTAAAACTGCAGAGTTTAAAGTGAAATTCGATTCTGTAAACAGAGTACCATTTTTATTTCGTACAGATTTTCCAGAATGCAGCTTGAATGCATAGCCACCACCTATTTTTGCAGTGTTATTATGAAACAAACAGTTGCAACAGTTAACATAAACTCCAGATTGTTGGTCCAAAGTAGGACCAAGAACAAAAACTCCTCCACCCATATTGACTGCAATATTATCACTGAATTGACAAGAGTCAAATAAAACTTTGCTTTCCTTATTATTTAGATTTAAATATAAGCCACCACCCGATACTGCACTGTTATTTTTAAATCTTGTGTTTTTAAAGGAAATAACATTTGTAGAAGAGCTCCCTAGCATTATTGTCAAGCCACCACCTTTGCCAAATGGAACAGGTTCACTTTCATTGTGATAGGAAATGTCTGCACCTTGGTTTGAGAGAAATAAACAGTCAGTGAATTGAAGATCCTTATCTGACGTAACACTGATGTTAATAAAGACACCACCACCGCCACCAAAGGTTATACCATCTACTGTTTTGTTGTCTACCTTGTGGGGGATTTTATTTTCTCTGACGATGACAGTTTGGAAACTAATGCTACCTAGAGCATTAATAATTGTTGTGCTATATCCTAAATTCTGTAACAAAGTTACTTTTTTAAAGATGACATTAGTGACGTTTTCCAAGTAAAGGCCAGTGACCATGTAGGGCACAATGTTTCCATTTAGTGAATAAGTGGTATTATTCTTTATTCCACACCCCAAGAAAGCTATGTTTTTCAGTGTTACATTATCCAGGTTTATCCAGGAAATGCCGACATCTTTTGAAGAAATATTACTACCCATAAAATCACATGTAACATTGATTTTTCGATCTAAGCCGACAAGAAGAATGCTTCCAACTTTTGTCAAAATGTGGTGATGCTTTAAAATTTGGTCATCCTGTAAAAAGATACATGGATTCTTTAAACTTGAATTTGCTATTAATTGCAGTGCTTCACTTAAATTTTTGCATGTAATGTTTCTGTCTGAACTTGAAACACATGACAGATTTGATTTGGTAACATTTATATAATATCCATCAGGACACAGGTTTGCACAAAAACATATTTGCACAGCCAAGAGTAAACAAGCCACCACAGCATACATCTAAAAAAATATAAAATAATATGTCTAATTATTTTTTCTATTTTAACCCTTCCCTCCATCATGTTTAATGTTCCCACTTCTACCATTTTCGAGAAAAAACTATCCCATAAAAAGGGAAGGGGTATGTTTTGGTTCAAATTAAATGGATATTATGTTGACATTTCATGACTTATTTATTAAGTCACAATAACTGAACAGCAAAATGTCTAACACTTTTTCTGGTATATATTATTTATATAGAGAGATATATACTAAGAGAAATACCTAACATTCTTATTATCTGGGAAACATTTTCTACCATCAATGTATATTATATTCTTATTTTCACATGAGATAAACAAAACACATTTTATGACAACCCCCTTATACAAATTGCAAACCTTAAGATTTCCTAAAAACTATCCTATTTTGCTAGGTACAACTCTATAGATAAAGGTGACACAATTTGGACTGTTTACCACAAGATGAAACTGGACAATCAAATTACTTATGGGCATATTCGGGAAGATCTTGTTAAAAGAGAGGAGAGAGTAGGAGAGAGAGAGACCATTTTAAAGCAGGAATGAAAAGATATCATCTTAAACTTGCACAAATATAGAAAAATTATTTCTTATTAATTATAATATTGTGATATTAAAATTGAAAATTTTCCAGTAAAAAAGGGTGGGGCTGAGTAAATAGAGGGATTGCTATAAAAAGGGTGGGTTGCTATATATTCCACAGTAAATTATTGCTTCTAAGATTACCTACTTCCAACCTTGAAACAGCAATTGCTAATTTTTTGTATTGTTTTAGTTTGGAACCAGTTTCTATTTCTTTCTTTTTTAAGTTACCTCTTTATCTATGCATTATAGATCTTGCTGAAAGTTGGTATTTTTAAGTTGGTATTTTTAGTCACATTTGGTTGCACAGAAAGGCAGAAAAGTAGAAATATGGAATTAGCAAGACAACAATTTAATTTGCTAGAACTTTTTCTCACTATCAATTTGTTGTAACTATTTAACATTTTGGTAGGTTCTATACATTTTTTTAACAACAACAAAAAAAGGCTTCAAAATAAGGGTGGGCTTCCTAATGATAAAGGGTTGTGGTAAAAATAAGGGGTTCTGACTTCTCCCCCAACTGTGGTTCTCTATCAACAACTATTAGTATTGTGGTTATGAGTAGGGTTAGAAGAAACACCAATCAAATCCCTGCCTCAGACTCCTTCTGCAGTTACCCCTGTTAGTAACATAAATAATCATAAATTATTAAAAATAATGACATCAGCAAGTCCTGATTTAAAAGATTTTGTTCACTTTTCTGATTGGATCTTACTTATAATAAAGAGAGCTGGTTCAAAAATACAATGACCAAACAATTCAGTTGCAGCAATTAATAGCAGGCTTGCTAATTGATTAAAAAATGTGCGATATACTGTTACTCTTTATTACAACAGAGTAAAGAAGCATATTTACTCTGGGACAACACTGCAAGATATAGAGGAAGAAGACAATGCAATGTACAGGAAGATGAGGACACAAAGCAAAAGAGGGACTTGGGGGAAAATGTGTCATATTATAATAACCATTTCTCGTTGCACATTCTTCTTCTTTCTTTTCTCAAACTTTTTGGTATAAACAGGTATGAATCTACTACCAAAACGATTTAAAAATATTGCAGTTGTGAGAGGCATGCAATGAAGTAAATTTTATTTGATTATTTTTAACATGTTTATATAGAAATTTGATGTATATATCTGTAGAGCAATAGTTGAAGGTATAACTAAATATAAAACATGCCACTACAAATACAAGAACGCGGTCAACACTTTGAATTTGAAAGTGAGCAGGGCACTTGAAAGATGCTGCGAAATCAACCCAAGGCGCAACTATAGTTGGCTCTGAGGGATTAAGTCTTTGGAAAATTTATCTTTAAATAATAAAATTTGAAGGAAAACTATCTAAAATTTTCCTGGAGAGCATCCAAATCATATTGTACATTTTCTTTGTAATTTTTTGCAAATTTACAGCGAAAATAAAATGCTCTTATAATGCTACCCAATATTTCATGACATCCGAACGTTAACAGTTTGAGTTTCCCATACGAGGGATCAAAAAATCCTTTCGAGATTGGATTTATACTTCTGAGAAAACTATTTAGGCTGAAGTTAGCATAAATTGTATCTCCAGTAGGGTGCAACACTCAGAGGGGCTAAAAACATTGAAAACGTAACTGTCCGATGTTAGGGAAATTGTCCGCCGTTAGGGGTACTCGGTACAGCTCTTTGGTGGACGTTTTTTCCAGTGTGCGGTGCCAGCATGGGAGAAAATTCGCCGTAAACATGGTAGCGTAACTTGGAACGAACGATAAATGGCAGAACCAGCTTTAGGAGTTGCGTAAATAAGGTTTTTGAGAGGTAAAACTGAAAAAGTGTCCAAAGTTAAAGGATCGTACGCTAGACAATGAGTGGTAGCTCTATTAGGCCACTTGTGGCTTAACTAGGCAATTAACCAGTCAAGAGGGTGCCGACTCCCAGAAAGCGCGGTATATGTGAGGGCGGCCGCGGGCGTTTTTCGTTTTTTTTCAAGGTCTGTAACCGCCCAGAAAAGCCTTGACCGGTCCGAAACCGCTCAAATTGTGCCTGAAATGCAACGCGTGCAAGCTCATTGTTCTCATTAAATTTTGTCGAGAAGAAGGAAGCTGCTATTTTGTCTTTGTACTTTCAGTTTATTATTTGTGGGATTTTATTACAGCTATTTATGGAATAAATGATATAAAAACAGTATTTTCAGAACTCTTCCACTACCACTACTTGACAATAAAATAATAAATTATACATGGTAAAAAATGTTTTAAAAAATGTTGATTCGGGTTTCTCCAGGCGAAAGTTTTTTTTTAAAACGCTGGAAGTCGTCCGGCAGCCCCCTAGGTTTTTGCAGCATTTCTGGCGAGTCGGCACCCTCTTAACCAGTCCAGGCCACTAGCTCAAAATGGAAGTAACTTCCCAATCGAGCAATTCTTCCTGATTGGGAAGTTTTTTAATTGCTATATCTGTAAGTAAATTCTCTATTGGAAGGTTTCATTAATTAGAGAATATCAAACTTCCCAATCTGGAAGTTATGTCACTATACCATGACATGTTAGAATGAAATGCAGCGATTATCACACATCATTATTCAAAAATACTAACAGCAAAGTTTATATCACTACATTAAAATTCGATCTAATGGAGCTTAAATGATGCCATGTTTTGTTCTAAAACCATCAAAATGAGATCCTATGGAGCTAAATGATGCGGTATTTTGTTCTAAAATCATTAAGATGTGATTGTATGCAGCTTAAGCAATGCAGTATTTTGTTCTTAAATCGTCAAAACGCAATTATATGGAACTTTAACAATGCCGTATTTTGTTTAAAATATTTTTTTGTGGGCAAAAAAACTGATATAAAAATTTTCGCAGATCACTTTTTTATATTTAAAGAGAACCCGAGTTATAAAATGATGTTGGACTTATATTATAGAGCTTAAAAAGTTGGTTAACAAGTCTTTTTAAATTCTTTAAAAAGCTCTTTTCCTGCTCAAGATATTCACATAAAGAATTTCAGATTTAATTATGTTGCATAAATTTTTTTGCCAAAATGATACTTGTTTGCTCGTCCCAGGCCTCTTAATTTTGGTGATGACCCCATAACTTAGGATCTGCAAGTACGGAAATTTTGTATTAAAAAATACGGATTTCGTATTTGTTCAAAAATACGCAATTTTATTTTTAAAAATACGAAATTCGTATTTCGTAATAGAAAATAGAAAATTCATATTTTTTAAAAATAGAATATACGAAATTCTATTTTTAAAAATAAGAATTTCGTATTTTTAGAGTGGTATGAATAAACTAAATAGAAAAATTACTCAATTTTACAAGTTTGTTTTTAATAGGTTTTTAATTGGCCTAATGATTTCACAGGGACGTTTTTTCATCACTTTAGAATGAAATTCGGCACCTCTAAAGCTTCACAGGGATGTTTTCTTGTCATTTTAGAATGAAATACGGCAACTTTAGAGCTTCGCAGGGCCGTTTTCTCGTCATTTTAGAATGAAATACGGCAACTTTAGAGCTTTGCAGGGACGTTTTCTTGTCATTTTAGAATGAAATACGGCATCTTTAGAGCTTCGCAGGGACGTTTTCTCATCATTTTAGAATGAAATACGGCAACTTTAAAGCTTTGTAGGGACGTTGTCTCCTCATTTTAGAATGAAATACGGCAATTTTAAAGCTTCGCAGGGACGTTTTCTCATCATTTTAGAATGAAATACGGCAACTTTAGAGCTTCGCAGAGACGTTTTCTCATCATTTTGGAATGAAATACGTCAAACACCACGTTTCAAAATCATTACAGAATAGTTTCAAAATCGTTTCAGAATAGTTTCAATTCGTATCAAAATTGAAACGATCTCAGAGGCGATCCCTAACCAGACATTATTTTTTTATGTCTTTCTATTTTAAATCTACAGCGTATTTTTAGAAACACGTATTTTCAGAAATACGTGTATTTTTTAATACAAAATTCGTATTTAAAAATACGTGTATTTTTAAATACGAATTCCGTATTTTTTGAATATACGAAATGCGGTTTTTAAAAAAATACGAGTATTTTTAAATACGCAATTCGTAATTTTAAAAATACTACGTTCTCACACACGTCATGGAACCACTTCTCACATTTTTCACAAAAAAACCAGATGTTCTTTATTCTCTCTTTGACCGGAGCGTTTTCTCTACGACAACTAAAGCAATGCGTTTCTTCGTAGTATGATTCGTCACTTTCTTCCTTGCTCTCGCTAGTTGTCATAATTTCCTCCTCCTCCTCCTCACTGCTGGTATCTTCATAAAATGCGATTTTTTTACGCTTGTTTCGCGATGGTCGTGAGGAGGCCTTCTCTATGGTGGTTGATGAAGAACTTGTTTGTTGTTCCTCTGAAGACCTTGTCTGCTTTTCTTTTGGCTGTGACTGTTTTTTCTGCTCTTGCCGTTGCTTTTTCTCTTGCTTTTTAATGTCAGCGATCCTTTTCTTTTCCTCTCTTTCTCTTTTCTGCATTTCTTTCTTTTCCTCTTCTTCTTTCTTTTTCTCTTCTTTTTCTCTGAATAATTTTATATGTTCTTCAGTTCTAAGTACTCTTGCTTTTGTTATGACTCTGACGTTATTTTTTTTCTTTTCAGGTGACGATGGAATAATGAGCGACTCAATGATGGAATCAGGAATAACAACCGGCTTTTTTTTCTGAATTGGTGTTGACGATATAACATTGAGGTTGATATCTGAACCACCTGGCAATGTACATGATGCTGGTGAACAATGTGGTGTTGTTACTATTGAAGGCGATGTAGCAGATGGTGTGCTAACTATGGTGCTAGGCAATGGATGCCGACGTTGGGGCAGATGTTGAAACTGTTGGGTGAGGTGTATACACTGGTGATGGTGGTTGTCCCTCTGGCGGCTCAGAGATAAGAGAAGGCATTAGCCTTTTCTTATCAATAGCTTCAGGATTGAATGGTACTATCGAAACTTCCGAAAGCATGTTTTGATGACGTCGATTCTCATTTCCTTTTTCGAATGCAACTTTAAAGATAGCAGTAAAGTTTTTCTTGCAAATGTTGACCGGCTCCTTTTCCGCTAAAGTAGATAACTTAATCATATCTGTTAGTTTCGAGAAATATGTTTTCAAAGGCTTAAAAATTGCCACGTCAAGGGGTTGTAAAATGTTTGTCCTGTGCAGTGGCAAGCAGAAGAGATGGATATCTTTTTGCACGAGCAGGTCGATTGTATCAATATCCATGTGCGAACCATGTCTATCCAAGATAAGGAGCAACGGTTTCTTAACGTGCTCAGTTTCTGGTATGAATAGATGTTGCACCCATTTTTTAAACAACTCCTTATCCATATACCTGTTAGGCGAAGTGCCATATAGAGCTTTATGTGGACCTGTTCGGACGTATGGGCCACTTGGGTAGCACTTTTCAAAAATAATAAAAGGGGGTAATGGATAACCAGCAGCAGAGACGGTAACATGTGCCGTTATATGTTCGCGACTGCCCTTGCTCTCTGCGTAAGCTTGCTTACAATTTCGTTCCATGGCAATGCCAGTCTCATCACAAATAAAAATTCTGTCGGGTTTGTTCGTTATATCAAGATCATAGTCTGTTTTAATAAATTGAAATGTTGGTTCATAACATTCACGTTTGCCATTCTACTTCTTCCCCTAACAAGATTATCTGGCTTACGAAGTGTTAAGTCATTTTGATGTCGTTTTTTAAATTTGTGCCACCAATTATGTCCTGGGCCAGTTACTTTATTGAATCGACTGCTTCCCTTTCGTTTGGCAATATCCTAAGCAAACATCTTAACAGCTGCTACTGACAACGGATTAGCAATGCTTGCCATAAACTTTACGCAATTGACAAGCAATGTTTCTTCGTCACAAGTCAGCTCTGTGTGTCGGCCAGGTTTATCAGTTTTACACTTCATGTTAATCCTGTCGCTTAGTGTTTGCTTTGGTATGCCAAATTGTTTGGAAGCTTTTCCTAACGACATGCCTTTTTTAACTTCTTCCAGTGCATTAGCCATATCGTCAATTGACCACCGTCTGTAGGATCGTTTTGGTGCCATTTCTTAAAAACACGACAATGTTTTTGTATTACCCCCAACTTCGGACAATTTCTTCATATCAGAGAAACACTTATAAATAATGTTAAATGCATAGAATGACCCTATTGAAGCTGTAACAATTTCAAAAGGGCTTAATTCATCAAATTATCGGAGATTTAAGACATAATTCATCAAAAATCATTCTACCCCTAACATTGGACACTATAAATATACAGGTTTTGAACACAAAAATTATGTCTCTGTTAAAGTTAAAATGTGATGTAAAAATGCCTTGATTAACACAAATATAACCTTATAAAGTATCACTAGGCATCCTTGAATAAGAAACAAGCAAATTTGTGCCCATACCTTCAAAGTTTAGAAAGATAATGCAAGAAGCCTGAGAAAACAAACACAAAGAAAGAGCGGATAAAGCAAGGGTGTGTAATTTACAGAACCGATCTCGCCGATGTGGCATATGTTTATATTTTACAGAACGGCAGATCTTTCTAGAATTTCTTGCGCGCTATTTCAATGCAGAGAAGCTAACACAGAGATTTTTATGGAGCAAAGTTTTAACTGTCCGAAGTTAGAAGATGTCCAAAGTTAGAGGATTGTACGCTAACTATGAAAGTTGTTTAATAGATGTTTACGTTTTTATGGGATTCTAGCGTGGCATGATAAAAATAAAAATAATCGACAGGAAAACATATACAGATCTTAGGTGAAGAAAGTCAAATCATGGTTTAAAACTTTTGCACTGTGGCTACGAAGGTGCCGATAAGTCGCATACGCCGTAAAAAGTGCGGGCGTTTTCAGGCGAATTCAGCGTTTTGAAAAAAAATCAAGTATTTGCCCGAAAAACCCCGTATAAACCCGAACAATGCCCGAAAAAGAAAAGAAAAACAGGCACTAATGATTAAAAAAAACTATAAAAATTAAAATAAACTTACTATGTGGTAGCGAAGTTCTTAAAAGAACTGTTTTTGATAGTTTATAATAAGATTTACTTGATAAATAACTTATATATAAACTTTATTAACTCCTTTATCTTCAAGCGCCTTCTTCCAACTATCGTCCGCGCATGGTATGTTACAAGGTTTCGGACGACAACCGCCAATTTAATTCGAAAATTCGCCCTGACTCGCCCTTATATGTGCGGGCGTTTGCGGCTTATCGGCACCCTCTTCTGTGGCTAAGCATCTTTTTACTGAAAATGAAACTACACATTCAAGCCAAGTTTTAATTTTAAGATCAAAAGATGCCTCTAAAATAAAGTTGGGATTGGATTGGTCCATGACTTACCGCCTGCATTATTTTGCCTGTCACTTTGCGTAAGAGGTCTCGGGATTATAAACAACACGCCTCACGTTGAAACTTGTCTATTATATATAGGTTTTCACTCTAACTAAAAGATTTTTTGCACAGTAGATGCCTTATTCTAAACAAAGTCAGCTAAAGAAGAGACGCAGCAGAATAACTTCAAACTTACCTTTCAGTAGACAGTATCCAGTATAAATTTGGTGTTCCTTCTTTCGATTTCTGGGAGGTAAATATGTCCTGCACTGGGGTGGGCTTCAGAGAAATGAAAGCGAAAGTTCAATAAAGATCGTCATCACGTGAAAATGTAATTCAACGGATACGATTTAAGTATGTAAAAAAAATGGTAGCCTTAAACGCGAGAAAATTTGAGCACATGCATAATTTCTGTCACTTCGCTTTTGGTCTGGCACCAATCCAAGGTTTCAGCACTAATAATTTATAGCAGAGGAAACCAGTCACTATTTTGCCATCTTCAGCTTCTAGCTATATATTTCCCCTGCATACTCTTTTTTGTCAGGTCTTAATAACTATAGCTAGTTTTTTAATGCTCAAAGATTTTCTAAAATCTAGCTAGCATGATAAAGCTCTGTTCTGATTCAAGAGTGAATCTGAAATGCTAATAAGTAGAGCATGATGTAGTTTCATCAATATATAGATCTAAAAGCTATTAAAATGTTGGTTAAGCCAATTTCCAGTTTGTTTTTCTTGTTTTTCACTCAAAAGGAATATCAGCCATATTTTAAATATACACCTTTATGATAATTCAATTGTACATGCGTTCCTACGGCTCTCCATGGTTTTACAATATCGGAAAAAAGGAGGTAAAAAACATGTTTTTATAAGAGTTTGTTAGAGATGAAAAGGTGTTTTCTCCAGTTTTTTAACTTCCTTCAAATCAATTTCTTTCAAATTTTTAGGAGATGTTAATAATAATATGATACAACTTATATGTGTACTTTTCATTAAAAACAAAACGCGGCAAGAAACGTTATCACGAAAGAACATGTTTTCTCCTTATAAAAGTGTGATGTTTACTTCCTCCAATCGCAAAATAAGCTGCGATGGAGTGTTAGTTTTTCCGAATTATCGTAAATGTGTATTGAAGAATTGTTTTACCCACTAATCAATTACATAATATAATTTTTAAAACATTGATTGTTTTTTTGACCAATGAAATTTGTTGAAACTAATACGCCAGAATTTAAAGGGATTCCTGCCTCAAAAATGATTTTTTTATGTTGTGGAGAATAAAAAGCCCTTTGGAATTTTTTTAAAATCTTTTTTCATCTCAAATTATTCAAGATTAATATTTAAAATCCGGGATTTTACGATGTCATAAGTAAGTTTTAAAAAATGCTGACATCACATTTCTACAATTAAATATGAGGCCATTCTTAACTACAAAACTTTGCACATGCCAAGATATCATCAAAAGCATAAGTCAACACTGCTTAAAAGTTTTAATATTAAGTAAATTTGCAAGATATCTCAAGTAATAATTTATGCTTACTACCTTATGACATCATCAATGATGATGTCATAAGGTAGTATGGAAAATTTTGAAGCTTAATATCTGGAGAACGAAAAAAGATTTAATTTAAAACTTAATAAACAACTTTTTATTTTCCACAACATATAAAAAATCATTTTTGAGGCAGGAATCCCTTAAGAAGACAACATGAATAGGTTTGTAAACTGATCGTATCACAAATGATTTCAGTAGAAGCAAAAGTGTTCAATATTCTTATTTTTTTTATATAATTATATCCCCACCCTATAGACCTCAGAGATGCCAACTTTCGAAATCCTTAATGCGTGACAATTTTTATTCTGACTATCTCCCGGAGGCGCCACCAAGGTTGGCGATGTAGGAAAATTTTTGAAAATTGGACACTCATTTTTTTATTTTTTATTTATTTTTTTATTAACGGTTTATTCGTAAACGAGTTTACATTGCCGTGCATTTATTTACAATTTGAGACAGGTCTATTTTGTAAGTTGTTCCTATATCTCTTTGTTTTTTGCAATTTCAAGTGCTTCTGCGATGTTAATGTTCAGCGTGTCTTTCAGTTGCTAATCCATCATTTTTAACCAAGTTGTTTTCGGTCTTCCTTTTGGTTTGTCGTAAGGTTGCATCGCGTATATGTCATGGCTTGTTGTAGTGGTGTATTTTTTCGCATTCTAGAAACTTTTCCGAACCACTTTAATCTTCTCTTGGCTATGTTATTAGACCATTTTGTGATGTGTGTTTTAGCATATAGATCTTCATTGCTTATGGTATTTGGCCATTTTATGTTTAGAACAAATTCTTTAATTAATTTTCTGTGAAATATGTCTATTTCTTCATTGATTGTTGATGTTATTGTCCATATTTCTGAGTTGTAGAGGAAGATAGGTTCAACGTATGATTGTAAGGCAGATATTTTTGTCATGATGGTTATTTTTTTACTATTAAAGATGTGTTTTAATTTTTTTTCGGATGTTATAGCAAGCTGTTTTCTCCTATTGATGTCGTTTTTCGTATCCAATAGTGACCCTAGTAATTTGCGTTTTTTCCATTTGTTGTCGCAGTTCTTGTTACTGATTTTATATTCCTCTGTTTTGTCTTCATTTATTTGTAACCCTCTTAATCTTAATTTTTCTGGTAGTTCACTTTTGAATTTTTGTTTATTGCTGTAGTTTGACGTTATTTTACTTATATCATCTGCATATTGCATATTAATGTCTATGTGTTGTATTGATGTGATTTGTGAGTACAGTACAATCTGAATGTAATCTACCGCATACACGCTAATATCACACCTTTGCATGGAGGACGGCAGTTGTTTATCTTTTGTTATAATTAAATCCCTTAAGGGTTTTGCGAGTTTATATTTGCGTGTTAAAAAACAATGCGCTCGCGAAGAAATATCGGAGCAATTATATTTCTTGTAATAGCGAGATGAATTGTGTAAATGTATTGATAAGCTATTCCCTTAAGTATTAGCGTGAAGTAATTAAATAATAAAAATCTTTCGCGAAGTTTTATAATACATTGCGCGAGAATGTATTGTTGATTTAATTACTTAAAAAGATTCCAGCGCGTTTAATTTAAGAAACATACGAGAAGCATTGTTCACAACTATTAAATGCCGCTTTTCGTTTATAAATTTTTAAAATGTGATCTTAAAAAACATTTCTATCGCCGTTTTTCGTTCTTAAACTTTTAAAATGTGATCTTAAAAAACATTTCTATCGCCGCTTTTCGTTTTTAAACTTTTAAAATGCGATTTAAAAAAACATTTATATCGCCGCTTTTCGTTCATAAAATTTTAAAATGCGATCTAAAAGAGCATTTCTATCGCCGCTATTCGATTTTAAACTTTTAAAATGTGATCTTAAAAAACATTTCTATCGCCGTTTTTCGTTCTTAAACTTTTAAAATGTGATATTAAAAAACATTTCTATCGCCGCTTTTCGTTTTTAAACTTTTAAAATGCGATTTAAAAAAACATTTCTATCGCCGCTTTTCGTTTATAAACTTTTAAAATGCGATCTAAAAGAGCATTTCTATCGCCGCTATTCGATTTTAAACTTTTAAAATGTGATCTTAAAAAACATTTCTATCGCCGTTTTTCGTTCTTAAACTTTTAAAATGTGATCTTAAAAAACATTTCTATCGCCGCTTTTCGTTTTTAAACTTTTAAAATGCGATTTAAAAAAACATTTATATCGCCGCTTTTCGTTCATAAAATTTTAAAATGCGATCTAAAAGAGCATTTCTATCGCCGCTATTCGATTTTAAACTTTTAAAATGTGATCTTAAAAAACATTTCTATCGCCGTTTTTCTTTCTTAAACTTTTAAAATGTGATCTTAAAAAACATTTCTATCACCGCTTTTCGTTTTTAAACTTTTAAAATGCGATTTAAAAAAACATTTATATCGCCGCTTTTCGTTCATAAAATTTTAAAATGCGATCTAAAAGAGCATTTCTATCGCCGCTATTCGGATTTTAAACTTTTAAAATGTGATCTTAAAAAACATTTCTATCGCCGTTTTTCGTTCTTAAACTTTTAAAATGTGATATTAAAAAACATTTCTATCGCCGCTTTTCGTTTTTAAACTTTTAAAATGCGATTTAAAAAAACATTTCTATCGCCGCTTTTCGTTTATAAACTTTTAAAATGCGATCTAAAAGAGCATTTATATCACCGCTATTCGATTTTAAACTTTTAAAATGCCATCTTAAAAAAACATTTCTATCGCCTCTTTTCGTTTATAAACTTTTAAAATGCGATTTAAAAAAACATTTCTATCGCCCCTTTTCGTATTTAAACTTTTAAAATGCCATCTAAAAAAACATTTCTATCGCCGCTTTTTGTTTATAAACTTTTAAAATGCGATCTAAAAGAGCATTTCTATCGCCGCTATTCGTTTTGAAACTTTTAAAATGCAATCTAAAAAAACATTTCTATCGCTGCTTTTCGTTTATAAACTTTTAAAATGCGATCTAAAAGAGCATTTCTATCGCCGCTATTCGTTTATAAACTTTTAAAATGCGATCTAAAAGAGCATTTCTCTCGTTGCTTTTCGTTTATAAACTTCTAAAATGCGATCTAAAAAACATTTATATCGCCGCTTTTCTTTTATAAACTTTTAAAATGCGATCTAAAAAAATATTTCTATCGCCGCTTTTCGTTTATAAACTTTTAAAATGCGATCTAAAAAAACATTTCTATCGCCGCTTTTCGTTTATAAACTTTTAAAATGCGATCTAAAAAAACATTTCTATCGCCGCTTTTCGTATTTAAACTTTTAAAATGCCATCTAAAAAAACATTTCTATCGCCGCAGACAAATTTAACTTTTCTAGACAAATGACATTTCGTAAAAATACAATCGCGTCCATGACGAAAAAGTATACACCAAGCACAAACTACGAATATGCTTTTTTAACTTGATAAAACCTGAAACAAACAAATTAACTTTAATGAAAGACTTTTTTGAAAAGAAAAAAAATTAAATTATACTGGCTATAAAAATCGTGGAGCTCGCGAAAATAATCGTGGGACACACGATCCTTCGTGGAGATAACTTTTATATTTAATTACTGCAATTAAAAATTTCAAAAGAGTTCGCGCAAAATAGATTGCTAAAATTGATCTTGCAACCTATTGTGATTAAACAATCGATCGCAATGTTATTGTTCTGTGTAACTATTCATGCGAGTTTCGCGTCCGCGGTAGATTACATTCAGACTGTACTGTAGTTGTGTTCTGTTTGGTGATCGGCGATTGTATTTGTAATGTTTTGACTATTTTCATATGTATGGTCTTGTATTGGTGGTGTATAATTATTGTTGTCAGATTCGAGCGATTTTGCTAGATAAAAGGTAATTTCATTCACAATCACCTTGTGGTGCACCAGTATCGGTTAAAAAATATTCGCTTATGTTTGAACAAATTTTGCTGCTAATTTCACATTTAAGAGAATCTGAACTAGATGTAATTCGTCTTTATTGATAACGGTGTTAAGGTCGTTTATTAACATTTGACGGTTTATGCTGTCAAATGCCTTGCTCATATATATATGTGGCGCCGTAGATTAGTGGTTATAGCTCTCGTACTCTGTGCGGGAGACCGGGGTTCGATACCTCTTGACGGCGATTCAACATGGGCGAGTGAATGTTACCATAGCCCCGGTTTAACCCAAGCCATGTGAGGGAAATTGGGGAGATGCACACTGTGTGGGCCGTTGGATGTTGCCGGGAGTTGTCTACTAAAGCGCGGGCCCTAATTGGGCCTGCGTAGCTCAAAATGAGCATTAAATACTCTAGGACTCTCCATCTAAGCCATGGCCCCTCCTGGAAATAATAGACAGGGTATATCCCTCGATATTTGTGAGGCTAGCCATGTAAAATATGCACATCTTCTTCTTCTCATATCTAGGAGAATAAGGTATACAGTTTCGTGTTTTGATGTTATTGTTCTATCAATTATCAGTTTGGTGGTAAATACGTGTTCAGTTGTTGATCGACTTTTTCTGTATGCAGTTTGGTTGATTGGAATTTTGTTGTCTAGTCTTGATCCAATGTGCTTCATTAAACACATTGCTAGAATATTTCTAAGAATGGATAGTAGTATGATTGGTCTCAAGTTGGAAGGCGGTCCCTTTGGTTTTCCGATACATAGTTTATACCAAGTTTTAAATCAGTTTTAAATAAATTTGTTATAAATAAATTTAAATAAATTTAAATTAAGTTTTAAATCAGTTTATACCGCGCACCTATACCGCCATTTTACTATTTGAGAAATATCACGAATTGGTGTTACTTTTGCACGATTATTTAACCCGCCAGTTTTGAATACTGCAGGACGAGAAAAACATGGGACAAATCTAGTATGCTTGTAACTGGTGTATATACATAGAAAAAAGATCTGAGACGAAGGGTGAAATCGATTTGAAAGAGACAACTGATGTACAGAAATAAGATCTGAGACGAAGGGTGAAATCGATTTGATGAGTGAGACAAAGGGTGAAATTGAGATGGAAGAGACGAAATCAAATTTTCTTTATCATAAAGAGACTTGAGATGAAGAAAGAGTTTGCGGAAATAGAGGTTCTTGCTTTTTTAAAAGAAATGCGTGTGACTTTAATAATATTCTTTCGGCGTGTAAGGTAAAGAAAATGCGTGTGTTACACGCTCAATGCGTGTGAGTTGACATGTCTGAGACCTTTTTTAATGTACTTTTTTCGCAGTAAGCCCTTCTGGCTCTAACAACTGCGTGGCAGACAGAAAGATGCAGGAGCAAATATTAAGAAACAAAGCAAAACAACCGCTTTGGTTTTATATAAGATCGCTTTCTATATATATAAAATCTTGGGTTGGGACTAAGTTAGCAAAATCATCATCGTTGAGATGTAGTTAAAATGCTATACATATATAAATGGAAAGAGAAGGAAAGTGGAATCTTTGTAACTGCACACCTACTAACTTGGGTATGCAATCATCACGCAATGCTCATTTAAGAGAGTGATGTGCCACACATTGCTGATTTAACTCCTGACAATTGAAGAAGCCATTTTAATTATGTCTGCTGTATTACCATAGCGAAACAGTCATGTCTCATAGGGTGGCGGCTTGTGACATCAAAAAAAGAATTAAAAGTATGTTGTTACAGCGCCATCGATCTTTATTTCGATTGGCTTAACTTTCTAAAATTGTCAGCCTTTATAATTTGCATGGGCACTCGGCATTTGCAGAGGTAATTGCTGACATATTTTAAAATACATCAACAATTTTTGGCGAGTAGTAAAATCACACACAAGAAGTCTGTAAGACTTGTGTGATATCATGCACAAAAAAAATTAAAAATAATGGAGCTAAACTGCAAGTTTTGCTCATGTTAATTGTGGTGACAGAAGTACAGTTCCTTAGCATTGTGGTTAGTATATATATTACAGTACTGTAAAAAGGTATCTTAACATCGAGGATCGCGTATCGTGCGTGACGCGATCGAAACGCGATAGCTTTTTTTTCTCCTAAATTTCTATCGCATGAAGCCTTATCGTGCTTTCTGGATAGGCAGTCTCGATGCATCGCGATGTGTTAAAAGTAATTAAATATCTGTTCTTATTAAATTGTAGCGTAAAGAAAAAAATCAAATGATAAACTCGAAAGAAATAATT
This sequence comes from Hydractinia echinata, assembly GCA_030067915.1. NCBI lineage: Eukaryota > Metazoa > Cnidaria > Hydrozoa > Anthoathecata > Hydractiniidae > Hydractinia > Hydractinia echinata. The sequence continues at coordinate 624,183 of JASGCC010000010.1, forward strand.
TTATTATACTGTTCTTAAATCACAGAGTAAAGAAAAAAATCAAATGATAAACCCGAAAGAAATAATTATATTTTACTGTTCTTAAATCACAGCGTAAAGAAAAAAATCAAATGATAAACTCGAAAGAGATAATTTTATTATACGGTTCTTAAATCACAGCGTAAAGAAAAAAACCAAATGATAAACTCGAAAGAAATAATTTTATTATACTGTTCTTAAATCACAGTGGAAAGAAAAAAATCAAATGATAAACCCGAAAGAAATAATTATATTTTACTGTTCTTAAATCACAGAGTAAAGAAAAAAATCAAATGATAAACTCGAAAGAAATAATTTTATTATACGGTTCTTAAATCACAGCGTAAAGAAAAAAACCAAATGATAAACTCGAAAGAAATAATTTTATTATACTGTTCTTAAATCACAGCGTAAAGAAAAAAATCAAATGATAAACTCGAAAGAAATAATTTTATTATACTGTTCTTAAATCACAGCGTAAAGAAAAAAATCAAATGATAAACTCGAAAGAGATAATTGTATTATACTGTTCTTAAATCACAGCGTAAAGAAAAAAATCAAATGATAAACTCGAAAGAGATAATTATATTATACTGTTCTTAAATCACAGCGTAATGAAAAAAATCAAATGATAAACTCGAAAGAAATAATTTTATTATACGGTTCTTAAATCACAGCGTAAAGAAAAAAATCAAATGATAAACTCGAAAGAGATAATTATATTATACTGTTCTTAAATCACAGCGTAATGAAAAAAATCAAATGATAAACTCGAAAGAGATAATTATATTATACTGTTCTTAAATCACAGCGTAAAGAAAAAAATCAAATGATAAACTCGAAAGAAATAATTTTATTATACGGTTCTTAAATCACAGCGTAAAGAAAAAAATCAAATGATAAACTCGAAAGAGATAATTATATTATACTGTTCTTAAATCACAGCGTAAAGAAAAAAATCAAATGATAAACTCGAAAGAGATAATTATATTATACTGTTCTTAAACCACAGCGTAAAGAAAAAAAATAAATTAAATGATAATCTTGAAAGAGATAATTATATTTTACAGAGTAAAGAAAAAAATAAATTAAATGATAAACTCGAAAGAGATAATTATATTTTGCTGTTCTTATAAATCACAGAGTAAAGAAAAAAATAAATTAAATGATAAACTTGAAAGAAATAATTTTATTATACTGTTCTTATAAATCACAGAGTAAAGAAAAAAATAAATTAAATGATAATCTCGAAAGAAATAATTTCTTAAATTGCAACGTAAGGATAAGAAAGTATGTTTACTAAATTATTTCTTTTAAAAAATAGCAGGAATTCTTTTTAAAAAACTCTAGCATCTTTTTATTACTTTTTGAGGCTTTGTGGACTCTGATCCATGTTTTTGTTATTTATTAACTTCTCTGTTTCATTTGCAGTTTCTTAAAATAATTAAATATATAAGACACATTTTGCGCATGAATGCAGAAACAAGGGACGTTTGCATTTGCAGACAAGAGCTGATTGTGTTTGTTAAAAAAAGATCAGAGTTAAAAAAATAAAGAACACAGAGATTAGCATAAAAAATGATGGAACTGACAACAAAGCGAGTTTTTGCAGCGACCGTAAAATGTTGTTTAATTACAAAGAAAGAACGAAGAAATTATTTGTTTTTGTTCACTGTCGTTAATATACAGCAAATCTTCAGTCAGAAAAATTGACAACTTCGTACCCAGGGTTTGTAAATATTTTTGTTTCAGGGTAATTTAGGTCGGGTTATAGTTCATTTATTGAGGCATCAAAGTTCCAATGCGAGATAATTATTAGTTATTCGAGAAATGCGCTCTGTACGATACAATATGAAAATTTGTGTTAAGAACATTGAATTTTATCGCTTAGAACGTTCTTAATTTTCGCATTGTTAAGTATTTATAGATATAATGTTCTTATTTTGTTATAGTTTGACAACTTATTAACTTATTAGTTCAAACGTGTTCTTATTAACAAAAAAGGCCATGCTAAACAACTTATATCCTTTTTTATTATGCTTATTTTTTTTTAGATAATTGACAGACGATACAAGCAATGGAAATAGTCAAACAAAAATCATGTCAACGTTTTTTCATTTTTCAAGTATAAAATAATTTCAAAAAGCATGTATGGCTTACAAAAAAAGATTTATCTTTGAAAAAACGTGTATAAAACTAATCAAAAAGCTGCTTGCGGCATCCAGCCTCAGTGATTGCATCCTTGCACTTTTGCCACATTTCTTTTTTTTCTTTTGCGCCCATGGGATTTAATTTGAATACATAGTTTTTGATTTTTTCTAACTTTTCTTCGTCAAACTTTTTTCGTCCTTTTGTTCCCGACAGTGAAGTTGTCGCCTGTGCCAAGACTGTGGAGGTCGACGTTGAACACGCATGGGGCAGAATTAAATTTCTATTGTTCACTTCGGTGATCTTAACCATAGAGGCCTAGAAAATAAAATAACCATATACAAAATTTATAAAAGGTAGAAAACGCAATAAATTTTTAACTATTTTTTTTGTTAAAGCAGAACAGAAGCCGTGGGATCCTCAAACGCTTACCAGCTCTTTAGTAACGGAAGCTTTTGTTTTTTCTTTTCTTTTTTCTATTTTCTCTTTTCTTGTCTTTATTTCATCGCTTTTAATGGCATTCTTCCTTATTGGGTCTTTTCCTGAGGCTTCTTTGGTTTTTGCTTCTTTTGAATTCCTTTTCTGATGCTTTTTCTTTTTAATCTTAGATGTTTGTTCTTCTGTATGTTTTTCATCAGGTTTTCTTTTTCTAGTTGTATCTGTAGATTTTTTTTCAGCTTCACTATCGAATCTATCTGCATTCATTGGATCGTTGTAATACTCAAGAGATTTACCGTTCAAAAAACTGTGATCATCTAAGGATAAAGAATTGCAATTTTTAAACTTTAAAAGCGTGTAATTAATACATATAAAACATATGAGAATTTTTAAAAAATCTTACCATCTAAATAAATAATCTCTGCTGATTCGCGAACTGTACTTAATGGTGATATTCGTATTTCAACTGTTGAACCAACTTTATAAATTGTATCAAGTATAAATTTAGTAGGTAAAACCATCAGTGTTTTATCCGACGGAAAGTAAAATAATCCTTTGCTAAATGTTTTGGTAAGAAGTCTTGCTGACATATTTTCTGTTTTATGCTGCTGTCTTTCTGAGATGTTGAGACCAAAGATAACGAAGTTCAACTGTTTTTCCTTCGTATTTATACTCGAACCAGTCCTTGTTAGAAAACAAAAGCCGCACACTTCACATGAAAATTGCGAAATGTAAATTACAGCGGTAACATTGCATTAATATTTTTGCTGGTGTTTTGCATGGTGGTTAATCGTTTATCTTCAGGGTTGTTTATTTAAATAAAGAGACATTATTTAAGCATTTGAATAGGAGAGAAAAAAAACTCATAATACAAACACCAGGCTTCAAGTGAGTTAATGCTAAGGTGTGAAGTTTGTCTTACATGGAGGAGGTTTGAAGGTTTGCAGAGAAAACGAAAAACAAAAACATTTTTTTATTTATTATAACACTAAATACACGTCAAAGATAAGATTATCTAAAAACATAAAAATCTGACACCACACTTTTTTTCTAAAAACGTCCAAATTTCAGCTGGGGTTGGACGGCTTGTTTGTTTACACATATTCAGCATCAAATGTTCTTATTTGTTTTGTGTTCGTTCAAAAAGTTGCGAAATTAAATTTATTTTTTAAATAGACCGTGTTGAAATTAACTTATTGTAAAAAAACACATAAAAAGCGGGAAAACTGTTCGGAAGTAATTGTTTTTTAGTAATTCTAGACTTGCATTATTTTGTCCTTAAAATCTAAAAAAGCTTTTATGTCGAGTACGTTCTTAATATGTTCTTACTTTTTGGTAAAATCTCAGGCTCAACGTTCTTATAATTTAGGTTCTTAAAGATAAAACAAAAATGTACAATATGATTTTTGTTCTATTAATGTCCCGATGCTTTGCCTTGTGTTTCCACGACTATCGGTAATACCTTTTGCAAATGATTAATGTACTTAGTGCATTTATGATAATCCACTGTGCTCCAAAAGTTACTAATACCGTTAACAAGTTCTTCTTTATTACTTGGTTTTACGCGTCTTCTAATATGAGTTTTCAGTTCATGCCACATCATTTCTATTGGGTTCATATCAGGCGATTCTGCTGGAGTAGGCCAATAATTTATGTTATTTTCTTTGATAAAGTTCATAGCATATTTACCTAAAAAAAGGTTTATTATAGGTGAAAATCCAGCCTTGCGTGTATAACAGACAACAAAGTAGAAAGAGGGAGAAACTTGCTTGTATGTTTTGGGTCATTATCTTGTTGGAAACGATGATTATCAGGAAAAACCTTTTGTATAAAAGGAAGAAGAAGATTTTGTAATATTTCATCAACGTAAAATTCTTTCCTCATTATTCCCGTAAATATAGCTATGTTTGTGGGGCCTCGCTTTGAAATTCCAGCCCATACATGCACCTTGTAGGGATGTTTCACTGTTGGCTTTAATTTTGGCAATGTACCTCTTTTTCGGAAACATAATTTCCCATGTTTGTCTAACATTATGCTAGATTCATCAGTGAATATAACATTATCAAACTGCTCTTTTTGTAATAAACAATCTTGTGCGAATGCTAAGCGTGCTCTTTGGTTTGGAATTCTGATTAACTGGCAATATTTTGGACCACTTTGAACCCAACCCAATTTCCTTCTAGTGAGTCGTATGGTCGCAGTATTAAACTCTACGCCAAATTGATTTAAAATAAGCCTTTGTAAATCTAAAAAAAGGTTAAGAAATTAAATACTTTTTTTAAAAGAACATTCTAATTTCAAAAGTTGCTTTTTATCGTATGTAAGATCCACAAATCAAAGAATTGCTTGTGTAGTTTCGTCATAATTTTGTTAGAAATTAATAACGTTAAATAAAGCCTTTCGTGATGTTCAGTGTTCTTATAACAACCGGCTCTCGCGTAAGGCTTCTTTCAAGTTAAAAGATTGCGTAAAATCGACGTTTTTTGCAATAAAATTAGAGTTTATAACGTTAAGAATTGTCATACCAACGGAGGAGTATTCATCATTTTCTCCCATTTTTAGGTCTATGAAGTTTAAGTGTTCAATTAACAATTTTTTCTTTCTGTCAGATTTTTCTTTCTGTGGGACGTATCCATATCTCCTATATGTCTTCACAACTTTTGCTACGGTTTGACGTGAAATAACAACTCCGTCTTCTTTTAAAATGCTTTTAGAAATAATTATTGTTTTACCAGAACCTAAATTATACACCACATGTTATGCACAAAGAACAATAAATTGATTATCGAGCATGCATGTGCTTATGTCGTAAAAATTTAAAGAAGAAAAAATTTGAAAATTTGAAAAAATTGTAATGGCTCCTTACATATCGGTATAACGGGGGATTGTTTCACACAGATTTATAATTCTTTGCTTGGTATATGAAGATATGTAAGGAGCCATTACAATTTTTTCAAATTTTCAAATTTTTTCTTCTTTAAATTTTTACGACATAAGCACATGCATGCTCGATAATCAATTTATTGTTCTTTATGCATAACATGTGGTGTATAATTTAGGTTCTGGTAAAACAATAATTATTCTCAAGAAGCACCAGTAAAAACTGGTTTCAAAAATACAAAGTAAAATAATGAAATGCACACTTTTTTTAAAAACAAAAGAATTCTTTTCAAGTTATCACAATTTTTTGACTGTTTTAATTAAAACAATAGTCAATTTTTTTAACCAATTATTTGAGAATCTTAAGAATTATTCAAGGCTCGAAATATCGATTTTTAACAAACAAACAAAAAGAATGATTCTTATATAAAAATGTGTGTAAACTAACAACGTTTTACGCCTCCAGATAAACCCTGCGAAAAAAATATTTAATTTACTTTTTATTACTTTCGTTGAAAGTCAGGCAATTTTGTTTAATTTTATTCACACTAGAATTATTATTCCTAAATTATCATAGAAAAAACGAAATTATTTTAAGCATTGTTTTGTTTTGTTTAAAGTTCAGTATTTAATTTAAAATAAGTATTATAAAGCAATTTACGTCATCGAGTAATACTACGCGATAGATTGAGCCTATCGCAACATCCTGATAGACGCGATATGATTCACTTCTATCGAGACAAAAATATGCTCAAAAAGCTATCGCGTATCGTTCACGTCGCGCACGATAGAGGGTCGCGATGTTAAGATACCTTTTTACAGTACTGTATGTTTATTATACATAATGCATATCCTGACGCTCAGGATATGCATTATATATTGGGGCATATCCTGACGCGCAGGATATGCATTATTATATTTAAGCATATGACGAAGCATGAAGGAGGCACCTTCATTCCTACCCATTCCCCAAAAAATTTCCATAAATAGTCTATGCATACTGAACGTGTTGTATTTACTCATTCCAATAGAAATACATTGTTTCTATCAATTTGTGTTATTATTCTGGAACCCAAAGCAATTAATAACAATGGAAAATATATTTTTTAGAGCATGATTACGTTGCTTCTTATATGGTAATGCAGGAAGTATTTTTAATATGTGCATTTGAACTAATATTTTTTCATTGCATATTATTTTATAGTTTTTATTTGTTACACAGTACTGGAATCAGGACATATAACATCGTGAGCTGGTATCATGCACGACACGAACGATCTGTGATCCAATCGTGACCATCGCGATAGAAAAAATGTTAACTAAGAACTTTGCGATAGTCGAAATGTGTATAAAAAAATAACGATGATATCGCGATCGTCACCATTAATTGTGATTGTCGCGATGGATTGTGAATAACGTTAAAAATATTAAACAATAGATGCGTATAATCTTGTGTCTTTGTTTTTTTTTACATTTAAAAATTCTTTTGCATCTTGTAATTTTTATTGGAAATTGGATTTTAGAAATAAGGTGACTCCAACTTAATTAGTTGTTCTACGGGCGAAGTCGATAGTAGTTTACGGTCGGTCGGTGAAATAAAAGTAATTTTATCGATAATGTATGGTCAGAACAACAACAAAAAATAATTAAAAAACACATCAGAGGAGGGTGTTACGACAAGCATATTTTGCTATGTATTTTCGCATAACGCACACATATTTTTAGTTGCGAAGAAAAAATAATAATAATTTGTCTCACTAAAAAGTTGCGAAGGAAAAATAATAATAATTTGTCTCCCAAAAAAAAATGTAACTAGCACTCAAGGTGGAAAGATAAAAATACCCGCATGCTCAAAAACTTGTTTTTAAAAGTTACCCAGCAAGAATTTTTCTTTTGTTGTTTTGAAAGTTATACAGAATATAATTATGTTGTTTCGAAATATATACAGCAAGTTATAAAAAACAAAACTTATTCTGATAAAAAAAGTTTAGTGTTCTTTTAATGTTTTTTGCGCAGTCTTATAAGAAAATGTTAAGTCTTTTTACGGACTATAGTTTAGTTGACAATATTTAAAGTCTTTTGTGGCATTTAAATTATTTATTTCAAATTCCCAACGAAGAAGGGTGTTACGACAAACGTATTATACGGGTTTTTTATAATTTTTCCTAAATGGTATCAACTAAAAGTCTTGCATATTAGATATTTTACCAAGCGTAATTTTAAACATATTAATCATAACGAAGGAGGGTGTTACGACAATAATAATCTTTTTTTCACAAGATGGGATAAGAAAATGTTTGTTTTTTTTCTTGATATTAATTTTTTTGTTTTCGTGAAAATTAGAGTCGGTCGGGCCCGTAGAACAACTAATTAAGTTAGAGTCGTCTAAACAAGAAAGAAGCTTACGACGACAACAATATTTTTGATTTAAAACAACAACAAAAAAACAATTATTTATATTTAATGGCATTATTCTCTCATGACATTAATTAAGTGATTATTAAAATGTTTAAAGATTTATCATGACAGTCGCTATGCGGATCGCGAAAATCACGTTGCATCGTGAAGGTCAACCCCACAATAGATCGTGACTTTCACAATGCTTAAAAAAATTTATCGCGACAGCATCACAAATCGTGTGTGACGAGCATGATACGCGGTACACGATGTTAGGTGTCCTGATTCCAGTATTGTAGTTTTCTCTAGTGAATAAGAAAATCATTGAAAGATAAGACAATTTAGAAAAGCTATTTCACTTTTTTGTTTTTGTTTTCTATTTAGGGGTAGCTAAAATATTGCATTTTATGAACTAAACATTAAACTAAAAATAATAGATTGCATTGAGAACAAGGCTTGATATAAACGTAAAGTGATTGACCTAATTATTCCCAAACGAGTTGTCGTAAAGTATATTTTCATGCAAATCAAAAGTTTTTTATTATGCTCTTTTTATACACAACAAAAATTTTAAACAATTGCTTCTAATAATCCTACTTAAAGGATAGGGTTAGTACATAAATTCATAATTTTAATGAAATGATTCACATAGGAAAAACACTTGTTTTTGTGAAATTGTTTTTTTTATACATCTTGTGTGTCTAAAACAAGATGATTTGATGTCATGTAATAATAACCTACTACATACGTTTTATCTGCAAGAAACTATCCTGTCCGTTTCTGTGACCACTTCACAATGCATACCTTAGCCCACACACTAAAAACAAAAGTATTAAAAAGAAAATCCTTCCCCTTGTAGTGTGTTGAGAATTTTGAAATTGAGAATTTAGGTATTGCTGATTGTAAATGCATTTTGAAAGTCTTGTCTCTTATACCTTTGATTGATCTGAAAAAAGTGTAGGTGTAAGATTTAGTAGTTCAACTTTGTATACATAAGGATAAACATTTGTAAAACATTTGGTTTTTTGTGGCGAAAATGTTATACATATAAAGGACTACTACTTAAAAAGTATGCAAATCTTTATTTTTTTAAATTTATCTTCTTATATGGCCAACACCTGACTTGCATATAACTATAGGTATTGAGATGCGACAAAAAAAATTGTCACAGTAACGCTTAAATCACGAGTTTGCGTAAAATAAGTTCCCAGTTGTTATTGTTGTGAAAAAAGTGTTGTGGAAAAAAAATGTGGTAAACGATGGAGGTAGAAATAGAGAAGGAAATTGCACTCATTTCAGTGTGCATTAAAATTATATTCAAGTTGCTATTGTTTGGCATCTCTTTGAGATCCATGCGCAATGTGCATTTCACTGGATTTGTACAAAAAATATATTACGTAATTTTTTAGTGGGTCGTTTGTTTACATGTAAAAAAGTGATTTTTAGACAAAGCACAAATATTCTGGTGTTGTCAAGTTGTTTTCTCTCCCAGGGGAAGAGCAAGTTGTCATAAAAACTTTTAATTATTTCTGATATTTAAGAAACTATATAGCTTTTTTAATGCTTAAAGATTTTCTAAAATTTAGCATGATAAAGCTCTGATTCAAGAGTGAGTCTCAAATGCTAAAAAGTAGAAGAGTTAATAGTCCTTTTTTTTAAATGATGTAATTTCATCAATAGATCCAAAAGTTATTAAAATGTTTGTGAAGCCATTTTCCAGTGTGTTTTTTTTGTTGACACACAAAAGGCACATCAGCCATTTTGAAAAGAAGATAATGTTTTAATTTTTCAAACATTGATTGTTTTTTTGACCAATGAAATTTGCTGAAACTAATGCGCCAGAATTTAAAAAGACAACATGAATAGGTTTGTAACTGATCTCATCACAAATGATTTCAGTAGAAGCAAAAGAGTTAAATCTTCTTCTTTATTTCTACCTCTCATGGTTAAACTGTATAAAAATGTGACAGAATATTAACATAATTTTTTCTTCTCCTAGCATCTAATTATCGTTATTACAAAACACGAAGACTATATATAATAAAAATAACAAAGCATGGTGAAGAAAAAAGATAGTCAGCCTGCTGCTTCTGCAGAATCACCTGATCAGACTGAACCTAGCCAAAACAAATCAAAAAAATCTAAAGCTAGTAAATCAAAAAAATCCAGTAAATTAGAATCACTGAAACAAGCTATTGATGACGAAGCTGAGGAGGAGACTCAAGAAGTGGAGAATACGGACTCTGAACAGAAAAAAATAGGAGCAAGAAAACAAAGAGGTAAAACATCTAGTTATAGAATATTGTTGCCAAAGTTGTCTTGTTGTTTCCTACAATTTCTTAGCCTGTTTTTTCTCATACAAAAATAATTTTTTGTATTTGGCTTTAAGGTTGTAAATAACAGTAGCGTAGATGCATAAAGTTATTTCATTTCATGACTACTTATGATATTTCATGACTACTTATAATTTATTGCAGTTTGTTCTGTTTTTGTTATTACAAAAAGTACTAAGGTGCTCTTCAGTCTTGTGAATAATGAAAAGGCTAATTGTGTGGTAAATCGCATGCCCAAAGTTTTTTTCACAGTGTCTAGGCATCTGATTTTAAATTCTTTAATTATTCTGTCTACAAAAAATTATATTTTTCTACATGCAATATTGCTTAAAATGGTATGGTATAGTTGTAGAATGGTTTGATGAAATGGAGCTAAAATATTTCACCTTAGTTCACAGATAAGCCATTTTTGCAAGCATATCAATTTTAACAAAAATACAAGTGCAAAAAACTAGTAAAAGCAAATTTCATGATTGAAATAAGTCAAATAGCGTCTAAATGTTCTTGGTTTGAGGCTAAATATCTTATCTATTCTGTAGAAATTTGTTGTGTGCTTTTAGAGTCACTGAGCAATATTCAACAATAAATTATGCCAGTAAAAATATATTTAATCATGACTGTTATGATGACTACGATGTATAACTGATCAAATTTTATTCTTTTTTCTTTCTATTTTTGTGAAGTTTATAACTTACAATATAATACATTTAGGTAAGAAAGCTGTCACAACAAAAAAAGTTACTGAACAGTTGGAAGATCTGGATGTACGTGATACTGAACAAAGGTTTGATTATGACAGCGAGGAGGAAAAGGAGAAGGAAAATGACATAGGTGAAGGAAGTGAAACACAGCAAGATAAAGGTAAACCTTGATAGAAACAATTTGGAAGTTTTTGCATTTGTAAATTATTATTGAAATGTTCTTCTAGGACCACAAATGTCACGAAAGGAAAAAAAGAAGGCAGCTAAGCAGGTAATTTTTTTTATGGTGCTAAATGGTAACATATTTCAACTATTTTTGGGCTTCCAGTAATTTATTAATTATTGAATTATATGTAGTTCAATTTTTAACTGGGAACTCTTGAATAAGTACCCTATTTTAAATAAAAAAATGGTGGAAAGTACCAGTCATAACCATTATAATATAAAAAATTTCTGGCCTTAAACTTTGTGATTAAAAAAAAAAGAACATTAAATATATATATTTTTTTTTAATAGTCGTTAGCCTGTGGAGAAATCCACAAATTCACCTGTTCTTGATAACTGCATTTTATTTTTCCAAAGCTTATTTTTCTTGTGGACAAACAATATGGCTATTATTAATATAGAGATGTATATTTAATTGTCAATATATTTTTCTGAAAATTGTGTCCTTATCAGGTTCAAAGCTATGATGTCTTGCATATAAAAGTGCCTATTGCTAAGCCTTTTTGTTTTGTTTGTTTTAAATAATGATAATGGGATCATCATCACTTTAGGACATCAGTTTTTTCAAATGAAGAAATTAAGAATATATTTTTGAGAGTAAGAATTTTTATTAAGATAAAGTTTTGCAAAATCACCCAAAATGTGTGATAGTCTGTGTCCACAAAAAGGTTCATGTATATATGGTGAAATTAAAAAAATGGCATTTAGTCACACTCCATAAATGTTTCATCAAGTTGGATTAGTTTGCTCACATGCAGCGATTGTACTGTTATCACATTTATTTGTTCCATACAATGCTTTTCTTATTTTTTTTTAACATTTTGATGAAGTAGTTAGTGATGGAGTAGTTTGTAGTTTTTGACATTTTGATGGAGTAGTTAGTGGCATAATTATTCATTTAACCCTATTATACCTGAGCTTTTTTGGCCCTTGTAACCCTGGGGGGGGGGGGCACAAAGTGCCCGCGGGCCATAAATCCTGAACCACTTGTGCTTAAGTGATGAAACTTGGCTAAATTGGAGAATGTCTTAATACAAACTCAATACAGGTAAAAAAAATAACTTGATGACGTCATAGGGATTAGAAATAGCGTCACACATGTGAAAAATGGTCATTTTCCCAATTTTTAAGTACGTTTTAATTTCTCGCATGTTACTAGTGATACGGCCTTGATTCTAGGTAGATATGTGGAATGAATACCAAAATATGTGTTTCACATGAAAAAAGTAATTTTAATGACGTCATTGGGATAAAAAATGACGTCATTTCGGCAAGAAAATTTCTTATTTTAACGATAAAGATAAAAAGACCCGTTCTACGAGAAATATTGATGCTCATCATCATCATGTCATTAAACTTGGCATATATGTAGAACGGGGCATTTAAAGATAATCGAAGTAAGGAAAACAATATAATGACGTCATTGGGATCCGAAATGACGTCAATTTGCTGGATCGATATTTCCGTCAAATCTGGTCTGCTTTTTGACCCTAGTAACCATATATCACCTTAGCAACACCTTGGTTACCACTTAGTAACCAACATACATGTAATAAATAATTATATACCCAATACAACATCTTATAACATTCTTACATGAATGTCAACGGTTTTCAAAATTCCAAAAAATTTACCCCCGTCCAAAAAATGCAATACCCCCAGCAAAGTACAAAATTTTTCCAAATTTTTTTTTTTCATCAGAAGCCCTAATAAAAGTTAGGAATAGTCATAAAATTTTAGCACACAATCACATGTGTATCCAAAGTTATGCCTAGTCAAAAAGGTCACGGGCACTTTGTGCCCCTCCCAGGTATAATAGGGTTAAAAAGCAAATTATCTTTTTCTCTCAGATTGCTTGAGCGAATTATGAATTGAAAAACCCTATTTAAATATTAAAACGAGCTTTGTATTTTTCTATGATGTAGGCAAAATACCTTGCTGAATCAGCGGAGATGGAGGGCTCACAATTTTCACTATCGCAACAAGAGCAAACAGCTAAAGGTGCATTACTTGAAAATGCCACAGATGTAAAGGTATGGCTTATGGGTAATATATTAATTTGTGGTTGACAGTACAACCTTATTTATACAGTACGAAATGAATTTAGTTGATTATTTAATAATGCACCATCATACTTTTTTATTTTTGCATTTTCTCTATAATATTGCTTAAAGCTTAACCCAATTTTATGGGAGAGGTGTAAAATGTCCGTCACAATTTTAAATTTGAATAGCTCCTGGTATACTTGCTACATTATCAAGCTGCATTCACTTGTACATCAATTTTTATGTAAGATCTTACAGAATGGCTGGTGTTCATTAATTTTTATAATTTTCTTACGTTATTAAAAATCTTTACATACATGTCACATTCTTAACTTAGATTTACTTGTATATAAACAAAAGTTTTTGTTCCTAGAAAATGTGCATAAAGGAAAAAATGAGGAAAAAATTGTGCAGTAGCATTCAATTCTATTTTCGAAGGTCTACAATTATAAGAGTTCCATCAAAACAAAAACAAGATTATAATGAAAACGTCTTACGTATAATGAGGAAGAGCTCTAGAGTGTTGTTTTTAACCCTTTGAATACCAAGCCACTTCTTCCCTTTAGCAACAGCATCAATATAAAATTTCTATCATTAGCCACCACAGACATAATATGTCCACAATATTGTCTATGTAGCAACAAGTAAGCATATAAAAAACTTCGCTCAGCAACCAAGGAAATATATCCTTTTAAGGTGCTTTCCTTTTATTTTCTTTGATGATTCCGATGTCTACATCTTAACACAACAAGAACATTGAAATTTTGAAACAGAGCTAAAAATCAACTTGGTCACCATACCATGGTCCTGTAAATTCATGGATAATCCTGAAAAAAAAAGCTTTTCCTGAAAATTCCTAGAAAATCCTGATTTTTTTTTTTTTAGAAATACAGGATATTTAAATGTTTACAAAACTTAACTTTCAGAATAAATTTTAGGAGATAAAAAGCTAAAACGTTTTACTAGCGGCTCCTTAAACTTCTTTATTTTTTACTTCTCTACATCATTAAGCATCATTTTTTATTATTTTTTTATGATTACGCATAACCATTGAATGAACCTCCATCACATTGTAAGACTTCATAGAGACTAATTGTTATCTTTCAAGAAGCTTCCAGGATTTTATTACATTAGATTTGTTTATTGACAAAAAAAATTGATGCTGATTTTCCTTTACTGTCAACAGTCAGGTTTTAAAACTGCACCCCCTTGACAGACCATTTTATGAGGATTCTGGCACTTGTGCAGCAAAAAGCACATGTCGAGTGTTTTAGGTGTGCTTTAAGGTGTGCTCTATTGATCAATCTCTTTTTGCATGGGGTCTCAAAAGCGTATGTGTGCGCGTGTGCGCGTGTGCATGTGCTATCGCACGCCTCTCCTATAAAAGCCTGCCTTGAAGTTTTTTTATTCTGATTTGTATATTAATGCCATCTAAGTCATAGATCCTGTTTTTGAAATAAATCTAAGTTTTTGTTTAGTAAACTCTCTAAAATGGAAAGTGCTGTAAATTCTAATTAAATGATGATTTGAGTATAAAATTGTTTATCTTGTCAAGTAAAAAAATTGTTACAAAGTTTCAAGCCATTTTATCCACTTTTTTTATTGTTATTCTAAAAGTATTTAATTTTTATTTTTTTATTTTTTTATTCTTAATTTTTGCTTCTGAAACTGGATATAATTAAAGTACATGATGGTATTTTACTTATTTTTGATAATGTCACATGAAAAGTGCTGACCTCACATAATTATGCTAAGTTACTACTTGTTTTTTCTCATACTACAATTATGTAAATTTGTGGATGGAATGAAGCACTTTAGTACCTGCCACCACCCCACCCCTATCCCAATTTTTAAATGCCTCAAAAATCCCATACCTTTTAGAATTAGATTGAAAACAAAGTGAAGAAAATGGCTTTTCCATGTTTTTGTATAATTAACTCATTTTGTCTCTTTTTGTAGATTGAAAAATTTAGTATTGCTGCTCGTGGAAAAGATTTATTTGTTAATGCAGCACTGACAATTTCTCAAGGCAGACGTTATGGTTTGGTTGGACCAAATGGGTATGTGCCTTAAAATTGTGTACAGGTTAATCAGTTTTTCATATCAGAAATAAATTTTTATTTATATAGTGAAAAGTCTTATTTTAATAGGCTAAGTTTGTCTGACTGAATATACCACACCAAGTCAAAATCTAGCTTCCCAGAGAGGTTTTTCCTTCCTATAGTAAAGAATGCGCAAATTCGAAAAGTTTAATTCGATTTTTTAAACATTACGTGATTAGCGTGACGTCAATAGTATTATTAAATTTAGTAAAGCCATTGCTGTACACTTAAAAGTTTGAGGCTAAATAACTAGACGGGGTACTAGGGACCACAAGAGACAAAATTGGTCAAGTTCCTCAAAGCCATGCTGATTTCTCCCATTCAGAACCAATTGGTTGATGACGTCATCGAAAAATGTTTCAATTAATATCTCTTCAACTATTCTTAAAAACCATGTGATCCTATACATTTTCTTGATCAGTGTTTCAAATTCTACACAATAGAGGCAGCAGGCAAACAAATTTCTTCGAAAATATTTTTTGTATATCTACAGTTCATTGCTGACGTCATCGAAATTCAAATGACGGATCTTTTCCATTGTTCTTCTGTCTAAGTAGATTTTTCTATGGGCTTATTGACTAGTATACAATCATTGTATCTCCAGTAGTTTTTCTTCATTTCAGTAGGTATTTTTGTTCCATTTATATAAAATTTTGCCCATTAGCAATCCCAATTGTTTTTTGTCCTCTCAAATTTTGTACTCCCAACACGATATTAGTTACCAATTGTCTCCTCTTGTTTTATGTGTAATGTTTTTCATTTATTAAATATATGGGTATCGGTAATGGATAACACTAAGACCAAAAATAAAGCTTTCACACATAGCATAATGCAAGAACCATGAACACAAATTCATCATCATCATCATCATTCTCGGCTTAACGTCCGTTTTCCATGCTAGCATGGGTTGGACGGGGTATATTAATGACCCTCTTCCAATCTGATCTAGACTGTGTTAGATCTAAACTCAACTTCCTCTGTATCAAGTCTGTCCTTATAACCTCCTGCCAAGTCTTTCTCGGTCTGCCTCTGGGCTTTGCCCCAGGAACTATCAAGTCTCTACACTTTCTTACCCAATTATCCTCCTCCATTCTTTCCAAGTGCCCCAGCCAATTCAATCTTCTTATCTGGATAACATCTTTAATTCTACGGAGACTTAGCCTGCTTCTTAGCTCATCTGAACTCTTTCTGTCTCTCAGACTGGCGTTACACATCCACCTAACCATTCTCATATCATTCCTTTCTAAACGGTCAAGATCTTCCTGCTTCACTGCCCATGTCTCACTACCGTACAACATAACACTTCTTACACAGGCCTCATACAACCTACCTTTTACCTCAATTGACAGGACTCTGCTAGTCAACAAAGGAAGTAACTCTCTGAACTTTTTCCAAGCAGAACCTATCCTGCAAGTAACACTTCTTCCAACACCCCCTTCACTGCCCAACATATCACCTAAGTAACAGAAGTTCTCAACTATCTCTAACGAGCCACTGTTGTACATCATCAAAGCTGGAAATACTTCATTCTCTATAATCTCACCTTTGCAACGCTTGCATACAAACTGAATGTCAGCTCTTAACCTTCCACTAATACTACTGCACTTCTTATGTACCCATTGCTTGCAAGTCTGACAAAAAATTGAGTTACTACCAACCCCTTTCCTGCAAACTCCACAAGGCCACTTTCCAACTACAAGGTCACACTTGGCTGCAATGCTACTAATCATGACTTTAGACTTTGCTGTGTTTACCTTTAGCCCTTTCTCTTCTAGTCCTTTCTTCCACTTCTCAAACTTTTCAACTAATTCTTCCATCGACTCTGCTATGAGAACCAAATCATCTGCATACAATAACTCCCATGGACAACCTGTTCTGAACTCCATCGACAGCGCTTCTAAGACTAGAACAAACAACAAAGGACTAAGTACAGAACCCTGATGTACACCAACATTTACACTAAATTCATCACTAAGTGAATCGTTAATCCTGACACGACTTCTAGCATTGCTGTACATAGACTGTACCATCGTAACTAGCCACTCATCCACACCTAATTTTCTCATAGCCCACCAAATAACTTTACGTGGCACTCTATCAAAAGCTTTCTCTAAATCTACAAAGGCAAAATAGAGATTCTTTCTCTTTCCTAAATACTTTTCCTGAAGCTGTCTGAGTAAAAATATTGCATCTGTAGTGCCACGCCCTGAAACAAAACCAAATTGCATCTTATCTATATCAATCCTTTCTCTAAGTAACTTATCAATCACTCTTTCAATAACTTTCATTACTTGATCAACCAACTTCAAACCTCTATAGTTACCCCTTTCTAATGCATCACCCTTGCCCTTGAAACAATTCACTATTACACTCGACTGCCACTCACTCGGAATAGCACCATCCTTTATAATCTGGTTAGCAAGACTTGTAATAAGCTCAACTCCAATATATCCAGATGCTTTTACCATCTCTGCAACAATACCTGATACTCCTGCAGCCTTGCCAATCTTCAATTTCCTAATAGCCACAGGAACTTATATTTCATTTCCTACATGTTTATACTAGTATGGGAAAGACAACATTATTGGTTCACATTGCTAGACGGCAACTTGCAATACCACCAAATATCGATGTTCTATTATGTGAACAAGGTATGTCTGCAAAATCACCTTCTGTTAAATTTTTTTGTCTAAATGCAACATTTTAATTTTACAGGTCTTTTTAAATTTTTTATGCAGAAAAATGGTGGTCAGACTGGTTAAAAAGTCGTAATCCTTTAGATCCTAAAAAATATATCTTCAGTCACTTTAAATATCACAGTAATTTTTTGGAAAAAAAAGTTTTATACCTTTTTTAAAAATTCTGATTTTGCACACACAACACACAGAAAATAAAAAAATTTACAACGTAGTTTGCATATGTTTCCGGTTTTGTGCCTTTTCATAAGTTCCACTTTTTTATGATCTAGTTTTTGCAACCCCGATTTAAACTTTGAAATTTCTTTTTCATCAAAAGTTCATGCAGATTTAGATATTGCTTTTTGTCTAGTATTTTTATTTCTTACGAGTCAATCATTACAATCTTCTTTTTTATTAAAAACTTTTTAATTTACTCTAGTCTTGGTGACACTGCATTACACAATATTTCAGGCTTGCTAGAATAATGACTATTTATTATATACTTTCAAAATAGTACATAAACAAGTTTAAGATCGCTAGAGGAGCTTTAATTGTTATCTCTCCATAACGAATTAAATTTTTTACCAAGATATACAAGTCGATGAAACTCCAGCTGTAGAAATGGTATTAAAAGCAGACAAAAAGAGAATATCCTTACTTCAAGAGGTAACGTTAGAGTGACATCTGCACTCAAGCATATCACCCATTGCTTTCCGTGTGATTACTTAATCATCCAAGGTCTGACATATTGATTCAAGGTTATTTTGATAGGCTGAACTCAGTGAAATGTTCATTGCCATTTCCCTAAAGAAATTGTAAAATGAAAAGCAAAGGAAATGTCATAGACAAATGTCATAGAATTGTGAACCATTATACATTAAGAGAATATTAATGCTATGAAAGTTCAAGATCTGAAAAATACCAAGAATATTATAAGGGAGGCTATATGAATTGAAGTGTAAGCCGGTTTTTAAATTGTGTTCCAGATATCGTGTAAAATTATTTTTAGGAGAAACATCTTTTAAAAGCAATTGATTCCAAAGATGAAAAAGAAAGTGATGCGGCAAATAAAAGATTAAAAGAGGTGTGTGGGATTTTTTGCTTGTTTGCTTGTTTGCTGGTTTGTCTAGTTCTGTTTTTATTTTTTTATGTATTATGCACATTGAACAAAACCATTCGAATTAAAAATAATTTCTTAAGACACAGAGATTGGCAAAATAGAGATTTTAAAGAAGAAATTGTTGCAATTTATACCTTTTGATACTTACTAATGTCTCCAGAAAGAATTTGACATTGTCTGTTATTATTTTTTTTACAAATCTTTATTTTTTCCTCTACAGAATCACTTTAGGCATTATCAGTGTCTTTGAACTTTAAAATTTAAAAAAAAAAAAATTTTCATCTCTGTGTTGATGCCACAAATTTTATACTCATGAAAATATGCACTGTAGTTTTAGGTTAAAAACAACCTGTTAAAGCCACTTAAACTGGACTTAAACCCTTGAGATACCAAGCTTAATGGAATGACATGGTCGCCACAAATCATACGAATTCAAGAATCTATGATTTCGATTGTGGAAGAGCCCTTAAATTTTTTTGCATTAAGGGTGCTTGTTTATTTTTACATTGTTAGGATATGTTTCATATTTTGTTATATTTAATCAAATTCATAAAACAAGTTTAGTTGTTTTCCTAACTTGCATACTATTGCAATTTCAAGAATTATTACAACCTTTGAGAATATTGTCAAAGCATTCAAGCTCATGAAATTATTTCTAAAACAATGGGAAAGTTGTGGAGTTTATTTCAAAATTTCTGTGACCACTCTGAATAAAAAAGCTAAATTTATCAAGAGCAAATGCTACTATTGGGGGTTCAAGGAGCAGTGTAATTTTTTTATCTCCCAATTTCTAAGACACTCAAAACATCTAGGTGCTGAAACAGTTGGGTTTGGCGGACTCAAAACAGCCCGGTGTGACTGATGTAGATTACATGTGAAAAATGTCTGTTTGGTTTTTTTTCTCATTACCAGGTGTATGTGGAGCTAGATGCAATTGGAGCTGATAAAGCAGAAGCAAGAGCAAGACGTATTTTATCGGTGTGTTGCTAAATTTATTATAAATTAATTGTGCGGCCCATCAATATCAATAAATTTTAGATTTCAACGATGACCGTGATGGACCCTTTACACGCTAAATATTTTTCAGAAATAGCTAAAACACTGTTTGAAATTACGTCTAGGATTATGTGCTTCTGACAAATGGTTTACAGGGAAATTAGAAAGTAAGGGTTTTTTCAATACAGATTTCTTGACCCAACATAGCAATTACAAACTTTGTTGAAGTTACACATACACACAGATAGTGTATGATTATAACTTCTTTTATGGCATAAGGTAAAAAAACAAATTAATTTTCAGGTTAGATATGTATTTTTGTTTTTAATTTATAATAAAAAATGTTTATTTTCCTCCCTATGAAATATAGGGTTTAGGATTTACAACAGAAATGCAAACAAGACCAACCAAATATTTTTCTGGTGGATGGAGAATGAGAGTTTCACTAGCACGGTAAAATTGTTTCATAGAACTGAAATCTTTATCTGTGTCCTGCTCATTTGATTGTCCGTTAGAGAAACTTTTTGTGGCATTATATCGCGCACATAGCTGAAAAAGTTTTTTTGTATGTACATGCTTAATCAGTGACAGATGTATATTTTATTCATTCTATGTTTTAATTTTGTACTTTTTTTATTTAGAGCATTGTTTATGGAACCAACTTTACTTTTACTTGATGAACCAACCAATCATTTAGACTTGAATGCAGTTATCTGGTTGGACAAGTAAGTTTTGCAGTAATTTAATTGGCTAATAACACTGAATTGCTTTGATCCTACATTTGATATGTTTTGTATGAGTGAATTAGTGATGACTTCTGTACTCGAACAAAATTGACATATTCATTTATGTGAAGTTGGGTAGATTCTCCCCATTTGTCATTTTCATATTCCCCCAGCATGTGCAAACATTCTTGATGCAAGTGTTTCCCCCAGCATGTGCAAACATTCTTGATGCAAGTGTTTCCCCCAGCATGTGCAAACATTCTTGATGCAAGTGTTTCCCCCAGCATGTGCAAACATTCTTGATGCAAGTGTTTTAGTATGTACTAAAATTCACGTTGTTTTGAAAACATATTGCGTTAGAAATCTATTCATTGTGTATATATAACTACACAGAGAGTGTGATGTAAAATATTTTTAGCTATCTTCAGCAATGGAAGAAGACATTATTGGTAGTATCTCACGATCAACATTTCTTAGATAACGTGTGCACAGATATTATTCACCTGGGTAAATACAGCACTTTAATATGAAATTAATCACAAAGTAAAAATGCATATGTCATCATTATTATCATCACCATTCTTATCTTAACGTCTGCTTTTTATGCATGCATGGGTTGGACAGGGTATATTACTGACCTCCTGCCAAGTCTTTGGCCTACCTCAATGATTTGTCGCGTAAAATATCAAGTCGTTATACTCTCCTACCTAATTTAATTTAATTTAATTTATTTTCTATCTCTGTTTGTTTTTTTGTTCTTCTGTAACATAAAAGCGGTAATGATTTATTTTGTTGAATCTTCCTCAAATAATTTCAAGGTGATAGATCAAACATTTTCCTTCCCTTTTTACATTTCAGATCAACAAAAGTTATTTTACTACAGAGGAAATTATTGTAAGTAGACTTGTTCTTTTGTGAGAAAATGCAGAAATATAATATCAATACTTCATTCTATCTTTTCTCAAATAAGCGACGAAATTCGTGCCAACATGTGAAGTATGTGTACTGCAGGGCACATAAACATTTACCGAAACACTTTAAGAACTTGATTCTTTATCAGAGAAAATAAAATAAAAGGAGAAACGACTTTGTTTTATACCTTTTAAAATTTATTTGATATCTTTAATGCTTACAGTTTCAGTAAATTAGAAGTGTAAGAAGCTTGTTGAAGTCTTTTAAGCAATGGTGGTCAGTAAACAAGGATGTGAAAAATATTAAAAAAAAAATTAATGTTGTGTTGACGTGGCACGCTGACCATCTCCAGCAGAGATGCCTGTTCTTTCACTCACAATATGTGTGTTAGTTCTTCAAAATGTAAATCAAGTCTCCGATTTAATTTACATACCGATATGGAACCAACTAGATGACTCATATCATGTTCTGTTAATTTAATTAACTGCCAAAATTAAAAAAATTTTCAAGCGAGTTGATTCTCCTGTTTTTTTTTCTTTTAAAAAAGATTTTTTTTAGGAAACTAATAAAAACTGGTGAGGTTCCACTACTCACTTATTTTACCTAAAATACTACTTTAACAAAGCTAAAACCTGGTGACTTTTCATATTTCTCTAATTTTCACCTTTCATAAAAATTTGTTTTTGAAATCCCATTTTGCGAGTTGCCATGGCAGCCATATTAATGAATGTGGGATGTTTGATGCTAAAAAAGTTCAGTATAACTAGGGTCTCAGGTATTGTACTGCTTAGACATTTGTATTTCAAACTGGGAAGATGGTTACTTTTTAGAGATACCCAGGTTTTTTTTTCGTGGAATTGGTATATGGCTGATTAGCACAATTGGATCATTATGATATCCTTAATAACCAACTGAACGTTTTTCTTTGTTACAGCTTCCTTTAAAAAAATGTACAAACAGAAACTGCGCGAACACGAGAAAGCGTACGAAAAACAAGTAAGCCCACTATAAATAACGTAATATTTTCATGTTCAGTGGATTCAAATTAAGTCAAGTATGTCTTTATTTTTTAATTTTATGTACTTTTGGTATTTAGGAGAAGCAAATCCGAGCATTGAAAGCATCTGGAAAATCTGGAAAACAAGCTGTGAGTTTCTGGTTCTTTTTTCATCAGCAGCATGACATTTTGGGTTGGCTTGGCCGAGAAGTTTCTGCTTCACTCTTGATTACTTGTTGCTCGTTTATAAGATCAGATTCGCGTGTTAGGTTGCTCAGTAAGGCTGGTTCGCCATTTAAAATAAAACTTATAATCCTATTTGTTGTTATACGAAGTTTTTATGACTTTTAGCATTTTACTCATTTTAGACTGGCTGTTGCATAGTTTCTTCAGTCTTTTTACGGATTTCGGCTTGGTGTTATTTAAAACAGCGTGTAATTATTTGTTACAAGTGTCAGCTTTTAATACACGTCTTTAATTAAGGCTTCTCCCTCATAATTATGATAGGGTATCTGTTTTTCTGAACTAGGAAGCTCAAGCCAAAGTGACTACGAATAAAAAGAAAGAAAAGAACATGTCGAAGCGTGAACAGGAAGAGGTAGTGCTTTCTTTTTTCCCATCATCACTGCTGCATTAACAGGTCCAACCCTTACGCCTTCTTTTTTAAGCCTTAAAGTGCTTTATAATGTTTCAAAAGTTAGGCTGTGAAACTTTAAAAGAAAGAAATATCAGCTATGCCTTTTGTGGTTATAATCGTTAAGAAGTTGTCATAGTAATACTCTAATAAACGCCCTTAAATAGTGAAGGACTGTCTCCAATAAAACGCCTCTCCCTTAAAAATTAATTTAATAAACGCCCAGTCTATAATAAACGCCACCTTCTTCCGTCAAAAAAAGCTTTTCACTACAGTTTTCCTCTAAGCAGTTTATTTGTGTTGGATTTATGATGAAAATTTAGGTATGTCAAAAAATACTCAAATTTCTTAGTTTTTTCATAAACGCCCAGTCTCTATTTAACGCCCGTCTCCAATAAACGGCACCTAAGAATCTCGAAAATTAAATAAACACCTGGAACGTTTGTTAGAGCATTTACGGTAGATATTTTTGTTATCCTTTTGATATTCTAAAACGCTTTGAATTAAAACTAAAATGACCAGTCATACTTTTACCATTCATACTGTCATGAACGTATGTTGGACATTTGGCATTTGTTGTTGTAAATTAATACTAAGGTGATCGAATTGTTTCCAATTAAAACTATCTCATTTTTTGAAACTCATAATCACCCACAATTCTGTACCCCAATGTGAAAACTTGCTCTTAATTGCTAGTTTTTTTAACCCGACGTACAAGTCAATTTTACTCTCAGGAAGTATATATCTTTTAGGTGAAAAAGTTTCGTTACGTAGTTTAAGCCAGGCAATGAGTGATGATCTTTAAAGTATTGGACCTTTTTATCTTCTGTAGGTGTGTTTACTGTGTATATCATCTGTCATTCTACATTTAGACATCAACTCAACAAGCTGAATTACTGCAACGACCAAAAGAATACAAAGTAAAGTTTACACTGAAAAATCCCCCACCGCTTAATCCACCGATCCTTGGATTGAAGGGTATATTGATTGTTCTATAAAATAATTTCCATTCAATTTGACTTGTTGAATTTTCAACAATATAAAATAACAGCAGCTAGGCCTTGCCTAGTTACTAGTGGTTTGTAATGTTTGGTTTACACCAGTGGCTTAAACCTTAATTCACTAAGCTCACACTGAGTTAGTGTATTAGTTTAGTGATGTGGACCGTAATTTCTTAGCTGACTGAAAAAAAATGTGGCTGAAGTAGTAGACTAACAGTGCGCTAAGGGTTAAAACATTTCGGTATATAGCTCATTGGTGTCGACATCATTAACACGACAGGTGTAAAAAATATCATCTGGCTGAGCAATTCAAGCTGCCTTAATGAAAAATCTTTTGTTTATACCAGTGGCTTAACACTGGTATAAACAAAAGATTTTCTTTACAGTGTAGAACAAAGTGCACTTGTTTCTTCAAGCGATATGATTACGTGTACGAAACCTGTCTGAACTACCACCTGTTCTACACGTCCAACCAATCTTGGTACTTTGGTACAATCTAATTCCATATTATTTCATTTATTTTTTATTTAGATGCTAAATTTGGTTATGAGGGCCAGCCGCTATTGTTTACCAAAGTCGATTTTGGTTTAGATATGAATTCAAGAGGTATGTCCCTCTTTGACATTTACAAAACCAGGTTTCATTTCAGAAAGTTCCATGTTTACAAAACCAGGTTTCATTTCAGAAAGTTCCATGTTTACAAAACCAGGTTTCATTTCAGAAAGTTCCATGTTTACAAAACCAGGTTTCATTTCAGAAAGTTCCATGTTTACAAAACCAGGTTTCATTTCAGAAAGTTCCATGTTTACAAAACCAGGTTTCATTTCAAAAAGTTCCATGTTTACAAAACCAGGTTTCATTTCAGAAAGTTCCATGTTTACAAAACCAGGTTTCATTTCAGAAAGTTCCATGTTTACAAAACCAGGTTTCATTTCAGAAAGTTCCATGTTTACAAAACCAGGTTTCATTTCAGAAAGTTCCATGTTTATAAAACCAGGTTTCATTTCAGAAAGTTCCATGTTTACAAAACCAGGTTTCGTTTCAGAAAGTTCCATGTTTACAAAACCAGGTTTCGTTTCAGAAAGTTCCATGTTTACAAAACCAGGTTTCGTTTCAGAAAGTTCCATGTTTACAAAACCAGGTTTCGTTTCAGAAAGTTCCATGTTTACAAAACCAGGTTTCGTTTCAGAAAGTTCCATGTTTACAAAACCAGGTTTCATTTCAGAAAGTTCCATGTTTACAAAACCAGGTTTCATTTCAGAAAGTTCCATGTTTACAAAACCAGGTTTCATTTCAGAAAGTTCCATGTTTATAACTTTGATTTTTTTTACATCAGGGTGAAAGGTAAAAGGTAATTAGAAAGGATGCACATTTCGTATAGCTATCTCTAAAGCAATAAGCCATGCTCGAATTTAGACTTTGTGTTTAATGAAATATGATTATGTTTTAGAAGAGATCACATTATACTAACTCCCTCTTTTCCTTTATTCACTGGTTTCAAACCTTTTACCCTTTAATTTGAACTAAGTAACAGATTTGTTCTGCTATATTTATTGTATTAAAGTTTATTTTTGAATTTTATCTTAGTTGCTATTGTTGGTCCCAATGGTGTGGGGAAGAGTACTTTTCTAAAAATGTTGATTGGGAAGATGACACTGGTACTTGTCGTTGTTGTTGTTTTTGTTGTTGTTGTTGCTGCTGTTGTTTTATTGTTTTATTCTTTTCTATAAACCCTTAATAGTTCTCTTTTTTCATTGACAGATTGATGGCGAATCCATTAAAAATCCACGGCTGGTATGTTCTTCTATTTGTATTATTTGCGGGAAGTGTAGTGTTAAATTCTGCACTTTGAAAAATGGAAATTTATTTATCCTTTGTCATTATAGAGGATTGGGTTCTATAATCAGCATTCAGCAGATCAGGTTTGTATTCCTTTTAGAGAAAATAATCTTTGTAATGTTTAAATCGTGATTTGATGGGCCAATGGGCTTGAAAATGCAAAAAGTTAGAATTTAGGAATGTTTGTTTCTTTCTTAGCAGAACATTTGCACACAATAAGTTACCCATCGTTGGAAAGCTGTACTTTTTATCATATTCCCTGTTCAGCTTTTCACTACTTCATTATTGAATCTAAAAACGTACAACATAGTGATTTAGAATATTCCTTTCGATTCGACTAAAATCGTTAAGTGGAAACCCGCCTTAAGGATAAAAATTTAAAAGTATTTCTTTATTTTATAGTTAACATTAGAAGAAAGTCCTGTTGAATATCTACAGGTTGGTTTGTTTCTACCTTAAGTATCATTAATTACTGCACGTTGTAACCCATCCACCCTGCTTTTAGGATAACGGTTTTTATCCAGACTTTAAACACATGCGTATTAAGACAGACACTTATTTTTCCGACTGAGAAATTATTTTGTTAAAAACTTAGTGTAAAAATGGAATTGTTTTTCTAAAAAACGTATCAGCCGTATAGCATATAGCTATGCTTGTGCACCATGATGGTGATTGTGATGGACCATATAACTGTATTTTGCGTTTCTGATATCACAGTCCTTCCAACCTGTTCCAGTTTTTATCCTCGCTTTTAAGGATAAAGTTATTTTTATTTTAATCTAAAAATTCTCGTCATATTTTGCAAATCATAGATTTGATCTGTACACAATGTGTGTTTCACATCATCAATGTCTAGAAAATAAACACATGCATGATAATAATAAAATGTCTTGTACTTTTCACATCACTCTCCCACCCTCCACCCACCACCTCCCTTTGTGGAAATGGTGTATTCAAGCAGAGTTTCGTTAATAATGTCCATGATTAGAGCTGGTGGGACTTGTTTTTATGCGCACCCTATGTATATCTAATTGTATTAAAATTATTTTTTTGCGAAAATTAATTTTCTCATAGTTAGCAAGTCCTAATATTCTGCGGGAATTAAATTTCGCTAATTTCGCGAAATAGGAATTTAATGGCAATTTTTTCTTTTAGTATCATTTTTTAAGAAGTTTTATGTAGGAAACATAAAATGAAGACTGCCGAAAATGAAGTTTATATATTATAATATATAGTGAAAATAATCCAAGTTTAGCGAGCATTAACTTTCCCGAACTTTGCGAGTAGCGAGTTACCCAATAATTATCGCGGAAACTAATTTTAGCAAAATTCAAAAAAACTCTGGAATTGGACGAAAATTATTCAGTGAGTGTATAATTTTACATTACCATTCAACAACAAGCATGCAAAAGCAATATATAACCAAAAACAGGTTTAACTAGACCTTAAGAATTACGAGATAACAGCAAACTGATCTTAATTCTTAAAAAAAGAGGAGCATATGCGTCACTTGTACAATTTTACATTACTCTTACGACTCATCTGTTTTATATCCCTGCAGCGCTGTTTCAATATGGACTATCAAAACTCTCGAAAATTACTGGGTCGGTTTGGATTGGCTGGGCATGCGCACACGATTAAAATCAAAGACCTGTCAGGTACGTATGATTGGTTGTTTATTGAGGATGAAAGACTTCCTTAAGAAATATGTAACAAACTCATTCCACATGTCATTTGAAGAGTAAGGTTCTCTGTGTGTTTTAGCATAGCTCGGCTTCGCTAATTGTGAATTTATGCAGGTTAAAATTGGCCTGTTTTACCTTTTGTTTTCCTCTGCAAATTGTTTGGCAAATTTGTATCTGTATGTCTGTTAGATGTCATAAACTTTCAAATTTGAAAAGAAGATCGCGTGTTGCCTTCTCCCCTTCTTTTTTTTAATGCTTTTACAATTGATGTTCGCTGCTTCACTGATCGAAACATTTGTTTATTTTTAATCTCTTTTTTTTTAACTTTGGTTTTATTACTGGGATGGTTTTTAGGTGGACAAAAATCTCGAGTTGCACTGGCAGATATGGCTTCTAGAGAACCTGATATTATAATACTGGTATGTCTGTTTCTTCTATATTTACTAAAGAAATCATCATTGTGCATGTGTACGAAACAAATCATCCTTGCGCGTCTTACAGAGAAAATCGTCTTTGCGCGTGTTTACAGAGAAAAATCGTCTTTGCGCGTGTTTACAGAGAAAAATCATCGTTGCGCATGTTTACGAAACAAATCATCCTTGCGCATGTTTACGAAACAAATCATCGTTGCGCGTCTTACAGAGAAAATCGTCTTTGCGCGTGTGTACAGAGAAAATCGTCGTTGCGCGTGTTTACAGAGAAAATCGTCTTTGCACGTCTTACAGAGAAAATCGTCTTTGCGCGTGTGACAGAGAAAATCGTCTTTGCGTGTGTTTACAGAGAAAATCGTCTTTGCGCGTGTTTAAAGAAAAAATCGTCTTTGCGCGTCTTACAGAGAAAATCGTCTTTGCGCGTGTTTACAGAGAAAATCGTCTTTGCGCGTGTGACAGAGAAAAATCATCCTTGCGCATGTTTACGAAGAAAACTATCTTTGCGCGTGTTTACAGAGAAAATCATTCATCTGTATTCTCGTACTGCTCGTATAAAGCTTAATTTTGGATTTGCGCAACTGCTCTTTCTTTTCGAAGGGACGATGTAAAGAAAAATAAGAAAAGAAAATAATAAATACAAAAATAAAAAGTTTTGTCACAAAAGTGTGACTTTGTGGTACTTTTTCCCACATCGTTCTTTTTTCGGGTTTTGTGGATATTCATTATTTGCTCATTGATCAAATTTTGCATAAAATAACACTATTTTTCAGCATCAATCAGTACTTAAAAAACTAAAAAAACTAAAAAAAGGGAAAAAGGGAAAGCTGTCATGAGCGTTGATAGCGTGAGTTTTTTTTCATTTTACGAAGTGAAATTTTCCTAATAAAAACCTAGCCTTCAATACGTTCGAAAAAAAACAAGGAGAGTTAAGTAAAGCGGAAATTTAGTCACTTACTAAAAAAAAACTTTTCAGTCATTCACGAAAAATAAATTCTTCCAGAAATCTTTCCCTGATTAGATAGCTGATTTGTCTTGTTAACTATTTTTCTCATGTAACATAGGACGAACCGACAAATAATTTGGATATCGAATCCATCGATGCGCTTGCTGATGCTATTAACGAATTCACTGGAGGTAAGAAAATGAAATATTTTTGTGTCGCTAATATCGAAGTCGGTTTATGTGTTAAAAAACAAGTAACTGTGCGCGCTGTTTTTTTTGTAGCCGTATTAAAGTGCGTTTGGTTGTGTTTACAACGAATTTAGCACTTAGTTGATCATAAGCTCTTTGGTTTAACCCAAAATCTGGAAAGGCTAATTTTTAATGTAAAACTTATATTTCTTTTAGGTGTAGTCATTGTTAGTCACGATGCAAGGTTAATCCTTGAAACGAACTGTCAGTTGTGGGTAGTGGAGGATAAGTCAATTGAAGAAATTGATGGAGATTTCGAAGATTATCGCAAAGAATTACTAGAGGCCTTGGGTGAATCTGTAGCTGCCCATTCTTCGTAAATAAATTTTATTTTGCCAAAAAATGTCTTCATTGTTTTATTTAATAAAATGGCGATGAAGAGAAGCAGTGCGCTAAATTATTTTTTCGATGAGAGGGGGTATAGTAAAATGACTTTCCTATGAAAAAAATTGTGGACGAAATATAAAGCTAAAGCACTGAAATACATCTTTTCATGACACTGGAATCAGCGAAAGATATTTATTGAGCCACAACAAAATGGATGCTACGAAGATATTACCTCCTAGCGAGAATTCACGTTAATCTCATCGTTTATCTGCAACGTGTGCTCGGAACGTAGCGTCATGTCTGTAGCGCAGATACGGCTCACCTTTGTGGAGATAGTATCTTCGTCTCGTCTATAGAAGTTCCTAGGGAGATAACATTAAATTAACAGCGCGATCCGTAGGGCAATCACCCGGCAAGTGAGATTTCTTTTTATTTGATCCATCACTTTTACAACACATGGGAGGATAATGCGCAGATTTATTCAACCAAGTTTTTTGGTATAAGAAGGATAAGTCGAAATTACTTTACATATAAAATGCACTGTTACTACCTTTTCGATGGTGTAGTGGTAATCGTAAGGTAAGAGGAAGAGGAAGAGTTCAGATGGAATCCCAGACGTTAAACTTCCCGTTACCTAATACATACTATCGTAACTAATTATTGCATATATCCAGTCTGTTCGACATGGTCTGTTTGTTAGTCAGTTTAAAATTGCTCTGGTCGGAACATTAACTTGTAATCGACTCTGGTTATAAATCTAATCAAACCCAAGAAAACATGTTTTATATCTGCATACAAACGAGACGCAGGCATAAACTCGCTAATTCAAATTCTGCGAAGCATCGACAATGGCCAAACTATTTTTATTATATTATTATTGAAAACATACTGAGCTGGGTTTGAAAAATTAAAAAAACCTCTTGCACGGTAAAAGATTTCGAATTATCGTATGGAATAAAAGGGCAAGTCAAAATATAAACAAGAAAAACTTATAACAATCGCGCTCAAGAAACATAAAAAT
The DNA here is from genome assembly GCA_030067915.1 of Hydractinia echinata. NCBI lineage: Eukaryota > Metazoa > Cnidaria > Hydrozoa > Anthoathecata > Hydractiniidae > Hydractinia > Hydractinia echinata. The sequence continues at coordinate 655,027 of JASGCC010000010.1, forward strand.
GCGTGAAATGAAATATTTTTATCGGTAAGAACAACTTGTGATGCATGCTTCCATTTGTTTTTAAATTTAAATTTTGTGATGTTTGTTGAAAAGCTATATTTGGGGATTTTTTGCTGAACCACCATAGCAAGGAGAGAAAATGTATGTTTACACAAAAAAGCTTTGGTCCATAACATTATCTGTTCTTTAATTCTACAAAATTTCTATAAAAGCGGCGAGGAAAGGATATTATTGTTTTTTATGTTGTTGTTTTTTTAAATTTATTGCGGGTAGCTAAGCTAAAATTGAGGAAAAATTCGCGAAAATTATTGCCCGCAAAAATATTTTTTCGACCCCACGAGATATGATTGTAACCAATGCTCGAACTCAACCCCAGCATATGCAGGGCAGGCAGCGCGTCGGAGTAACAAATAGTCTTGCGAAGGAGGTTGACCAATCCTCTACCTTACCCCCAAGGATTCTTGTATCTTCTCTGACATCGGGACGGCGATACAGACGGGTGAAAAACCGACATCATGAATGTTATCCAACATTGTTGGTCAACGAAAAGCCAAACTGCGGTATGTCCAGCAAGCCAAACGTATTGCTCAGCTTGACCATTCTGCTGTGAAACTACCACCACTGTATGGAGAAAATCGATAATGTCATAATTTGAAAGAGAGGCTCACTCATAATTTCGTAAACAGTAGCGACGGGACAATACGACTTGTGGAGAAATTGGAATTTCTATCTCTCAACAAAAAGATGTCTTTTATTAGTCCAGTGTGCATGATTTTTTTTCATCTAACTTCTTCTTTCGCTGTGTTCACTTACTCGTTTTTTTTTCTCGCCAGATCAAGACAAGAAGAACAATTAGTTTATCTAGCATTTCATGCATAAAAGCTAGCTAGCTATTATAGATTTTATGGGATTTAAATAATGACTTGATTTTTCAGGCTAATGCGTAGCCTAATAATTAGGCCACATTCTGTAAACTAACTAGGCAATTCAAAACTTTTGAGCAACTTTAGAATTGACAATGTCAATCCGTTAATAATTATTTTAGTGGCTGCATCATGGTTTCATTGCCACATGAAGCTGTATGGTTGCGTCGCTGCAGGGCTTTGTGGCTGCATTATAGCTTCGTGGCTGCAAACCCTAACCAATGCTTTGACGATAAATGGACCGGCTGTGTCAGTTACAGCAATTTTAGTTAGGTCAAGGGTTTTGTAATTTGTGCATGTGCAGGGTGTAGCTATAGAATATGATTAGATTTGATGCAAAGAATGTAGCTATATAATTTGACAATCGATTTTTATATTTTTTATTGGAATCTAGCCATTATGTTTTCAACCCCGTCCCCTTCCCCTTAATAGCCAAATTTCAAAAAAGATGTGTCAAAATATAAAGAAATACCAATCTTCGTTCTTGGTGGTTTTGCTACCAATAAACATTTGTACTTGTATTTGTATTTTTTTATGACACAAACAGAAGCGCAATAGTATAGGAAAGGTTATGAGGTTGAGGTTGTGAGGTCTGCCATTTTTCAATTCTGTTCCTTTCGTCCTACTTGATTCAATAAATAGCACCCACTTTCCCTATCAATGGCCAGATTCCATTAAAAAATATGAAAATCGATTGTCGACGGTCCCTTAAGTTATGTGACCATGATTTAAAAATGCTTTTTCAATCTCCAATAGATAGCTAGCTACGTGGGCAATCAAAAAATTACGAAACAAGAAAGTATATAGGTTATGTGTTGCTTATTAGATGATACATCCATCCACCACATCTAATATTTCGTGTGATAAGTTTCGTTATTTATAACACCAAAACTACTCACTCGGGGTTGTTCCATAATTTTTCAATGTGCAGTTTAAATATGACAATATTTGGTCAGGCATTTCTATGAAGAACACAGACTTGATCTATGTTGATGCTGTTCTGTGTTTTACAATGATTTTAGAATAATTGCAACTGTAAGTTCTTAAGAAAGAAATTTATGATTTTAAAATAAAACTGCTATGCAAATATGCACTCACTCACGACATATGTGTATATGTGTTGCAGCTCTGTGACCGTCTCCACAATCGTTTCACATTTTATACGAATTGAAACGATTATGATCGTTTCGAGATCGTATCATCATTTTTTAAAATCGTTTACAGATCGTTTCATGAAATGAAGGTGAAACGATTGTGAAACGATTGAATTTTATTTTAAACTGTAAGCTTAAAAATGATACGAAGTGGAAGCGAATGGGAAACGATTCCGAAACTATTTTGAAACGAATGCAGAAAAAACTTTTAAAACGAATTCTGAAGCGAATTGTTCTCCCAAAACAATTAAAAAACAATCAAAAACGTGATAAATTAATTGCTTAAAACTATTTTTAGACATTCCTTTCTCACTTCGACAGCCGTCACAAAAATATGCACAAGACTTTCGTTTAATGGCGTGGCAAAACTACGTAGTTTCGAAACCAACTATGACTATATTTGATCCCGTTTTGATAGTTTTTAAAAAAACCACGGCGACTTTCATAGTTCTCAAGCGAATTACTAATATTGATAATACTAGTATTGATAATTTTTAAATGATCTACGGCGATGTTTTCGCTTTGATAATTTTTAAACGATCTACGGCGATGTTTTAGCTTCCTACGATCCTGTTTTTATGGTTTTTAAACGATCTACGGCGATGTTTTCGCTTCTTACGATCACGTTTTGATAATTTTTAAACGATCTACGGTGATGTATTAGCTTCCTACGATCCTGTTTTTATGTTTTTTAAACGATCTACGGCGATGTTTTCGCTTCTTACGATCGCGTTTTGATAATTTTTAAACGATCTACTGCGATGTTTTAGCTTCCTACGATCCCGTTTTTATGGTATTTAAACGATCTACGGCAATGTTTTCGCTTCTTACGATCACGTTTTGATAATTTTTAAACGATCTACGGCGATGTATTAGCTTTCTACGATCCTATTTTTATGTTTTTTAAACGATCTACGGCGATGTTGTGGGTCGATTAAAGAAACGAATACGAACCAATTTGGCAAAAAAATATTTTAAATTTGTTTCAAATTCGTATTGGGATCGTTTCAAAAAAAAAATACACGAATTGAAACGATTATTTTTGAAACGATCGTGGAGACAATTCCTTATGTGCAGGGTTCTAATTAGAAAAGTAAAGTCGGTTCGCAAAAATTTCGGCACCCTGTAACGAAGTAAACCACCATCTAGATGTGGCCTGGGAACACCGTAGATCTATAACCATTGGCTTCTTCATTAGTAGCTACTTGTTTTTCAACAAGAATTTTTGGTGACCTGCGAGCTTTACTTTTTCCTTCGCTAATATTTTTTATGTTGGGGCTAGGGTTAGGGTGATACAAAAATATTTGATTCGCAATTTTATCATTCTCTTAGCAAAGTGATTCGAAAAAATGGCATTTCGATTCGCAAATAGCGAATTGCGAACTGCTAATTCGAACCCTGATGTGATGCTTAAAATTTCTCCTTCTTTTAAAGTGTGTATCTGCGATGCAGCTTTATTTTAAATGATAAATTTTTCATTCTTTAAAACTGTGTATCTGCGTTGCAGCTTTTATATGATGCCTGGAAATTCTCCTTCTTAAATCTATTTGAGTATCTGCGTTGCATATTTAATTTTAAATTAAATTTTTTTCTGTATATTATTCTAAAGTTGCTATAAATTGAGCTACTAATCGTTGTCTAACTAGGCAAGCTGAGGAATACATTAAAAAAAATTGTGGCTCAAAAAAAATCTATGAAAGTTAACTATAGCTAGCTATTAGTTATATAACTATTTAGATTTTTAAAAATATTTTTCCATAGCTTCATATGTTAGCTACAGAATTTTTAAGCAATTGTTTTTTCACTCAGCACTTCATGTGTTCACCCATAATAAGCTTGATTTAGTTCTGTATAATACCCCTTGTGGAGCAGTTTTATCCATCCTAATAGGACATTTTTGCCATACCATTTCCTTGCGAAGAAATTTATTGCCAGGTTTATTTGAAAATTTTTCAAAAGATATTCAACAGAATTGTATGTTAAAAAGTGACAGAATTTGACATATATAGTTACCAACTTTTAATAAATATTACAATGTGACATTAAAGTGCCTAAAAAATCTGCTCCTCCTCATGTTTGAAAGCGAATAATTTTTTTGCGTTTAAAACCACTGAAATGTTTACCACAACATTTTTTTGTAAATATCCTTTTAACACCTGCAATACTTGGTGAGCACAAGAAGCACTTTTCTGAAGCGATATATATATGCAGTATAATGTATATGTCGATTTTCTTTCACTAGACCATTTATTTTATTCTGATTTAAACGTGCCCTCCTCCAAATTTCGTTTTCTTTGGTGCTGGTTTTATCTTTTTTTTTAAATAATGATTTTACAAATCTTCATACATATATATAATAAAACACCATTTTTGGAATACCCTCGCTAAAATATCGGAAAAGAAAAGAATCTTTGCATAGCAACTCTCGGATGCCTTAGATGATTTATTGTTGGTTTAGCAATCCTGGAAAATTCTGTGATATTTTGAGCTTATTAAATTATCCGAGCTTAAAATTTATTTTAATATGAGAATCTGTGAGTGTCACACCTATAATTGCTTAAATAGGAGATGCTTCCCTACCTAGTTTATGAAGAATTTCAAACTTATAGCTACTATCCTAATTTGGCATAATAGTCTAATTTGCAGTTGTGCCTAACTGTTTAATAGCCATTTACACTAGCTTCATGGTCCTTTCTTTTCATACACAACCAACAGAGAATGTCTTTTTGTATTGAGATGGTACTTATGGAGACAAATGTGCACGACATGTGGAATAACTTTTTCAAAGTACTTTGTTGAAGTCAAAAAAGTGTGATGAGATTTTGTCTTACAAGTTACCACAGGTAATACTTCAATATCACTGTTCAAAGACATTTTACAGTTTTACTCTAGCTTTACAGTACAGTTTAAATTTATAGTGTGATGGTCCAGTACTATATGTAATGTAATTTATATCTTGGACCCTTATTAATGTTCAAGAAGCCATTAAGCCATGTGAACTTGGTTGCTGGTATTATAGGGGCCTGGCTCTAGGGACATGACTTCAAGCATATTTTCCAGTTGAGACTTGTTCATTGCTATCAGCAAATTATGTGAAACCATGTAATTTATTTCTAGACTGTATAAGTATATAAATAGTCCATATGACAGCCTAAGGCATTTGGACTGTATAGTGGCGGAATCACATACAGCATCATGCATCTGTATATTCATGATGCTGTATGTGATTCCGTGTTTTTTTCACACTTAACACTGAAAAGAAAGTTATGGCTTGTTTTAAAATATAATTTTATAAAAATCATATATAGACAAACAATAATTAAATTAAGTGATATATTTATAGTTGCTATGTTATCACAAATTTTATGTATTTGACCATAATGATACGAATATTCTCTCTTGAGTTGGGGACCAGAATTTAACCTACCATTTTGAAAATCTTTGTATCAGGTGAATTAATTAGTGTGTCATACTGTAAATAAATGTACAGGAGAAATAAGAACAGCCAGCCTCAGGTCCGCTTTTATTGCTTATTAAAAAAGGATGTTGCGAATAAATTAAGTTTTCTATATATACCAGATTTGTTTGTCGGTAAAATCAGCCTTTATGACTAAGGGTAACTTTTACTTTATATGTACAGATAACAGTAAAGATAATCCAGACACAGAAAAGGTAAAGTATGAAAAAGTTTGAAATGTAAACAGGGTCATCTACGGTGGAAAACTGAAAGTAAAAAAATTAACAGTTATAAATGATCAATGTAATATGGTATACATTTGTTTAGCAATTTAAGTTTTTTAAAGCCTACAAACAATTTTATAATTAAACTTATTTAACTCCTGTAAAGACAGAACCTCTGTAAAAAATCTAGAGAAAGGAGAAAAGTAATAGTAACAGCCTGCAGTCTGTCTAGACAAACTAATTGTAAACTAACAAATAGTTTTTACATGCTTTGTTCTATTTTTTTTGCAAAAGGTAGTGATACAACTGTTCAAATAAAAAGCTTAACAAGAAAGAATTATTTGTTAGATATTTTTCTTACACTAACGCAACAGTAAGTAACATATTCAGAGCATTTAAATCAAATCTTCTCTTTCTCTGAAGTTAAATCCACTTAAAAATTATCTTAATTGGACTTCCTTCTGTGAAAAGATATTTCCTCATCTGTGGTCTTAATTAATTTACAGCAGTTGTAATAATGTCAAAGAGTGATAGTTAAAAGAATTTCATTCAAACGTTGGTTTTTTAAGTGACCATAAGATTCAACCAAACATTTCTTGTCTATGCTGTATGTGGTTTCTGAAGCTTGTAAGGACTGATTGTGTTCATAGAAAAGTTTGCTACAACCTGTATGAACACAAAAGTCATGTTCTATATTTTTGTTGGTGGGTTTTTGAGTGTTTCAAAGTTTATGTTTGTATGGAAGATTCTCAGAGTGTCATTATCCACTATTTCACTTGTTAGTCCATTTTTTCTTTTTTTCTTTGCTATTTTTTATGTATTATTGTAACATTTTCTGTGGTTTGTGTTTGTCATATAAGTCTCGTATTAATACTTTAAAACTGCACATGCTACATATAATGTTGTTTTAAAACAGTTTTGTATTATTATATAACAATCATAGAAAACAACATTTAATCAGTTAATACATTCTCCAGTGGCTTAGTTTAAAACTACCAAGTTATTAAATTATTTTCTTCAGAATTAAGTACTTTTACATACAACCTGATTTGTAACATTTATACTGGGAAAAAAGTTCACTATTTTATACTTTTTGTTAAATAACATAATAAAAGTGATTAGTGAAGGTCTAGCTTTACAATAAGTGCTATCTCCATAATAGTTCTTTATAGAAGGTATTTAGAAAAAACTGACCATTGATAATACTTTTATTTTTTTTATATATCTGCAACTTTAGAAACGTTTGTTTCCCATAGAAAGCACAGTACAAACAATCTACATTTTTAATATTTTTTTTTTGTAAGACAAACAGAAACTGGTTTAACGTGTTTTCAAACTTGTGTTTGTAGTATATATTTCTTAATGTTGTTTTAGTGCACAGTTGATGGTGAACTGTGATTATCTTATCCTCTTCCTGTGCTCTATAAAGTTCACTGTTTTATTTTCTGCAGATAATAATTTATATAATTAAAAAATGTTAAAGGAATGATGAGTTGTAAACATGGGATGTAAATATCAAGTTGTTTTCAGTTGGACAGTTTTTATTGTATTTATGTCATCATGGATAGGGTAAAGTATCCAAAAATTTTCATATATATAAATCAGTATCTCAATTTCTAAGTGCTGTGTTGTATTTGAGTACAATTATGTTTTTGTGGTTGAAAGATAATGCTAGTGTACTTCAGAGACTATATTGTATCTAGTATGCAACATATACATTATGCCTTAAAATAACAATATTAAATAGCTTTTTGACACTATTAGCAAAAATCACAAAATTGATACTTTATGAACCAAAATAGAAAGACCTACTGAATGTTTTAGTATATAATTTTTTTGTATGCAAGAATTTTTGCTAATTAGTAAATATGGAAAATTTGAGGTGATAAAGTTTTAATAAATCAAATTGTTTTGGACGTACTAACTCAGTTCATGTATACAGTCAAGCCTGTTTACGGTCACTCAGGAAAGAGAAAAAAAGTGGCAATCTTTGTATAAGAGCCACAGTTTAAATTTTGCATCATTAGCTGTATTGAGCAGTGAATTTCCATTCCACTACATCGAAATAATTTTCATACAAAAATGGGTAGCCATCTTCTGTCATAACTAATTTCTTGGGTATCAAAATTTGGTAAGGATTTTTTTGTAAAAAAATAATAATGTAGTAGTGCTGTCAAAGATTTAATTTTGTGCTTGAAATTTTGGCTGTTGGCACACAGTCGGATTTGTACTAAAAATGCACAGTGGAATAAATTTTGGCAGTAGAGAGGTGTTTGTCTTATAAAAGTGTCCAGGGTGACAAGTTTGACTGTATATCCCATTTTTCTACCATCTTCCTACACTGTTGTTTGGAATTAGTGTAGTTAAAACAGATATTACAAATTCACATTTTAGTGGTTTTATCAGCTTTGCTGACGACTCAAGTATAGAGAAAGCTGAAAGTGCAAGTGTCGAAAAGAAAAATGAAACAGTTGCAGCAACAGTAAGGAATTTTGACTTTTGTATTTAACTCTTTAAACCCAGCACTTTTTATGCAATTACTTTAACTTCCCTCTAAACCGTGGAGTGATATACTCAAGCCATGTACAACTGTCTATGTATCTATTCAAATTTTACCTCACTTAAAGGCTTTTTAAATGAGATCAGAGGGAACTAAAACAGGTTTGAGTTGTATATGATTGATATATGACTATGATTTCTTAAGGTTATTTACCACGCAAAATGAAACTCACCACAAAATTAAATTTCATGAAAGTGGAACAACATGTAAACAGACACATTTTTCACTGTGGTGTGAAATTTTTCTTAGCCTTAATTTCACTGGTCTCATGTAAACGATTTCTTATTGGGTATGCAAATTAAGTTTTTAGTATAATGTTACAAATGGTAATTTTAGTGTTTTTTCTTCTTTCTCTTAAAGCCACCAAACGACGTTATTGTGGAGATCACAAACTCCATGGAAGATGAGGAAGATGACACAACATCTGTAGTGAATGCCGTTTTCTCACATTCCATTGCTCCAGCTACTCCAGAACTTTTACTCATTCCATCATCAGTGATGCAGATGGCCTCAGTGATCAGCATGTTGCCACCTGTCACTCCCTCTGCATCAATCATTCCTAAACAATCTGCCCAAGTGAAAATTAACCATCCTGAAAATGAAAATACAATTGAAATTGAATGAAGGAAATACTTTTTCATACGAAAGTCTTACTGGCGCAAGTGAGGAAAATCATGATAAAGAGGAAGCCGTGATTGAAGATGAAGAGAAACGGTAATTTTTGTTCTTTTGTTTGTGAAAGAAAAGTTTGTGGATTAAAAGATTGGGAATTAGTAGCTTTTTTTTAATTGAATTTTATGCTAGGTTTCGAGAGAAACTGTAAACGAGCTGAAATTAAGGTAAAATTCAAAATAAAAGATCATAAATGTCCGTTAGGAAAATGCTAAATTTAAGTTTATTGATACAAGGCAAGTTTGCAAACATTAATTCTGTATTCTTCTTTCCCACAATCATTTCTTCTGCATTCATTTCTTAAGCAACTTTAAACACATGTCCAATAAATTGTTATTGGTTGTTTATTATTGACGTTCAACATTGCCTTTTATGATCGATGGGTTGTATTTTTTTTGTTATAATCACTATTAAACCTCTTGTTTTTTTACATCAGGTTTTTACCCAATACATTTATCAGGTTTACATTTGGAGCAGTTGATTAAATTTTTATCACAACTTGTATCTATCCTATTTAAAAGAAAATTATTTTGTTGCTTAATTTTTGCTAGTTGTCATCCGAAAAAAAACTTAGCCCTATTTATTCCAGGCTGTTTGGTGTTTCGGGTTTGGGCTATCATAAATTTCTACAATCGTTCACTGGACACAAAACTTACTAAAACCGTTGTTTATTTTCCTTAAGTAACAATTTGATGAAAAATTTACCAATGTCAGTTTTGTCAATCTGCGAAAATGTGAAAAATTAGCTTAAATTTAAGATTTGAATTTTTTTTAATTTCTTTGCACTATTACGTAATCAAAAAATAATATATAATAATATAATACAGTATATGTATTAAAAAGTCCACAAAAGCTTTTAGAAAGAAATGACTCGAAAATAATGGTTGCCATATTTCCCAACCAAAATTTTCTGAAAAATTACAACTGAAAAAAAAGTTAGAAAAAGCAGCAAAATTATAAGGCGTCACTCTAGACACATAAAAATTTAAACAGTGGGGCTGACCTCTCCCCCAACTCCTCATAGGTTAATGTTTATTGTGCAGTCTTCCTTCAAGATTTTCTGATTTCTTTACTATTCTTATTCTGTATATATTTTTCACTTTTGTTCTTTGTAGTAATTTTGAGTATCTTATACGTTTACCTGCAATGTAAAAAGGAAACGCTAGATTTATTTAAGACTTTCACATTTCTTAAGTTCTCAATTGACGACACTGACATTTTAATTCTAGCTTACCTCATGACCAAAAGGACACCAATCGCGATGACGCAAATAGCAAAATTGCTGAAGGTGATGACTCTGCAAAGACCATGGATATTGAGTTGAAAAGTGAAAATGAAGTAGATGAGAAACCAAGACTAGATAACCCTTTTGTTGTTGATGATAAAGTTATTGCCACTAAAAATGACAATGAAGAATTAAAGTTAGATGGTGTAGGAAAAAATCCTTTCGATGCTGTTGTAGATGTTAAGAGTGAAAGTGCAGACGGTGTGGTTTATAGTAATGAAAGTGAGACGATACCACCTAGTGATAAAAAGGAGAAAGAAGAGTCTGAAGGAGGCGAAAAATCAAAAGATAGCGGCATGTTATCATTTACAGAATGGAAGAAAAAACTGGACCTTAAAAAGGAAAGAGAAAAAGAGGAAGAAGACGTTGTTGATATTTCCAAGCTCGTTTCGCAGAAGAACAAGACTGTGTTGAAAAAAACAAACAAAATTAAAAAGAACTATGCTTCCCTGGAATGTGGAGCGAAAGTTATTTCGGCTAACGAAGAGGCCACGAACATTATTTCCGTGTTGAAGGAAGACAAAGATGCGTATATGTTGAATCCATGCAACGTAAAAGCATGGTTTATTGTAGAACTTTGTGAACGAATTGAACTTCATTCAATTGACTTTGCCAATTTTGAAATGTTTTCGTCCACGCCGGAATCGTTTGTTGTGCATGTTAGCAGCCGATATCCAACCCGGGAATGGGAAGTGGCGGGGAAATTTCAGGGCAAACCAGAGAAAAATGTCCATACGTACACTTTCGAAGAAAGATTTTACGCAAAATATATCAAGGTAATCTTTCGTTGTTTTTGTCTAGTTATAGGGCTATTCATTTTTTACATATACCTTAAAGGAAGTAATCTTCGCAGGAAAGAAATTTTCGCGAACCAAGTGTTTTTATTTTTTCCACGGTAATTAGTTTTTGCGAATAAGAATAAGAATAAAAACTACTAATGATACAAATACTAGTAGCCAAAACAAAAGAGTAATTGTATTTGATTGATGATTAACAGAACAGCCTTCCTATATTCGTTCGAGTTTCCTACTATCCATACCCTGTTTGACCAGTTTATACAGACAATATTTTTTTTCCTGAATTAGGAATTTTAGGGTTTTATCCCGATAGGTAATTTTCGCGAATGGCTGACTTGAATATATTTCGTGAGAAGAAATTTTTGCGAAGCGGGAAAATTATTTCCCTTAAATAAATTATGCAATAGCTTTTGTAAAATTTGGCGTTTTATTCTCAAAATTTTGAGACATAAAAATTTAACTTTAGTTTATATCTATTTATCTTTATTATTTCCATTCCTTAGATTGAAATTAAAAAATATTTTGGAAAGGAACACTACTGTCCATTAAGTCTTCTCCGTGTGTTTGGAATAACCGAAGTTGAACAGATCGAAGACGAAGATGAACACGAGCAAAGTACAGACGATGCAAGTAACACTGATGAAACGCAACAACAAACTGAAAAGACAGACAACGATAACATCTTCACCACTGCTAAAAAAGCCGTTGTCGGTTTAGTAAGCGGCATGGCAAAAAAATTATCAGGCCAACCGGAAGATGATACCGTTTTGGAAGCAAATAAAACCAATGAGGACGGAAAATTACCTGTTGTGATTCTACTTCCTGACAGCAATGTTGACTTTGATGAGAATTATTTAAGAAATGGCGTACCACAGGAACAGTTAGCTCATCTGAACAAGTCTGCGAATCCTAACTGCAGCTTGTGGTTTAATTTTGTTTTGTGCAAACACATGTGTCCAACCTTAAATTTGCAATTACACAATGTTTCGCGTTATATAAGAAAGCATAAAACGAAAAAACCTTACAAAAGATGTATAAAAGAAACCAAGAAAGAGTCGCGTATAGATTCTATAATTCTGAGTAGTTCTGAAACTTCGTTGGATAGTTCTGAAATTTTAGTAGAAGAAAATTCAGTACCTCCTTTACCTGTTCCACCGTTGGCTGTGACAGAGTCTATGGAAGTTAGTGTTGCACTTAAATCCTCAGCTTCCAGCTCCAGTGACGTAGAAAAAACTGCGTCTTTTTATAAAGCAGTAAACATTGAGAGCAAAAACGACATAGCAACTACGCAGAAAAGCAAAGTAGACAAACAAATGTGTTCCAAAGAAACTATGTCACTTGACGTACGCAACGTTGTAGAACCTACTCTACAGCCTTCCTATGGCGTGGACATAACAACAACTGCGTTATCTTTGGCTACAAAGTCTTTGGATGCTGTGCAAATCGAAAATAAAATGGAAACAAAACCGACCAGTAGTGAAACCAGTACAAAACTTTCTTTTATAACATCAACATCTTCTTTAAAATCAGTTGAAAAAACACAGGAATCTGTGGATGTTTTAGAATTTAAAGTCAACGATACTGTCCAAGGTGGTATAGTTGCTGAAAAAATTTTGGAAAATGAAACAATAAGTCGTGCAAAATCACACACCACCTCGACCGCAGATATTTTAAACACATTGGAAATGAAAAGCAATGAGGAGAGTATTGGAATTACCGAAACAGACTCAAATCAAAAGTATGTCTCTGGTGACTCTACAACTGCACAGCAAAATAAAACTGATGTTGTAGACGTCTCTTCGTCCTCCCTATCAATACACAGTCCTTCAGAACGGTCCCTAGAAAGTTCGACAGCATCTAGTGCCGAAATATTACCTTCGGTATTGAATACAACGCCTCCTAATACAGAAACGCCTTCTAATATTTCACCTTCACCATCTCGTCAAGTATTGTTCAGCATTGTTCGAACTACAGAAAGTGACATTGATACTGTTTCCACAACAGAGAGTGTGTCGATTGAATCAGAAGCAGTTATTACTGAAAACACCATTGTCTCCTCTACTACTCAAGTGAAGAATCCAACAGGACTTTCAGGTAGCAAAGAATCCATTATTGTTAAATTAAATGCTAAGGTTAAAGCGTTGCAGGCGAATCTCACGATGAGCATGATGTACCTAGAGGAGATGAGTGAAAGGTATGTGCAAAAGTGATAATTTCTCCTAATAACCTTCCCTCTGTACTAACTGACGTCGCACACAATGAACCTTCTAAATGTTGCACAAAGGTAAACGCTCGTTTCCATTTGACTGCATTTCCTGCTATAATTCCAAAAGCTCATTTTCTTGCTAGCGCGTGTGCACTTAAACAAAATGTCTAATTTTGTGAAAGTGCGCATGCGCGAACAAGAAAGCTCGTATTTGTACAGTATATGCAGTCCCAAAATCTTCCTTAAAAGTTAATTAAGTGTTCCCCTTTTTTGGCTAGATATCGAGCTGCAGTGGAAGAAGTAGACAAGCGCCACGAGAAGAAATCATTTGCACTGAATGTTAGCTTGAAAAGTCATCAAGACATGGTATGTTATAAACCTTACTTATTGAGGTACCTAAAACATGTTACTGCTTATAAATTTTGTAAAAGTGTTAGTGTCTTTCGTGGATAATCATAAGATTTTATTTGTTGACATAAAACTTTGGAAATCTTATTTTCAGTTTGTATTTTGTTTCCCACTCATATGAGATGGGAATTCTTTCAAATTCTAAACACGATAATTTAGCGAGAAATAATGTCATATATAGGTGAATCTTCTGAACACACGGCATCCGGATAAACTATTTGTGTGCGTCACTAACATATCGTCGCACGTAGTGTAGTGGGTTCGTTTGCGGCTCCCTCCCAGGTCTGGGGCTGCAGATAGAATCCTGCCCGCTGTCAGGCAGTATGTTAGTGATGCGCAAAGTAATTCTACTTCAATATAAAGAATGTCATCATTGAAAAGTATTTTTTTTCGATCCGTGCTAACGAGTTTAAAAGGTTTTAGGCAACGTCAACACTTTAGACTGATTGACTCGGTCTGTGCCAACAGCCAACATTTTTGGGTGCTTTATTTTAATTGATTTTAGACTTTAAACACGCATTTTCTCTAATTAACATTCAACTGTTAAAGTGCTGCTTAAACATCCAAATTACGCAAAATCTTGTTTAACTCATAAGGCAAGACTATGTGATTGACTTTACACATTCGGTTTATGCATGCTGTGATTAGCTCTGCTTTTCTTTTTTTTTAGATCGAGCTTCAAGCTGCTCTCATATCTAATCTTACAAAGAAAGTGAAAGAATTGACGCAGCAGATTTTAGATTTAACCAATGTCACACAACACCAGCACACAAAAGTATGTCAGCATATGTCATATGTTCCTTTGTCACTGTACGCGCTCGTTTTACCAAGTTTAAAAATGCCTTAAAGTACTTCAAGGCATTTTTTTTCTTTCGCGATAAAATTTTTTTTTCTAGTAATTTGACCCCGCTTTACGCGAAATCTTCTTCCATAACACACCATAAAAGAGGTGTAAAAAAATAAACACTCCAAAAAATATCCTATTTTTTAAAAAAGAATATTCTTCAGGGTTTTGATTCGCGAAAATCTATTCCCGCGAAAATGTTATTAAAGACTTAACCGTGAAAGTTGCTAAAAATTTCGCGGTGATTTTGGTAGCGCAAAAGTTTTTATGACAATTCAAATAGACACTCTTATGATTTAATTTTAATGTTGTTAAAAAAATGGCCATTCTGTATTTTCTCGTGTCAATAAAGTTGAGTTGGTATATACCATAAGTTGACTTGATAGTGTGTCTGTCACACAACTTACTGATAGATAGCACATCATGAAACACATTGATTTATTAGTTTGTGTATTTAGCTCTCAGAGACTCAATTTACCTGGATGTTTTTGGAAATTGTAATAATGTTAATGGTTGTTTTATTGTGTCGTCGGACGCCTGCTCAAGAACATGTGGAGGAGAACAGAAGAAGGTACAGTGAACCGGCGATGAATTACAAACACACCAATGGTGAGCTGGCGTTGCTTACATTGAAATTTGCCCGTCCTTTTTAAAGTTTTATTTTTACGTGTTCATTTAATGCAACTTGTGTCGTGCAAGCGTGTTTTGAAGTTTGGTGTAGTTTGGCTTGTAATGCCCTTTTTTGAGTGTATCCCACGAAAGGTATGTATCAGTGGCGATACTAGTTCTTTTAAACTTTCCTCTGATTGGGAAATTTTTGCCAGTTTTTTAAGATCTATGTTTCAATACTATTCAGATTCACCATTCTGTATTGCATTCACTTTCAGCTCACATTTTTATGTCAATTATTTCAATTGCAATATACTCCGATAGGCATTTTTTACTAAACAAAAAGTTCAGTAACTATGTGTATATATTTCTTCGTGTTAGGAACGTTGAAACGACCCTACATTTCGTCCTCGACTGGAAGCATTTCAATGAATGGAAGCGTCCCCCATGCGAACACAAAACAGTCCAGTCCCACCCACGTTTCAAGCACTTGCAATGGTACAGTTAACTGTCCAAGTAAAAGAAAAAGACGAAAAAAAAGTCGTGGTTTAGACAAAGAAGTTTTTAACCAAGGCGAAGAAGCCAAAGTGTCGAAATCAGCTGGCCTCTTATTTTCTGCAGGAAATAAATTGATCAGTGGTATTACGGGTGGGTTTCTTAGAAATATATATTGCCCAAAAGTTACTATGGTCAAAAATGCTTAAAACCCTTATTTTCGAATAACTTTGTGGGTTTTTTCAGGTGTTTTACAGCTTAATTGTAATTTTTTAAGGTATTAGCTAGCTAAAGTGACTGGACTATATTCACAAAGTAATTTGTATTTCTTATTTCAGGAGCTTTCTGTATGCATAGAGTACCTTCAGAAAAGCCCTCATTGCAAGCAAGCGCATTGTTAGATGGGATTCCTACTCAAAACGGTTCTAAGCCTTTTACTAAATCCGAAAATCACGACAACTATGGTTCCAAAGTCTTCGCAAAATCCAAAAGCTTCGATCTCCACACGATTGAAGAGATCGATATGCATGGAAACCTTTCTCGATTTTACAGTTCAGATATTTTGAACTTAAAGAACAAGAAAAACAGCCGAAATAAAGTTCATAAATCTAGTATCGGGAGGTTTGGGTCATTAAATTAAATATAGATCGTTAAATGCTGGTTAATTAAAGGTTTAAAAGAGGTTTACAAGAATCGCGAGGATCGCGATCAACGCCTTATGCAGGCACGAGAGTTTGTTTTTTTAGAAAAATTGTTTTTAGAAATATTGTTAGCAACATTTGAGTAGCCGTTAGTTTTTAGATTTTTGAGAATTAATATTTATTTGTGCTGGTTTAATGAAAATTATTTATCATTTTTTTGTTTCCCTCAGGCATGTCACGTAGCACTGTTATTCAATGTTGTGAATCGTAATGCATTGCGACACATGTAAAACATTAAAATTCCATAACATTTTGTTTTGGGTTTTTCGTGACCATCAAGATCTTTTTTTCAACTCTGAAAATAACTCACATTTTCCCGCAAAATTAACGTTCTATTTATTTGAAATTATTTGAAGAAATTGTCGCACGACAATGTTTCGCAGTTTTAGTGAAGGTTTTTCGTATTTTTTTTCATGTGTACGCATTTTGAGCCAACATTTAATAGTTCATTTTTATTAAATTGCAAAATCCTGCACTACTTTACATATCGGAATTTCTACTTTTATATATTTGTTAACATTGTACTTCATTTCTAATTTCGTAATTTCACATCGATGTACTGCTACTTGTTAGACTTTTGCAAGTTTTCTTTTTTCATCAGAGCATTGGACGAAAAGATTAAAATTGTTTCCTGTCATTAATTTAATGTTGTTAACTTTATTTTTGTTTCTCGAAGGAGTTTAACCTTACTGTGAGAAAGAAAGGCGAATTAAAACCACTTGTTGTTTTATTTGAATTTCGTAACAGAGATTTCGTAAACAGAATTTTAGTCACGACGAAAGCTGTATTCTGTTGTACCCTCAAAGTTCCTCCACAAAGTTCCTCCTCAAAACTCATCAATTTTTAAAAGTCTCCTTAACACTTTACTTGCTGTGGTAGCCATAGCAACCGCAGGTGTTGTGGGAGGTGGAGCCCCCTGCCGTGTTTCCACGTGGAAGGAACGCAGCGTTGTGTGCGCAACATGGAAGAGGATGGAACTTGCTTTTGAAAGGTGGGTTACTTTTGTCTATAAACGTCCTGTCAAGGAGCAAAATTAGATCAAAGTTCAAAATATTCAAAAATTACAACCACTAAAGGCGTAAAAATTCTTTAATCTCCCTCAAAAGTAGCTTTATTAGAAATTTATCCTTGAATCTTAAATTTGTCGTTAGTGTAAAATTATATGGTAAGGTTTTAAATTGCATTTTCTAGATGACTTTCCAATGTTACTAAAGTTTACAGAATGTGTACATGCGCACACATTCTTGTAGGTAAAAAAACAGGACCATGCGGAGTAAAATAGGTATTATTGAAATTCGTACAACAGGCATTGAAATTAATTTTATTTATATTCTCTCTTAAAAATTCGCCACTTTTAAGTGAGGATTGCGTTTTTAAAATGCAACGCAAAATTAAAACATGACGTAAAGAGGTTTGCTGGAGACAGTTTGTTTTTTCGTAAATATCTTGGAAAATCTCATTTCCTTTTTTGTTGTTGTTGAAAATTTCATAATCTCAAAAGTCTTAGATTTTGTCTTTGTAAAAAGTTCCAAACCCTGCACTCCTCCTTCCGGAAGACACTAAGTACCCTCGAGATTTATCTCAAAGAGCTCTGGGAATGTTAATGATTGATTACTGTATTTTCTCTTTAATCAGCACTGAGTGGTAGTGAAACTGTCCTTTAATTTATGTTTAATTCAAAATTTTGTCAACCATTTTAGTGTGCAGCTTTGGAATCTGTGTGGGTTAATTTTGCCCCTACTGTTTTTAAAAAAATAAATTTATTTGAGGATGTATGATAAAAGATTGGGGCGGAATTTTATTGATACGAATAATTTTTTATTTGGAAAACACGTGGGAGGTGAGACATAAACAAAATTTAGACAAAATAAAATTATCTTTCTCTTTTTGTTATTACGTCAATATGCAGTTGTTTTGAAAAATGCGAGGGTAGTCATGAAAAACATTTGAAAAACTTCTGAAATCAATTTTATTTTCACCTTTAAAATGTAATAATTTGTGTCATAACATTTTTTCAAGGTATCATTTGAAAGATAGTAATCTTTTTTAATTATTATAAAAGTGACAAAAAGGAAAACTTTTCCAAAGATTAAAAGAATAACAAGGAAATAACCATCCTCCGATTTTTTTTAAACAAAAGCGAACAAGGAAAAATAGAGGTTGCTTTCCTGTTAAAACCATTTAAAACGCCTCCCCCATTCTCCTCTAAAAAAGTCTTTTTAAATCTTATCTAAAATTAGATTGTTTTATCAACATTTTTCTTAAATCTCCTAAATTTTTGTTTTAGCAAACTGTACGGTTTGTTGCATGTTTTCATCAAAAGTCTGTAAATTTACTCAAATTTGACTCCATAAAAAGAATGACAACTTGTGGACCAGCCCCTTTTTAACTATAAATGCATCCTAGCTAGAAAAAATTGTAAAAAGTGATCACTTCAATTGTCTTTCTCCCTATTCTTTGTTACATATGGTAATCATCGGCTTAAACTCGTATAACCTGCTAAAGAAGGTTAGTTAGCTAATTTCTAAACCTTAATTAATAGTCTGACCAGCCAAACTTAATCTACAAATTTAATCTCATCAAATTGCAATTAAAGCTATATAGCTATTTATTAGAAAACTAGCTGTAATGGGAGAAAACTATCAACCATTAAGCATTCATATCCATCATACTCTTAGGTGACTAACGAGCTTTTTCGGTGAGCCAAATTACTAATATTTTTTTACAAAATCACATTTCTGTCCACTTAGGAAAAGAAATCTCGATAAGACATTCAAAACAATAAACAACTTATCAAAATTCTTTCTCTTCTTCGGTATTGTAGCATGTATATTGTATAATTCAAATTAATAGCATTTACTGTCCTCGCTTACAACCCAATTTACAGTGCATGCTGTCCCAATTTACAGTGCATGCTGTCCCAATTTACAGTGCATACTGTCCCAATTTACAGTGCATGCTGTCCCAATTTATAGTGTATGCCGTTCCAATTTACAGTGCATGCTGTTCCAATTTACAGTGCATACTGTCCCAATTTATAGTGTATGCCGTTCCAATTTACAGTGCATGCTGTTCCAATTTACAGTGCCTTCTGTCCCAATTTACAGTGCCTTCTGTCCCAATTTACAGTGCATGCTGTCCCAATTTACAGTGCATGCTGTTCCAATTTACAGTGCATACTGTTCCAATTTACAGTGCATGCTGTCCCAATTTATAGTGTATGCCGTTCCAATTTACAGTGCATACTGTCCCAATTTACAGTACATGCTGGCCCAATTTACAGTGCATGCAGTCCTAATGTACAGTGCACGCAGTGCATGCTGTCCCAATTTACAGTGCATGCTGTCCTAATTGATAGTGTATGTATTATTATTGTCATTGTTAATGACGTGAAACCCTCTTGTCGTAAAAGATTTAAAATCTAAAGACTTACTTGTCGGAGCAATAGGTGCTTTTTTATCAATAACGCAAAATTTTGGTTTAGGCTCAATGTTTCTTATTTGTTAGGTGTTGGGTATCCACTTCAAAACACCAAATTTATGTGTTTACTGGCTCAGTTAGGCTAATTCGCAGATTGAAATCAAAACTTTGAGCTTAATCACACGTTCTTCTTATGAAATTTGCATAACTTTTAGAACAAGGAGAGTCTCGAAAACTATTGTTGATTTTATTATCTTTGTTTTTGCTGTTTTGTTGTTGTTGTTTTTCCCCGCTTTAGAATTCACATTGACAATGTTCAAATCCGAGTTCATCATAGTCATATGTATTTGAGTTCTAATGTACTAAGTGGAACATCTTGAGTTAACCCCAAAGTTACTTCGCCACCTCTAATAAAAACGATTACGTAGTATTCCTAGACTGTTTATTATTTCTGTAACTTTCATAGAAACGGTTAAACTTTAATAATTAATAAAACAAAAGCCATCTGCTAATTTTTGTTAATCCAGTTAGCAAAAAATTGTGAACAACTTGAAGCTATTCAGCAAGTTTATTCAACATGTTTAGTGTCAATTAGTGTAAGAAATTTACACCTATTGTAACTGTTGCTAAGTTGTAATTCAATTATCACTCTATTTCTCACAGAACAATAAACATACGAAGAGTTACGCCTGTTTTTTTTTCATGTTCGCAGGTGTATAAAAACATCGCTACAACTAGTACTACGCTTTTAAAAGCCACACGAGGCGTCAATTCTTTAGCAACTAAAGTGATTAATAAAAGAAGCCAATAGAGTTTCTAAACACAGCAGAAGTTTCTAAAACTTTCCTTGTGCAATTAAAACGGGAGCTACACGTAAAATTTGTCTTCCCAAGCAGATAGCGAACAAGCAACAATTAAGCAACAGTTGAGCCTGTAAAAAAAAGAAACTCGATGCTCGATTAGGCCTCAGGTTGCTCGCTCAAGATTTTGAGTAAAACAGTGTGTATTTATCTTTTTATCAATCGGACTATTAAAAATACGATTTATGAAAATAGGAAAGTATCCCGACAAGATGTACGCCTTTTACTCTATACTCGCCTTTTACTTGTTCCACCTTTCACCAGAAGAAAATTTTACTGTTTATTTTTAGATGTACTTCGAACGGTTATTAACATATCAAGAGTCCTGAATGGATGGTCTGAACAAAACAATTGTTCGCCTTTCATCTCATACCAATTAAAATAAACTTTTAAAGTCCAAGTGTAAAAACCAATAAAAACTTGGTTTTGGTGTCAATCTTTATAAACATGACTTTTGATTTAGTTGGCGAGCAAGGATTACTTATATTTCACAGTCAGACGCAGTTTTAGCATTCCACTATACAACCTGAGTCAAAAAACCTGAACAAAGCAAGCCCACTTCTAACGATGGAGCGAATTTATTTCAGGAAAATTTAAGGAACATGGTTTAATTGGAAGAGAATAATAAATTTTAATAAAATGTTGCATTTATGCTTTAAATCTGAGTTGTGATGGGGTGTTATAACTTCAGTTTGAATTTCTTCCATACAAAACAAAACTACTCAATACAACTTTTGAGTTTTCTTGCAGATGGAATGACGTCAGAGATTAACTTCTCAACTGCATGGTAAAATTTTGATCACTTAAAAAAATTGTGATTACTTCACCTGTTTGGTTCATGGTTTTTATAGCAATAAAAGTGTTTAAAATAATTTATTTGCATTTGTGATAGAAAAAGGGTTGAAAGTTAACAGAAATATGTCTAGAAAAATTATTTCGCCCCATGGTTTTAACGTTTTTGAATATATCTATTTTGAAAAATATGTAAACGTCATGATGTGATATTATAAGCACGCTTTCATAAGGGATAAAATTGTTTATATCGACCATTGATTATAAGTATAAGTCTTCGATTTAAATTTATTTTGGCAAAAGATTCCTATCAAGAAAGTTAGAGTGGGTTACAGCAGAAAAAGTTTCTTCACGAAAAAGGTGCTTCTTTTAAGTACGATCATACCATACTTTGTTAAAGAATTTTTTAAACATTTTTTTATCTAATAGTACCTCATAGAATCCTACATATTGAGTCTAGAACGATTAAATTTATAGGAGTAGCATGAGTGGGTGAGGGGTGGGAGCTGAAATTGGCGCCCACTATTATCTTAAGGACAGGAAATCTTTTTGGCCTCCAGTCCCCCAGAAATGTCTTCAACTCGCTGTAGAGAAGTATCTTTATAATTAATGTATATTTCACCAATTTCGTGCTAACAGGACAGACAGAACTAAATTAGATGGAAATGGGGCGAACCCTTAAATAATTTTTTACCCAAAAAAATATTTGGAAATGTGAGGTTAATGATTCATAAGATTTAAAAACATCGGATGCATAATATTCTTTTGCTCAGCCTTTGGGGGTGTAGAATAGTCATGGGGATGAGGTTGATCAACACACAACATGTGGAATGAAGTGTAATTGCACGGTAGTGAAGTATTTGATAACCTAACGGGATATCAAACTATCAACATGCTTTTTCTCAGCGAAAACATACGAATATGTTTCTTCTCATTGTTTCATTTTCTTTTTTATTGTATCTTATACAATTACACTAATTACGGAAAGTTGTGTTTTAGGGAAAAACAGATGAGGTTAAGTGGTTTAATTATATATCTAGGATTGGAAATACTTATTGATAGATATTTCAAGTAGAAGTGCTTTCGTCGGAATTTTCTGTTATCGCGTTTTTTCTTCACCTGAATTTCAATTGTATCAACATGCCGATAAAACACAGCTGTGTTTTGCACACAAACGAGAGAAAAACAACACAGAGAATCTTATCACCAATAAACACAAAACTTTTCTATGCAATCTTTTGGAAAAGCTATCTGATTTTTATGCCAAATATTGTCTTGGTGTATTAAGAGCTTCCTTTACAAGTGTCACGGTAATAATATGGATTTAACTTTGCCTTAAAAAGGAGTCATGAGTATATAAGGGAACAATGCTAACGCTATCAATCATATTTCGAAATACAAAATAATTGAAAAATTACCAGCCGTTAATAATTACGAACTTTCTTTTCTGTACAGTTTTTTGCTATAAAAAAAATGTCAATTAATTTTTCGCATGGTCTAAAGTTCCTGTATAAAATAATTTTTCCTCAAATACTTATATTGACCACTTAGAATTATGAAAAAAAAAATTATAATTTTTACACTCCTTCGCAGAAGCTGCACAAGGCTACTACTTTATTTGTCGAGATAAATTAATTACCTAAATAATGCCAGTCTTCAAAAGGTCCTCCCCTATGCTCATCCAGTCTCAACATTTGACAAACGAAACAGTCAAGTTTGGAAAAAGAAAGAAAAAGCTTAATTATAAATACTAATAACAATAACGACAAAACAACAATAGTAAGATTAGATCTAATCTGAGATAACAAAAAAATGTTTTTTGACATGAACAGCTGAAGAGAATAAAAACGTACATTCTCTTTATTACAATATTCTTCTTTCTTATACATATATATTAATATCATTCAGCTAATGTTTCTCAGTGTAGAATTTTTTTACTTCGCTTCAGGGCAGGACTTTGAGTTGAACATGGTAGCTGTACTTAGAGGAACCATCTTTGTACTGGTATTTTTACTCGTTGTAAAGCAGAGTCATCACACGTCTACAAAAAATAATACTTGGCTGAACGAGACGAGGACAAAAACAGACACAAAGCGTTTATCTATCAGAGATCGGTTATGCAATGCACAAGACGGTCCTAAGAAGTACAACATGGCTGCATTTGTCTCATTGATGGTTTTTATACCAGTCACAATCTTTGGAAATGTCCTTGTTTGTGGTGTCATTCTTTTATCTCCTGTCTTGTTAAAGCAAACGACATTTATGTTTCTACTCTCTCTCGCCATCGCTGACACGTTAATTGGCGCCGTATCCATGCCCCTTAAAGCAAAGATGAGTTGGGACAACAACTTTTTCTGCCTTCCTACCTTCATGTGTTGGTTCACCATATTGGAAGAAACAATGTTGTCGCTTTCATCTGTTAGCCACCTATTCGTCATCGCAATTGATCGATACCTTTCGTTAAAATACGTATATCGATATAATGTGATTATGACCCAAAAGAGAATTTCCTTAGCTATAGTTTCTATTTGGATTTTTGCCTTTGTTGTATGCCTTCTTCAAATATTTAAATGGGAGCAACCAAGTGGGGTTAGTATAGAACATCGATACGAAGCCATTTGTGCAATCAGAAACTTTAATTACTTCACAACACTGTATACAATGTTTTTTTTTATTCCAACTTTAGTCATGCTATATGCGTATGTTTACATATACAAAACAGCTGTCCGTCATATAAAGGAAATTGCAAAGATAAATGTACAGGATTCAAAAAGAACGAAAGAGATACGCCGCAAGAAACAAGAATTTCGAACAATGATTTCGGTTATTATCGTGTTTATCGTGTTTTTCATTTGTTGGTTTCCTTGTGTCATTTTCTACATTGTCATAAATTACATCGAGCCAGAGTTTTGGACCAGATCTAGAAACGAAACGTGGTTCAGGACGGTATATTTCGTTTTAGTTACATTTCTGCCACCTTTAAACTCGACGACGAATCCTTTTATTTATGTTATTATTAACAAACAATTCCGTCGGTCCTTTATGCAGATCGTTTTAAAACTGACTGGTCGAAATTCACCACGAATTATTAATAACTCAAGTTTTATTTCAAAGACAAGCTTCAATGGAAAGAGCAAAAGTACCATAAGACATCACACTATATCATCAACAAATTTGGTCCTACCTCAAATTATGGTGAGCAATGGTGAAATGTGTCAAAGTGGTGCCTCCACCCCATGTAGTGAACAAGCAAATTCCACAAACTTTTAGGAATTACTTTATATTTTCTAATTATTTAATTTAGCAACACGTGATTTTGGAACATTTTTTAGGTAAGTAAAATTACTACTCATCAATCACTTTGAATTTCGCGGCGCAACTTTTGTGAGCTCTGGGTGAAGAATTTTTGAGGAGGTGATCAAAATTGAGCTGATGGAAAATTCAGGTCTACATAATATGAGCTACTTTTAAGTTTTGTGATTTAGAAAAATGTTAAAAAGCCTACATGATCAGGTAGAGAAGGAACGGATGCTAAATTATCGAGAAAACTCTCGTCTGTCCTGAGTAACAAATATCGCTAAAGAAAATGTTTAAAACCACCTTGGACTAACAAATAAATATTCAACCTTCAAATTTTTCGCAAATCAACAGAATTAATTTAACTAACCATCACTCTCTCAAAAATGAAATATTTTTGTAGTAGTTAATTCAATAACCTAATAGAAACAAATTTGATACAGTCAGTTTCAAAAGTGAGAATTTTTTCTGATAATGTGTTCCTTTGCAAATCATTTTTGTATATTTATTTATTTATTTTATTCCTGTGTTTGAAATTTGTACATAATATGAACTTACGCATGTAATACATTCATATTTAAAAAGCCGAGTTTTTTAAAGCCAAAGAGAGGAAGTTCAATGTTCGAAGCCTGGGAAAAATGACTACTTTATAGACAGAAACTTTTGCAAGTTCGCGATTTTGGGCGAAAAATCTAAGAAGGCTTAATTGCGAGAGTTAATTCTCTTAAAGTATGTTAAAATTTCTCGCAAACTTTATCATCAATTTTTTTCTTTATATTACTTTCTCCCTTAGTGTTGAGCTACGCACAAAATCAATGCTGGAAATTGGATATGCTATATATTTTTAGAGATAGTTCCCTTAAAATTCATTGCGACATTCAAGTTTTCTTCACAAAAATATGAACATTAAGGAATCAGAATCAAAAAAGAAAAAGAAAAATGTTTTATATACGGGCAACACTACACAGAAGCCTTTTCAGTGTGCGGTAATCAATTTTATTTGTCGAAGGGATTTTTAGAAAAATTTTAACATTCTATTACAGTTTGACGTTTTTCTAAGGGCCACCTAATTTGATTTTCGCCCGTCTGACAGAAATCAAATTGCAAATATTTTCTAGAAGAAAACCCATTTTTTTGTCAGCATTAAAACCCAATTAACTCATCAAAATTTATCTATATTTTTAACTGAACCAAAAAAATCACTTAGAACTACTCAAATTATTTTACACGAAGTTAGAAGCAAAAATCTGTCCGACTTTTCAAATAGCAGTTTTCGAATTGAAATTATCAGTGATATGACATCTTTCCAATTAGACTTCCAACACACACTAAAAGAGCTTTAAAGGTTATCTTAGAGCAGACTTAGTACTTAGCAATTGCATTGAGTTATTCTTATCAGACTCAATGCAATGGCATTGACAATGTTAAAACATTATGAATAAAAATAACTACAAAATACAAGACAGGTTTCCTATTAAACATAGTGCCCGTTTGAAGAGAATATTGCGTAAAGTCATTCTTTGGAGTAATGGATGTGCAACGTTTTGTTTCGAAGCTCATACCCACATACCGCCCCGATTTGCTCATCGATTCAATATAACAATTGATCTCGTCATGGGAAAGGACCCATTGACGGTATAGGTGTACATTAAAGATTTTCTTAAGTGGACAAGTGAAGTCGGAAAATTATTATTAATTCAGTAGAAGATTTCAGTAAGGCTGCGAATTAATTCTTCCTTTTAATAACCACATTACTTCAAAAAAAGCGGATGTGATCCCTATTGAATCTGCTACACTTACAGTACCTCACGAATAAAAGAAATGGCGGCAATAAATTTTTGCTTATGTCAGCAATTTTTCTGCGACGTCATCAAGAGCTTGAAAGTTCTTAAAAATACCACTATCTGCTTAAAATTCAATTAATTCTAGAGCGAATTTTTACAGTTTGTTTAAAGTTTATAATAGCTAAATAAAAGATATTTAACATATTTCCGGTTTTAACACAGTTCGCATGAAAAATTGCCCAAAAATCAACCTCGTCCCCAGGGCATCTTGTATCTTTTCTGACCCCGGGACGGCGATACGAACATGGCCTTGGTGGAGGCCTCGTCACGTGACCCTCCAATACACAGTTTTTCTGTGTGTAATATTTAATGAGATTTGTCTCAATTAACCAAAGTTTTATATATAACCTTGCAGAGCTAAGCGAGCGTCACAGATACGTGCGGCGAGTTTGTTTTGATTCCTCTCATACGCAACACCCAAACTGCTCCCATATTGCCCTTGATTGTTTTCTAAATGTATAAATATACAATCATGTTATTTAGGCTGCTGTTTACTTGAAGAAATTCAAGAAATTTAGTTACGTGTATGTTACCGAATTGGTTGGCTAGCAAGCACTGGGTTGCAAAACTTGTAGCTAGGGGAAACTTGGAAATTGGAAAATGATTTGCCCACCTGACCATAGCACTTCGTTGGTTCTCTAAGGTGCAAATATGGCTACATAATTTGCAAATGGTCGTGTCATTCTAGGTGCCTGACTGAAAGTAGCTAGGCAGAAATTTAACTTCGTATTAACATTTAAATTTTTTATTCATTTTGGCTGAACTTTAGAATTCTCATTTACTGTAAGTTCATATCTGTGTCTGCATTACTGCTTTTATATGATGACCAAGATTTTGCTGTACGAATCCCAAAGTTGCTTTTTTATTTTTTTTTTGCACAAAATTTATTTAAACAATAGTTAACTAAAACTGAATTTGTATATGGTGGACTCACTGCTTGCAGTTATATTGGGTGAAAAAGGTTTCAAAAAAGTATTTACTTTAGAAGTCTTTTTTGCTTTTACATTTTGTGGCCTTAACATTTCCAAAAAGCCACCCATTACTGATAAATTCTGCATTTTCTTTTCCTAATGACATGTTTTTAAAACGCCTTACAGCTTTTTTATTTTTTACTCAACAAGCTCACATTTATTGCATACACAGATAAACAAAAACAAGTTTTTTTTTGTTAAAACATAAATAATCCAAATTTTTTATCAAAATCACATTTCAATTTTCAAACCAGCAATTATGCTGGTTTGAAAATTGAAATCGACAAGTCCACATCTGACTTGTGATCTGTTTTGTCGATTCAATGTATCACTGCCTTAATAGTTTAGAAAGAATTGTTACAGTATACGACTTTACCAACAGCAAAGTATTGCTACCTAAAAAAATGTTTGGGGAATAATTTTTTGTGGAAATTATTTTTGGGAATAATTTTTTGTGTAAATTATTTTGGGGATTTTGGACCAAAATTAGTTCAATAAAGTCGCACTTTTTAGAGCTCATCAAAATTCTGCTGCGTTCAAAAAACGATTTTTAATTGATATATACATCTGTTTATTGTTATCTTTCTGCTTGGAAAATATTTAAAATGCCAAACTAGCTAACCGTGAAGATTAATTCAGTATTCTCATAAGAGCATCCAATCACAAAAAGATATCAGCAAAAAGATATTCTTTGCAACTAAATTTTTCGTTTACTGGCATAATTTTAGGTTGAATCTTATCTGACCTATTTCTGAGGTTAGAATAGCTTTTAAAATTTTCTGAACCTGTATCTTAGTCAAAATTGATATGCTGTCAAAAACGGCTTATCGGCGTCTCTGAAAAGGGCTAAATTCTGAAGCTCAGAAAGTATGATGATAATAGAACTATTTTTTGGCTCAATTTCATCAAACCAATCTAAAACCATATCATACCAAATCTCAAGTCAATATTTTAATTTTTACTGAAGTTATGGGACGCTATATATACTATATACTCGGTTTAGACTTTTTTTGTTATTTTTTTACGTTCACTGCTTTGTAATTAGTATTAAAACTCTTGAGATAATATATCACAGTGGTGAGCTGTTCAATATCTACCACTATCTTCAGTACATCCTGGATTTAACCATATGCCAGATTGAGCACTCAATCAAAGTGTGACTTAAAATTTGATTGAGTTCGATTTCTGAAATTTCTAGCGTGTTAAAAAAGGCCTAGCAAGAATCAGTTTAAGAAAATCTTCCTACCTTTTCTGTTCCTCAAAATGGCTGTGTAATTTTTTTATGCCTTGTGTAAAATTATCTTTTATCGGATTGGTCTAAAAGTACTCCATAACAAGTTTCAAGTCAATAACTTTATTTTTTTACCAAAGTTATTGCACTTTGAATTTTCTTGAATTAGGCCGGGTAAATGTGCAGTCAATGATAAAATGGCTCCGACGGTTAACCTACTGGCTTTTTATATTTGTTATGGTAACCAAAGCATACAAAGTAATAAAACATGCCCACTAATAACAACGTGATATAATTTAAAACGTAATGATACATATATTTTGTAAAAAAAAACGTTTTCGATATTTTGTGCAAAATTATTTTGTCTATAGATGAATTCCGTTGTTTACATTTTCAGCGGTTAGCTCTTTCGGCTTTGGCATTTGCGTGGCAGGAAAAAAGATGGGGGCGCTAGGTGAAGCAAAGTAATTATCAGTTTATTTCTTCACACGAAGGCATTCTTATGACTTTTAATGAATTCAAATAAATCAGAAGGCATCAACCTACACTCGATAATAGTTTATAACCCCAACGATGTTCCCGTTAGAAGAAATCCCCAGTAAAAGACCTTTCTTCACCAAATCCTAGCATCTTTTTTCCTGCCACGCAAATGCCAGAGCCAGGGCGCTTACCACACTAAAAAGTAAACAAATGACGTCACGCTGGAATTCATCTATAAAGGACATGGGCGGCACTAGGTCTCTCAGCTAGTAATTTTATGTAACATCATTCTTTGCATAATGCTGCAAATTAAACCGGGCCACTTGGAAACAAGTTGAGTTTCTTTCTTTTGTTCTTATCTTGATAGTTTGCTAGGTATAGTGTGTTAGGTATAGTGTGCTAGGTAGCTACTTTTCTAGTTTTATTAAACTTTCCCAGCTATTGAAATATTTCCATGTAAGCAGTATTACTTTATGATGTCTTATTTTATACTCTTTTTATTAAATTTTTCACTTTGAAAAAACATGATACTGATACAGCTCCTCCGCCATTTTAATACCAACAGCTTCCTCCTATTCGTCACAGACTCGCCGCCTCGCCAAAATGTTTTGTATGACGCAATAATTATGTGACATATCCACGCCAATCAGGTTTCATATCGGACCAGCCTCCTCCAGGGCCATGTTCGTATCGCCGTCCCGGGGTCAGAAAAGATACAAGATGCCCTGGGGACGAGGTTGCCCAAAAATCTGATTTTTCCCGATTTTCGGGTAAAATCCAAAAAATCGGAAAATCGGATTAATCACGTGTCAAAAATTACAGAATTGTTCCCCTGAATAAGATAAAGTCGTGTTGTAAGTGTCAACTTATAGTAATCCTAACACAAAGTTATAATAATTGCCCCCGATAAGAATTTATAAGATTTTAAGTCCCAGGTTTCCTAGGTGCGACAGACACCATGCAAACCCTGCAACAAAACCTACGTTTGTTTGTAACTACTGGAAAAACAAATGACTAGAAAACTTAAAAAAATATGCTACTAAAAAAAGGTGCAGTAATTTAGGGGCTGTTTAAAAGAAAGGCTGGACGGGACTCGTAGATCGTGATTTTAATTCTCTTGCCCAATTCAGGAGTACAGTGGAATCTCTCTAAAGCGGACATGGTCTAAAGCGGACACCTCTATATAACGGACACTATTCCTTGGAACGGACTGATTTCAGGTCAAACTCTCACAAGAAAATCTCTATAAGACGGAAAGTTATAGGGCGGACACTTTTTTTCGCACCAAATGACATTTTCCCTTATAAAAAACTCTGTGTAAAGCGGACACATGAAAAAAAAACCACTTGTTAAATTTCGTACATTTTTTAACTTTTTTATTGACAATCACTAAAATCTTTTTAATTTTTTTTCCCGCCCAATCAACGCCTTTATCGACACCAATAAACTCGTATAGAACTGGAATTTCCAGTCTATAACCAGCCCCTCTGTTTATACGCTTCCCTGTGACTCGACATGTTATTTTGCAATTGAGAATTTTTGTAAATCGGTGGAAGATTTTGCTGAGATTTTTAGGGAAATGTCCAACTGTACGTCCCTCAAAAGTAATCGCCATTGCAAATTCGTCGTGCACGTTGTCTTCTTCGTGAATCAATGAAAAGTTTTCATCTCCAATATCCGGTTACCATGTGTCCATGTAGGCATGGTATCCTCGAACAAATGAATTAAAGGCAAATCGTTGTTATTTTATAAGAATCACAGAAATTTCCTGCTCAGAGTTTCTCAGTAAAATTTTCATGAGTTTTGCGCCCTCAATTTTAATTCGATGGTAAAATTTGATGTCATGTTTTCGGCAAAAAAACGCGTATTTGATAATTTTCGGCTATTGTTGTCAAAAAACGTCGCAAAATGCTTTCATAATCGAATTCCTATAAAACTTTATTCAAGAAAAGCGTTGTGTATTTTTTTATCCAACCTGCTTAATTTAGATGATACAACACTGACTAATCTGTCTGACAGATTAATATTTGTGAAGAACATTTCGTAGAAAATAAGACAATCAAATACTTTATACCGGTTTCGAAAAATTAAGAGAAAACAAAGTAAACTTTAGACAAAGTCCTTTTGGTCCGATTTCTAGGTACGTTGTTTCAAACTACAGTATACTCTCCAATTAGCGGACACCATCGGTGTATGACCAAAGTGTCCGCTAGTTGGAAGTGTCCGCCTTTTGGAAAGTTTAACATTTTAAGCCGCAAATTAGAAAATAAAGCCGATTTTTGTATCACAAAGGAAAAATAACAAATGATAATATAATGTCTTATATAATAATAACGAACCAAACTTTCAATCTTTACAGATCTTCAAAGTCTTTTTCAAACAAATTTTAACAAATGATGGATAAATGATTAAAGATTTTATTTCAAAAGTCTTTAGCAGTGAAGCAGAAAAAATGTTCAAATGAAAGAGAAAAAAAATAATCATTGAAATTGACTGATAGCTTTTAACGCTTTGTTACTACAGCTTTTATTAAAAGTAAAAAAAGAAAAATTCAAACTATCGTGGTCATTTTCGATTTGGAAATTTGTCAGCAAAAAGTGACTAAATTCAAAAGTTATGTCAAAGTAACAAAATTTGACTTTTTTTATTTTTTACAACTTTTTTTGCCATACACCTTTCCCGAATTAGTTTTCTTTGATGTACCGCTACTATTTCTAAACTTTTTCAAACAAAATGAACGTGATTTTTGAAATCCTCACCTGAAACTTGATAGAATGTGAAATCTTCAGATTCATACAGCAAACAAACAACCTGTTACAACAGGTTTTTTAATTTTGTCCTAACTGAACTCTGCTTGAAGCCGAGGCTTATTAGTACAAGTAGAAAATTAAGAAGATTTTGACCGTAACATTAACACCACCAAAACAGCATTTTCACATGTCGGATTAAGTTGAAAATTTATACACACAACAATTAAACGCACCACTTAAAACGTTATTCACACTGATACAAGGCTATTTTCTCTTCTCTTTATTACCAATATGGTTTCATAGATATTGAATTAAAAAATCGGCAAAAAATGGTGATCGGGATAAAAAATCCACAAAATTGTTAAAATATTAATCACTTGGCAAAAAGTTCACTTTTTGCCGACTTTTTTTTACTCATAAAGGTAATTTCTCAAAAAAGAAAATGATGGCTGACTGTTTTTGCTAGAATGGGATTGCGATAGACTGTATCCTTTGCTTTTATTTGAAGCGCACCGCTGTAAGACTTCTTGTTAAATAATTATTTCACAAATATGCAGCGTGAAGTATCCTTGTAGCTACTAAGCGCTTCAGCAGGATGGGCGGCACGGTTTACGCGCCCTTAAGTTCAACGACGTGTCACCCAGCTAGTTTTATTTAATTCATGAAATTGTTCTTCCTCCTTCACGTGTCAATGATCAGGAAGAAACTTGCAAAGAGGTTTAAGAAGTAGAAAATACAAGAGCTCTTGTTTGTGTTCAATAATTTAAGGCGCATATCGCTAAACCGTAATTTAAGGCGCATATCGCTAAACCGTAATTTAAGGCGCATATCGCTAAACCGTAATTTAAGGCGCATATCGCTAAACCGTAATTTAAGGCGCATATCGCTAAACCGTAATTTAAGGCGCATATCGCTAAACCGTAATTTAAGGCGCATATCGCTAAACCGTAATTTTTCTCCAATGTCAAGAGGACAACAAGCTGTGTGGCGAAACGAATATTTGATAAGAAAAGTCACGTAAAATAAAAATATGATATATAAAAACCAACCTTCATATTTATATCTTTTAATAAAACACCTATTTCTACATTCACAAAAAATCGACAATATAGATCATATAAATCGTATTTCTTATTGATTTCACAAAATCACAATTTTCTCATCTTCTATTGTATCTTTACAATACAGATGTGAAAATATATGCACAGTTGTGGTGAATTTATGTGATTTTTTTATAACTTTCAACATAGTTTAGAGGCAGGATGTCGAAGGTAAAAAAATCTCAAATATTCATTATTCTTTTATTCAACCTGTGCCTTGTTTTGTCTCAAACTGAAGATTCTAATTCTCGGAAAATCAATCAACACTCTGGTCTACAAACATCTACACCGTTCTACAACTCTACAGTTCCTAAGCAGCCAATCAAATCGACTTATCAAAACTTTTGTCAAAAAGAGCACAAACCGAAAGATTTTAATTTGATTGGATTTATATACTTAATGGTTTTAATTCCTACAACGATCGTTGGAAATACTTTAGTCGTTATTGTTGTGCGTATGTCTCCTAATTTACGAAAACAAACAACATACGTCTTCCTCTCTTCCTTGGCTGTTGCCGACGCTTTGATCGGAGCGATAACACTAGTATTAAAAGCGAGAATTACGTGGGATAATGGACTGTTTTGCCTTCCTACCTTCATGTGTTGGTTCACCATATTGGTAGAAACAATGTTGTCGCTGTCATCTGTTAGTCACCTGTTTGTCATTGCAATTGATCGATACTTTTCGTTAAAATACGTATATCGATATAATGTTGTTATGACTCGAAAGAGAGTTTTTATGGTCATAGCTTTCGTTTGGATCTTCTCTTTTCTTACGGCCGTTCTTGGAATATTTAAGTGGGATCAACCAAATAACCTTAGCATACAGCATCAAAAAAAAATAGTATGTGGTATTTCTAATCGAGAATATTTTACCACCGTTTACGTATGTTCCTTCATTATCCCAATAATTTTAATGGTATATATGTATACATACATATACAGGACAGCTCTTAGACATATATCAGAGATTTTAAAAGTCGAGGTACATCGCACAGTCTCCGTCAAAGCACGGCAGCTTAAAGAAAAGCAAACTCGAACTTTGCGTTCAGTGATTATTGTATTTGTTGTGTTTATAACTTGCTGGTTGCCATGCATTGCCTTTACGATCATCACAACTTACATTAATGTCGCCTATTGGAAAAGGATGAGCAAGACAAAGTGGGTGCAGATTATATATTTTATAATAACGCTTACGTTACCGTCGTTTAACTCGGCAACAAATCCATTTATTTACGTTATCTCGAACAAGCAATTTCGTTCAGATTTAAAAAAAATGATTGTTCGATTTAAACGCAGTGAAGAAGACTCTTACTTAATGGCGACGTTAGGGATAAAGTCATTCGTTGTTTTGTCTTCTAATACACCAATGGATTTACAAAAACAAGAAAAGTTTCCTAACGGTTATATTGTAAAGAATGGCAGTGAGGATTTTATGTTACCATCGATGGATGCTTAAAATCGAAACAAGAAAATAATTTAAGTAAGAATAACGTAACGCTAAAGAAAACTACCTTGTAAAGAGAAACAGTGGAACTTAAAGAACGCATTTGTAGAGCATTCCTTTTCAGGGAAATATTACATATCTTTCACTTGTATCGTGAATATGAGAGCGTACATTCCCGAAGTGGGAGATATGCAATATAAGTCGATCATTTCGGTCTTAGGGACCCAGAATAAATTTCCGTGTTTTGATGCAACCGTTCACCCAGGCAAAAGGACATTGGCCGTAAAGTATCAAACAATAATGTAGAGGTGTATAGTAGAGGTGTATGTAACATACCTGTTGTAACATATAGTAGAGGTGTATGTAACATACCTGTTGTAACATACCTGTTGTAACATACCTGTTGTAACATATAGTAGAGGTGTATGTAACATACCTGTTGTAACATACCTGTTGTAACATACCTGTTGTAACATACCTGTTGTAACATATATTGAATTAACAGGGTTAGAACAAGTAAGTTTTCTCATACAATCTTGTTGGTAACTTTTTCTTTAATGTAAAATTCAACAGCTAACTGCGATTTTCTCCAGCTAAAAACAATTTAGGGCTGGTTTAAAAAAAGGAAAATGGTAAAAATTGAGAATATGGCAAATGCACTTGATGACTCTTTCCAACTAATTACCCAATTAAAAATAGAATTGCGAAATAAAATAAAATGACATGTATTTTCCAATAAACTTCTTATAAGACATAAGTATACATATTATGCAACAAAGAATCTCATTTTTTAACAAAAAAGTCAAAGGAATTGTGTTTAAAGGAGATCTGATTACACAATTCAATTAGCAAAATAAAAATACCCCCCCCCCAGCTATTCATTTCTCCCCTATAAAAATCCACCCATCTCATGTTAGTAGCATCCTCTGCAACTATGGATCTGAAGAAGGTTACTAATTCCCTTCCTAATCAATTACAGATAAATTAGAAACTAGTTACATTATAAATTTTCAATTACGTCAAATGTTATTCCGAGGGATGACGTTATATTATCAAGCATATGTAAAATTGTCAGTCTTCATAGATTGTATAATCGTGCTAGACTTCTAGATTTGTGCTAAACCTATTTCGTGTGATTTCTTGTTTAATTGAGAAATTACGTGTGCGCCGTAAACTTAGTGAGTTCCACAGAAAAATGGAAGAGGTTGATTTCCGTCGTCTGCTTGTAAAAGAAGGTTTGAAAGCTGAAGAATCAAGAGAATGCTTTTTGTTGAGACAAGAAGTGGAAGCGTTAGTGCAACATATTCAAATGCTGGAAGAAACCCATCATACAGAGAGAGAAGAAGCTACTAACAGCTACCTTCTGGAACGTGAAAAGAATACAAGGTTAGAGAAGAGAATTAAAATGCTGGAAGCTGAAGTAGCAGACGTTAACAACGAACTTTTCCAAAGTAAAACTTCTTGCAGAAGTTTAGCTGATGCTTTGCACAAATGTGAGAAGGAAAGAGATGAATTGAAACTTAAATGTGATAAAGTTAAATATGAAAGATCACTTTTGCCGTTAGATGCTGCTGAACTAAAAACATCAACGGAGAAGGTGGAGGAGACATTTGCACGGTATGTTGATCTACAAAAATTTGAACACTGTTTAAAAATTCGACAGAAAATATAACAATCTTTCTGTTTTTCTTCGAATTTGCAGGAAAATAAGTTTTTAAAATTAAAACCCTGTTTCCTACGTACACTATGAAGATGCTTATTTTTAGTGCAAGTTGGAGAAAGCATTAGGAACATTGCATAAGCAAAGAGAATTTTGTATATAATGTTTAGTTCATCAGCTACTTTTGAATAATCTTGCCAATCATCTAATTTTTAAAAAATGTTTTCTATAACTCCCCGTAATGTTATTTTCTATCAATTTCTTTCTTTATTTTATTAGAAAAATTGAGAACGCTCCGCTTTTGACACCAATGAATACCGCGCACAAACGATTAAAGGGTGTCGCGAACAAATCTGCATCAAACGTCCTTCCATCAAATGATGCAAACACTGTTCCTTTTCTTCCAGCACCACCAAAAATATCGAAACCTGCGTCCAGATATACACGAAGAAGACCGTCAAACGGAACCACCAAAAGGTGGGATTTGATCGAGGATAATAAAATGTGGCCCCGCCCAATTCGCCGCCATATTTTGTTAAAACCACCGGTACTATTGTTACATCGTAGGAAATAAAGTACAAAAGAGTCAACAGAATGCAAACCCGGTCGGGTTTACCCGGCTTGGAATGAATCTTTCCTGTGCAAAATTCATTTTAATACAGGAAGGCCTCTTTCCAAGCAGAGTAAAGTGTTGTTGTTAACTAGATATATCAAAGGTTAAATATGACTTTTTTTCCTACGGATTTAAATTGCAATTGGTTTAATGGTCGTGGGAACATTACATACATTATGTTTTCACGACTTCACACTTGGCTGGGCCCATGAAGTGTGAACATTATAACTGATTTAGCACATTAAAAGACAATTACTGTTAAAACAAACATGCTAATGTGTCAAAATTTGGAGCAACTTTGGAATTCGTACAGCGAAGTATTAGTAGTCATACAAAAGTTGCAAC
The DNA here is from genome assembly GCA_030067915.1 of Hydractinia echinata. NCBI lineage: Eukaryota > Metazoa > Cnidaria > Hydrozoa > Anthoathecata > Hydractiniidae > Hydractinia > Hydractinia echinata. The sequence goes on from JASGCC010000010.1 coordinate 692,171, forward strand.
GCAGATGTGCTCTTATACACACTTTTTTTATAAAAATCCTAAAATTCTAACCAGGCTTGTCATTATGATGGTGCAGTGGTAGCGCAGTCGACTTGTAATCATAAGGTTTCAGGTTCGAGTCCCCAGTCTGGTGCACTTTAAATGTAGTGTTGTCAGCTCACTTGGAGCCATTTACTGATCGCGAAACAGTTTTTGCGGCAGGCAAGCAAGTTAAAGCAATGCTATACGTGCCTTTGGCGGTAATATAACATAGTTACTGTCAGAGGGAAGCAAGAGCCAGCCGTGGATAAAACCCCAAGGACATTAAACTTCCCGTTACTTTCTTATTCTTATTACTCTATTGTTTTAAAAAATAAACCTATTGTTTATCTGAAATCTCATCCTGATATTCTTATAAACGATATTATATATAAACCACGTGATTAAGGGTGTGGTCTTCCCAAGATTCAATATTTGTTTAAATATTTAACAATGCTATTTGTTTTTATTTGTACATAAAGCAAATTGTTTTATTCTTAAAAGATATTATCGTGTGAATAAAGAGTTTAAATGTTTGAACAAGTGGTATGTTGTTTCGAATGTTATTTCTAATTTTTTTTATGTTTCTGTTTTTAACAAATTACCTGCTGCTGATGATAGAAAGTTCATGGATGCATAACAACCTTAAATCTTATATCAAGTATAAAAACAAGATAAATACGGCAGCTTGTTGACATCTTCTCAAAGTTCATCCGCCTTCTTGCTCAAAAGTACCTATAAAGTCTGCATGATAAACAAATTTTCTGTTGTCAAAACACTGGTGGCACTTTGATTGGTTGCATGCTATTGTTCTTTACTCAAAGAGTCAATATCAGCGAAAACTCCATGATGTAAGCGAATGGGTTCACCGGATTAACACCAAGACTGCTGGGTGTTATTTATCTTAAAATAAAATATCTTAGAATAAAACGCTTGTCAATGTGCTTAATGGTTGATTTTAATTTCGAGCTTCCGAGACATTTGTTTGCGTCTGAAATTTCGTATGAAAAGAAACTCAATTTCGGTATCCTCATAAATTAAAACTCCCTAATACGCATTATTTACAAGCAACTTAACTTTTCAACACCTAGAAAAGTTTCTTCAAAATTTCCTTAAGCTTGATAGCGAAGTTGTTCAATGTTTGCTTAGCAAGAATGTTGAATACTTTTTGTATATGTCTGTGGCCCCTGCATATGTGTTTTTCACTGTTTATAACATTGTGCACACCAAGTTTTAAGTTTGTGCAAGTTATGCTTATAAATTTTGTAAGGTAAAAAATAAGTTTTTTATGTTCGAACATTATTTCAATGTACGTCTGGATTAATTTTACTGATAAATGGTCGTTGAGAAAGCAAAAAAAATGAATTAGTTACTCGTTGTTAAGAAGATGGTTTAAAAAATTGCTTAAAAATTTGAGAATTTGAGTAGCTTATAAATTGGTTCCTTGAAGACAGTTCAAGATAATAACCTGGTGCTTCACTCAGAACATGCAATTCATGTCTATAAAGAATTTTGTTTTCATTAAAAGAGAAGGAAAAAAAGCCAGTTAGAGTGGACAACGAAATGCTTATATCTTTTTTCATTCTCATACTTTCTATCATTAAACATAAAAAAAACCGACATCACATTTTTGCTCAATCCAACCAGACAGTCAAAGTTGTTTCAATTCCCTGTTTTTTAAACTATGTGAATTAGTTGTGAAAAGTCGATAAACTTCCGACAAACTACAACAATGTTTATTTTCGAATTGTCTGTTATAGTTCTGCCAGTAAAAAGATAGTCTTTATTTAGCTACATATAGCCGTGTCATGTAAAGTGAAAATATTTGGAAAGCCAACATATAAAGTGGAAAATCACTTTCACCAAATCATTTTGCCATGTTGATGATCAAATTAGCATTTCGTGTAATTACATAGTCATTGCCACGTTTGTAAAATACAGCTGCTGTTATGTTTAATATTTCTCAGTTAAATTTAAAATGTCTTTTAATGATACAATTATTACTCAGATAAGTCAGCCTGTTCTAATACAAGTATTGAAGATAGAAAGAAGCAAAAAAACAACAACAACACTATAAAAAGATTTATGTTTCAAAAATTTTAAAGATCAGAATCACTTTCTTAGAAACCTTGGTCCTGGCATGGGGTCCTACAGTTGGCTCGCACCTGATAAATTTAGGAAATATTTATGCAAATGCTCTGGTATTTGATGAATGTATCCTTTTAAGGTAAATTTAGGAATATAAACATTTCAAGATTTATATTTTGCAAAATAGATTTTGTAAATAGATAACCTCAACAACTCACCAACTTTTGGGTCAATATTTTTAAAAAAATCAAAACGTTTTCTAGGAGAATTTAGAAAAAAAAGTGCGATCGCCGAGCGAAATTGGCGACAAATCTAAAAATCTAAAAACTTAGTGCCTTTAGAAGATGGCTTTTATAGTTGAATTTATATTTTATTACCAATCCGGGAATATAAGTAACTATCTTCTTACCAATTTTAAAATCGTGTACAAAAAACTAATCGCTAATAGGAACAAAAATATTTGAATAGTGAAACTGCTTTTAACTGTGAAGTTGCTATACATAGCAGTGTTTTGCAACGCGCCGTTTGAAGTCTCATACAAAGACATTTACGCAGTTAGAAGAAAAGTTTAAGTACATTTAAATTTCCTTGCAAATGTTTCTTCCCTTTGTAGTAATTGTTTATTGAGCAGATGTTTTTGAAATAAACAAATCCAAGGTTTAAGCAGCTTTTGTTTTGACACCTCTCCAAATTCGTTTACCGCCCTAGAAACAACATTGCCGATGGCATTAAATCGATTTTATTTTTAAAACACTGAAACGTGATAAATCCTTTAACTCTTTTTTTTAAAGGTTATGTTAAATTATAAGAAGAAAAATTGAGCTGAAAATGGTGTTTTTATGTTTGGGCCATAACACTAGTACTCGTATTCCGTCTGTGTGTGTGTGCACAAGAAAAACGTCGGTAGGCAACTTCGATCCCACATTGTCTCTTTTTTATACAGGGACGACAAATAGAGAAAAAAGTCCTGCGGTCGTGGTTGCGTGTTAGGGGCATAAGAAATATCAATTGCAATATCTTTTCATCCATTATGTTGCGACAGGCAAATTTCGGTGGATTTTTTCACGGGTTAACTATTCTCTACAATACTAGCAGTATTCTGTTCCCAATGTTTGCGCACAGCTTTATTTCGAACCCAGACCCCCCAACCAAGTAATTTAATTACTTCGTGCTGACAAAAAATAAAAACAGCACAAAATACCGATGCGAGAAATACGTGCGACGGCGAAAATATGAGGACCTGTTAACCCGTGGATTTTTTCAGGGGGTAACTACTGGCCTTAATATATTTGCTTAAATACTTCACTTCAACCCATAAGCCGAATAGCCATCCCAGAAGGTTTCTATTACAATATAATTTCCTCGTCTTTCAGCCTAGAGGATGCTAGTTCAGACATGTTTTCTTATAACTTTAGTCGCTGATATACTATTAATTTGATTTAATGACGTCACTAAGTTTTATTTTAAGTGTGTCTGTCTTTTAAGTGATCGAGGACAAAATGGTGTTGTGGTTTTAAAAGCAAATCTGTTAGGTTTTAAAAATAATAAGAATGTTGTCGTCTGCCTTATTGGCTATAACTCATAGGTTCACGTTATATTTTGTTGTTAAACTTCTACAAAGATTTTCACGGAGAAGCACGGTCTGTCAAACATTTTATTAGCTTGAAACCTACTTACCGGAAATGTATTCAACTCAGTTATACTAAACAGTAAAAACAAAAGAGTATTGTTTGCATAAATTATATACATTGTTTATTGACAGCATGAATTATCGGGCTTTGTTATGATAAACAGGCGACAACAGTATTTTGACGAATCGTTTATATTTGTGTAAGCATGAAGGTTTAAGGGTTAAATCTATTGAAGAAGGAGCTTTTGTGATTACATGTGGAGGAGGCCCATAATTGTTGCGCCAGTTCTCTTCTAATCACCTAAGGGAACATTAAAAAGCCAGTTCACCGGCTAACAAGTTCTATTCACATAAAATGAAACAGATAAATGTATAACTGGATTTACGATGTATGTATGGAGATTATATAATGAACCTGAGATAGACATAAACTTTATAAAAACGCAGAGTGTTTTTGGACTATCGATAATTTTTACTGTACTAACTAGTATTCAGTTCTCATCCACAGAAGTGATTGGCGCACCAAGAGGTAAGGAATATATACTTTCATTGGTATGTTTGTGTTTTTTTTCTAAAATGATAGAATAATCTTTTATAAAACTTCTTTAAAGTTGTTATATGGAAACACTCAAGGTGTGTGTTATTTTTAGTATGAATAAACACAAATGTTGATTTTTTTTTCTGTTCTGTTCACTCACGTTCAAAAAGTAAAGTATTGCTAACTTTTGAAGCGATTTTTATTTTTATTATTTTTATAACATTTAAAGAAAAAGCAAATAAACTGCGGTACACAGGAAGCGAAATAATACTCATATAATAAACATATATAATCGTCATCAAATTTTTTTTATCTTTATTTACAAACTGTCACAAAACTCAACAATCGTTGTTTTCACTGTTTACCCAGGCTATATAGTGATAGTTGTATTTCAAAATGATAGCCAAATCGCTTTTTTGTGTCAAAAATGCACGCAATAGCTATGCCGGGAATATGCACAAGGGTATAATCTGAGGACCGGAATATGTATTTTTCCACAGGCTAACGACCACAATCCCGGACATAAATTATTGCAAAGGAGGGCGGATTATAAAGCTCGTGAACACAAGCAATCGAGAATGCCATTTCTGTCTAAGTAAAGTGCACTTAGGACTTCGGATCTTAGGTAAGCCCGGGTTCACGATTTTTCGGACCTTCCGGGTAGTGGAGCGAACCTGGTCATGATGCGGACTTGGTTGAAAGTGCACCTAGGGCATTTTTGATGTCAGTTACTTGGACTACGCGTCTGTCAATGTACAACTCGAGTTGCCTTCAGGCTGCAGAGTACTGGCCAAGTGATGCCGCCAAAAACGGCCTTTTGCAGAAATATGTCTAGAATTATAGTTAAAAAAGATTTAAAGCGTATATGCATGTGTTTAAATAAATTTTTCATAACTTTTATTTAAGTTACAGATTTCTCAAATTACACTAACATTGTGAAGGTTAAGTTATGCCTTATGATGAGTAATATTACAAAATTTACATTCACCAGGCAAATTATTTACTGAGCTTGTTGAGTATTTACCTTTGAAAAACAAAAAAATTTCAACGGTGATTAATGGCGGATTAATCACAAAAATGACGATAAACTTAAATTTTTAGAAGTGTCTAATGTTACGCTGGATCATAATAACAATAATAATTTCAAGAGCTAATTTTGGATTTTGATGGCATTCGTCACAATAAAAGAATGTCATCTTTATGAGTATCCAGTATGAGTATACTTATTAGTCATCGGAGAATTTCAGCAGTTTTTTAAAAAAACTTCACTCCAACGTCTTTTCTAAAGCCAGGCTTTTTCTTTTGTGTCCACGACTTCAATAATTATTTATAACATTTCCGTGACTTTCACGTTTATCTTTGAAGAACGTAAAATCCGATAAAATAGTCAGACTATTTTGTAATGCTGTCTGTTTGTTTGTGAATCCAAAAACAGTAGTTTCGAGTAGTGATGGTTGAAATCTATAGACAACTAGTTATATACTAGTCGTTAGCCCGTGGAAAAATCCACGGGTTCGCCCGTCGCAGCTAAGCTACCATTTTGCGTGACAGACAGACGGACAGACGGACAGACGTATACGGGCATTATAATATAGATAGTAATTTCAATACATCTAGTTATATACACTAATTTTAAAATGTTCTTAAATTTAAATGGGCGAGTTTTCTATCCGCTTTTTCGTCTTTGTTTTAGGCGGGAGATTTTCCTTGCTTTGAAAACAACAAAAATAATTTCCTTTTGATTTTTGCGGTCTGGTCAAGCAAACAACCACAAGCTACGTTTAAACGTTTTAAAGGAAGTAATATCAAGATGTGTTTCCTAAATAACGTATAAAAAAGAACAATTTTGATTTTTTTTTAGTTGTTCCTCTCAAACTTATAACACACGAACTAGAAACAACACAGAGTAAGCAATTTTAGTAACGAAGAAAATCAACAGCGTCTTTTTGTACCTTACGGAAATATCTTGTTTTTTGACGGATGTTTGCGTCAAACAAATATTCAAAAGTTGTTAACTTTAACGTGTAACGAATATCAGTGTATCAGTATCAAAAAATCAAATAGGAGCTAATTAGAACAATTAATCTTTTTGTGGGCGATAAAACAACGTAAATGTATTTTTAATTATCTGGTAATCCCAGCTGGAGTTGATGCGTTTTTAAACCGCAAAGTAAACTAACAAGCAAAAACAGTCAACGTTTCACAGATTAAACGATGATTATTGATGCGCTCGTCTTTTCCACATGCCATGTGTTAGCGTTTGTCCATGCGGTGACAGTGTTTATTATTTCTGCTTTAATCCATGAGTAGTTATTTGTCAGCTGTCTAAGTGCAGGACAAATATAACGTATCAGACAGTCGTGTATTGAATTTCCTCTCCTCCTTCCCTTCATTTTTGTGTACTAATGCTTCACGTCAATCGAGGACCCTCTACAGATTTGAATAGGTTTATTCCGGATCTGCATACAGTTTGACGCCAACTCAGTAATGAAGTGTGGTTGTAACACTAACTATTGGCAGGGTTTTGCTCGACCTTTTATTATTTTGCCTCTATGCTTCTTCTTGATTGATTTTTTGTCATCTTATCACTGGCGTCATTCAGGAAATAATCGGGGAGAGAAGATTTATAAGAGAACCTTGTTCTCAAGGATTTTTGCCTAGGCAAACGAAACGTTGGTTCAAGCTAGAGAGATAATTTAGGTGTTGATTAAGATATCAAAAAGTAAATGAATCTATCAAGATAAAATTTAAAGAAATTCAGAATAAAGAGATTGATGCATTTTCGTTTACAGGGGAAATCTATAAAAATCTATATATATAAATTACCTAGTTATTCTGACAAATGCCAGAGAGTAATTCTGACAATCACTGCACAGTCTCGATTGCCTCAAATTTCCGTATACATCAAACACTTTCGTTTTCGTTTTTCTTTGAGCCATTGAATACATGCGATAAAAATTTGTTGCGGACCTGCTCTGGTGCTGACATAATCGTCCAATACTTCCAATGTATGTATAAAGTTATTTACTTATTCCAATGTATAATATGATAGATCATTTTTCCCCTGTCAGCTAGTCAGCAAATGTCATCATGTGTGGGATACTTTTAAACCAGACACAGCTTGAGGGAAAACATACCACTTGGGTCTGCTCATTAATCAGGGCTTATTATTTTATTAAATTAATTTCTTTGGTAAAAAATCTTCTTTTTCTAGCTTTTAATCTTTATTGTTCTGGTAATATATTGGTTAGTTTTTTGCAACTGGCTTATATATAGTGTATTTAAACTCACCCATCGAAAACACCAGAATGCAGAAAGTACTAGTTCTTCAGAAATGTGTAAAATGTACAAAACACAATTAAAAACATACAAAACCCTTACTAGCTATATACATACAAGTGTAGCAATAAGTCTTAAAAACAAGCATAATAAAAATCTATACGTAATATAAAGGTACTATAAATATATACAGGCTCTATAATGGTGCTTATGACTATGAGCTAAAAAAGTCCTCGTTAGGGATAAATGAACTAGGAGCAAGAATCTGTGTCACTGCAGGAAAAATCATATCTGAATGCGACTAGTAAAGGTGAAAAACACATGTAGAAGGGAGGGAGGCGGTGCTGAAAAGGCTGAAGAACTGAAAAGGAAGATGCTATGCACATGGCTCTTTTATACCACCTTGCAATGCATCATGGAATGCCAAGGAGGATGTCCCTGAGCACATGGTGAAGTGAGACAACTTCAATGTGGGTCTGAAGGTGTATCACTGGGGGAATTTAAACCCTTAAAAACACAAGTATTTATAAGAACAAGCTATATACCATCCAAATTACGTGAACCTCTTAATTTCGTGATTTCACTTTTCTCCGTAACTTTGTCTTTTCACTGGCAACACTGCATAGCTATGACATGATATCCTGAGCTGTACATTTAGGATGTACAATATTACCATTTTCACCGGTACTGAAACTTGTGCACTTTACACAGAGAGCAGGCAGCCTAAACATCGCAGCATGAGAAAATGTTTGTGCAATGCGAGTATGACATTTTAAGCTATTGTTATCTTTGTAATCATTCATAAAATACCAAACAAACCTATATATATATTATTATGAAACTAGACAGGTTGGAGAATATCTTTAAGAAAAAAGTTTTCCTAATGTCACGTCTGTTTTTTGAGCAACAGAAAAGGGTACATGGCAATGTTTGAAGCAGCTGCTAGCTACATCTGAGACAAATACTCGGTGTATTGCAACTATTTTAATCATGGGAGTTTAGAAATAATTCCAATGGGTATCACATTGGAAAAAAACCCTCACAGAATTAGGACATAAATTGCGGAAATAAGACGTTTCAGCCGATTTCTTTTTCGCTCGACCCTGTTCAAACTTCCACCTTGTTCACTGATATTTTTGCAACATTGTTTTAAGGGATGGCTCATAGTCAAAACCGTGAAGTTATATGACAAGGGGAGTTGTCGGATTATCGCTAGAGTTGTTTGTTTAGATAATGTAATTAAGATGGTATACGCTATACTGCAAATGTATTTGCTTGCATGAGTTGTTTTGAATTTAGAAAAAATAGTTACTCGCATATCAATTTTGGAAAAAAATGTCATGGTGATGTTTTGGGGGGTGGCGGGTTTGCCTGTAACATTTTGAAGTATGTTTCTCTTTAATCTATTTTCAGGAATTTCACATATATATATACATAAAAAATTGTAAAATACAATTTTTTGACTGATGTTTTAAAAATGAAGTAAAAAATTATAACAAAAACAAAAACCCAAGAAGTAATCGCATACATAAAACACTCACACCTACTGGTAAAGATTGAGTTAGCTGGCAAGCTAGAATTAGAACAACACCTTCAAAAAGTATGCTTGTTTTGAGCATAAATTGCTAAAACTATAAAACATTTTCAGAAAAAAATAATTAATATATATATAATTTATAGCTTTTCATTTAAAAAAAGGGTGTGAAAAAGTAATTGTATATAAATATGGAAAGAATATACTCCAGAAGACTTTATTACAGAAAAAATGCTTAAAGGTTTTAAAACACATAACTGCTCTGAAGTTGTCATTTTTGTTTTTATATATGCTAGCAGATGATGAAGAAAACTCATTTATATGTGTTAGTATTATGAATGTTAACCTAAAAATATACAAGGAAACACAACATGATGAAGTACACAGTTATGCATCTGTCCGTGTTCAGGTCAGCTGCAGCCAAAAACAATCAAACATGAATGTCCATCCTTCCCCTCTGAGATTGAGGTTAATTATAGTGTTTCCCATTTTTTAGTTTCTGGAATGTAGGTAGCAGGTGCTTGCATTCTATGACGGGATGTGGAATCACATCTCGTGTTTCATTTACATTAAAAGTTGGGGAGGGATTTCGGGATGATTCAGGTAGGGACTATCATCATTTGATACTGGGGTGGGGCAGGAACTTGCTGAAGGGGAAAGGTAGTGGTAGGTGCGTTTGTGTCTGCATCATCTATCCATTCGGATATGAATGCGAAATATTGCTCAAAAGGGGTGATTGCTTGCAAAATCTGAATAAAAAGTGTCTGTTGTGACAGGTCAACTACCTGAAATTGTACTCACATTGCCTCTTCTAGTTGCTTTACGCCATGAAGTTCGAAAAGAAGGGTTGTTGAATTTAACCTATTTATTGCTACTGAAAACACAACTTAATAAAGTGTACAGTCCTACAAAAAAATTATTTTAAGAAATTTGTTTAACCATTGTCTTTAATGTGTAGAGCCTGATGCATAGAATCATGTGTTTTTGACACACAGTTAAGGAAATATATATGAGGGTTCAAAAAATTTTCTGACGTCAGCAAAGACCCACCAAATTACAATTTGTATACCCATTGCCTCTGTTTGTATAGGGCGTGAAACCTTGATCAAGAAAATGTATAGGATCATATACTTTTGCCGAATGGTTATAGAGATACTGGTTTAAATTATTTTTATGACATCATGCATACGTCTTTTCCGAAACTGATGGATTTTGGTCGCAGGTGGTCTCTAGTTACCCATGCATGACATGAAGTCAGTTATTTTTACTTGTTTCCAAGTTATTCAGCCTCAAACTTAAAAGTGCACTGCAATGGCTTCACAAACTTTAATAATCATTGATGTTAGTCTTTGTAATTACGTAATGTTTAAATATATAGTCAATAAACAAAATAGAAAAACATCTCCTTTGAAAAGCCAAATTTTTACCTGGTTCTGTATTTTCAGTCATAGACATTTCGTATTAATATAACAGATATATACACATTTTAAAAATAACACTTTGTTAGCCCTACTTATTATCCTAATGTCTAGTTGATTTCAAGGTTTTTTAGCCTGTTTTTTGCACATTTTCTTATTGAACTTAAATTATTCTTTGACTTCCATTTTTTGTTAACAAAATTGTATATATTTATCATACTTATTTTCCTACCTTTTAGGCACAATAGATGTTATTAAAAACCTAAACCTACACAGCATACAAACAGCATTTGAAGTAACAAGTGGCTTTTGCCCTAACCGTCCAAAAAGTAATGGAAAGTTTTTCAATGGTGATAAGGCTTTACTTGCCAAAAAGCCGTTTACAAAATCTTTACCCAAATTAACATTAGTCTCTACAAATCATATTTCTGTTGTTGTGACTTTAAAAGTTTCAGAACTTACAATTAAACAAGATTTTTATTTAATACGTTTTCAGTATGGCAATCGCTGGTTTGGTATTCGTATTTCAGACAGCATTGTTATTGATTACTTTGATTCAAAGTTGACAACTATAGAATATAATGTACAGATTACTGATAAAACTTGGCATCGGTTAGGTTTGAGCATCAACAATAACTTGTTAACATTTTTCATGGACTGCAATATTATCAGGGTAGATACGTTGCCCAAAGCATTTAGTCATAACAGTGATGATAGAATAAAATTGGATTTTGGAGAAAATGTGGATGGATCTGGAGCAGGTTTTCTGGTATGCTTTTTATTCACATTAGTTGGCATTAAGTAGTTAGTGTACATAATACAAATTGTAAACAGGTAAAGTCATATTTTTATATTTTATCTATAATGTGGTTTTAATCATATGTGAATGTACATACATCAAAATGGATGTAATAGCTAAACTAATTAAATATGTTTATAAAGACAACTCAACTACATAATAAAACATGATTTGGTTGGACAAATTCCCATTGACATTGTCAATTGCTACCTAATTCCCATGGCTAAGTAGGTACATGTTATTTTACACTTCACTAGCAATACCAATTTTTAGGGTGCAATTCAAGATTTACGAATTACTGCTGATGCGAGCACTGCAAAGACATATTGTGAGACCTTAATGCCTGGATGTCACTTACCGATATTACGGGAAAGCGGACTTGCACCCACTTTAATACCACCTTTAATGCCAGACCCATTGGTGAGTGTTGCATTAAAAGTTCTGTTCTTATTGATCTTATTTTCTGAGAAAAGTGTTTTTATTATCAACCACATGATACAGCAAACTTGTGTCATTACTTTACCAAAACATTGAAAAACTATAAAATCAGTTTAATTTAAATTGCTCAATTTTTTGAACGTAACAGGGGAGCTTGAATGGAGGCACCATAACAGATTCAACAGTGGCACCTTTAACTACTTCATATTCAAATACTCAGGAAGCACTAACTTTTCCAGATGTTACAACAAAAGAAGTGAATGTTAGAATAAGACCAGAAAGAGAAAAAGTAATAGTTACTGTAAGTAAAGCTATTCCCTTTGAAGTTCATAATTACTAATTGCTAATTTGGCTAATTGTTGTCAAAGTCTGCTTGACTTTTTTTTCCTGATATTTCAAACCTCATGGGACCTGATGTAGATTACTCTGTAATTTTAAGTATTTTCAAGTCGTGTGAATATTCTTACAAATTTATTTGGTAGCCTATGTAGCAATTCTCTTTAATTTAATTAATTCTATATTTATCATTAATGACATTAATTCACCTGATTCCAGTATATTAAATAATTTAAGTTTTCTTTATATTTAGGGACCACATGGAGATCCTGGTGATCAAGGTGTGCAAGGAATACAAGGAGATAGGGTATTTTAAGCCAGATATTTGATTTAGGAAGTAACAGTGTGACCAGGATATCATTTACATGATCTCTAAACCTAATAAAATGTAGAAGATTTAGTCAACTTCATTTTACCTAAAAAACATTGTTTTGCAGGGATATCCTGGGCGGCGAGGTGTGAATGGTGAACGAGGACCATCTGGAGACAGAGTAGGTATATAATTTTATTTCTTCTATACTTACTTTAGTAAACTCTACTTATTAAACCGGATTTTGTGAATTATTTTTTTAGGGACACGTTGGGGAAAAAGGTGATAAAGGTGTTGAAGGACCACCCGGACATAGGGTATGCTGAAAAAAGTGTGCACATATTTTTAGTTGGGCAACTGAACTGTTTTTTTTATTCCTTCTTTTGTTTAGGGTTTCCATGGAATGGCTGGCATGCCAGGAAGACCTGGTCCCAAAGGGGAACAGGTATGTATATATTTTTTGGAAAAAAGTTCCGCAAGAATATTGTAATGATTGGAAATTGCACCCAATATTTTTTAGGCAATGCGCCCGAATGAACACCAATGTTTACTTTCTCAATGCTCTAAAGCAGTCATATTCTAACAAACGTTTATATTCAATATTACAATATTTCAATATTATATTACAATATTTATAGTTGTAAGCCGATAAAGATCTCTACAGAAATTAACTTGTCAGAAAAAATCCAGGGGACCTGTTGGAAAATATCTCAGGAAATCCTCCATTACTACTTGCAGCTACCATCTTTAATTAACAGACATAATATATATTATAATGAAAATCACTATTAATATTTTAGGGTCTTCATGGTCTACCTGGTCCACCTGGTGGGAGAGGACCTGAAGGAGCCAAGGTAATAAAACTTATGCCTTGACATGAACATAATGTATTTTTTACACCCTCAGTTCTTTAAACACTTTAGTATCTTTTTTTGCATTTGAATGCATAAACATTATTTTATATTTGACTATTTTGATGTAGGGTAATGTTGGAGATCAAGGAGTTCATGGCTTGCCAGGGGAAAAGTGTGTATATGCTCCTATATATTTGTCTGTGTGTGTGTATTTTATGCTAATTAATTTATATGCTGAAAGGTTTTCCATGCATCATCATCATTAAAATTATATAAGTGATTAATTTAAAATATATAATCTTGGCTCCATTTTATTTGTTGTTTATCTGTAATTGATGTGTTAAAATTACTGGATTTTGAATAATTTGTTAAATCAATTTTATTGATTAGGGAGCAACTGGTGAACCTGGATATAAAGGACCCTCTGGACCAAGAGGACCACAAGTATTTTTTTTTAAATTTATGATTTAATTATAAGAAAACCATTGAAGAATTTAAAAGCTTGAGTTTGTTTAGTTGATGCATCCTGCAGAACATTCTATTATTGTTTATATTTATTCCTCAAAGGAATAAAACGTCGCAATATATTGATCGATAAAATGATGTATAAACATGGTATTGCTTTGCCTTTTTAGGGTTTACCTGGTCAAGTTGGACCACCTGGTCAGCGCGGTCCAGTGGTAAGGCCAAGTAATGCCAAAATTCCTAATATATAATTTAATTAATTTTCACTTTTTAGTGTAAAAATTCTTTCAGGAATCATTTTAAGCTCTATTTATTAATACACCCTATGTTAATTTTAAATTTCTTTTCTCCAGTTTTCTAGATTATGTGCTGAATCAAATCTTGTTAAAACTGTTTTCTTGTTATTTTTCAAAAGATTATATTGTCAATAGAATAGTCAATAATGTTCTTTAAGCTGTGTTAAGCCATATTAGGATTTATGAATTAACACTTTAGGATTATTGAGGTGTTATGATATTCCTACATATTTTAGGATTTATGTTTATAAAAGAAATGTAAACCTCACATCAGGAAGATATGAGGAAAAAACAAATAGCCAATTTTAATTATCTATTTTAATTTCTGATTTAGTTCTTTTACACCTCAATCTTTTCTTTTTTACTTTCAGGGTGCAATTGGACCCCCAGGAGCCATTGGTCCAGTTGGTCTACCTGGACTGACGGTAACTTCCCTTTTCTTATTAATTCAAGTGTTTATAAAAACGTAATAATGACACAATATGCAACACGAAAAAATAATAAAAAATAATATTTTAATGGATAGAGCACAGATTTTTAGTACCATTTTTGTGTGTGTGTATTTAGGGCAAACATGGCACACCAGGAAGTACGGGATTACCTGGAGAGAAGGTTTGTTATAAATTTTATTAGGGAGTTACAAATATATTTTTTGATTTTCAATGTTGTTTCCAATCAATGTACATTTTTTAACTTTTGGCAATTTTTTGTTATTTAGGGTGATCGTGGAACACCTGGAGCGACAGGACCCAGAGGTTCTGATGGAGCACCGGTACGTACTCAGTAAACCTCTAATTTGAAAAGTTACGTAGAAAAACGAACAACCAATTTTTTTTTTTTTAAATATTCTGGTTTACTTCTATGATATTTTAAATTTTTCTTTTTTTACTTTGAACAAATTTTTATCGTAGGGGTTTCCTGGAACAGAAGGTCCACAAGGAGAAAAAGGCGAAAGGGTAATTAGTTATTGATTGTAAAGGTTTTGATTGATTTTTATAGCATATTTTATTTTGAGAAGCCTTATCAGGTCCGAGATTTATTACGTGTGTGAGATAGACACACACACACACGCAAGTGGTACAATAATGGTTCGAATTATTATCCAACACCATTTTAATCACTTCTTTTAAATAATCTCTCATATTAAAATCTGAAAGTTCAATTATTGTGTTCACACATTAATGTTTGTTTACACGTTTGTTATTGCAAATAAGAGAAACTTTTGGAGATCGGTCGTAAATATATCGAAAAAGAGAAAACAATAAATTCTCATAGTTTAGTTGATAGAAAAAATGTCACATTTTTGAAACATAGCGTTTTGTTTGTTGAAAAATAGAGCAAAGGGACAGAGATAATAGCAGTTTGAGGTTGTGCTCTTGTTTAAAAAGTTTTTTATTTTTTTTACCTTTTTGGAAGTTCCTTAAATATAATATAACCATCCTGTAGTATAATATATAATTCAAATATAAAGTCATTTTTATGGTATAGAACTTTTATTATATTTTTTAGAAATTGTACATTTTTTTCTAAATGTTTAAATTTAAACTTCTCCTTTATGTAAGAATTTTTTATTGATAATTTTTTTCTTCACGGGAACTGTTGTCAAATTTGTATATATATGTCCAATTTGTATTATATACCTACAAAAACTAAAAACAAACATCAAAACGAACATTTTAACTATTCTTGATTAAGTGCCCATGTAAAAAATCAAAATCCAAATCATTACAGTAAAGGAAAAGGGAAAATAAGACGAATTAATGAAATTGGAATTTCAAAAAACTTCAAAAAATGCCCAAACTTTGACGATTAACAAAATTTTCTAGGGAATTTGGAAGTCGAATGTTGTTGTATGATTTAAAAATATGACTTCTTTTTAGGGCACGATTGGTCCTCCAGGGATAATGGGATATCCTGGTTCTAAAGGAAAAAAGGTGCTTATGCAATCTATTTCACTATATTTATGATGTTTATATAATAAAAAATAAAGTATAATGCAATGCAATTACTATTTTCAGGGTGAAAAGGGACGACTTGGACAACAGGGAATAAAAGGTGATCCTGTATGTATATCCAATTCTTATCTTTTATTTCACTAGTTTATGGTATATATTGTATACATGTAATATTTTAACTTGGTGTTAATGTAATGTCGCTATTCAAGAAAATATATTTGTTTTGAATTTTAGGGGAAAAATGGACATACTGGTGAGAAAGGTATGAAAGGCCCCAAAGGTGGGAGAGTAAGTTAGTTTTTTTATTCCTTATGTCAGCTTAGTGTGTCAATACGTAAATATTATTTCTGTTCACCCATGGATGTTGGCCAATGTCATTTGTTAATTTTTTATTTTAAAGTTATATCATTCAAATAATTTTTTGTTATGTTTCAGGGCATTGCTGGACCTGCTGGACCAGCTGGACCCGAAGGCCGCGAAGGACCAAAGGTAAAGTATTTTAATAATGCATTATATTTAAGCCCAAATTCTATTTACGTAAAAGGAATATATAAATCTATTTAAATTGTTTTAGGGAAGACTTGGATCCCCTGGAGCGCAAGGCTCTCCTGGACCCCCTGGAGCAAAGGTACTATGTTGCTACGTTTAATATACGAACACTTCATCTGTCGATTAAATGCACACTCATTAGGGTGATACATATTCTAAAAGATCTGAATTTGGTGGCGGGGTATTAAAAAAACGTCTAAGAAAATTTATGTTTATATCTAGGGTGATAAGGGCATTCCAGGAATGTCTGGATATCCTGGTCAACCTGGTACTAAGGTGAGAGGAATTTAGTTTTTTTTATAATCGCCCTTGCATTTTCCCAAAGTAAGGTTTTAAAATTTCTAATTTACATAGGGTGAAGCTGGTATAGGTGGTGCACAGGGTAATGTTGGACCAAAAGGAGATAAGGTTACCACTTACATTTAGTTGTACTTACAAAATAGCATACTTCTTAATTTAAACAGAAAGGTGGAAATTAACTATCTTGCATTGATAATAATTTGTGTGCTTTTTAGGGTGACGATGGAACAGCAGGTAGTCCTGGAATTAAAGGACCCAGGGTATGACACAATTTTGCTACATCTTTTATGACGTAGTTCTTCTAAATTTAGTATTACAGTGTTAAAGTTATGGATTTAGGCAAAAAAGGCCCTGAAATATGATCAACTATTATTATAGGGTAAACCTGGACTCAAAGGCAATCGTGGTAGGCCAGGTGTTCATGGAGGCAAGGTATGGTCAATTCTCGATGGTAAGTGAATTATTCTGAGTGGAAATTAATAAGTTTTTAAATTGTGTTTATTTTTATAATACAGGGAGCAAAAGGAAATGAAGGTCCTCATGGAGACAACGGTCCAAAGGTATGTTGAAAATAACAAAAAAGGATATATTAGGCAGTAAATTTAGTATTAAATCCATCGCCTTCAACCCTATTCCTGCTAGGCTATTTAGAGGCTCCTTAATGCTGGAGGGGATAATTTTGAAGATTTTTTTTCCAAAAAGAAATATATGCAAGATTTGACTTTGACAATTTAACAAGATTTGAGCCCTTCCGAAAGCTGAACAGGGGGAGGGAGTTGAATCAGCCCTACTCCCAAGCACGAATAGAATTAATATTGTGTTTTTTTTTTACTAAGGGACCACATGGTTACCAAGGCTTGCCTGGTGCTGCAGGATCACCAGGAGAAGACGTGAGGGAAAATTATTTTTAGTTACATGAAGGTATCCTCAAAGTACTAATTTTTAATTGGTTTTATTAATCATGTTTCAATTGTTTTAGGGACCCCCAGGACCTCATGGACAGCCAGGATTCCCAGGTCCAAGGGGAGATATGGTAAGAATGAAATTATTACTCCTGGTATTATTTTTTATTTTAATATAAAAACAAAACTGCTGTACGAATTGTTGTACTTATACATTTTAAAAGGTTAACGAAATTGTTTCCCTTATCAACCTTGCTAGCCATAAATATAAGACAGTAAATATAGAGGTTATAGATAACAGGAAGACTATACCTTATCAAAGCATATCGGTAGTTTTTGAGTTCACATTCAGTGATATTAATGGTGGTTGTTAATTTTTTATTTATATTTTCTAAATTTTAATTTTTATTTGTCTATTCGCAGGGTGCAACAGGAAAAACTGGTCCTTCAGGTCCACATGGATTACCTGGACCCAGGGTAGGAATTTGTTGAAACTTTGATTGTAAATAAAAGTTAGCTTATAAATTGGAGATTAAAACATTTATTTTTGCTTCAGGGACCTGCTGGAGATCGAGGTCCTCCCGGACAACGAGGTTTACCTGGAAGACAGGTGATTTGTTATTATACTATTGTCAGAAGAAAGTTGTTATTGTTTTCCGCTCATTTTCATTGCAAGCCATCCGACAAGAGTGTACTTTACTCTCGTTTACATCTTGATTTCTGAACACCTAAATTACTTAAAGTTATTTTCCTCCAATGTTGTTTCTTTTTTAGGGTAAACAAGGAGAAATTGGACCTACCGGTGATGTAGGAAAACCTGGGAATGATGTAATGGTTTAAATCCTTTATAATGATTTCATCGCAAATGCAATTAGATTGATGTTTTTTGTTTTCTCTTTTAGGGTGAAAAAGGCGCTCTTGGAAAGTCTGGAAAACTTGGAGAACAGGTCTGGTGAATTATTTAGATGGTTACCATTTTTATTTCGTTACACATTGTGGGGAATATTTAGGGGTATTATTATTTGTTTATGAAGTAAAAATAACAATTAGTTCTTCGACACTCTGCAATCTATCCTTTTGATAGATGAAAAAGCTGGTAATATTTTTGTTATATCTTAGGGTGATCAAGGTAGTCCCGGCGAAAAAGGAACAACAGGAGTCATGGTAAGGATAGTGTTAAAATTGTAACTTTCATGTTTTTTAGTTTGTAAATTTCTCCCTATCAATGTTTAACGAGCATCTAATTTTTTTAGGGAACTAAAGGTCCGAAAGGCTCGGAAGGACCTCCTGGTATACCCGGTGCCATGGTATGTTTGTTTATCTTCGTGTTGGTTTGAAAACTTACTTACCAAGTGTTCTTATTTTTACTGAATGTCATACTTGGTTATTTAGGGCCCTCCTGGTATCCCCGGAAAAATTGGACCTCTTGGACAACCTGGAATCAGAGTATGTTGTGATATTGGCTTAAACATTTATGGTAATTAATACTTTGGAGAATGTGTACTTAATGTAACGTAAACAAAAATTTGTGTTTCAGGGAGCTCCTGGACCTATTGGACTTACAGGTGTACAGGGACCAAAGGGTGAAGTGGTAAGTTCTTCCATATTTGATTCATAAATGTTAATTGCAGGGTTGTCACACCTAAAATCTTCTAAATAACCTAAAAAAAAAAGATTCCTCTGATATCTCCCAAAAAACTAAAATTTTCACCCAAAATATTGGTTCCTTCTAAAATCTCCTAAAAAATGTTTATTGTAACATTATTTTTAATCAAATAGTAACTTTTTGTTCTTACGTTTTATGTGACAAAAAATTGACCATACTTACTTAATTCGAAATGGACAACTTCTAGGGCATTAAAATAAGGAAAGGCTTCATTCAACTCCTAAATTACGAAGTTTTAAATCTGTGACCACCTTGTAATTAGTTAACTCACAAATACTTTCTTGTGAAACACAAATCTCTTGCTTTTTAAGTAATTCTTGTTTTACATTGTTAGGGAGAAGCAGGAGACCGAGGAAGAATTGGTCCCAGAGGACTGAAAGGCGTTATGGTATAATAATAATGGATTTAATATTGTGATCAGGTGCTATAGAGATGAATTTAACTTAACGTCCGTATGTCTAGGGAAAACCTGGTATGGCTGGACTATCTGGCAAGATAGGCAAAGATGGCGAAAAGGTGGGAATCTGTTTCATAGCTTTAATGTGAATAAGTTAGTTTGTCTTTAATGTAGTGGAATTGATTAATCTAGGGCGATGTTGGACAAAGAGGGAATCCTGGTAAAGATGGGGAGAGAGGAGAACAGGTAATAATGGAACTTGTTATGATTTTTTTTATCTGTACGTTTGTTGCATTTATTCATTCAAAGTTTTTCAAGGGGATAAAGGAAAAACGTTGAATTTAATTATAGGGTGAGCAAGGTCCTCCTGGTTCTCAAGGTGAAAGAGGACTCCCTGGACCAATGGTATGAATTCGTTGATTTTAAAAGTACTCCTGCTGTTGTCAACTTTTTCCCTTTTCATTTTCTATCCTTTTCTGCGTATTATAGGGACCAGCTGGAAGTCGAGGGAATATTGGGGAAGCAGGACCAAGAGGAAGTAAGGTATATTCTAACTCTTAATCTTTAGGCCTTTATAAATTTAAGTAAAACCATTTGTGTGTCGCAATGGTGAGGGAAAAAAAAACGCAAAATTTTCTATGCGATGCGCTTTTCCGATCAAAAATTCTAACATTATCAGGTTTAAGGTAATTACCGTCCCTGAAATGAGCCTCACTATGACTAATAATGTTCAATATTTCTTTAGGGACCTGTTGGGCCAATGGGTATTCCTGGTGAAGCAGGTCCTCCTGGAATTGTTGTAAGTTGCACACTACCTTTTTTTATGTATTGTTTTTTAAAGAAAAAGTGTTCCCTATAGTATGACACATAATCTATAGGGTGTTCCTGGAAAAGATGGACCGCCAGGCGACCGTGGAAACACTGGTTTGCGGGTATGATATCAGTTCAAAAGTTTGCTTGTAAGTGACCAATTCGTTGTGCTATGTTTTTTGTTTACTTTGTTTAGGGCGAACCTGGTGCACAAGGTGATAGAGGCAAGCAAGGGAAACATGGACTGAAGGTAGGATATAAGTTACGATTCCGGGTTGTGTTCTATGTTTAGACTCGTTTTGTGACGATTGTTTTATATTCAAAGGGAAATTTTGGTACATCGGGAAAACCTGGTTTACGGGGAAAACGTGGAGAGAAGGTAGATATACTTTAATTAAGTTGCTTACAACTCTGTTTGCTATATTTTCTTTTTTTGAAGTACATGGACCATTTCTGTTTCATAGGGTTCAACAGGTATACTTGGCGAAAAGGGTATTGTTGGAAAGCCAGGCCTATCCGTATGTATTAGATTGTGTTCATCTCTTTTTTTTGGTTATCAGTATTGCTTTTCCAATGCAAAAGAAACAGCATCTTTTTTGCTTCTTTAGGTTCGTGGAAATCGTCTTAACATTGTACCATCTTGTCATACTGTTATCCTTCACTAAGCTTGTATTTTACATTCTTTTTACATATAGTATTTACCTTTAGGGTAACGATGGTCCGAAAGGTAATAAAGGTGACATAGGAAGACAAGGCATGAAGGTAAACACTATACGCTTCTTCTAATTTTGTTTTCGCTTTTTAATTGCAATGTATCGTTGTTGTTGTCTCGGTGTTCATATATTTTTTATACTTTTTTAGGGAATAAAAGGTGTTTCAGGACCAAAAGGACCTGTTGGTTTGAGAGGGGAAAAGGTAAGTCCAAATATTTTATTTTTTAAACAATTACAATATAAACAAGTGTTTGAATCTTGCGGGAATGGTTAAACAAGTGTTTGAATCTTGCGGGGATGGTTAAACAAGTGTTTGAATTTTGCGGGAATGGTTAAACAAGTGTTTGAATCTTGCGGGAATGGTTAAACAAGTGTTTCAATCTTGCGGGGATGGTTGAACAAGTGTTTGTATCTTGCGGGAATGGTTAAACAAGTGTTTGAATCTTGCAGGGATGGTTAAACAAGTGTTTGTATCTTGCGGCAATGGTTAAACAAGTGTTTGTATCTTGCGGGAATGGTTAAACAAGTGTTTGAATCTTGCGGGGATGGTTAAACAAGTGTTTGTATCTTGCGGGAATGGTTAAGCAAGTGTTTGAATCTTGCGGGAATGGTTAAACAAGTGTTTCAATCTTGCGGGGATGGTTAAACAAGTGTTTCAATCTTGCGGGGATGGTTAAACAAGTGTTTCAATGTTGCGGGGATGGTTAAACAAGTGTTTCAATCTTGCGGGGATGGTTAAACAAGTGTTTCAATCTTGCGGGGATGGTTAAACAAGTGTTTGTATCTTGCGGGAATGGTTTAGATTATCTGGATTTCAATCCACAGAAAAAATCTAAATGAAATTATGTGAATTTTGTTACTGACAAAATTTCTTATGGAAGATTTTTGAAGTGAATTCTCCTTTAGGTTTCTTTGGAATATTTCATTAACTTATTAATTTTTTTTTTCATTAAAAACACTAGGGTTCAACGGGAAGAGCTGGATCAGATGGATCGACAGGATTACCAGGTCCTTCTGTAAGTTCAACATTTGACTTGATTGTTGACTTGATTGTTGATAAATGTCTTGATTTTATGTTGTTTGCGTAACTTATGCAGCGTTCTCATCCTGTATAGCTGGATTTCCACTCAACACCAAAACGGAGCGGAACAAAATTTGATTGGCTATCTGCTAACTATTCTTTTGTTTTTATAATTTTTTTTGTTCCGTCCCCAAAAAAGTTGAAATGATTTCAACTTTCAGTTTGGATCGGAACGGATCTGGACGGAAAAGTAAATCAAGCAGTCGTACTCTAGAGATTACATTTTGTTTTTGAGTGGAAATCCACCTTATTGCTCCAAGCAACTTGAAACCTTAAAATTAGTTCTTTTTTTTCAATATGAGTTCCATAAAAATGATTGTTTTTCAGGTCACAAACTGAATCTGATTGGATTTCTGATGTTCAAATGTTTTTGTTTTTAGGGTTTAAACGGCTCACCAGGAAAAGATGGGAGAAAAGGTAGCATTGGTGAACAAGTGAGTTTGGCAATGCTGGTACAAACAGAAAATAAAAACAGTTTATGTTTATGACTAAACTGGACTTTGCATTTACTTTAGTTTTACTTTAATTTAGTTGATTTTTCATACACTTAATTAATATTTAGGGTTTGCAAGGTCCACCTGGTGAAGTTGGAGAACGGGGACCCACCGGCCCACTTGTAAGTATTGTCCCTGCTATGTTGACTAAAGTTTATGGAGATAAATAAATGCTGTTATTGATTTATCTATTCGTAACAGCTTGTTTCATGAGAGATCATTTTGATTTAGGTCTAGTTGACCATTTTTTTATAATGATAGAAATTATTTATGTTTTAGGGCCCACCTGGACCAAGAGGAATTGAGGGTAAACAAGGCAAAACTGGACCACAGGTAACCCAATAATTTCTGATCAAAAGGTTTAACTTTAACGTGCGTTCATTGCGAAAACTAAAACAAGTATTTGCTTATTTTATCTTGGTTTTAATGCGAGCCTTGTGTTTACACATTTGTTTTTAATCTATTTTTTTTATTGGAATTACGTTTTTTTGTATTATATACAGGGCGATCCAGGTGCTCCTGGTGTCAATGGTCCAACAGGTGCAATGGGACCACGAGTAAGTGAAATTATTTACAAACTGTCATCTTTGAAAATCATGTTTGGTACATCTTAATCAGTTTTCATTTCAAAATATTTTAAATCGATCCATTCGCGAAAGTTTTTTTCGCGAATTTAAATTTAAATTAATTTTCCGCGAATGTCGTGAATGGCACGAAAAATTTGTGACATTAAAGTAAAATTTAAATATGCTGTATATCTCATTTCTGGTTTGGTTACATTGGCTTCATTTGTGTGTTTCAGGGCAAACGGGGATCAGAAGGAGAAGCTGGCCCAAGAGGTCCAAGAGGTGAAACTGTAAGTACAATTTTTTTTTAAATTTACTATCTTATTTAAGGGTTACATTTAGCGAAAAAAGGCAAAAATTTGGAAAGTATATTTAAAAAAATAATAAATGTGAGGTCATTTGTGCAGTACATATATAACTTATTTTTTTTCTTCCCCAGGGTCCACCAGGAGACAAGGGTCCAGTTGGTTCGGCTGGTAGTCCTGGAATTGTGGTAAGTTAATTTTTCCTTTTGAAAGAAGTCACCTAACGAATAGAAAAAGAAAAAATTGCAACCCATTAAGATAAACTTTTCGAGATTTGTACACATAATAAGTTTGATTTAAATGCAAATTTTTATGTTTTATTTGTTATGCTTCATTGAATTTATTGATACTTTGGTGAAGGTTTACTGTCCATGCCAAAAAATTTTCATACTCCTGAATAACAATATATAATTAGGATTATGTGAATATTTATATTTCTGTGTCATTTTTGTGATACTTTTTTTTGTGCTTTTATTTTTTTCTCTGCAAACAACCAATTTGCAAACTTAATATCTTAAATCTTTTAGGGTGTTCCAGGTGGTGCTGGGATTCAAGGCTTGCCTGGCGAACACGGAGATCAGGTATATTATCTTTACAGTTGTAAAATAAAGTCTTAGAAAATAATAACATTTTCTATTGTCTACTCAATTTACACCACATAAAGTTTTCACGTGTATTTTTATTGGTGAACCACAGGTGCTTGTATACTGTTCAACTTCTTGACTATTTTTTTAGGGTGGTCCTGGCCCAATAGGCGTACCTGGAAAAATGGGCCCAAAAGGCGATGAGGTATATTTTACAATTACAATATAGTTGAGATTTTAAAACTTAAATTTCGGATTAAATTTCCATATTTAAAGCGACAGTTTTCGTATTCTATGTTTGTCGTATTTTCTGACGTTACATGACATTGTTGCTAGGGCGGGCGTGGTATGGACGGCATGATGGGAAGTCGCGGAGAGAAAGGAAAAGACGTATGTATATATGTTATAATTTATAACAGTCGTCAACATAACGACAGATCTTTATTCTTATGGTAATGTTACCTTTAGGGCCCACGTGGGGATAGTGGCTCAAATGGACGACCTGGACCGATAGGACCCAAGGTAAGATGTAGACAGCTTAAAGCTGCGAAATAAAAAAAAAATTCAGGGGAGGGGGTCGGGTTATTTAGCAGATTATTTTTAGCGGAGAAACTTCCAACGGTGGCAATATCGTTATGGTCGCGTATATATGTATTTCGGGAATCAACGATATTCGATTGATTTGGCTGTTTGATGAATTTTTATCAATTAAAAAAATATCTTATAAAAATTGTTTTCTTTTTATTTCAGGGAGAGCCTGGATTCAAGGTAAGCATTTATTAAACGTTACGTTTACTTTGTGTTGTAATTTTTTTGTATACCTGTACTTTAAATTATTACATTAACGGCAGAAATCTTTGCAAGGAAAACAATGCGAAATTTAGGGCATAAAAAATTCGCGAGTCAAGAATCATCTGCTATTTTGCGAGAAAAAAACTTTTACGATTTTTATTTTGAAATGTTTCAACACAAACTTTCGCGAGAAAGTTTATGCCAGTGTATTTTTTTGCCCTTAAAGTACATCTTTGGAATCGCAACAAGAACATACATATATAATTAAACGAGTTACTTACAATGCAGTCTCCATAGTAAAACTCAACAGGCGTATAAATAAACACTTCGCTCTGTGAAGACTTCTTATATTTTTTTAGGGTGAAAAAGGAGACAGAGGTTATGATGGCAACAAGGTATAGTTACAAGTTTTTTGTTTGTATAAATTTTTTTTTCAGACCTGTTAGGCAAATGTTGATAATACTTTTGAACTAACTAAAGAATATTTATTTTTCGTTTTTAGGGTGGACAAGGCCCGGACGTAAGATTATATACTTAATAATTTCTCTTTTATAACTCCATCTTTCATGGTATTTCTTTGTGATGGTAATATTTTGAAGTCAACATTTTCGCGAAAATCTAATTTCGCGAAGACTAAAAATAATGTTTTTAATTGTTATAAATAATCAATTTTACCAATACGTTTATTCCTCTTTCTGTAATGTTCTAATTCTATTTCAGGGACCACCAGGACCGCCGGTAAGTACTATTCTATATTCGTTTATTTTTCTTATTTCTTACTCAGTTTATTTAACAAAAGCATAATAAGAATCTAGCTGTAGCTAATAACTGTCAACACTTTAGCAGTAACCTCTGATAAACGTGTCTGATTATAACAATAGCGTTTTTCATTGTACCGGTGCACCCCTGAGACTGTCAAGTAACCAATGGTGTTTTTTTATTTTTTCAGGGAAATCCGGGAAGTGTAAGTATCAGCTACAATGTTTATCCACGACTTACCGTTTTTTGTTTGTTTGTTTTGAAGTATTATCATTTGTTTTTTTTTCTTTGTTTAGAATCATTTCCTCTCAGGATTTATAGATAAAAATTTAGGGGTGTATGAAGAGCCTGGTAGTGGCGGTCACGGGCGTAAACGAAGAAGCACAGAAGAGAAAACATTTATTGAACTTGATGAAAAGATGACCAAGGTCGCTAAAACTGTTGGTCAAATAAAAGAACCCGAAGGGAAAAAAGACAATCCGATACGACATTGTAAAGATATGTTGAAGTGCAGCAAAAAATATGTGGATGGTATGCACTATTCACGTTTATATATGGCACTTCTGTAGAGAGTTGAAGAATTTTTTTTTGTCAATTTGTCCATTAGCGAAATGCTTCGCCAAATTTTTGATCACGAATGTTTACCTGAACAAAGAAGTGATCGAAGGAACTACACAGAAATTATTAATGAACATTTTATAAGGAGATTATTCTCTGTAATTCGAGTGTGCTAAAACGTTCGATTCATTACTGCTAACGTACTAACCGTTCAATTCGAGTTACCGTTAAAAAAATTGTTCTTTATATTTATGTCCTTAATATTTCAGGATACTATTACATCGATCCAAACCAGGGCAATCCATCAGATGCTGTGCTAGCATTTTGTAACTTCACTGCTGGTGGCGAAACGTGTGTTTCGTCCGATCCTAGAAATTACTCGGTAAGTAGAATTGCGAGCTATTACGTCCGTTACTTTCCTCCCGCCTTTCAAGTTGTAGAACTGACGCTAACTATGGGAGTCGTTATAGAAGTTTACCTTTTTTTGTTTTCATTTCGTTGATTACAGATGACATTATATCTAGATACATACTGAATATCCATATGATGTTACTGAGAAAAAATGGTTTAGTGAAACTAATAAAGGCTTCAGGGTGAGTTTGTTGATGTTTCACTTTTCTGTATTTTTTCTCTCAGTTTTTTTACCAGCACTTTTTCTTTAAAATTCTGTGTAAGTCAATGAACTCAAGTATCAACAGCTCGTTGTTTAATCGCTCCATCTGTGTTTAATTTGTGAATAAAGTTAATAGTAAGGGGGTAACGTAACAACAACTTTGTGCTTTTACCTTAGGTGACATATACAAAAGTTCACCGCTCACAGTTGAATTTCTTGCGGTTGCTAAGCGATGAAGTACATCAGAATATAACCATCACAACACCGTCATCGGTCGAAGTTACCGACGTGGATTTGCGCAGGTTAAAATTCAGAAATCGACAAGAGTATATTTCTAAGGAATTCGTGACGTCACGCAAGCAAATATGTATGGTAAGTATGCAAATATTTTTGTCGTCTTCTGCATTTAGTTTTAAAAACCTTTAAAAATACTAAGAAAAAGTGAAGCAGTTTGCAACCATTTTATATTCTTCCCTTCTTATTTTAGTTGCCTAATTTAGCGGTGCTCAGAACGCGTATAGCTGGCCACCCTAACTCTCCCAGAAACCGGTGAATATTGAATTTAGTGTGTGCGCGAAGGCTAACCACGATTTTTGTCCCAAGTATAAAAAATCAGCACCCCTAGATTGCCGAGAACGCCTTGAAATTGCATAAAATCGGGTAAAGAAGGGAGCGGAAATAATGCTGTTATTTTTTATTCTTGTTTTTAAAATATATTTTTTCTTAAAAATATTGGGGAATAAAAAGCTAACCTTCCCGCTCCTCGACCCATGCCCCCGCTCCTCGACCCCTCTATCCGCGTTTACTACAGTACTAGCCATGCTTATTAACTTTAAATGTAGTCACAGAAACGGAAAGTTCAATCTTAATCAGATTATAAAGTGAAAAATTGTTATTTTTTTAGAACACAAAGTGCAGTTTATCTATAACGATGTCATCAGATGATGTGGACGTGTTGCCAATAACAGACTTTAAATTACATGGCTACTATACTAGCAGCCATTCTTTCAATTCAGTGGATTCATCTCTTCTTTCATTCCACGTTGGACCACTGTGTTTCAAGTAGAGACGGTTACACTCCATAAAAATAGTGATATTTCAAGTCGAAGGTCTTCTGGTGCTCATGTGAAAACTATTTTTATTTGAAAGCAATAATATAAGTTGTAAATACGTTTAGATGTGTTCGCGTAAATGTCGGAAACACTGTGCGCTTTGCCACTTTTTCATTTTAACGTCTACCTGTTTTTGTTTTTGTCTTAAAGCTTATAAATACATTTCTGTTCAGGCTCTTAAAAACAGTGTTAGAGCGCATGTGTATAAAATTGTCCCGTATATTCACCTGAATTATTCTCATTTCTCTTATAAATATAGATACGAAGTGTTTTTATGTAGCCTCGATATAGAAAATTGTCTTTCATTCTCTTTTTTCCAGTTTTTTCTAAAATAAAATGATTTTTTTTATGTTTTAACGACAAAATCCTATTTATATGACTTGTTTTGTTGTTTTCTATGTTAGAAAGAATATTTCAACAAGAATTCGAGTGTTGTTATCGTTGTAAGAAAGCACTGGTTAGAAATTAAACGGGTACACGTTTTTTATAAGAACTGTTTTATAAGAAAATGAGCCTTAGATTTAGTCAAAAAATAAGAACAAATAAAAACAGCTTTAGGCTTAAATTGTTGAACTTACATAAATTTGACTTTTGTCGTAGAATATAAACAATCCAGAATCTTAACTCTCTTTTAATGCTTTCTTAAGATAACGATTTCCTGTGGTCGTTTCATTTCACTGCTTCGATTTTTCATTAACACAATTATGGAGCTCTATTCTGAACAAAAAAAAAACTATTTTCCCAATTAACACATAAATTTGAAAGAGAAAATTTAAGAAGAAATGCAATAAATAATAACAATTCTGGACTCTGATTGTGTTCTCTGTATTAAAAACATACTTGAAAAAATCTGTCGAAATGAAAGGTTTAAAAAGTAAGAACAGCCAGTCTTTATCGCGTGCAACTTAATTAGGACGTTCGTGATGAAAAAGTACACCAATAATTTCCGCTCTAGAAAATATACAAGATGTGAGCGTGCAAGAAAATCTGCAGTATCATGTGAGAAAAGAAATATTCAGTCAAATAATAATAATGTTTGTAGACCACAGGATGTTTCTTTTTCCCACGCATTATTTCAACGTATCGTCAAAACGATCTTAAGGGTGGGTTGAAAAGGGGTCTTGTGTGCGCCAGCGTGATAGTCTGATAAGTAACTGTACTGGCACCAATTAGTAACGGAATTAAAAATATGGACGGAAATTGAAATTGCACTGTCATTACACGTAATTTGAAGAATGTTTCCTTTTCATGCACGAACTGCGTGTTAATTACTTGACGTTTAAAAGGTTATA
Source organism: Hydractinia echinata (assembly GCA_030067915.1). Classification (NCBI taxonomy): domain Eukaryota; kingdom Metazoa; phylum Cnidaria; class Hydrozoa; order Anthoathecata; family Hydractiniidae; genus Hydractinia; species Hydractinia echinata. The sequence goes on from JASGCC010000010.1 coordinate 721,622, forward strand.
AAGTTGAGACAAGTTATCACTTGAAGTAAGAGATCAGAGCGTTAGTTTGCAAAGACAGAATTACATAAAAATCAAAAATCAAAATGGATTGTAATCCGCGAATGTCGTTGCTACGACCACCGGCGGTCTATTTATTTGGTGGCGCATTCGTTATCGTATCCATCATGGCGGCATCACTAAACATTCTGATTTTAGCAATTCTAAGTAAGAGGTGTAGAAAAGTACGATCAAACAAACTTCTGACTTCTCTGGCAATATCAGATGCACTAACTGGTCTACTTTTAGGCCCTATATCCGCCTGGCAAATGTTTCAACACAAAGCCCTGATTAATTGCAAAGTTGATTTGATCAGGAGGTACTTATTCGTTCTTTTGATTGGCTCGTCTTGTTTCGCGCTGGCGGGAATCGCTTATGATAGATATATATGCTTGACTAAGCTCAACAACTACGATAAGTATATGACAAGGAGAAAAATAACTATAATCATAGCATTCGGTTGGATATGTCCTGGATTGATTCCTATATTGAAACTAGCTGGAAAGTTTCCTTATCTGTGCATTGGTAATGCTGTCTTGTTGTTTTCCTCGTTCTGTTTGGTCATCTGTTACATCTTCATCACAAAAGCAGTCAGGAAACAAAAGAGAATCATGAAGAAACATGCTTTAGAAATCAGCTTCACTTCTCCACAGAGAAGGTTAGAAAGTTCTGTCAAGGAAAGTTGCTGTCAAAGATTGGAAAAAACAGTGACAATCTTGATTATTTGTCATTTGTGCTGTACTGTACCGATCACATCGTGGAGCATTCTTGATCTAGTCAACTCAACTGTCGTCAGTTTCATAAACACAGAAACTGTTCAATATATTTATACAGTTGTTATTTTTATATCCCAGACGAATTCGTGTTGCAACCCGATTATATATTTCTTGAAAAACCCAGCAGTTCGAAAAGAACTACGCGATTTGTTTAGAAAATAGAATAATAAGAACACAGAATGGAATATAGTAAAGCGTAATTTTATCCATATTTATACTTTCTACATATATGTATTTATACGTATTAAAATATATTTAATATAAAGAAATATGAATTGTATATATTTTATATTTTATTAAGAAATGATACCACCTTAAGATTTTTATTTTTCAACTTAAAGGAAGCAGCAAGATGACCCGAATTACACAACGTTGGAAATAAAGTCCCGGATTAGCGATTGATTTCGTTGTTGTTGTTTCGTTTCATAGCGAAAATTTTAAAATTAATTTGTAATAAAAAATTTCTTGAGGGTCATGGTCCCGGATTCGCGGCCCTTTTCAAACCTAGTTATTTTTCCCTTACATAAACTAGTAAAGGTTTAGTCTTGTCGTATCGTTAATCGTTGATGGGGTACAACTATGTTTTTAGAAGAACAATTTTATAAGAACAATGAGGAATAACTAAAAAATAAGAAAAAGAAAAACAAGATTGGCCGGACTAAAAATTTACTGATTTTTTCTATTTTCCTGAAAACAAAAATAAAAGTATAGCTATATAATTTGAGGCAGAGATTTTCCCATGCTGATCAGAATGATACATTAAAAAAGGAAAACATAAGTGTCATTTCAAGTTGACCTCGATACTAAAATGAACTTCCTTCCATACTTCATGTTGTAATTGGATTTATTTGTCAAATTAATATTTTTGATTTCGGAAAAGTAAATGAGAAAAACTATGTTTTCTCTCACCCCACTGGAATGTTAAGGCTTAAAATACTGTAGACACATCTCCTGTTTGTATTAGAACTAGTAATTTAGCCACCGATACAAATTCCTGACGCTGAATCATTTCACGTTTTCGGCTGGTGCGGTGTTTATCTAAAAAATATTTTCCTGCTTCTCTCTCTCTCTAAATAATACTCGTATCTTGTTTTGTTTTTATCTCGATGCAAGGTAAATGGTTGTAGGTAAAAAATGTTTTGATGGAGCAGGGGACTTTATTGTAACAAACCAAGACACGTTTACCGAATTTTATTGTTTTGACTTTAAGATCATATTCAGCATCATTGAATTGGTGTGTGTATATAATTTCAATCCTTATCGTGAGTGAAACTCGTTTTCATGATATGAGCTAGTGTAGAGATGGAGGATATACAGGATTTTCCCAAAACCACGGTCAAACTCTCATAAAAAATATCATACAGAATTTTGCTTGTGACGTCACAACTTTTCGTCACGCCTCATTGCACAAAAATCTATTGATATGCATGAAAAATCCCCCATCATGCGGTGTTGAGTCATGCATATCAAGGTAAAGTCCCTATAATGCTGTGCTTAGTCATGTATATCAAAATCATACTGCAAAATGAGGTAAATTCCCCCCTACAAAAATCCACTAATAATCAACGCATGCGCAATAAAAATGTAATCTTCGGACTTTGTTAAAATCTGTATATAAGAAAGGGATGAGTTGGTTTAAGAATGCCATCAGCAAACTATATAGCACCGTGTCGGCACCAGTGGCAGCAACCCGTGACGCTCTTGCCGATCGACTACAGAGTGTGCGGAATACCGTTGCATTCTGTTACAACAAGGCAAAGGAACAAATTTCGGGAGGTACAACGCTTCACGACGAGGTTGAACAGGAGGCAAGGGAGGACTACACGGAGGATATTCAAGGCTCCGGGGACGATATCCAGATGCTGGAGGATGGAAATAGGATCAAAACATGGCGTTTCAACAAGCATCTAAACCAACCTCTAGGGGACGCGATCATGCAAAAAATCACGCCACATATAGAAATGCGCGTTAAGGTTGTATACAGCTTCAGCTGTGATATCTACCAGGGTGGGGGCGATGTGTCTGATTACCACAAAACCAAGAGCTCCGGGTCTCTGTCAAGTATAGCGGAAATCGAAGCGTTCGTAGAAGAATGCGAGATGAAGCGCCTCGATCTGGAGGATCACGAGTTCTGGACCAGGGCTTATTTACCACCCACTAAAACCACCGAGACCCCAGGAGCATATGAGGGTAAAATTGTCTTCAATCACGTACAGATCAAGGTGATAAGCACACGTGAGCCTCTTTTGGGATGCGCCCCTCTCCCAGATTGGCTGCGGGGCAAGAGGTGCATATACGCCATGGATGGCGAAGATGCTAGAACGGACAACTTATGCTTTTGGAGATGCCTAGCTGTAAGGGAGAGGGTTAACATAAAACGAGGAACAGAGTTTCTAACAAGGCCAGCCCTCACCTTAGCTCGAGAGTACTACGAGGACCCCAAACTTAAGCGAAAGGACGTCAGGCCTACGAGACTGGTGGATTTGGAGGGGGTTGCCAGGCAATTCAAGGTCAACATTAGGGTCTTTGAACCCAAGGCAAACTCCGAGAAAGCACCATGGCGACTCGTCTATGGTCAAAAACAACACAAAAAAGGTTTAGATGGCATCAATCTTGGTATGCAGGACGGGCACTGTTTTTACATCAAGGATTTAGATGTGCTGACCCAACACTGGGAATGCGAGGTATGTAAACAGAAGTTTAATTACGCCTTTTCCCTTACGCGACATAAGAAGAACGAATGCGAGGGCGTCAAGGCGACTATCATTTGCAAAGGGGAGAAGGTCAAACGTATGCCTGGCAGGGCAGAGAAGGTGTTTTACGATGAAGGTTTTAGTTATGAGGCCTCGAAATGGCTAGAATATATGGCAGGGCAAACCGGAAGGCATATACATCATGCGTTATGTGGTCATGGTGGTGAACGTGTTATCCATGAGGGTAAAAAAGAATGGAAAGTAGATGGCTATGAGCCTATCACAAAGACCGTTTACGAGTACAACGGTTGTAAGTGGCACGGATGTCCCTGCCTATCCGAGAGAACCAAAGCGGACAAGGCTCATTACGCTTCAACCCGGTCTAAGGAAAAGATGATAGAGGAACAGGGGTACAACCTCGTCACGGTCTGGGAATGTGAGAAACCGCCCAAAATCAAGAGGTACTTCCAGAAAGAGTTCAGGCCATATCCCCATTACCTGGTATTTGACTTTGAGGCTCTCCTATCCCCCTTAAATTACCAGCAAACCTCTGATCTAACATACCTTTCGAGACATGTTCCGATAAGTGTTGGTATTACTGATAGTTTGAATAACCACCCGACGTTCATCGAGCACGAAGATCCCAAGGTCTTGGTCAAACAGTTTGTGGGGGAGCTGGAAAAGAGGCATACCCTGATCGTGAAGGAGGTCGAGAGAATATACCCGAAGCCCGACGACTTTGATATGCTCTCCAAAAAGAACCAGGAGCTGTGGAACGAGTGGGTAAACCAAGTCTCTGTAATAGGGTTTAATTCTGGTAAGTACGACATCAACCTGATCAAGCGGTATTTTGTCGAAGAGATCGCGCAGGGCGATAAGATCAAGGTGGCGAAAAAAGATAACAACTACATGTTCCTCACCACCTCAAGATTTAAATTTCTAGACATCAAAAATTTCCTTGCTCCCGGACTGAGCTATGACGGTTGGTGCAAGTCATTAGAATGTAAGCTGCAAAAGCTTGTGTTTCCATATGAATGGCTGACGAGCCACGAGAAGTTGAACCATGTTGGACCTGTCGCGCACGAGGATTTTTATAGCCGGCTAGGTGGGGAAAACACACTATCCCGCGAAGAGTACGAGACATTCTGCGCCAGGTTTTACAAACGAGGCTGCGTCACCATGATGGATTGGTTACGTGAGTACAACCTAGCCGATGTGGAACCATTCATTGAGGCCGTGGATAAGACGAGGTTGCGGTATTACGATGACGGGATAGACATTTTAAAGGACGCGGTAAGTATTCCGGGTGTATCAATGCGGTACGTATTGAACAAATCTCTACGGTTGAACCTAAAGCTAGAGCTATACGCCCCAGGAGACCCATGCAGGCATAGGTGTAAGGATTCTTGTTATAGCAAGACTTGTAAGGCCTGCAAGGAGGTACGGAAAACATGTGAAAAATGCACGAGGAATGAGGCCTACGACCTTTTGCGGACGGGGATGGTGGGCGGTCCCGCGATCGTATTCTGTCGATACCACGAACGAGACGTGACGGGTATCAGATCTCACGTGTACGGCGAACCCCACAGGTGTAGGACCATTCTAGGGTACGACGCAAATATGCTCTACCCTAGTACCCTTATGCAGGACTTTCCTTGTGGGAAGGAACAGCTGATCAAGGTGGCTACACCGACATCAGCACATAACTTAGAGATACTGGCGCGAGGTGTGGTGGATGGGTCGTTGTTTGGGTTTGCGCAGGTTGATATCGAGGTGCCTGAGTATCTGCGTGACAAATTCAGCGAAATGGCTCCACTATATGTTTTGAAGGAGATACCCGACGATCAAATCCCCGGGCATATGCACGAGTACCTGAAAAGTACGGGCCGCAAGCGTGTTCCAGGTACGCGTAAGCTCTTGGGGTTGCTAAAGGCTGAAAAGATTCTACTATATACCCCTGTGCTAAAATGGTATCTTGACCATGGGCTGAAGGTGACTGCCTTTTACCAGTTTCTCAGGTACGCCCGAGGTAGGCCCTTTGAATGGTTCCCTGAAGAGATTGCCGATGCACGACGGCAAGCCGATAAAGACCCCGATAAACGTATTGCGGGAGATACGGCCAAGCTGAAAGGTAACAGCTTCTACGGCAAAATGATTGAAGATTTGGCGAGGCACGCAAATACCACGTTTACGAGGGATGAAAAGGAAGTTGATGCAGCCCTGCGAAGCCCGTACCTAGAGGATCTTGAAGAGATTGGGGAGGCATACGAGCTTAGAAAAGGCAAAAACAAGTGTACTATCGATAGGGCCTACCAGTGCGGTATTGCCGTTCATCAACTCGCGAAGTTGCGCATGTTGGAATTTTACTATGATTTTCTCGACAAGTACGTGGATCGTCGGGACTTTGAGTATATTTACATGGACACCGACAGTGCCTATTTTGCCATCTCCGGGGAAGAGTTAAGAGATGTCGTTCGTCCCAAACTCGTTGATGTGTATGATGAGGATGTAAAAAACTGGCTCGTCACCGATAAATACTCGAGTCGAACAGGAGGGCTATTTAAAGCGGAATTTATTGGTTTTAGGATGATTGCCCTGACAGCCAAGTGTTATTTTGTGGAGGGTAAAGCTGGTACTAAATTTTCGTGCAAGGGCATGTCAAAGAGACAAAATGCTTTGACCTGGGGTAGATACCTGAGTGCGCTAAAGGGTGGTTTAGACATGGCCAAAAACGTAGGTTTTCGGGTACATGAGCAGGGTATGATCACGTACGAACAAAACAAGCTCGGACTCTCTGCTTTTTATGACAAAAGAGTTGTACATGATGACGGGGTGCATACATCCCCGCTTGTGACCCGGGGTCACAAGTTGGCAGCACAGGAAGAAATAGAGGGGACAGCAGAGCCTGCAGCCAACAGTTCCATACAGTCAACGGGTGTATATCTTTATGGTGTAGGTACACTGGCTATATTGGCGATAGCCTTTGGTATATGGTATAAATGGACATATACCTACTAATCGCTATACTCCTACCGTATGCCATGATCGCCTACATACTTTTCCGATATCGACTACTAATAAATAAGATGTCTGATCTTGCACAAGTCTTTGACAATGCCTCTGCAGAAACCTATGAACAGATAGAGAAACCTATCGATAAACGCCAAATTTTAAAGGATGCCCTGCGGAAAGGCAAGGGGCACCTTTTGCCCAAAAAATGCACAGAAGGGTTTGTTGACAAGGCTCCGGAGGAGGCTATTGATAAGGTCCATACCGATTACGTACAGCGAGAACTCCAGGAGAAGGGGGAGAAGACGGCCAGGGCACTGTCTACCCATGTTATCAGCCTCTATGCCAGCATGATTGGGAACTTCGTCGATATCGACAGTGTTGAGGATCCTATTATCCGAGACTCTATGACAGACTTGGGGATTCTTGTGTATTGTACCATTGGGAGGTGCTTAGCGCCAATTTTGGTAGCGGGGCACACCGCAAGGCATATGGGTAAAAAGAAACAGGAGGAGGATAAGGAGGAGGCTCGGGCTACTGTAATAAATGAGTGAAGAAGATCAGAAGCAAGAAGAGAGAGTCATTACAAAACCAGTAAAGCATCCGGGCGTGTGGCCCAGGGGCACAAGTTGGTGGCACTGATGAAGAAGAGGAAGGAAGAAATGAAACAACAAGAGGCTACTGTAGAGCCCGCAGTCAAAGCATGTTCTGAGACTAGTTCCGTACAGTCGATGATTCCAATGCCGTACATGTATGGTGTAGGTATGCTTGCCGTGCTTGCGATAGGAGTATGCGTCTGGTATAAATTTACCCCAAAAATGGCGGAGAATCTAACAAGCCAGCGACCAATCCAGAGCCTCAGCAGGGGAAACAGGGCAAAACTCAGCCAAGTATCTCTATGTTCAAAATGTTATAGAATTTTTTCAAAAAATTACACTAAATAAATGTCAGCAAGCAACGTATCACCCAGAGAAAAGGAGATTTTGGACATGTTGTACGAAACCGTCGTAGATCTTAGTTTCACCTTTGCATATGCCCTTGGGGGCAAGAAAATCCTGGGTATTTCAAGACCCTCTGCAAAAATGGACATGAATGACGTCCTCAAAATGACGGCGTACTTTGCTGCGGGGCGGGCGAGTCGAGAGATGGCCGTGAAAAAAGGGTGGTTACCCGCATCCATAGTCCCGAAACCAAAATAGGCCGCCTATTAAAATTTCTATTTGTCTAAGAGACAAATAGAAATGGAGGAGGCGAGCTCTGGAATAGTAAATGGAGGTAAAATGTTGCTATAAATGTAAAAAAGTGTTTTCCCCGGACATGTTCAAAATTAGGGGGAACAGCCGAACAAAAAGTTGTATCAAATGCCTGGCTAAGGCGAAGGAGAGGCGGCGTACCAAATGCAAGGACCCTGTTATTGAACAAAAGGTAGACATTCTTGCCACTGATGTCGAAATTAGGGAAATTCAGCAGGATGAAAATTACCTACTTCTTTACACCCTGTTGACATATGGTATCATACCCCGGTACATCGAACTCGTTGAGGCACCACCCGAGAGCTATGAAAAAGAACTACTCATTAAACAATATCGCAAGGTACTACGATGTCTACAGGGCAAATTAACATATACTCCACTACCCTTGGAATATCAGGCCCGAAATACCAAGCTCTGCCCTGCCTGCCGGGGATTATTGGTGAACAATCAAGGTGGTGTGTTGATATGCCTGGGCTGTGCCGGTGTATTTTCAAAAATCCAAAATCAAAAGTGGTTATATTAAAATGGATGTCGTAAGGGACCCACATACCTGTATTTTTACAGGCCCGACAAGTTGCGGAAAAACGCAACTTGTTCTAGACCTACTTGAAAACGAATATAAAAAGCACTATCACAACATAGTCATACTTTGTCCTACCCTACGATGGAATACCACCTATTTGGAAAGTGCCTCACTCTGGAAGGATGATTACGTGTTCCTGATAGATCCCAAAGATCAACTCTTCGAATGGATTCAAAAATTATCCTCATTGTTGGCGGGCGAAGGGACGTTGTTTGTGGTGGATGACTGTATTGCGAACGAGGATTTCGATAAACGTCGACAGTCCCTGTTTGAATTGGCTATTTCGGGTAGGCACAGGAAGCACAGTTTATGGCTCTTAACGCAGAGCTACACTGCCTTGCCCAAGAATCTGAGGAGGCAAAAGAAGCAACTCTTTCTCTGGTATCCCTCAGAAAGGAGTGACATGAAGATGATAGACGAGGAAACGAATCTCATCTCCGATTGGGATGAGATTAAAATTGAACTGAGGAAATCCAAACACTCCTGCCTGTACGTGAGATTGGAACACCCTCGATCTTGGAAGATTCTCGACTGACCATACAAAAAATCCAAATTCTACTTGAAAATGGAACAAGGATGTCTCTTACAGCAGTTGATTATTTCCAAGGAAAACAAGTCAGATCATTTTATGGCTAGGATAAAGGTCAATGTATCGTGGCCTCCGATGTGTGGAGAGCTGTAGGATATACACGAAGGGCCGGGGTACAGGCCATTCAACGATATATTCCTGACAAGTACAAAATGCGATTAGGTGACGCTTTTGTGGACCTTCAGGCTGTACTCAGGGATGAGCACACCCAACCAAACACGATTTTGCTGACCGAACCCGGCCTCTATTGTTTTCTGTTGAGATGTGGTCGGCCCGAAGCAGAATCATTTTTGGGGTGGATTGTAGAGGAGGTGCTACCCAGGGAAATGCGAAGGCTTGCTGCAGCAATCGAGGAAAGGACGCGGCCATCGCCATCCTGAAGGACGATCTTGATGCCAGGGATGAACAGCTCATGGTACAGGCCCGGGAAAATGCAAGGCTTATGGAAAGACATGTTCCATACCGTCATCAATATGATACCGTGCTATGCGTGGTTGAAAAAAATGATCCCCACGAGGATGGAAGATCCGGAAGGCACCCACACTATATGACCCGATGCCAAAAGAAGGCGCTCGGCACAAGAATAAACATATTAAGAGCAATGTACCCCGATATGGCTGTAAGGGAACCGGAATGTGACGATCCCAATGCCGTGCATGCCTGGTGTAGGTTCAAGGATGGTGTCCTTACCAAGGATAATTTCTACAGGAACCACTTCACCCTACCTGACGATGATACGCGAGAGCTCTTCGAAGGCATGTTTGATATTGATATGTCGTAGGCGGGCACTAATTTTACTACCCTTTTGTGGGTAGCAAAATTATCATTTATGACCACAGTGAAATCCTCCGGGTGGGCATTGATATATAGAAAATGTCGTCGCAGGTTATGTTCAACGCAAGAGCAATTGAAACTCTGTCCAACAACCAGGATCAACCTATGTTTAAACGCGCCGATCTTGGTAGGTTTTTAGGTATTGAAAAGATTGCGGAGTCCTATCGAGATATTCCTACCCTTGCGCGTCATGAGATATGGTTGGTTACTAACCAACCACCAAAGTGGGACCAAAATAGCCATGACAAATTCGTGACATTAGACAATGCATTGGAGATTGTGCGTCGTTCCAGAAAACCAAAATCCGTAGGGCTAATCAAATGGCTCGCCAGGGCAGGTGTCCAAAAATTACAGGATGTAATTAAAGAACATCGCCAGGCCCTGGAGGATAGGGATGGGGCCCTGGCCTTACTCGGTGATGAAATTGACAACCAACTCGCGGCACTCGGTGATGACTTGGACGATAGGGACAAACAACTCATAGTGCTGAGGGACGAAATTGAGGAGTTACAGCAACGTGCCGTGCCCCATCTCGAGGATCCGGAAAAAAGACAATAGCATGGTCGTTATCCAAAAAAACAACGATGATACCTGGCCATACCTAGCCATCTGTGGTCAACAGGGGTATGTAGCACAAAAAATTAGAAATAAGCTTGTTGATTACCCCAAGGGCGAGATTGTGGTATTGGCGGAGACCCCTAATTCCATTGTCCATTACAATTGGCTTCGAGAACGTGGATGTATTGAAGTCAACCCAGAGAGGGTCAGGCATTTTAGGCTAGGCGAACACTACACACATGAACGTCTCCTTGAGCTTGCTGAATGAGTGTCGCCATAACAGGTTCCCCCGCAGCGGGGGAACCGGTGAGTACATCCAACCAAACACAATTTTAATACCTTTGCGGTATTAAAATTATCATTTTTGACCCTTTCAGCTGTATCTTATAAGATACTGAAATATAAAAAAAAGATGGAAGCATACATAAAACAAAATCAATTTACAATCAACTACGATATCCAGATACCTGTACTGCACTGTTGTATCAAGGCAGGGTCGGTGGCTGGATATTGCCCTACCTGCTTAGAAAATTTTAAATATCGAGATGGGGTATACTACGAGGGTTTTGAATATAAAACGGACGAAGAGCTTTTAAACAGGGTAGCGTCAGGTGAAAAAGCATGGGGTACATTTGTAAGAAGCGAGATTGACGAGGAACTCGAGGATGATGCTGAACGCCTAGGGCTCTATATCGTTTCAGTTCAAGAGAACAAGTATGGGGCACTCTGTTACGAGGTTATCAAAGATAAGGCATTGAGGTTGTCGGATTTGGCTGATATATCAACAATAGGCAATATACTCAACTTTCCGATACCAGATAGGCGTCTAGTCGATATTGATTTGGAAAATGAACCCAATGTCATCAAAGGTATCGTCTATGGATACCAGTTCTATACTCTACGTCCTTTGGATTATCTGCGAGATCCTAATGATGATGATGATGATGAATGAAGAGCTTTCAAAAGGCAACCGATACATTACAGAATAGGAGTGTTTTTTATGGCCTTGATAAGCCATAAAAAATATTACCAAGCCTTAACCTCCTCCGGAGGAACCTGAACATCTTCAGGAATAAGCATCAGCTCCTCTGACACGAAGCTGCGATCAGGGCCGTCTTTTAAATAGTATAGCACGCAACTACCTGATACTATTTTGTCCAGCCTATACATTTTCCTACTCCAGAAAGCATCTGTTGCACGTCTTTTAGGGTCAGCATGCTCCTCTCCTGGTTGTAGCAGATACAAGTACAAGCCATCCTCGGGTAAGGACTTTTCTTCGGGGTATTCTTGACTTTTTGCAAGTGGGACATCCTCGAGTTTAATCGCCTTGTTAGGCTTTATACCGATCATGGCAGTCTTGGTATTATTGAGACTTTTGACGATAGTGTACAGATGCTTGACCCATATGCTACTAGGCTCGCCAGAGACCAACTCTTGTGCATCCTGAGGTTTAAAGAGCCTTTCCGCGAGTACCTTGTTGTAGGCTTCGACAAAGGCCGTAAATGTATGGTAATATTTGGTGGTAGCCCGTTTAATCTCAACACCTTTACCTTCTAACAGCTTCGTTACATCTGATTTGAACTCACTACCGTTATCACATTGGAAGGTTTTTGGGTATTGAAGGGGTCCTGCCCTATAGATTTCTTTGATCATATCCGCGACCTCACCGGCTTTTTTTGTTCTTAGAGGTCTCGCTACTTTGTATCTCGATGCTACATCAATACCTGTTAGGATATACTTGTACGTATTGCCATACAACCGATCATGGGGCATGTACAGCAGATCAAACTGATGCATCTCATTGTGCCTCGTAACAATAAAATGGGGGTAGTCTATACGTTTTGGGCCTTTGTTATGCCGGAGAAATAAGAGCTGCCTGGATAGCCAGTGAGTGACTAGTTTTTTGGATAGACCAGCCTCCTTCGCGAGTAATTTGACGGTTTTCCGTCCGGTCCACAGGTGTTCCGGGGTATAGTATATTTGACTTAGTTTTTCAGCCTCCTCATCGTTAATATTATGTGATGCTTTTGACATGTCTTTATTTATGCATGTTAAAAACGCACATTGTTACAGATATTTATAGACAATGAGCCCCAGCAGAGATAGTGAGCCAAGAACGAATATGACTTCCCCATCCTGTTGGGGTTTTGATGGTGTGTAAAAATCTTTCAGCTGTGGGGCCTTCTTTTCAGAGGCAATGTAATACTGATACATATCGTTGTCGAGTTCACGAAGGTTTTTACCCGCTTTAATTTTCATCTCCCGCTGCTCACCGAACCAGTCCAATTTAGCCTGCCTATCCCTGATCCAGGCAGCCTGCGCATCATTGAGCTTTTCCATAGCTTCATCATGCCGTTTTCTCTCTGCGTCACCGTACCCCGAGAGTTTACTGAATAGAAAATTTGATCCTGAAAACGCCAATGCGTTGATCGCCGCCCCTGCAACAAGAACAGCTATCGTTGCCATACTTTATTTTGTAATATATCGATTGCCCTTTGACATATTTTCGCTTGCCCACATGGGTTGGGTATTGGTGTAGTGCAATCTCCTACCAACCTCATCAAGCGTCGGAGCATCCCCATTTTCTCGATACTTGAGTGGTATTTTGTGATCAATATGCCACCCCTTACCATAATTGTCCCAGGCCATACCCTCAACAAACTGGGCTTCGATATGGACCCGCAGCTTAGCCATATCACACCCGATATACTCCTGAGAGCTGAGCTCCTTATTTTCTTTCAGGGCATCGCGGGTTCGACATCGTACAATACCAGCTAGATGCCCGGCAGGGTCGTCAATTGGGCACTGGGATCTCAGTTTTCCATGGGGGCAAATTTGACTTCCCCCACATTCTTTGCACCTGGATCTCTGCCTTTCATGTTTACAAACCTGGCTGCCCTTGCAGTCCTTACAATAGGCCCTCAATTTCTCATGCTTGCAAATCTGACTGCCCATGCACTCTTTACACTGGGATCTCTGATGGTGGCAAATTTCACTTCCCTTGCATTCCTTGCACTGGCCCCTCTGTCTTTCATGGGGGCATTTGTTTTTTTCACGTGACGCCTTCTTTTTATCGAGGCATTTGATGCATGTCTTTGTAGTTTGACCATTTCCCTTGATCCTAAAATTGCCTAAGGAAAGATAGTGTTTACATTTTGAACATTTGGCCTCCTCCATATTGATTTGTATTTGCCCCAGGGGCAAATACAAATAATTGTGGTCTACTCCACGGAATTAAACCGTATTTATTCCGACTGCTTGCTCTTCTTGCAGTCTTTACAGGAGGCCCTCTGTTTTTCATGTTCGCATATCTGACTGCTTCTCCTTGCATATTGATCTTCTCTTTTTATGCTTGCAGATACCACCACCCCCGCAGTCTTTACACCGGGATCTTATCCTTTCATGTTCGCAAATCTGACTGCCCTTGCAGTCTTTGCATTAAGGCCTTTCCCTTTCATGGGGGCATTTGCTACGTTCAATTGAAGCCTTCTTAATATCGAGGCATTTGATGCATGTCTTTGTAGTTTGACCATTTTTAACCACCTTGAATGCATCTAGCAAAAGACTCTTTTTACAATTTGGGCATCTCTTTTCTTCCAAATGTTTTCCCTTCTTGCATTCCTTGCAGCAATACCTCAATTTCTCATGAGGGCATATCTGACTGCCCTTGCATTCCTTGCACTGGACTTTCCTTTTTTCATGGGGGCAGATTTGACTCCCCTTGCACTCTTTGCACTGAGCCCTCACCCTTTCATGGGGGCAGATTTGATTTCCCCCACACTCTTTACACTGCTCCATCCGCCTACCATGAGGGCATTTGTTTTTGGCACGCCGCTGTTTCTTTTTATCCAGGCATTTGATGCATGCCTTTGTAGCTTGGCCATTTTTCAACACCCTAAATGCATCCAATGCCAACACTTTTTTACAATTTGAACATCTCTTGTTTTCTTCCATATTGATTTGTATTTGCCCTATGAAGACAAATATAAATTATGGTCACTAATACTCCACGGAATGATAACGCCCGCCTAGGATGTTTAGTTGGGCGTCCATCAGTAAGTAGACATAGCATCTGAAATCCCCAGTTCCGTCGGATTAAGGCGTTGTAGAGATCTTCCCGAACCATGTAGGGTATGATCGGGAGATGCTCTGAAATCAACGAAGAGCGCATACCGTTCGTTGAAGAATTGCCCAATCGTTACCTCCGAGTCGTGGCCCCCGAGGAGGTTCGCAACCCCCTCAAAATGATCCTTACCAAGCATGGCATGACTATAGAGTTCATTAGGTTCACCCTCCACGGTGATCGAGATCTTTTCAATCTTGGGATTATAGAAGACTTCATTGATACCAGTGTAAGCCTTCACTTTCCCAGGGTCTATAAATAGTAGCAAGAAACCTTTGAGACTCTTTGCAGGTGTATCAATTTGGAGGTTGTAACTAGTATCCGATTTTTTCATAGTTACCACCTTGCTTCGAAGTATCCGTTCATAGGGTAACGCGAGACTACTATAACTTGACATCATAGCACTCGCGAGACCCTCATGATTGACCTTATCAAACTCTAGGGAAATATTGGTGATTTTATATGCGGCGTCGGCAGGCTTGGCTGCCGTACTTCCCGCGGATGCTGTACCTGCATCCTTGATGACGTCAGCATGTCCCGCGAAATGTAGAACAAATTGCAGCCTGTCATGTAGCCCTGCCTGGTAAAACGGTAAGTCTCTGGTTAATTCAAACATTTTACCCAATGGGATGCAAAAAGTGTTGCCATACGCCGCGGCGATGGCTTTCTCTTCATCCGTCCCAACGTACTCAGTAGCTTTGACCTGTAGGGCCCTGATGGTACCATCAATAGGATTAATACCCTCTAAAATCAGATTGTTCTCACGATCGAATTTGGGCAACCAGAGATCCTGGTACACTGTCAGGATATTGTAGTCGCTGATATTCTGTACCTCATTGCCATTCAAGGTGATGCGTAGATTTCGCACCAGGCTTTTGCCGATATTCGAGACGATGGTACGCTTCGTGTTGGTCCCCGTCAGTACCAGGTCAAACAGTAGCTTGATGCTACCCGGAAATATGACATCATTCTGTCCTAGGTTCGGGATGTCCACATACAGGTCCTCGTTCTGGTTGATTGTGGAAGGTATATGGCTTACCTTGACGCGCTGCCGTTTCCCTTTGATAGCAAAAAGCTGCTTCGTTTCTGCGTAGGGGTCCAATGTAGTTCCAAATGCACTCATTTATTATGGAGGGATTTTGCTACAATAAATGGCTGATAATCCAATATTTGATCACGATCTTCCGGATGAGGGGGGTGGGAAGGATGATAGGCCCGATGCTAGGTCAAAACTTCCATCAACGCCAAAACTTCCATCAACGCCGGGGCCTTCAACCCAAGGAGAACAACGGGGTGCTCCGGGGTCTATACTTGAGGAGCAGAGGCAAAAAACATTAAAATCAAAAGTTGATAGCCTCTACGCTCATTTAAGTAAGGATACGAGGTTGATGGGCAAGCTTACCATGATACCCTACGATGATTTTAGGGTGGAGGGGGGACATCTTTATTTTAGGGGCATAGATATTACTGATGATATTTACAAGGAAAAAGGTGCTGGGCTCCGGGCTCCTGGGGCTATAGTTAAAAATTTGAAGGTAGGTCTCGTGCGGGATTTAGGCTTCTCGGACTTTGTCACCACACCCAACAGGGGTAGGGCAGCGGCCCAGGCACTTGGGCAAAAGATTGATGACGTTATGGACAGGGGTGATGCAATATCGATGGAATCGATAGAATTGATGGATGAGTTTGTGGATGCCACGGAGAGGCTTTTGGAAGATACTTCATTTGATGGTATCGAGGAAAAAGGTATCACTGAACGTGAAAGAAGGGGGCTTAACCTCGAACTTCAAACTATAAGAGGTAACCTGAAAGGCCTGGCAAGTAAGATCATTTCGTTTGATAGTGAGATTAACAAGTCAAATGGTGAAATCATAAAAAAAATTAGGGAGAGGAAGGCCATGGCAACCGAGGAGCAAAAAGGTCAAATTGATATAGAAATAGGAAATCTTAGGGATAAGATTGCGGAACTGAATGATAAAAAGGAGGCCACGCAGAGTGCTCATGGGGTACTTTCAAAGGAAATTTACAGCCAGCTGGGGGTCATCAAGGAGACGCTGATGAAAATTGCCGGGGATGACACATCCCTGCTGGAGAAGCTAAAGATCCTCTTCAGGGAGCAGGGTATAACCATAGCGACTATAGTCTCCGCTGGTCTGGTCTATTAATAAGCACCATTGTACTCTCCGTTACGGGAGGGGGTGCCGCGGCGGGTGCTGCATGAGGAAGTGCTTCAGGTGGTGCAGGAAAGGGGTTTGTGGAGAAGCAGCTGGAAAGATTGGGAAAGTTCCTCAAATATCTTGCGGGTAAGGCAGGTGCTGCATTGCCTGGTATCATCGGTACCGTTGTTTCCTTCCTTCTAAGGGTAGTGTCAACAGTTGTGGAATATGTGGCAAAACATCTATATATGGCCATTGCGGCTGCTGCTGGGTTTGTTGTGCTCTATGTTAGGGGAGCCTAGTTATTTTTTCAGCCATATGTAGGCAATAATAAGACCTACCCCCGTCGTGATCAATACGGCCTTGGTATCATCGTGTTGGTTTTTCCCCCCTCCTAGCATACCTGACTGGGGGCCCGGCGGAGATGCCCCCTTGGACCCCACTATTTCTTGCCTTGGAAGTTTGATATCTGCCACCACATGTCTGATGGTATGCTCGGTATGCCCAAGGGGTGTAGTATGTATAGGTGCTGTGGTATGTATAGGGGGTATAGCATGTAAAGGTGCTGTGGTATGCTTGAGGGGCGTAGTATGCTTAACAATAGGCTTGTTATTCACATCGATCTGTGCCCCCACATTTACATTGGCGGGTGCTATCAGGATATTGTTGTTGTACCCTACAATTTTGCCTATGCGGAGGTTCATGTCTGAGGGCAGCATGTAGACGCTTGGCATAACGGCAAAATTTACCGGAGTTCTGGCATATTGCAAGACCTTCTGGAATTCCGTGATATCATGCCCTACATTTTCCTGACGCTGTACCATGGTTTCGAATTTTTGCATTAAAATCTGTCGGGCCGTATAGTTATCAGCACCTGAGCTGAGTAAGGATGCCTTTGCCCCTGCCTGCGATCCAAGCAATAGGACCACGTAGACGCGAATGGTCTCGCTTAGCTTGGTCAGACCTTCCGATGTCAGGCCTTGACTTGTTGGGATGATAAATTTGGCCCAATCACCCTCAACCTGTGGCCACCATCTCCCGTTTGTCAACGAGGCCGATACTGATTTGGTCTTGTATAGACCGTTAGGATCTGCACCATATTCGCGGCATACCTTCGCATATCCAGATGTGGAGTAGGGATTTTTGTACTGACTAAAGCCATCATTAAAAGACATGGGCACTTTCATTCTTGCTAGGATGCGACGCATGTGGTAATACATATGAAATTTAAATATGGAGTTGACAAGTGGCACAGAGCCCGTTAGATGTTTGGCGGAGATGCCCAGGGCCGTGCTTGCGCAATGGGTGTTGAAGTTCACCTGGATGTTCCAGTAGTCCAACGCTTGTCCTCTTGTCCAGCCCTGAATGACAGGGTCGTTCAGGTAGGTTGTGGTAATTTTGATTGGATACTTATTAAATTTGGAGAATGCCACAGAGATATGCGATTCTGTAGACACGTACAGGTCCTGATGCTCCAAGTTGGTTATATCAAGTGGCCATTCACCCCTGTTTGAATTGTACTTTGCCTTGGGATTATATGAATAGATATTCATCTTTGTTTTAAAACAAAGATGAAACAACTGTATATCACCGATATATACAAGCCTACTATTTTTGAAGACTACCTGGGACAGGACTCGAGGATTGCCCTGAAATCGATAAGCATCAGGCCTGTATGGTTGAACCTTTACAGTGATAATGAATTTGTCATATGTAAGATGGGCCCCGATCAGAGGGAAATTAGGATCGAAATTATGAACGGTCTATACAGGATCGAGGACCTGGCGGCTATCGTCAATAGTCAGGCACAGGACAGGATAAAACGTTTTGTCCTGAAGAACGGACTATGTAGGCTCCGTGTCAGTGACGGGTACACGGTGGTTATTCATCGACAGCTGCAAGAGCTCCTGGGTCTATCCTACGATCCCAGTAAAAAGTACTATCAGAAGGGAGACTATGATTCCTTCTACAAGACTGACATCTATATTCGACTACGACTCGTTTGTCCCCAATTGGATGAAGACGACTGCCTGCTGGATGGCAAAAAATCTAAAATTCTCGCTTTGTTACCCACCAAAGAGCTAACCGCCTGGGGGGATATGCTGACCTGGACTTTTGAGACCCCAATTTACATGCCCCTAAAAGGGTCCACGGATCGTTTGGAGTTTATGCTAACGGACGAACATCACCATGACAAAAACGTTTCGTTCACCGGGATAACCATGCAACTATTGATAGAATAAAGATGAGCGATATCAGCAAACTATACCCTAGTTTGCCTAGTGCACCTGCACAAGGCGCGGATATGCCGGAGGAAAGCCAAAAATATAGACTTGATGAGATTGGTGAGATTGTAAAGTATCTTCGAAGTGAGATAAAGGAGCGGGATAAACTCGCAAAAAAGTTCAAGATGCATGGAACCTGGGTGCGCTACTGTGACCATGGATTATTAGGGGTTTCGGTTATCACCTCGGGGATCGGTATTGGTACCCTGCTCTCAGGAATGGGTGTACCACTAGCAGTGGCAATGGGGGGTCTTTCATTGGCCGTGGGGATGGGGCAGGCAGGCCTTAAGACTGCCGGAAAAAGGTTGGGGGTAAAATCAAAAAAGCATGAGAACATAAGGCTGATCGCCGAAGCAAAGCTGAACTCGATCGTTGATCTAATATCAAGGGCTGTTGAAAATGGGGAGATTGATAAGTTTGAGTTCAGCCACATATTACAGGAAAAACAGAAATACATGGTCTTGAAAGAACAGATGAGGCAGAGGTTCAACCGCATTGTTGACTCCATCAATGAACAGGAGCGTGCCAAGCTAGTTGCCAGAGGGAGACAAGAGGGTCGGGAAGAGTTTTTAAAAAACGTACAATCTGCGCAGTATGCAAGCGCTATGTAGACACTCCACCTGAGTATAGGCCATAATTAATTTTATATATTTTATAACCTTATATGGGTTATAAAATATTTTAATCCTCATTCAGTAGTGATTCTTTTTTAAAGTCTTTATATCGACATTCCGTAATATGTACCTGGGGGTAGTAGTTTTTGCCTTGCACATATATTGATGATAGTGCCAGGATAGTACTGGTTTGGCAGGGCTCATCATAGGGTACTGGCATACCATGGAATTTGGTCGTTATCACGTCCTTGTAATATTTGAGCTTGGCATTCACGTAACGGTCCTTTTTGACCGGCTCCGTCATCAATTGCTCGGAGATAAGCTCCTCGATCCTGGACCAGATCTGACGATATTTCGCAACCCAGTCGGGGTACTCTTCGAAATCAAGACTCATTGCTGGTACTGCATTGGCATTGTACCGGGTCACCCCATGCGCGGACCAGATTTTAGGTGTTTTTACCCTGAAGGCTACCACAAGGTCTTGTGTATGGTACCCTATGATGTACCGCTGATCCTTACCATTATTAGCCGGTACTGGATTTGACACTGTCAGGCAGTCCACGTTGATATCGTTGATGTCTGCAAAGGTAGTCGCAAATGAGTAGAATAGCTTAGGGCTGACGAGCTCTTTCTCAAATTGTAGCATCTTTGTTTTATTGTAATTTAAACGATGTCAGAGAATTGCATTTCATCGTACATACGCAGCCGCCCCCGTTATAGGTAATGTGCTCTTGGTAGCAGTACCAACACAGCATTTTATCTCTCATCATAAGTCTCCGTCCACAGGTACATCTGTCATATTCATCAAGCATACGTTCACAGTCCCTACATTGTTCCTCCATTTATTTACCCCCACAACTTTTCAAGGTCTGCCTTTTCATCCTCTGAAAAACACCAATCGATGGCCCTATCTGGATGCCAGGCTAATGGAAGAAGATCCTCCTTAATTCTAGCCCTTTCGGCCTTCCTCTGGCGATAGGCATCGAGCGCCTCAGGCTCATCTTTAAAAACCATGAGGCACATGTCCCGGGTGACAAACCAGTCCGGCACATGCCCGATCACACAGGGATCCTTTTCAACAGCTTTGTTGCACATGTCCTGCGTCATGAACCTATCCGGTACAAACTCGAACGTATAGGGATTCTCCCCAACGGCCTTGTTGCACATGCCTTGCGTCTTGAAGTGATCCGGCACATCCCTGAACGCGCGGGAATCCTTTTCAACAGCCCTATTGCACATGTCTTGCGTCCTGAATTGATCCGGCACATCCCAGAGCACCAGGGGCTCCTCCTCAACAGCCTTGTTGCACATATCCCGCGTTTTGAACCTGCCCGGTACGTCCCCGAGCATAAAGGGGTCTTTTTCAACAACCTTGTTGCACATGCGTCTTGAAATGATCCGGCACATGCTGAAGCATGCGGGGGGTTTTTTCAACGGTTTTGAGGCTTTCGTCTTGAAAAAACTCATCTTCTCCCTATGTGCACAATTCAACCTTGAATGGTACTCAAAACTAACGCTTCTTATTGCGCATGCGTTGATTATTAGCATTCTATAAGGGAATTACCCCTTTTCTACTCATTTTTGTATGTTAGGGACTTTACCTTGATATGCATGACTCAACACCGCATGATGGGGGATTTTTCATGCATATCAGTAGATTTTTGTGCAATGAGGCGTGACGAAAAGTTGTGACGTCACAAGCAAAATTCTGTATGATATTTTTTATGAGAGTTTGACCGTGGTTTTGGGAAAATCCTGCATATCCTCCATCTCTACACTAGTTATATGTGAAGTTCCTGCTAAGAGGTTAATTACATTACTTCTTACTAGAAAGTTAATAAATCTCGTCATTATGGTTTTTTTTCTCTTTCCAACGATCATAAAAATTTAGATTTAGCTTTTGTTAGTTTTTGAATTTTATTCTTTCCTTTACCAAAATGATCAAATGCTTGAAGAAAATCAACATATCTTTTACACGCGATTTTTATATAAAATATACTTTATAAGAAAAACGCGTTAAAAATGAAGAATACGCCCTGGCTCCAACCTCGTTCCCAGCGCCTGTTGTCTCCTTTTTTATATCGAAGCGGCAGCGCGTCCCGATGTCAAAAAAATACAAGATGCCCTGGGGATGAGGTTGTTCTGTCTCACCTTTTTATTTCAGATGTGAAAATTTGTATGATGGATGGACAAAACTTAATGCGAAGTTCATTATCTTGATGGTACTTATCTGCGTAGGTTTACGTCTTAGCACAATTATTTATTCAAATTCATTCAATATTACAATATAAACCATTAAAGTGATTCAAACATTTACAATGAAGGATATCCTGCAATATATTGTTCAAAGTTTCAAGTTTATGAGTCAGGGGAGTGAGTTAGATAAACGGGATATGTTATATCAATGTGCTATTGTAGTACGCCTTTTTATTATTATAAAGTCACTGCACTTTCATAAAAAACCTGGCTCCTGCGCTTAAAGCCTAAAAATACGGACACTTTGTTAAAAGTAACAAAACATACCAGTTTTGTGAACCAACGATACAGTGTTCGTGCTATTCTGTAAATTCAGAAAATTCTGTAAAATGTACTTTTCAGATCGTATAAAACGATGCAATTTATGTTGCATTGTTAATTGTGGTAATTTAAGAAAAGGGATATATTTTTTTCATTGTTAAAAATTATGAGGACGAGGAGCAATTTTACCCTCTCCCCATGATTGCTATGTTTTCTTTTGTCATTTTTGATTTTCTGATCAAAATTCTTTTGCAGGCGGTTACAGTTAGACCATTCATAGTTTTTTACGACAAAAAAACGATAACAAACTGGGGAAAGGATAATTCTGTTATTTAATAGTGCGCTCGTCTAAATTTAATGAAATTACGGATCAGACATGAGCATATAGAGAAGCGCATGTAGGGACAAATGTACCCCCCTTCCCCACATAATAAAGAATTTTGTAGGGAAAATATGTCGCTGCACAGAGAATCAGTAACTTTCTCTTTAGCATTTTTACTTTTTAAAGTAGCTTAATATATCAGATTTGCAATTACATGTAGGAGCGATATTTAGTAGTGAGACATGTATATACCTTATTAAGATGAGAAAAAGTTTAAGATCTAAACTTGGTTATTAATTGCTTCACGTTGTAGCTACCCATTATCGTGATGCTTGCTAGCCCTGGCAAGCCTTAAAATTAACAGTTAAAAGAGAAAAATAACTATTTATTTTTATTCCTGAAAGATTTAGATAAGTATCAACTATAAGAATCAAAATATTATTCAGCTGTTATTGCCATAAGGTTTGAAGTGATAACTATAGGTGTTATTTCTCAGCCAGTACTTTATTCCTCACAACATACATGGCACATGCACATAACTATCTCAGTCTTTACCATTTCGGTATCCAGAGCGTACTATAAACCAATATCAAACCATTGCCTTCACTTTCAACATTTAATTCAAGCTATTATACCGCAAAGAGGGCCAGCAGCAAATACTTCAGCGGCCAAATAATGTTCATCACCTTGTCACTTTGAGCTGATAAAGATTGCGCCAATAAGGTAATTATTCTATCATCAGCGTTTCAATCGGAAACAGTATCAGTTCTGCATTCCCTTCGTTCGCATTCTGCATGAAAACGCATTTTAAACGTAAAAATTTGTTACTATCAAAATTTCTTTTACTAGAAAATATGCCTAAAATATCTACCCGATAATAAAATTTCGAATTATGGTACTTTGTGCTAGTTATTCGATCCTTTTCCACAACAAAATAATCTGCACGGAGTAAGATGGTACCACTCGATGGGGGGAGAGGTGCAAATCCACTATTGCGGTACAATACTGTCGGGCATCAAACTCTACGAGAGAACACTGTTTTTGTAATATATTTTATGTATAGCTGCTTCACCTTTGTCCATTGAATATTCTTCAGAATAACTTATGTTTTATGTTTAACATTGGCGATAACATCTTACTTTTTACTATTCTAATTTCTCATCAGATTCCAAATAATAGATTATCTGCGAAATTTTATAAACATAAAGATGACAGACTTGTCAAAATGAGACTACCTGAAGGCATAACAATTAATTTATTACCAAAGTCATTTGGTTTTTTATGAAATTTTCAGGGATTGTTTAGGTAATAGAGTACTGTGGGATGACCTACAAAAATACATGTAAGTAACAGGAAATATAAATGAATTAGAACTTATGCGTATTCTTCTGATATTATGTGTAATGCTTAGTGTGTGGGCCCCTACCACACGGAGAACTTTTGATTTTTAATTATGCAAACTTTATTTTACGGTCCGTTGAGCCTCTAGGGGCGCAATTAGCGTTCATTGCTTTTTGTGTTTCGCCAACGTTTATTTTTCCTCTATGTGGTTAAGGGAATTTTGAGAGAAGGTAAAAAGGTTTGTAAGGTTTTATGTGTTATAAAAAATACGCTAAAGAACGAAAAGACTTAAAAAAACAAGAATTCGGTCATTACGATATACATATTGTTAGTAAGAGTTACTTGGTATTTGTTACATTGTATGTCGCTGATAGGCTTAGGTGTTAGTTTTGTTTGTTTTTATGTATTTTGCACGTCAATAGGCACAGGATCTCATTTTTTTTCTGTTGTTTCTCTTTTCCGTTATATTTTTTATATGGTACCGTCATCTTCTGTGTTTGTTTTTGTATATTACGTTTCTTGTATGTTTATTCAAGGAGGTTTATTTAAGCGGTCAATATATCGCCAGTTGGCAACCTCGTTTTATTACTTGTTGGTCGTACCAGTTAGGATAATTTGTTATTATGCATAACCGGTCAATATGAATAAATCCCGAATTTATCACAATCCCGTAGCACATGCACCCTCATGTCACAACACTTTTTAGTTAAAAAATTGTTATTTTAAAATCCAGGCATATTTAACCCTATTTGTACCGGAAGTGCGCTGCATGAGCGCACCCTTTCACATTTTTATGCGGCTTTTCATGAAAAATTAAGCGATCCGCATGAGCTTCGCAGACTTTTAATATTTTTTTAGGGCGGTTAAGACCGGCAAATTTTTTTTCTGAAAAATTTATGTTTTGCGGCCATTATGGGGCCAATGTCAAAAAAGGCGCAAAAGCGAAAAATGAAATATTTCGAATTGTGTTATATTTTCAGTCTTATTGATGTTTAATTAGATAAATAGGATAGATGGTATAGCAAAGAGGGCTTATATATAATAAAAAATATAATTATTGCGTTTGTGACATAAATTACCCCTTTATATATTATTAGTCTAATAAAAAAATTACAAAATGGGACCGAAAAAGGCTAGAATTTCATCTGAGGAAGCCATTCAAAATATATTGAGATTTATTGAAGAAGATAACGTAGACGAAGCTATGGATGAAGAACTTGATGATGTTGAAGATGATTTGGAAGAATTGTGCGGTGAAATTGGTAATATATATAGCTATATTATATATACATATATATAATCTCTCTGTCTAACTTCGCGTATATATATGGCGCATTGGTTGCGAGAAGCAAAATATGTTTCAAAATGTGTGATAATTTATTTTTAGTATTTTTGTTTGTCTCATAGATAAAGAAATAGTTGAAGAAGAGGATCATCAACATGATAACGATGACCGTGTAGGTGATGCTGACAATGATGCGTCCGAAAGTGAAGAGGATGCCGGAGCAAACCATTCTTGTCTTGGGTAATGCGCAATGTAATCCGGAACCGCGTGCAGCTATTGGTCCTGCATTTGCAGAAACAAGGAAACGGTGTACTGTTTGTCAGGATGAGAATGCAGGAGAAAATTATTCCCAAAAGAAAAAATCTATTCCGTGTGTCAAATCACTTTGTCAATCATGTGGCAATACAACGTGTTAGGCCCATATGATACAAAAATGTCTGTCGTGTTCAAAGAAATGAACGTTCTGGTTTCAGCTGATGATATGAACCTTACTGACATTATTTTACTTCTTTTTGTTCATTTTTGTCATGTTTTATACTAATAGCAGGGTTTTGGTGTAAAAAAACTAATTCATGTCAAAAAACCTTCTTTAGGGACATTTTTTTGAAAAATCCTTATTTTTCGCCCTTTTTTTTCAGCCACTCATGTTGATTGGGGCAGTGAGAATGTAATTTAGCTTGAAAACATCCAAAGTAGGTGTTTTTTGGTACAATATAGATACATAATGTTACTGTAAAAAAATCAGGTTCACCGCTTTTATGCGAAAGATTTTCTTGGGGGTGCGCTCAATCAGCGCGCCCCTGGGATTTGAACGTCAAAAAAGCCCCGGTACAAATAGGGTTAAACATGACTTTCTGACAGATGTATACAACTTGTGAATTTTTGACTTAAAATACGGCAGAAAGTAGTGTTTATGATTAACCAGTTGCAAAGCAACGGCCATAGTATCCATTTCTAACGGCTTTAAGTAGCTTTCCAACCGCTTCACTTTTATTTGCGCGTTTTATGCCATACATGGCATTTCTGCAAGTCTTACCACAAGAAATCGCCACCCTGTTTTAGCTTTGTTTTCGTCTTGTAAATTTCGTATTAGTTCCCTAGAAGCGTTAAGAAAATCCGTTTCTCTCCATTCACGCATGTGACGCTTGAGAAAGATAAACGGCTGAAAATGCGCACACTCTAGTCAACTATTTGGTTTGGCGTTGATCATCAAAGTGTCATATTTTGTTTATACTTTGCCTAGCAACGGGTAACAATGGTAACCAATCAAATAAATTTTTGGCTCGTATATGAATACGCTGAGTCTATTTGTTGCTTAACGATAATAAACCTTACGTCACAACGTCAAAACATTACGTCACAACGATAATAAACCTTACGTCACAACGTCAAAACATTACATAAACGTCAATGTTTTTAATGAATTTAGTGCAGACACGGATTTAGTGCATTGCACTTTATAATCTCGAGGCTAAATAACTTAGAAGTAGTTTAAAAAAAACCGACGTCACCTTCTGCGTGGCAACTGGTTGCCATCTTGAAACAAAATTGGACCTATTTTCCCAATCTAAAGGAACCCAACCGTTTCGGAATCGACAGTTTTTTGATGTCATCAAAAAGTCTTAAACCCAAGTATCTTTTTTCCCGTCAAAATGACATCATCCTATACATTTTGTTCAAAGTTTTCAGCTCCACATAATTGAGATAAAGGCTATACAATTTTCTAAAAGTGTTTTCATTGAGACGGGCCACTACTGACGTCATTAAAATTTTAAAACTCATTGTACCTTTTCTTTGTTCGTCTACCTAAGTGAATTTTTAAACAGGACCTACAACTAATTATTTAACAAAAATAATAAAATGGCAGGCATATTGCACACAAGCTGGGAGCAATATCAAGGTAAATAGCTGTAGTGTGCATATAGACAGACTGTATATATGTGTATATATATAAGGCACGGAGTCAAGTTTATATAACCTTTTTGTGTTTGACTATATTACGAGACACACGTGTTATTTATTGTCCTGCTAGTATCTCTCATTTGTCAACGAAAGTTGCATTTTGATAAAGAAAATTTACCACAACATCTCAGAAATATTGTCAGATAAGACAAATACATTCTGAACTTTATACTTAAATCCTTGTACAGCTTGAAAGAAAAGTGTTACATACAAGCTGCGTCGCTCACCAGGAGGCACCTCCGCCTTTTTCGTGCTGCGGTTACTACTTCACGCTGGACATTACCTCGCTTATCCATATCTGGCTTCAAGCGTTGTGTGCGTATAGACATAAACAAATATGGCGCATACCTTAGCGAATCTCCGCTTGTGTGTGTAAGAATTTCAACTAAGGATCAGAAGAAACTTCTTCAAATTTACACAAAGGTTGGTAGATGTGGATAGAAAATTTAGAATATTGTTTCACTTTTAAGGGCTAAATTTAGTACCGACAGAAGATTGACTGAGTTGTCTCACAAAAAGTTAAGAAAAAAGCCGCGCTCCTAGCCTTAGACGGCTATCAGTTGCGGGCTAATGTTCATGATCAATGGGTTACTAAAGCAAAAGACTGTGAATTTAATCAAATGAACATGAAGGAAGCCATCCGATTCCTAAATTGCAAACAGCAGTTATACAAGATAATACGACCTTCGAGCAAAGGATGAAACTGGCACAATCTATGGACCTGGCACACCGAGAAGTTATCTACATGAAGGTAAACACTATGGAATCTCACACTAGTCATTCGGCGGAGAATATCGACCATAACAAACTGACACATTATGCGGATCAGCAAGTTCTGCGGCTTGCACCAAAGAAGCCCACCAACAAATCAACAAAAGTTGTGTCGTTATTGCAGAGAAACGACTCTGCACAAAAAAAATTGCAAAGCGTGAACACTAACTGTGATGGCAAGACAATTCATTTTGCGCGAGCTTTTGAAAATAAGAAAGTCAACTTGCTTATTGCACACAAGCAAGGACCACAAGGAGGGTCATTGTACGAATATGGGGCAACAGAAATCAAACTTAATGCAACGAAGGAGAAGCTAACAGCAAACTGTCAAGCTATCACTGTAATCGATGTATACATTAACAACACCAGGATCACTATGCAGGTAAAATCAGGACTAGATCCAAATGTAATCCCGTGACATGTTTATAAAAAACACTTGAAACACGATCCTCTTTGACCAAGGAAAAACTGCAACCATACAACTCAGTTACCTTACCAATGAAGGGGGCATTTGATGCACAAATTACTGCCAACAACAACAAGAATGTCCAGGCTACCTTTTGTGTAACAGAGTTTAATTGGCAAATACATAGCTTTTGATTTAGATGTATTGGTCATTAATGCAAACCATGTTGACAATCAACAAACTTCAACAACAAATTTCTCAATTGGAGTTAAATGTTTGACCATTTCTTGAAGTCACAAAACACAATTAGGAACAGAAGACTGATGCAATCCTGCAACACTTTTATGTAGTATTCAATCACATTGGGAAGCATAAATATCGTCATGTTCACCTTCATATTGACGAAACAGTTTCTCCAGCTGTGCAAGCACAATATGGTATTCAGTATGCACACCGCAAAAGGCACTTTGGCACCAATTCAGCTGCAGAGACTAACACCTTAGCTGACATACAACAGGCTGCTAATATCTACGATGAGAACATTTTATTTGGTCGTACTCAACAAAATCATGATTTAACATTAATCAAAGTACTACAACAACTTGCAGACCGTGGATTGACATTAAGGCGGCCCAAATGCCAACTTGATACCAAATCAGTAACTTTTATGGAGTGATATTCTCTGTTAATCGTGCCACGCCAGATCCTGACAAGGTGGCTGCCCTAGATGCCATGACATCACCTTCAAATACCACAGAAGTGAGATCATTCCTAGGTGTGATCAATTTCATCTGTACTTTTGTATCCGATTATGCTAACATCGCTGCGCCTTTAAGACAACTAACAAGACAACCAAGTTTTTGAGTAGACAGACAAGTGAAACACTGCATAAAAAAGCTCTAGGAAATTGTGAAGGAACAAACCACAACGGGTTATTTTAATTCCTGTAGAGAAACCAAGCTTATTGTAGACGGATCGAGAAAGATGATCTTGCTTCCATCCTTGCCTAGAGGGACCACGAAGATCACATCTTAAGTCTATTCGTTATGACACTAGAGCTATCACACCTACCTAAAGGAATTACTCACAACTAGAGATTTAGCTCTCGTTTTTGGAACAATGAAGAATCACTTATATCTGTATGGGCTTCCCCAATATACAGCAAGTACAGATTATCTACTGTTGCTAGCTTTGAATAAGCAAACGAATCAGAACATGTTAGCACGTATTCTGAGAACTGAAGTTACAAAGCTACAAATTGCAGCTAATACACGAACATGGTTCGGTTAAACAATCTGATTATATCTCTCTTGCCATCCACAGCAAAAGCAGGCTACATTCAAACAAGAAGGTGAATCTCCGTTACACTTAGTCACAAATGCTGTAATGAGAAGTGATTCAGCTATTACCACTGATGAGATTGTTCAAGCAACGTTGGAAGATCCCTCTCTTCAATCTCTTGTCATTGCTGTACGACAAGGATACATTGACAAAAGGCAGAAAGAGCGACAACCCTACAAAGCCATATACAAAGAAATCAGTGTGGATGATTCAGGTATTATATTACGAAGAGACAGGATCATTTGTCTAATCACAGCTACAACAGAAAACTTTACAATTAGCATACGAAAGCTATCAAGGCATAGTCAAGTGCAAACAGCTCATCGGAAGTACTATGTGGTTTCAAGGAATTTCATAATGTTGTGTGCAACCCTTATCAAGTTGCAACGAATAAAAAGCAACAAGAAACATTGAAAGCTTCTGCACTACTAGATGAACCGTGAATTAAGCTTAACACCGACCTATTTGGACCAATCGAGGGTGGTAATGAGTACCTTCTAATTGCACAAGATATGTATTCTCGTTACCCTGCTGTAGAGGCCGTTCACGCTACATCTGCACAATCAGTACTACAATCCATAGATCGTATTTTTTAACTTTTTGGAATTTAGGAGTATCTTGGGTCTGATAACGGCCCTCCAATACATGGGATTTAAACATGATCCGAAAATACTATTGGCACCATGGACGAATAGCGTGGTAGAGAATTTGTTGCACAACCTTAGGAAGCACATCTGAACTGGAGACACAAATTACAGCGCTTACTGTGGGCAAACTGGGGCACTCCACATACGGTGACGGGACGCTGTCCAGTAGAGGTTCTATTTAATGGAAAACAGTAAAGAACCCGGTTGACTGCTGTCCGCCGCTCTGAAAAGCCAAAATCTCACACCGATATAGCAGCTAAGCAGACAATCATCGATGAAAAATTGGGTTATGTATCGCCAAAAGCAAGAAAAGAACGATACACCTTACTGTGAAACTCTAAAGCGCGTAGTCAAAAAGGTTTGGTGGCGGACTCACTGCAGAGCGGGATGGACATGTCATCGCATGGCATAGCACCTTCTTTAAGCAGATTATCTATGGAAAGAAAAGATTCAGAAAAGATTCACAAAATCCAATCCTGTAACTGACTATGATTGACCACTGTTAACCTATGGACGAGATGAGGATAATAAACAAGATGCCGGAAAAGTGAAGATGAAAGTATGCAAACTGTGGAGTACAACATAGAGGAAGAATGGAATCTCGATTAAGACATTGCGATGGAACAAGTGAGAAGACCTACACGCGAACGAACGAAGCCATCTAAGCTAACCGAATACGCAGTGGACCTCCCGGATTCATTAAGATAAAAATGGGAGTGATGCAGTGTCAGAGACTGCATATAGACAGACTATACATATGTGTGTGTATATAAGGCACAGAATAGGGTGTATATAACCTCTTTGTGTTTAACTATATTATGAGACAGACGTGTTGTTTCTTGTGGGTGAAATTTCTATCACTAGATTTATGCAACAAGAAACATGAAAAATTAGCTATAAATATTATTAATTTTTAATGTTTTCATAGTATATACCTTACATATCAGTATAAAATGCCTATATTGTTTTAAAAGCTTTTTATATATAACTGAGAATAATAGCTAGCTATAGTCATTAGCAAATGGTGAAAATCCCTAGTTGATAAACATAAATAATTTAAAAACCAGAAAACCTGTTAGCCAACAACATCACAAAAAAAGTATTTCCAGTGGATAGCTATGTGTAACTTCAATTTTGAATAGCTACCTTCCCATCATTTCTTTGCATGAATATCTAGCTAAAGTCGGAAAAAATAAAGCGTCGATATACTTGTAACTGGTAACTTGTGTGTCAATACAAAAATATGATATCTCACTGTCCATTCAACCATTTTCTTTTCAGTAGCTAAAAAGCATCGAGTTCGATTTTGCCCTTTCTTCAGATTAATGAAGAGCTAGCCTACTTCAACAATGAATACAAAACTGACTTCAGAGTTTGGGTTATGAGTTAAATTCCTTTCATAGATTCAAAGTGCTATGTCAACTAACTTTAAGGATTTTTTTTTTTCAGAGCTGCTTTGAAACATCATGTGACAAACGCCTGTAAATTCAACTTTCAGCTTAAAATATCCTTGAGAAAACATAACAGCTTTTTCATCTTCACTAAAACTATATCTGTTTTCCTCGTTTAGCCTTTTGTTAGTTTTGTTTCATGAATTTCGGCTCCACGCCATGCCATGTGCTTCTTTCGCCATGTTTTTATTCTCTTCCGAACGGAAATCAGTCCTGGTCGAACATTTTATCGTTTTTTTATCAAAGATACCCTTGACATTTAATAAGGAAGGGTTAAACAAGCAGATCCACAATATTAGATGCTGACACTGCAGAATTGTTATCTGGCCCCTATTTAATTTGGTTCATTATCTTTAACATTGCACAAAAAATACAACTTTTAACATTTTTGATAAAAGTTGGCAAACATTTTTAGTCGGCGAAAATGTGTTAGTTACTGACACAAAATTTAGCCACGTTTTATCAAAATAGCAAAATCAATCTTTTTCCAAAGCAAACAGTTTTGCAATTAAGAATAGATAATAGAAAATCACATGTGCCTTGTGTTCAAAAGCACGAAATATTTTCTGCTGTAAATATTGATCCCTAGGATTTTCCACAGGCTAAGGGTGGGGAAAGTATAATAATTGTCTGAACGTTACAATTACGAAAACGCATGGCTTGCGATCTTAATTTGCAATTATGTTCCCATTTAAAGAGATGTAATCATTCCTGAATCGAATCCAAGAAACAAATTTTTTCGATATCGTAACTACTTTCCCATGATGTAGTAATCCACCAAATAAAATATCGTATTGCATGATAATATGTTAAGACAACAGTTCTACACTAGCCGGGGGACCTGGCGTCGAAACACCGGGTTAAGCCACAAGTAACTATGTTACCCGGCGGTGAACGCTCGGTGGAGCATTCAGGAGGAGCGATTTAGTACAGGTATGCATTATGTCGTGAATCGAGTGAAGCGCACACAACATTATAGTGTAATATATTTTTTAAAACATAACTTTTTCACAAATTTAGCTGAAATAAAAACACTGTTTACAACCCGTTGTTACTTCGTAATAGCAAAAACAGTCGGCCAACCTGTTTCATATTGAAAGTTTAAGTTCGGTGAAGTTCAAAAATGAATGTTACTCCGGGCTGAGCCCTTTCATTCAATTTAACATATGCTCGACGGTCTTTAACGAAATAATACTCTGTTTTTTTCCAGCCACATGGCATTTTAAAGTCCGTGTAACAAAAATGGTTATGTCCATTGTTTTGCTGTCAACACCAAGCACAAGTAGTCTCCAATACCATTCTAGGTATTCAGATTTTTTTGTTCGAAATAACAATTGCTTAAGATATTTGATTGGCACACTCCATACGTAAGGAAGACATGCTAGATGCTTGAGATATGAACACACTTTGTCGCCTCTTTCCGTTTGCTTTCCCAGTCCAGAAAGAACAATGTCAATCGACGCGATTTCTGGATTTTTTTTGCTGACGACGTTTCTATATCATTGTAACGATCAAATACATACCAGGTACAATATACAAGTATCGCATTTAAGCCGCATTCACTTTTCAATATTTATGCACAAAAGAGCTTACTTTATTTCATTAAAATTTATTCAGCAAGGTAAAATTTCTGGGTGGCTGTTATAGTCGGAAACCTGTGTTTTTATTTTAACAGAGGTTACGGTTCACTTTTGGAACTTTCACAAAAAAATTATGTTGGGTGACTGCTTCAGCTGACAGTGTTAAGATAGATTGTCGTACTGTGTTTTTTATTTTGACACATGTTATTTAATTTATTACACGATTTATTACACGATCAGGTTGAACTGAACAGTTAAAACTGACATTTTTTCCATTAATTTAAACGGATGAAACGCGCCTGTTCACACGATCCTGTGGCTGTGGCTGTCTTACTTACAGAAATAAAAAGGAAGAAAAAAAAACCTTTGGTTAAGACGCAGAAGCTCATCACACATTGTTAAGCGAGTTAAGATTCATTATAAAATGAAATTAAAATTTATTCAGCAAGGTAAAATTTCTCGGTGGCTGTTTTAGTCGGAAACCTGTGTTTTTATTTTAACAGAGGTTACGGCTATAAGTGTTAGCCACTGTAACAAAATTTTTAAAATAATCTTTCTTATGCCTAATGCAGTAAGGTTAACAGGGTTAAAGGTATAGCTCCTTTAACCCTATTCGGTCCGGGGTTTTTCGAACATATTAAGACCGGGGAGGGGCGGATTCCGCCAATCTCCCCCTAATAACTTTACATAGGCATGTCCAAACTGAATCAAACTTGGCACACTTATAGCGCGTCACAAAAGGAACAAAACGGCAACAATAAGTTTTGCTTATGTCAGCAATTTCCCTATGACGTCATCAAATGCTTGAAATTTGTTCAAAATACCACTATCTGTGTAAAATTCAATTACTTTAGTTCTAGAGCGAATTTTTGCGTTGTTTGAATTTTCTAAAAGCCATATAAAAGTTATTTAACATATTTTCCGGTTTTTACATAGTTCGCATAAAAAAAAGCAAAAAAGTGCTCGAAAATCCCGGTTTTCCCGATTTTCCGGTAAAATCCGAAAATATCGAGAAATCGGATTA
Organism: Hydractinia echinata; assembly: GCA_030067915.1. Taxonomy (NCBI): domain Eukaryota; kingdom Metazoa; phylum Cnidaria; class Hydrozoa; order Anthoathecata; family Hydractiniidae; genus Hydractinia; species Hydractinia echinata. Next base: position 755,778 of record JASGCC010000010.1, read on the forward strand.
ATCACGTGTCGAAAACATACAGAGGGATTTTACGTGATGAAAAAAAGTTGTGTTGTAAGTTTCAAGTTCAAAGGATAATCCTAACAAGAGTTATTATATTTTCCCGATTATAAGCATGGGCATCGACAAGAAAATGAAATGTAAACAAATATATTCTAAACAAAAACATGCCGTAAGAATAATTCTCAATGCCGATAGGTACACCACTGCAGAATTCCTTTTGACAAAAATTAAAATTTTAAAGGTGTGTAAGCTCAACATTCTACAGGACCAATTCTCAACTGTAAATCATAGGTATGAGACCAGGCTTTCAAAATATGGTTTTAAATTACCAGCACCTAAATTCTAATATTCAAAGTTTTCCACACATTTTCGCGGTCCTCGTGGAACCGTATAATTTTCCGTAACGACTAAAACTGTTCACTCCTTTAAAAATCATTTAAAAATATTCCTTCTAAATCAAGACATCGAAGATCTCTGCTAATTCAAAATGGCCTTATCTTTCTCTTTCTACTTTACCCTTTTTGTTAATACAGACCATAGATTGTAAATCAATTTTGCTCGCTTTAAGGGGCTTGATGATAAGACAAAATATGTCTTCTGCTTGCCCCTGCCATATTGTTAACACTTATATGTCTACACTTTTTGTATATACTGTTGTCGGCGAATATATACTACTACTACTACTACTACTATAAGGATTTCATAGAGATTTTTAGGAGTAGTTTCAAGTAATAGCCAATATCAAGGCATTTGGGAGGTATGGGACCTACAAATTTAGCATGCAGGTGTCTAATAGATAAATATTGAAACTCAGTTAGTATCATAGCCATGCAATATAGCATAAAGGAGTTATTTAGAAAAACGTCAGAGGGGGCGGAATCCGGCCCCCACTGGACCGAATAGGGTTAACTGTAATAAAAGCTTTGGCACAAGTTTAAAGTTTATTGATTCAATGAGACAACAGTCTCGATTGACCTTTGATACTTAAAGTTTACTTTCTACCCACATTTAATTTCGTAACGACAGACTGTGGGATGTGATTCTAAGATGACAATGAATTTGCAAATTTTACGCCAATTAAAATTGCTGAGTGATTCTTTTTGCTGGACTGAGTAACGACGGGCTGTTTCCTGTGATTTTATTAAACCGAAGTTGCGATAAAGATTCTTTTGAAAAGGGTAATACGCCTATAGGGCGCACTGATGTAAGTATTCCACACACAGATGTACGACATGGTTTACCAAATCTAAGCGCCCATCCCTAAACGCACGCGGGTCTCCCGGCTGGTCTCTATAATGATAGCCGTGTTTTGTCTGTTTGCGCGGGAAAAGTGTTGTGCTACAGAAACACGAAATGCGATATATAATTTTGTTTAGTGTTTTCGTTGTTTTCACAAAACCTTTTTTTAATATAAAATTGTTCGTACGCAGAAGTCATGGGTAATTAGCTTTTATTATTGTTCCCTTGATGCAGTTTTTTGTTGTTGTAAATACGTGTACAAACATTGCGTTGTATATTTCGTTAATAACATTTTAATTAAACTCGCGCCTTTTAAAAGCAACTAACAAAACTAATTTATGATGAGAAGAAGAAAAAATTTTAAGATGTAAGTTGATTTTTTGTTTTTTATAATTATTATATTATTGAAACATATTTATGCAGGGTAAAAACCTTTATAAACATTGCTATTAACACGCGTTGACTTTTTATTCCCGCCGTTCAATTGAAATTAACAAATCGAATTATAATAAAAAGATTTATTTTATATTTATTATAAATTCGGAATTTATTTCTTGAATTTACATTTTTATGAGACCGTCTGAACATTACCTGAAGCTTGATGTGTTTATTTTTTGATGAAATTTTTGTTATAATGTTCTTAAAAGAAGTTTCCATACGACTGCATATTCCGCTAGCAGATAAAGCTTGATGGCATTTTTCTGCCAAGTTTCAACTTAATGGAAATCAATTTCCCGCTTGAGATGGTACGACAACCTCGTCCCCAGGGCATCTTGTATCTTTTCTGACAACGGGACGGCGATACGAACATGGACTTAAGGGGGATTTTCACGAAGCGAATTGAACGGCGAATTCGACGGCGAATTGTATCTGAGCATGCGCAGTTTTGTGCAAAATCAAAACAAACAAAACTGCGCATGCTCAGATACAATTCGCCGTCGAATTCGCTTCGTGAAAATCCCCCTTAAGAGGAGGCTGGTTCGATATGAAACCTGATTGGCGCGAATGTGTGACATAAATATTGCGTCCCAAAAATTTTTTGGCGAGGCGGCGAGTCTGGGACAAACAAGAGAAAGTTGTTCGTAATAAAATGGCGGAAGAATTGTAGCATGTTTTTTTCAAAAAGGTGAAGGAGGAGGCCTCGTCAAGTAACGGCCTTCTCCAGGGCCATGTTCGTCTCGCCGTCCCGTTATAAAAAGAGACAACAGGCGCTGGGAACAGCCTCCCTTGAATGGGCGCTCCAATTTAAAGGTTTAAAAAAGAAAGAAGCGCACGGATGCTGACTCCCCCGATTCCCCCAACTTTCTTCTACTTTTTTACAGCATAAGAAGGTTGTAAAATATAAAAAGTACCTTCATCCCTTAAACATTTTCCCCAATGATTTCCGTGGTATTGACGTGTTATCAACCGATAGTTGTTGACCCCACCTCCACAGTTACTAGCTGAACAATATGAAAACGTTGTAAAATTAATACAAAATACCATCATTCTCCACAACTTGCCAAAGAATATTGCACTTGTTTGTTACCGTTTGGTGAAAACTGAAAATTTCCTTCAAAAAATGTGATCGCCCTCCAAATTCTAAAATTTTAAAAGTATATTTAAGCCGGGTTTACACTTAAACAACTTTGTCCGTTTTTGATGACGTTATCCCGCCGGCTCCGTAACGGATGGGTTGACCCATCTTTGGAAAGCTGGCCTAATTTTGCCGCTAAGTGGCCCCTAGTTACCCACACAGAAGACAACGTCAGTTAATTCCATCAGTTTCCAAGTTATTTGGCCTAAAACTTATAAGTTCACTGCAATTGCTTCACAAACTTTAACAATATTACTGACGTCAATCTTCGAAATAATGTCAAAATTATAGAACAGTTTTATAGGTGATGCTTTATAAAATTTGTTAAAGATAATACCGTTCGTTAAAAGTACACGATCCGATATATTTTCTTCATCAGGGTTTCAACTTCTTCACAACAAATGCAACGTGCCAACAAATTTCAGAAAACTAATTTTCGAATATGCACTGCTGATGTCATCAAAATTCTTAAGACCACCTTTTGTTTTCTGTCTAAGTGAATTTTTTAATGGGCTTATTAAATCGGCCACTTTTGTAGAAGAATCTCATCATACTAGAAGTGGTTGCACTTTTGTTTTTTACAAAATGGGCCTGAGAATGGGCAATCATCACTAAATGTCTACTGCAAGGGAATGGAGTTTTTTTTCATAATATTTAGAAGGATAATTTGTCCTTCTTGTGTTCCGCCTTGTTGAATCGAATTTATTGAATTTGAGTTTTCACAATTGGACATGTGTAACTTTGTGAATTTGTCTAATGAAACGTCGAACAATAAGTTTCTTCAAAATGTATCAAAAAATTGGAGCTGATCACACTCCCAAAATAAAATTCAAATTTGAGGTATTAAATTAAAAATGGATAATACACAAACAAATTTGTCAAATTCAATAAATCGAATTTGACAAAAAGTCAATAGTTGAATATCAACCTGGTTTTAATTACGTTTGTGCTAAAATTGTATTCTCGTTCCAAAGACGTTCCACTATTAGTTTTTTTTCTAAACATGCGATTGTTCACGGTTCCAGCTGTCGCTATATATGTCATGTTCTGAATGCAAAATACAAATAAAAAATCTAATTATTACATTACAAATATACACTTATTCACTAACAATGCCAACAGTTTTTATAAGGTTACAGCCTTAACCCTATTCGGTCCGGGGGGGGGCGGATTCCGCCCCCCCTGACGGTTTTTTATAAATAACTCCTTATTGCTATGTTATATGGCTATGAAACTTATTGACTTTCAATATTTATCTATTAGACACCTGCATGCCAAATTTTTAGGTCCCATACCTTTCAGAGGCTTTGATATTGGCCATTACTCGAAACTACCCCTAAAAATCTCTATGAAATCCTTATAATGGGTAAAATTTAATAACTCCTGTTAGGATTATCCTTAGAACTTGAAACTTGCAACACAACTTTGTTTTATTGAGAAGAATCATTTTGCATAATTTGGACACGTGATTAATCCGATTTCCCGATTTTGTCGGATTTTACCCGAAAATCGGAAAAAACCGGATTTTCGGGCAACTTTTGGCAATTTTTTATGCGATACACGTAAAAACCGGAAAATATGTTAAATAACTTTTATTTAGCTTTCAGAAACTTCAAACAGAATGCAAAAATTCGATCTGGAACAAAAGTAATTAAATTTTAAGCAGATAGTGTCATTTTTAACAAATTTGAAGCTTCTGATGACGTCACAGAAAATGTGCTGACGCAAGCAAAAATTTATTGCTGCCATTTTGTTCCTTTTATGACGTACTATAAGTGTGCCAAGTTTGATTCAATTTGCACAACCCTATGAAAAGTTATTGAGGGGGGGCGGATTCCGCCCCCCCCCCGGTCATAATATGTTCGAAAAACCCCGGACCGAATAGGGTTAAATCGTGCACAGTTGCACATTTAATCTTCAATATTTTCAGCACATTTGATGCTATCGGATGTCTAGATATCCGCTGTCACAATTTGTTTCTAGGCGATTTACAAACTGCTTGGAAGACATAGTTTGAGTCATGACTAGCTCTGAATTCAATTATTTTTAAACATTGTCAAAGTTTTCCTCATTTCCTTCAAAAGACGAATATCACGGGAAAGTCACTTTCTGCAAATTCTAAGTGTTCTAATTACCTCATTTTCGTACGTAAGTACTTATTCTTCAGAGTTTTGTTTTCTAAATGCAGAGATAGTAAAATGTATGTTCTGGGACAGGAAACGGGAAATGAGGGAAACGCAAACAACAACAACAACAACAACAAGTCCCGGAATCCCCGAAATATCTAATTCCGGGAATCCCACCCCACCCCGATTCCGATAAATCTAACGCATGCGCACACACCGATACTAATAATGCTGACATCAACAAAAACCAGAGCATGCGCAATTGAGTAGGGGGTGAGTTCCAATGCGCTAGTTGGACCCAATATTATCAAAATAAAAGGGATGTTTAAACTTGGTACCGAGAATGTTAATACACCAGACAATTTCAAGGGCAAGGAAATATGCACGAAGGCTGTTGAAAGGGAACCCCTGGCACTCGAGTTTGTTCCCGACCAATTCAAGACACAGGAAATATGCACGAAGGCTGTTCAAGAGAAACCACTGGCACTCGAGTTTGTACCGGACCATCTCAAGACACAGGAAATGTGCACGAAGGCTGTTCAAGAGAATCCCATGACGCTTTTGTATGTTCCAAACCATCTCTGGACACAGGAAATGTGCAACATGACTAAGGAGCCGGAAACCTGGCTGTGGGGGTTTGTTCCGTGCCAACTCGGAAAAATGCGTAACCCAATATTAACATAAAAAACATGTTCGTTACAGACTTAAAAAAGGAAGCCAAAGCGCTAGGTATTAAGGGCTATTCAACCATGAACAAGGCCGCCCTTTTTGAAGCGATCCGAAAGGTGAAGTATAAGGACGCTTCAACACAAACCGATGGCCCCTACTGCGAACCATGCGTTACCATAGCTTGGGAGAAGAACCTAGAGCAGTATGAGCGAGAGCTATCCGAGAGGCAAAAACGCGTGGTGCACGAGCGCTTCTATACAGTCGATCCAGATACCGGGGAAGTACTCGTCTAGTATGTTAACCAACATATTAGACTACGAATAGGCGGGTGGCTCCTCTAAATACCGCTTACATGTTGCACAGATTGAAGTTTTTTCATAAGCTCCTCCTTCGCCTCCTCACGCCCTTTCGCGACAAGCTGCTGTCTCTCCCGATCATTAATGGCATTCACGGCTTGTTTCGTTCTTTGACGGACTTGTTCCTTCAGCAGCATGTATTTTTGCTTCTCCTGTATGATTAAGCTGAACTCATAGTCGCTGATCACCCCATTCTCCACAGCCTTGCTAATGAGATCGACAACAGAGTTGAGTTTAGTCCACGCGAGTAGCCTGATACTCTCGTGTTTCTTCGACTTGACATCTAGCTTCTTCCCCGCATTCCGCAGACCTGCTTGCCCTAGTCCTACGGCGATCGTGATACCACCCATGGCTACGGCGAGCGGTACACCAATCCCGGAGAGCATACTACCAATACCAACACCTGAAGTAATGACACTTATAGCTAGTAATCCATGGTCAGTGAATCTAACCCACGTACCATGCATTTTGAACTTTTTAGCGAGTTTATCCCGCTCTTTTGATTCATTGCGTAGGTACTGCTCTACATCTTCGATTTTGCGCAGTCTGTACACTTGGCTTTCATCAAGCTCATCGGGTGCACTCGGTGATAAGCTCGGATAAAGCTTTGTAATCTCTGTCATTTATTCTATGAGCAAGTGCATTGTTAATCCTGTAAACAAAATGTTCCTATCGTGATATTCATCCGCTAGCATGAACTCCAAACGATCTGTGGATCCCTTCAAAGGGAGGTACACGGGGTTATCAAAACTCCACGTCAACATATCTCCCCAATCATTTAGCTCTTTGGTCGGGAGCAAGGCCAATATATCCGATTTCTCACCATTAAACAAGCTGTGCTCCTGATCAATCTGCGTACACTTGAGTCGTAGTCGCTGGTACACGTCTGTTCTGTATGATCCATCATAGTCCCCCGCGGGTAATACTAGGGCAATATCATTATCCAAACCAAATATATCTCCCAGCTTTCGATCCATTATTGCCTTATAGCCCGTGCTAACACTAATCCTTGACATGCCGTTTCTAAGGATAGACACTTTGAGTTTATCCCCGGCTTGATTATTGATTATAGCCGCGAGATCCTCAACCCGATATAATCCTTTTTCGATCTTGATATGCACCTTCAATATTGCGGCCGCTTCCTGTTTAAATATCCTCAGGTTCATGACGTCAAACACATTGAGCCAAGTCCCCCTGATACTAATGGATTTCAGAGCGATCCTCGTGCCCTCCTCTAGATGATGCTTGAATATCGTAGGCTTCTCTATATCCGTAATATATAGTTGTCTCATGTATCTTTAAAAGAAACATGAATATCTACAGCTATAATCCAAAGGCAAAGTATGCACCTAATCACGGGCGATATTTGGAAAGACTCAAGGGTGAGCAACTCTCGGTTCAGAGCATCGTTATTGATGCGAAGGGGTCCGCGTTCAAGGCAAAATTCCCCAACATCTTTGTCGACTACGAGTTCCACTCCGGTGCTGCGTTGAATACATGGCAAAGCCACCCCTTCGGACTCTGGTCCACACAGCTAAATTTTGCTACCTACTGCGCAACCTCTGCTTGTGGTATCTCTATGCAGCATTTAACCACCTCTTTGCCTCTGATTCGATCCGTTTACCGCTTCCACGTGTATTTCCAGATTCGTAAAGTCCTTCAAGATCTTGAAGTGTCTTTACCGGGATCGGATAGATTTCAACGTCTCAACAACCCTTTCAATGAGCAAAAACTCCAGCAATTAGCACGTGAATTTGGGGTAAGGGACAGTGAGAGCGAGTGGAGGAACGAGACCTTATTCAGTAGTTGGCAAGCCCATCGAGAGGACTACCCCGGCTCGGGTCCCAGCTATCTCGATGAGGACTCTTGGAGTCGATGGATTCTCGAAACTTCGCAAGGTCTCACACGTATAGGTATTGAACGGTTATCCCAAAGCGTAAGATTTTACGCCTATCTCCTACTTCAGAGTCAGGCTAACGCGAGGTCGAACATTATCGGCAATCAAGGTAGTTCGATCGATGCCCAACGATTGTACTTGACGACCCTTGAAGCGCTGATCCTCCGACCTAGTAACAGGGGTGAGGAAATAGGGCGATTCCAAAATGTGCTCAAGTATGCACGTAGCAAGGTCGATTTCACGGTGGCGCATGGCGTTACATGATTCCAAGTGATATGGGCCTTCATATCGGGAATATCATGAATTTCACGAACAAAATCCTCATCAGCAAAGAGTACTTCTCCATCGGTGTTAACCTTGATATTAATCGCATGGCGGCACCCTTCAAACATACCCGGCATGCCATACCGGGTTCTGAGCATCTCGAGCAGGTCGTCAAACATGCGGTAGATAAACCTGAACAGAGGGAACCCCCAAGGCAAGAAATATCGGGGGCATATCCGCCGAGCTCCCGATCAGGTATGCAAGGAGGCGGGAAAAATCCGCATGGGATGGACATGCGGCTGCCGCATGCCCTTGGAAGAGGGAAAAATCAGCACGAGGACAACAAAGCTGCCTTGGTTACAACAGGGATAGGACTAATCCTTACCTATATTTGGCTGAAAAAATAGGTCTAAATTTGATTGGTTGGGTATACCTGATATTAAGTACACCCAACACACTAGATGATAGCCGCCCTATGATTTTTTGGAACTGTGATCCGCGCTGCTACCCTTTCCAACATACGCGACAACGAAAGCGACAGCAGCCGCGATGGTTATATATAGATACCTCGCCACATATTCGACAACCTTCGCCGCTACTCTGAAGAAGAACGACACAACGCTGCCTATGATCCCTGGTAGTGCTGCACCTGCCTTACCTGCTAGATACTTCAGAAACTTTCCGAGTCCTTCAAGCTGTTTCCGTACGAATCCCTTCCCACTTGCGGAACCTCTTGAGGCACCGGCACCACCGGTACCCTTAACAGCGAGCACGATGGTGGAAATCAGTAGACCGATAGCCGATACGATGCTCGCGATAGTTAAGCCTTGTTCCTTGAACAAGATCCCGAGCTTTTCCCGCAGTGACGTGTCTTCTCCAGCGATTTTCACCAGAGTCTCCTTGATCGCTTTCAGTTGGCTCTGGGTGCGTGAGGAAAGTAAACCGTGCGCTTTTCGTGCTTCTTCCTTCTGATCACGGAGTCTCTCTATCTCTTCATTGGCCTTCGCGATGTCTCTATCCCAGATGCCTATCTGTTCCTCTGCTGCTCCAGGTGTGTCCTTCTTGCTTTCGATCCTCTTCACCTTGGCTTCCGCTTTATCGATCTCGCTATCGTAAGATATCATCTTGCTTTTGAGGTGCCTAAGGTTGCCCTGGAGCGTTTGAAGCTCGAGGTTGAGCCCTCTTCTTTCACGCTCCGTGAAGGTTCCATCCCTGTCAAAGGAATTATCTTGGATCAGGCTCTCCGTCTCGCCTAGAACATCCCCGAGCAGCGGCAGCATCTCGATGTCGTCGGGCCTTTCCACAACGCGATCTATATCGCCCATAAGTTTCTGGGCCGCTGCCCTACTACCTTTGTTTGGTGTAGTATAGTCGGCAAACCCCATATCACGCATGCGTCCTATACCTAAAGCCTTCTGTATCTCGCCAACACTCCTGAGCTCACCATTCCTTTTCGTGAGCCTTACATCATCGAAAAGAAGCTGGTTCCCATCAGCCTTAAACCTGTCATAATGTTTAGCATTTGGAATTCCCAGCTCCTCACCAAGGTGTTCATAGAGATCGTCAACCTTTGACTTTAGTAGATCTCCCCTCTGCCTTGTCGTGATGTCTTGTTGACCCTGCTCCTCGGGCGCTAGCTGATGGGGTAGGTCCTCGGGCCTACTGAAGGATTCATACTGCTCCACGTCGTCTGGAATATTCTCCTCAGTTGTAAAGTCTTCTCCTTCGTATACTGGATTAATAGTCATTTTATTCAACCCGCAAGACCCTAATAATAAACTATGAGTAACATGTACGGAACTAAGCTAGATCCCAATGCAGAAGTCAAGACGCTGTTCGCCATGAAAGGCAAAAATCAGCGTGTTAAAGTAAGTCACGTCCCCAGTACCATCAACCAGAACGAGGATTGTACGTGGACGTACCAAACATGGGGCGGGACGATATCATTTTCCCAGGCTCTCTCAAGCTCCTTTTCAACTTGGAGCTTGAGGGTACGAATACGAAGAGAACCATCGTGAGCAACATTGGCAAGGCTCTGGTGCGAGACCTACGTATCACTTTGAATGGCAATGAGGTGCAGAACATTAGCGACTACAATGTGCTCGCTACCTACAGAGATCTCTGGCTGCCCAAGTTTGAGAGAGAGAACAACCTCATTCTGGAGGGCATCAATCCCAACGATGGTACCATCAGAGCCCTCCAGGTAAAAGCAACGGACCACGTTGGGACAGATGAGGAAAAAGCGATCGTGGCAGCGTATGGCAACACCTTTTGCATCCCGCTAGGCAAGATGTTGGAGCTCACCAGAGACCTACCGTTTTACCAGGGAGGACTGCATGACAGACTACAGTTCGTCCTGCATTTTGCAGGGTATGGCGACGTGATCAAAGATGCAGGCACAGCAGCTTCAGGAAGCACGGCAGCCAAACCAGCTGACGGTCAGTATAAGATTACTAACATTGCCCTAGAGTTTGACAAGGTACACCATGAGGGGCTCAGCAGTGCTATGATGTCGAGATATTCAAGGCTAGCGCTACCTCATGAAAGGATCCTAAGAAGCAAGGTGGTCACTATGAAGAAGTCTGATACCGCAAATAACCTCCAGATCGATACACCCGCCAAGAGCCTCAAGGGGGTGCTACTACTATTCGTAGACCCTGGGAGAGTCAAAGCTTACTCGGGCGTCAACGAGACATTTTATAACCCCAAGATCGAAAGAATCTCGATTACGGTCGAAGGTGAGCCTAACGAACTATATAGCCACGCCATGCTACCCAAGGATCATCTTGAACAAGTCTTTGAATTGTTCGGTAGCCATGACTCTGAGGTCACGATCGGGCAGTTCATGACTGAGAGATACGCGCTCTTCATCGATTTTCGTAGCTCTCCGGATAACAGTTTGCATGGATCAGGCAGACCAGTGCAGAGGCTGAGTGATGGCATAACCCTCCACATGACCAAGAAAGCTGACGGAAGTACCGGGGATATCAAGTGCTATGTCTACTTGCTGCAGGACGCCCAGCTTAACATCCTAGACGGGCGATTCCATGGGGTGGAATACTAGAATAAAGCATGGCAACTCTGGCAATTATGGCTGCAGGTGCCGCTATCAATGCGTTGGCATTCAGCGGTTCAAATTTCCTATTCTCCAAACTCTCAGGGCATGGGGAGGCTGAGAGGAAGAGGCATGATAAAGCGATCGAAAAGCTTCAAGCAGCTCAAGCACAATGGGTCCGGGACAGACAGGCCAAATTGGACTGGTACAACAAGCAGCGTGAGCTGCAGTCTCAAGCCGGTAAAAGTTTGGAAGAACTCGATGAAGGTATGCGAGAGTACTATATCGCGACGATCGAAAAAGCTCCAAAGCTCTCGGACTATTATGTACCCTCCAAACAACAACAGGACGGCGAACTGGTTTTCTTCGTGGGCTCCCTGGCTGTTCTAGGGGTGATCGCGTACAAATATTCGTAAGGTACATCCAGACAAGGTTTTGACATGTATAATATAAAGACATGTTAAAATTAATTACCAAGGAGGAGGCTGAGAAACTCAGCCAAATCTATTACACCCTGGAACATCTCTGGACTGGACGAAAAGCCATCAAATTACTCTCCGAGAAGAGTAGTCTCTCCAAAAAGAGGGTGACGCATTGGCTGACGAGACAGCTGCTCTGGCTCCGGCATATCAAAGGGCCCAAAAAGATCGACTACCCTCATTTCACCATTACGAAACCCAATGAGATGCATCAGTTTGACTTGCTCTACATGCCGCATGACAAACTGTACGGCAATACGTATAAATACATACTCACAGGCATCGATGTAGCCTCTCGCTATAAAGTAGTCAGGCCCTTGGGAACCAAGAAAGCCGGCGAGGTTGCCGACATGATCAAGGACATTTACAAAGCGGGACCTCTCCGCTATCCCAAGACCTTCCAGTGCGATAACGGGTCCGAGTTCAAATCAGATGTAACGAAGCTGCTAGAGGGCAAAGGGGTCGAACTCAAGCGCGCAACCACCAAGTACCACCACATTTTTACGGCTTTTGTCGAGAGCTACAACAAGGTGCTCGCGCAGAGATTATTCAAGCCTCAAGATGCGCAAGAGTTGGTCTCTGACGAGACTAGTACCACATGGGTCAAGCACTTGTACACTATCGTCAAAAGCATGAACAATAGCGAGACGGCTATGATCGATATGAAGCCCTCGAAAGCCATCAAGCTGATAGATGTCCCGCTTACGAAAAGTGAACAGCACCCTGAAGAGAAACCCCTGCCCGATGACGGCTTATACTTGTATCTGCTGCAACCTGGAGAGGAGCATGGTGATGCTAAAAGACGCGCGACCGACGCTTGGTGGAGCAAGAGAACGTATAGACTGGACCGTATCGTGGCAGGGTCGAGGCTGTTATACTATCTAGCGGGTGGGCCTGATCGAAGCCTCGTGGCGGAGGAGTTGATGCTAATACCCGAGGATGTAGAAGTACCTCCAGAGCATGTCAAAGAGTGGTAAATGGGTTGTTTTTTGTGGCTTGTGAGAGCTACAAAACATGCGGATCTTTCCCTCTGCCAAGGGCCTGTTTTGACGACACCCCCATCTCATGACGCAAAATGGTCGTGATGTCTCGATCAAAAACCTGCCTGCACACCTTAGGAGGAAGCAATAAAGGCCGGGCTCCGTTAGTAAAACTGTATCTGGCTGGGGGTGGACACCGGTGTCCACCCCTTGGAGCCCAACAAAAGTGTCGCCTATCCGCATTTTTGAGAGTCGGATGGCCAGTTCACCGGTTCGCCCGCTGCGGGCGAACCGCTCATTTGCCACTTGTGAGCATAGTTAATGTGAGCCACAGGTTCACATTAACACGAAACATATCACAGTCCTCTATATATCACGCGTGCTGCCATGATGATGGATCCTACAGTGGCTAATGTCGCGACCTTTTTCACACAGTCACGCACTTGGCGCAATTCCCACAGCATGCTGGATAGTAGTTCATCCGTTTTGGTGCCTTCCGGGTTAGAAATGTTATCATAGGCTAGATCGTCCTCCAATTTCTTAATCCGTTCCATAATCTGCTTAATTGTATCCTCTGTCATACTTTATTTAGAGGTGGGAGCTGAACGAGGAGGGCGATATTTTATAAATCTTATATATTGAAAACGCGATAAGAATGAAGGACCCCGCGGTGGCGAGTGCAGTGACTTTTCTTGCGTACCCTCGCAGACCGTACAATTCCTCCAAGCTCGCTTCAAGGGACCGTTCCAGGTATAAATTTTTCTCGTCCTCCCACCTTATTTGATCCTTCATTTCCCTGATCTGTTCGATAAGATTTTTCACTAACATATCTGAATGAGACATATTTATTTAGTTGAGAATCACTGCAAAATGCTCCAGCTCCTTGGATGCTCCAGCCTCACATATAAGCAAGCATGTTTCGATCCTTTCAACCCAGCTTTGATAGTATCCCAGTCGTTAATCATGTTCGTCTCTTCATCGATGAGTCTCATATCACTCCTTTCCGATGGGTACGGAGGTTCTTTGGCAAGGCTGTATAACTCTGCGTTAATAACCATAGGCTATGCTTCTTGTGCCTCCCGCTGATAGCTAGCTCTAGCAGAGGTTGACGCTTCTTATCCAGGCTCTCGTCAGCAATCATGTCACCAACGATGAACAAGCTCTCTTCACCCGCTAGAAGCTTTGATAATTGCTCGATCCAGTCGAAGAGTTGACCTTTGGGGTCTATAAGGAACACGTAAGGGTCCTGCCATAGTGAACCTCTCTCAAGGTAGGTTCTATTCCACCGCAGGGTAGGGCAAAGTATGACAATATTGTTGAAATGTTGCTTGTATTCGCTCTCGAGCAAATTGAGGACTCGCTGTGTCTTACCACATGAGGTGGGCCCTGTGAAAATCGCCGTATGCGGGTCTTTGACGATATCAAGAATCATTTATTCTTCATGTATGCCTGAGGCACACACGAACTTGTAGACCTACTTAGGTTTTGGTACAATACTTGCTGGAAGCCACCCCTTTGAAACAGCCATTTCCCGTGAACCTCTACCTGCTGTAAAATAGGCCACCATTTTGAGGGCATCGCTCGAGTCCATTTTGGTGGAGGGGCGCGTGATGCCAAGGAACTTTTTGCCCGCTATTGCATAGGCGAATGTGAAGCCGACGTCCACGACTGTTTCATAGAGCATATCGATAATCTCTTTCTGCTGTGGTGATACGTTTGTACTCATTTATATTATAGGATTTAAGACATCTTGAAAATGTCGATATCGGGCTGTCGCGTGGGCTTGGGAGCTGTGTGTACTCCTGCGGAGCTGTCAGGCGATGGTTCCGAGGTTTTAGTTGGCTGCTGCTGCATGGGCAGCCTACGTAGAATATAGTAGACTCCACCTACGCAGGCGAGTATAGCAACGAGACCTCCAGCACCATAGATGTATGCACTACCTGACTGCACAGGGGGTTCAGAAGAGGTTTTGACGGGGGATTCTACATTACCCTCTTGTTGCTATAGATCTTTTTCCTCTTGTTGCTTTAGATCTTTTTTCATCTTTTTCAGTGCCGCCAACTTGTAACCCCAGGCTACTCTTCCGGGGTGCTTTGCCGGCTTAGTTATGACTGTTACTTCTTGCGTATGTTCTGCGCTCATTTGTTATAACTCGTGAGAGTTACAAGAAATCACTTCCATCCACGTCGAGAAAACCCCCTCGAACCATATCTTCCCTCGTACTCCAATGAATTCCTATAAGGTCTTATCTCTAAAACACAGACGTGAGGCGGGAAACGAGCCGCCGCAGGTGTTATGATGACGGTACCATGTACGCCAAAATCGGCAGATGTACTGCACCAATCCGAATAACTCAGGGGTGGTAACTTGTATAGATCTAGTGCCATGCTCTTTAAACGCTCATAACGTTCACGATTATCCAATAATATTTTCGATAGACTGTTTCCCATTATTCTCTTGATCTACATCCTCCTGCTCTTCACCCACTTTGGACGTGGGTAGTTGGCAGTGGTTTACACTGTGCGCAGCTACTAGAAGAGGCGATAGGAATTTACCAAAAGCGGAGTAGACGAGGAGGCCCAAGTCAGCCATGGAGTCTTTAATGATGGGATCCTCTTCAATATCTTTGCAAAGGTCCTCTGCACTGTCGAGCTGCACCACACGCCCTAAGACTTTGACATACATGCTGATAGCTTGTGATGATAGGGCTTTGGCAGTTTTTTCCCCTTTCTCCTCGAGTTCACGCTGAAGAAACTCGTTGTGAATACCTTCTATAACCCCGGATGAGGCCTTTTCGGTAGTAAGTACCCCTTGCCCTTACGTATGGCATCTTTTAAAGCCTGGCGCTTGTCAATAGGTTTGTCGCATTGCTCTGGCGCTGGAGTATCAACACAATCAAATATATCAGCGAGATCTTGAACCATATTTATTACATGTCGATACCGGAAGAAAATGTAGATGATCAAGACATAGGGCAGGAGTATGGCTAGACATAGACACAATTCCATTTTGTTTTGATATGTTGATCAACACAACAAACTATAATTTATTCGGAGATGAATCGATGGCCTTTGGACTGATTATCATCGGTCCACATTGGCTGCATGTTTGTGTAATGAAACCGCGCTAGTTGCACTTCCTCACTGGGATACTCACCGTTCTCCCTATACTTGAGTGGCACCTTGTGATCGAATTGCCACTGCCCTCGGTTTCCCCAGTTCATACCGTCTTTAAATTGGGCCTGAATGTGACAATATTGCACCCCAGGTACTCCTGGGAAGCTATTTCCGTATCATGCATTAAGGCATCGTGAATCCTGGACTTAATAAGTTGATACTGATAGGCCATGTGATCGCATGTTGGGCATTGCCTTGGTAGTTTTTCATGGTGGCATCGGTTGTGATGCCACCACGCCTTCTTAATATTGAGGCATTTGATACATTGCCTTGTTCGTTGGCCTTTATCAAGGCCTCTGGTTTGGATCTTGAAGTTATCGAGTTGTTCGGATTGTTTACATTGTGTGCATAGCCTAAACTCCATTTTCTTGTTGGTTTTGTGAGGTATCACTTCACAAAACATTGGACAAACCCCACTATTCTTACATAAGCGGATAGTGAACCTGAAGCCTACAATTCCAAACGATAATGACCGCGGGCAAGTGTTGTAAACTGATCCGCTTGAACGATCCGCTTATTGTCTGATCGATTGAGTGCAAGCTTGGTCACTTCCTGCGTGAAGATCTGATGCCCTTTGTTGGCGATACATACCCAGGTTTTGTATATGTTAATACCCTCCTCTAGACAGCGTTGGTAGTCATCAAAGGTGATGGATTTAGCCGTGATGCACTTCTTCACACCCTTAGCCTTGCGATCTCCACCCTCTTTCGAGAGACTCTCGTAAGCATATGCCTTCGCTCTCAGGGTGATGAATTCGGTCATGACCTTTCCACCTAGCTCATCCTTCATGAGGCCCACGACCTTTTTATTCTTGCCGATGGGGAGAGGCCTTCCATCGTCCTTATTGTAGGCGCTCGTATCAAAGCGCTCCTCCACATCAGCGGCAATGTCGCGGTAAAAATCCTCGGTCTTGATATGATAGACGAAACTATCAGTATCCATATAGCACAAGCGCAGCTTTCTATCGTATTTGGGCTGCATGTAGTTATAGTGGAACTCGTACATGACGGTTTTTGACTGATCCAAGATAGCTTGACCAATATATACGGGCTTATTCATCTTGATTCCCGTCCTACCCATTTCAACACCCATGAGGTTCTCGCTGAAGTAGTTGCCGCTCCTGAAGTTTGGCTTCATGACGAACTTTGTATACGCGGCTTCGTTCGTGACTAGCTTAATATTACGGTGATTGCGGATATTCTCCATAGTTATTCCAAAGACCGACAGGTTCATGAGCTTATAAAAGTCCTTCTCGAAGTCGTTCTTGGCGTCGGTTCTCAGCCTCGTGTTGTGATCGATATAGTCGCGCAGCCAAGGCTTTTGGTTAAACCGGATGACTCGATGCACTTTCTTGAGTAGGAGCCCGTGTTTCAGAGCTTGGTGGAGAGCCCCAATGTGTACAACATACTTCCGCTTATGTTCAAGATTCGGGATGAGCTTCTCGACCCCGTGAATCACCTTGCGCTCCGGTAGGAAGGGGAGCTCGTTGTGCTTATCATGTAGGCTTTCGGGGTAGTCGAGGTCAGCTTCCAAGAGGTAGCCATGCTTGTTAGCAGCCACGAGTTTACCGATCTTCTTCTCCGTAAAAACCTCCACGTTCGACATCAATTTGAACCCATCAGTGGGTAGATCCTTTCGCATGGCCCAGCCGTAGAGATTGTTGGCATCGAGATACTGCAAGTAGGAGCACTCTTCCTCGGGATTATACTTGTCTCCCATATACTTGTTGTTGGCCTTGGCATACCTGTGAACGGCTTGGGTTATACCGCCTCGAATACCTCTTTCGAACATCAGGAGCATCTCCAAGTCAGTGAGTAACTCTAGCTTGACATCGGTGTACTTGAGCGCTGCCTTCCAAGCCAACCCGGGAGCGCTGTAAAAGTGGGCGGGGTCGAGCTTGTATTTCTCCAGACAGACTCCTCTAAAGGTTTCAAACACGTCGCTTAGTAGGAGGACGTCTGTGGTAAGGTATATATCATGATAGTCGCCCATGGTGGTAGCGGAGCCCTTTGGAGTGATGACATTCCATACTTTTTGAGCGTGCTCGTAGCCGATGTCGCTGATCCCCTTCATGTTCAGATTGCTGTAGAAGGCCTCCTTGGGAGGTAGCTCCGTCTCTTTAAATCGCCGCCAGTCATCCATGTACTCGTAGGGATAGACTCCCTTCTTACGCATGAGCTTAAAATGGTCGTCCTCAGCGAAAAACCAGCTGAGATTTTTGCACTGTTCATCATCGAGGTTGTTCGCGAGCTTTTCAAGGCTCGAAGGCATGAAGCGACAACTATCGATGAACCTGATTTCGATCTTCTTGTACGTCTCACCATCGCCAAGGGGTACATTGATTTTGACGTTGAAGCTGATGTACTTCTCCGTGTTTTCAGCGATGCATCCAATGTCCTCCGTGTTATACTATTCGCCTAGCTCTCGGATGAATAAATGGGTGTCGTACCCTGAGAGATTGTGGAAGATCATGGGCACGTGGCTTGGTATCTTATACTTAAGGTTGCAGCTATTATGCGCGGCACCTCTATAGAGGCCGGTGTAGTGACAATGGTCCCGAACTTTACGGTTCTTCGGATCATCGTTGAAAGGCTTCATGCAGATGTTACAATCTTTGGCGGAGTGGTGCTCTCTCTTTAACACTTCTGTTAGTGGCAACATGTCCTGCTGTGGGTAAGTAGAGTAGAGACGTTTGACCTCGTCCTCCAGGTGGTTGACGAACTTCGTCACGCAGTCCTTACCGCGGTATCTGTACAAGGGATATGGCACGGGCCCGTAGGCAAAGGTACTATATGTACACCAGCCACATGGTACATGCTTGTTCAGCTTCTTCGTCTTTGTATCACTCGCATCTTCTACGGGGACCAACAGACTCTCGAAGTCGGCATAGATGGCAAAGGGTACACTGAACTGCTGCTGGCCGTCTTTGTAGCAGAGCCACTTTTCCTTCTCGCTTGGCATTGAGATTTTGATCGCCTCGTTGTCGGCGCAATAGTCATAATGATTGTCGCGCGACTCGACTGTGGGGAAAGCATGCAAGCAGTTCATGCAAAAGTGCATTTTTGCCGTATTCTTTGAGATCTCACTGCCCAGCAGTCGTGATAGACTTTTGACTGCTGTATAGTGGGTCTTTTTATCGTCCGTGAGGAGGAGCAGATTAACCTGTTTCTCGCGTCCGTTGTATGTCGATCGACGTAGGATATTGATAGTCTTTGCCGTCATGTATAAGACGTTCACCGCGATGTCGGGGTTGTTCAATTCAAACTTGGTGATGTCCTTGACGCTTGTGGGGAACTCGATGCGCTGCCAGTTGTAGCGCTCCGCGTAGGGTCTTAGCTTGGTCACGCGTTCTGGATGATCACCGATATCCTCGTGATGTAGAGCTGCTATGATACTCCACTTGAAACACTCCTCGTCCTCGTTCGCGGGATTAATGATGGCTTTTTTAGTGGCTAACCACTTTGGTGCTGCGATGTACGATGAACCCCTCGTCAGCTTGAGCTTGTGAAAGTCTACATCGAGATGCATAATTCGACCGATGCTAAAACCGCTCTTGGGCAGCGCTGGATTCTCCGCATGCGTTTTGATCTGAGCGAGCATCGTGTCTAGCACCTCTTCCACATCGCTACCCTGGAAGACAGGTGTCATGCTGCTATTGAATACCTTATCGACCTCGATGAACAACTCACTGGCACCCTCCACCGGCTTTTTCCACTGGATCCAGAGGGAGCACTGCGCTTTCGCCGATCCCATCTCCTCTACCTGGTTCTCGACCAAGGTTTTCACGTGTGATCGCACCATCCCTAAGTATCCGTCGATATCCGTGCCATCCATACCAGGGATGCGGAAGCTCCGGAAGGTCCTGCCGTGGGCTTGCTTATGCTCCTGAGGCGTGAAGTCTTGATCCGGTTGCTGCCTGTCTTCAGCATGATCCTCCCTTGCTTCTTGTTGAACCTCATCATGAAGTGTTGCACCCGTGGCCCTGTTGTAGAGATTCATCACATTGTTTTTAAACGTATTATATACGCTATTGACACCCTTCCTTATAGACTCGGGAACAGCGTCCAATAGCCAGTCAGACCACTCTCGCAGTTTACTCTTCACTGCTGGACGTGTCCTCGCCATCTCTTGGCGTTCAAAAGCATTCATGTCGTCAATTGAGGGGAGTCTAGGCTCAATCTTTCTCTTGGTGGGGCGGGTTTTTGCCATCTCTTGACGCTCGAATATATCCAAAGCCCCTGGTGTAAATGCTCCTGGAGCAGGAACGGGTTGTGGTGGTGCCTCCAGGAGTGCAACAAGTTCAGCCTTACGCAGCTTGGAATAGCGCGTAAGTCCACGGGTTCTCGCAATAGCGTGTAACTCTTTCACGGTGTGTGTATTCATTTATTGTATATAGACCTCAACTAAAAGATTATGGGACAGTGGGACTTTCCCCCTACTCAACTGCGCATGCGTTAGATTTATCGGAATCGGGGTGGGGTGGGATTCCCGGAATTAGAGATTTCGGGGATTCCGGGACTTGTTGTTGTTGTTGTTGTTGTTTACGTTTCCCTCATTTCCCGTTTCCTGTCCCAGAACATACATTTTACTATCTCTAATGCAAACAAATAAATACAGCCAGCAAGAATTTTAAATTCGCCCTGAGCAAAATATAAGAGTTCCAATCTTTACTTAGCGGATTGTATGAAAAGATGCAGTTCCCTGCTCGAATTCTATTCACACATCACTTTAGCGAATATAAACGATTGCACTAGCGCATGCCGTATTTTTTCTCGATGACTTCTTTATTAAAACTTGCGCAGTCACATCAGAAATGAAATGGTAAAATGTTGTTTCTTTGATTTCAACAATTTCATCTTGAGAAAGCCCACCAAAGTCTTAACTAAATATAAAAAAGAAGTATTAAGTCACTTAGCTACAGAACACGATGCAAAATGCAAAACTGTAGGACCAAAAAATAGCTACTCTTTAGAGAAAAATACAAAACAGAAGAAAAAAGATTAAAAAAGATAACAATTAGCCACGCTAGAAGTTTTAAAAGCTATAAAACAATTTCTTAAAATCAAGAGTGCTCTTATAGCAAAAAAATAATATTAAAATCCCTGCAAAATAAAGTAGTTTACTGTTTTTTCCCTTACCTCGTGGTCTGCCAAACTTTAGCTAGCTTCAAAATTGATAAGACACCGTTGTCTCGCTTATTCCAACATTTTCGAAAAATTCCGGTTTTGAACTTAGGATTCCCTGGTCGAGCAATCAAGTCCAAAGTAAACACCGGGCCGCCGTAATTTTTTTGGGAAAAACCATACCTACCAAAACATTAAACGCCATCGCTGTGACTTGCTTAGAAGTTTAGATACTTAATTAATTAGACAGAAAAGGGGTCACACTACATCAAATTGCCGTGTACCACTTTGGCAACTTTTCCCCCTCTTTTTTAGCGCTTAAAGAAGACTCTAACTTTAAATTTAAGTAGTTTATAGTTGGCGAGACGAACGGTACATGGTACGGGCCGATAGAACCATGTTTCCAGGCCCCCCATACCAATTTTCAAGTCCGTAGCTAGTAGCGCGGCGTTGGCACAAGGTTGGAAAGATGGTATACTTTCGCCAAAAATAATGTTTTTTTTAATTTTGTGTGTTTTGTTTGACGAAATAACTCGAAATCCATACCACACATGTATAACATATATATATATTTAAAAAGGAGAAAAGTAGATCGTTTTAATACTTTTATTTCAATAAAATTAAAACAATACAAAAAAAGTTTCAACAACTTAAAAAATGATAAAAATACAAAATTTCAAAAAAAAGTGTGGAAGCCATTTTAATTTTGTCCGCGGTTTGACCGTAGCGAAACAGCCGTGGTGTGTAGAAGTGCGTATTTTTTGCGTTTGCAGCTTTTATATGATGTTTGGAGATTTTTGTTTTTTTAAAAGTGACTATCTGCGTTTGCAGCTTTTATATGATAACCAAGATTTTTCTGTACAAATTCTAAAGCTGCTCCTGGCGTTCTTCACGAAACCACCCACCCACCCACCATGACAAATGTCCATTTAGCTCTGCAGCAACAAAGGTTTATGGGGTTGTTTACAAAAAGTAATGTAGCTAGCATGCTCAAAGAAAAAGGAGGCAGAGAGGTAGTCTAAAAGCGTATCAAAGTGTACAAGGGGAAGGGCTTCGAAGGGCTTACATATCTACGCTTTAAAATATTATTGCAGTTTTTATGTATCTTTTCTGCAAAAAATGCGTGGTTATTTCAACTTTAACACCTTAGACCTGCCCTAGTTACCCATATTGTCCTTTTTTCAAGTAACGTGTTATAATTAATAATCATTAAGTTGATTTTTCGGGGAGGGGTGATCTGTACGTTCGGGAAAGGGGTAAGTCAAAAGCAAAGCATACAATGGAGTATAAGATTGACGATTTATAGTATGTATGCATTTTTGAATAGACCCATTATAGTAGTTGTTGACAAATGATTTTTGTCTGTTTTACCCGCATGTGACTGATTAATCCTTGAACTATAACTTCTTTTTTGGATTGCTTATTTGATCAATTATATATTTTTTTAGAGTCAAAAAAAGGACAAATTTGATGGAGATCCTAACTGGAAAAATAAAGGACGTACTTGTAAATGATTAAAGGAAATGTCCTTCTCATACGTTACAACCAGTAAACCACAAGGTTTTTTTGGCTTGAAGTTGCAGAAAACTTGCCACCATTAACATGAACTGATGCATATATCAATAGATTTTGTTTTTGCAGACTTAGTAGTTTGTTTAGCAGATTTGATAGATTATGCCTTTAAATTTTTTAACCTATAAATTTGATTTAAAAATAATAAAGCTGCAGGTCTACTATTATGGTAACCGTTGGCCTGATTTTTTTTTATGTTTTTATGTTGTATGATATATACTTTTACATTTTTCATGCGTGTGCCTGAACAAAGTGTTATTTTGTCCTAAAATCTTATTTTTTGATTGGGATTTTTTAATTTCTTTTTTAAATAAATATTTATAAAATTTTATTTTAAATTCTTCACAGACTGCATTTTAAACGTTTTGAAAGTATCAATTGTGCATGCAAAACAGTATAAATATAATCTAATTTATTGTGAGGTAGAATGTAGCAAGAAATTCAGCCGTATTTCACTGTATATAATATATACTGTAATGTGCAAAATAATTCTTTACTAAACTTGACTGGAAATATTTTGTTATTCTTTCCGGATCCTAATAGTTATAGACTGTTTGCTGCTCTTGAGAAAATCCACTAGAAACAAAATCGAATGTGTATGTAACTTGCAGATTTAAACCTAGCATAGAAGCTTGCGGAGGTGGGATGTGCACACGTGGTCAGATAAAACGCACTGCGTTCATTTCATTGTGCACTTCGCGTGTTGGTGCAACCTCGACCCCAGGGTTTATAAAAAGAGAACCAGACCTGGGGTCAAGGTTGGTGTTGGGGCTAATCATCGCTTTGGAAAATAAGGGGTGCATATGTATCATCTTTGAAAGAACAACTGTCGTATCAGGGTAAACAAGGGCGGCAAGTAGTTGCAACTATAACTAGTATTATTAGAATCTGTGGCGCCGTATTGTGGCGCCGAATTTGTGGCGCCGTAGATTAGTGGTTATAGCTCTCGTACTCTGTGCGGGAGACCGGGGTTCGATTCCTCTTGACGGCGATTCAACATGGGCGAGTGAATGTTACCATAGCCCCGGGTTAACCCAAGCCATGTGAGGGAAATTGGGGAGATGGCACACTGTGTAGGCCGTTGGATGTTGCCGGGAGTTGTCTAGTAGAGCGCGGGCCCTAATTGTGTCTGCGTAGCTCAAAATGAGCATTAAATACTCTAGGACTCTCCATCTAAGCCATGGCCCCTCCTGGAAATAATAGACAGGGTATATCCCTCGATATTTGTGAGGCTAGCCATGTAAAATATGCACATCTATCTATCTATCTATCTATCACTGAATATAAACAGAATATTCCAAAGACACTGTTTTCTTCGCATTTTTAGGATTGTTTATCCACCTGTACATAGCCTTATAACCCTATATCTCGATTAGACCTGTACATAGTTTTTACTCTTGTTATTTTTATCAAAGATGACTGACTCAAGCTGAAAAGTACGATGGCCCCTATGGCTCACTTCTCTTCCAATTTAAAAACACTTCTCTTCTATGATCCAAACAGTTCTCTTCTGTATTCTCACACTTCTATTCTGCATTTTGACACTTCTCTTCTGCACTTAACACTTCTCTGCATGTGGCCTCAAACTTTCTTTTCGCAACTAAAATTTAAAATCTGGTCCGCAATTTTACACCTATGGTTTGTATATTTTTTTCACTTTTCGCAAGAAGTATACTTGGCTAACACGTGCTCAATTTACGGACAGCTTATTGTAGCAGGTGCATGACTATCACTAATCAATTCAGATTAGTAGCAGAGTAATTAATTTTATTTATCAATAGACCCAATAAATGGCAAAATAAATGGCTGCCCAGAGTCCTCAAAGTCATGGTAGTGCCAACCAAGCAAATCACATGTTTTTCTTAACTATAATGAATATGCTTTATAAGAATATTAGGCTAGGATTCTAGTTTAAAAACAATAGTTCTTTTGTTGAGAACAATAGAAAAATAAGAATACTGACCAGCTTGGTTAGAATTTATTGTGTGTATTGAAAAAGATAAAGAAATGCCTCAACGGAATATCATACTACACACAAATTTTTTGGAGAGTTATTAATTACTAAGAACACATGACCGGGAGCCGGTATGTCATTTATTCATCCTTGTCCCCAGGGATTTTCGCCGTCACCCATTATATTTCGAAAAGGCAAAAATGCCTGGGGACGAGGGTTGTCATTTATTCAAAAACTTGAGTTATCAAAATCCAGCTCAATCAATATTCCGGACGAATTAGGTCTGGGAATTTTTTGAGTTCATGGAAGAGAAGTGCTTCTTTATGGCAAGCCAAATTCACAAGTATTCGATATACCTAGTATATCAATCGAAAAACTAGGTTTAACGGTAAGAAAAACCAGGTTTTTCGTTCCCGTGATCGAGATACTAGGTTTTTCGATTCGATAAACATGGTATCTCAAAGAAAATTTTGGAAAAACTTGGCATTTCGGTCGAGATTCAAGGTTTCTAAAAAATACACCAGTGGATGGATAATAATCCAGTGTAGTGATGCATATCTATTTCGACTAAGTTAGGTTCCGCAAAGTACACCATTGACATCTTGTTCAATGCAGCAATGACTTTTTGCTAAAACAAACCCTGCAAAAGCAGGTTTTGTTTATACTTTCATTTACCACTACGAGACAGTGATATTGAAGCTAGAGAGAGAGAGAGAGAGGATCCTAGCTAGAGGCAGGCAGTGTAAGATAACTATTGGTAGTATTATGTTGCCGTTCTAAGAAACAGCCATAGGGTATGCCCCAACATAATTTTGCTTAAAGCAAACTTATGTTGGGGCTGCTAGCACACTAATGATGACGAAGTAAAAAAAAAAGTGATCTTACCCCAGTAAGTGATCTTTTACTACTTAATAACAGTTACCTAGTTACCTACATCAAATTATATGGCTAGGCACCAAAAACATCTCTGCTTACAGCTAAACGAGTTACTCATCATTTTGTTGTTCTCAGAATCCGTTTTACTACTGGAAATCAATAAAAAAAAGAGCTTGGTGAGTTTTAAGACAGGCATGTTTAGAAATTCATTTAAAGACAGTGTAGTCTTGCTTTTTGGCATTTTTTAGACATATTTAATCGCACAATCAGTTTATGACACCTTATTAACTGATAACTATTTTTAACTGGTTAATAGACCTTTTTGAATGTTTACATTTTTCTGTGGGTAAGCCATTTTGGCTCTAACAACCGCATGGCAGGTAAAAAGATGTGGAAGCTTGCTTAAGAAATGTCCTATCAGACCATTTCTTTTTACGGAAACATTGTTGAGGCTTTAAACTATTAGTGTAGATTGCTCTACATTCTGCTTAATATACCTATATATTCATTTAAAGTCTTAACAATACCTTTGTCCAAAGGAATAGACTGAACAAGACCTCCTTTCACCTAGCATGTACATCTTTTTGCCTACCAGGCAATTTCTAAAGCCAGAAGGGCTTACTGTGAAAAATGTAAACATTCAAAAAAACCTCTATATATATATATATATACAAGAAATCCATAAGTGCTTATTGGCTAAAAAGCCTTAACGACAGGCTTTACATATATATACTGCACCATATAACTTTTAATTTTGTAGCAGCAATAATGATAGCTATATGTAAACAAGTAACACTGCCGGGAAATCAAAAAACAAAACAATAAAAAAAGATAAATTGCAGTGTATTTTTTTATCTATATTTTACGGTAAGCAGTTAATAAGCCATTCTTATTACCTGGAAAGTCTGTGGAGATGAAATGTGCTGCTGCCCTAAATTCCTGAATTGAAGTTCTCTGGAATTTAAACTTGCACAAAAATTTCATGAATCAGGATCTCTCCTGCTAGAGTATTAGAGTACCAAAGTAATTGAGAAAAATTGGCTAACTCTGAAACACTTTTTAAATTCTGGAAAACCTTGTTAGAAACTTTCCATATTTTGTCTCAATGAGGACCCTAGCATACTATAAACAAGTATTTTTTTTAGATATTTTGGGAGTTGTCGTATTGTATGAACTAAAAAGAGCAATGCATGTCATTATCATATGGAGTAGATACAAATGACTAAAGGAGTTATTTTTAAATCAATATGAAAAAATACCTGTTACTGTGTAAGAAAATACTGTACTTGAAGAATTTGTATTTTCATAACCTTGTTATAATTTTATTATATTCCATTTATTTAAAATTTAGCATTTGTTTTTTGTTATCCTTGAGCTATGTCATTTTTTACTATTTGTCCACTTTTTACTATTTGTCCATTTATCCTATTTATTAATTTTTATTTGTGCTATATAAAATTTTGAATGCAATAAACATACACCAGGGGTACAATCAATAATAATTTTTTTATAATAAAAGCTTATTTATACCAATATTATTTCCAAGTCGGGGTGATGAAACTCGATGGACAAAAAAAATACTATTTTTGTGTACTAGTTGTTGGCTTCAGCATAAAGTAGTGATTTGCTCTGCTGGGGAAATATATAATTTAGCTCTAAATATCGTCCCTCAAAGGCACTGGATTTTAATGTATTTAGAGACTTTGCTATATATATAATATAATATACTAAAAAATGTTTTCTGTTTCTTTTTAGATTGCGTACAATTAGAATGAAAGATGTTATCTTTCAATACGTGAGATAAAAAGAAGAAAGCGAAACCTCACACCGCGTTGTTATTGTTTTTCTGTCAAAAATTTGAAGCTGTTTTATAAATCTTGATAAAGTTAATAAAATGTTTTCGTTTCTGTAGATTGTTTGTTTTTGTTTATTGTTTCCCGTGAGTTTTCGAAATTCATTGCATCAGATTCCGTGGCTTCAAGAAATCGGTTTTCATAACTAGTGCCGTTATTTTTACGTGAAAAAAAACCCACAAGCCTTCGCCTTCTCATCTCCGAAATCGTTAACGCGAAAGTCTCTATTATTATCTGCGTTCCGAGTATTATTTTCCGGTTGACAGAGTGTACCTTACGACGCGCACCCCCTTAATTCGTGACATTTTCGCACACTACGGATTGTACAATGTATTGCATTTCTTTCAGAATAAGGGTTTTAACTTTATAAAAGTATAACTTTGCATGGATTTTTGGCGCTAAAAGCTTCATCAATGTCGGATTTACGTCGGCCAACACTGACAATATTGTGATTATTATCAATATTTAATTTTATAATTCTGTGGAAAGAGGTTTTACGAAATTTCTCAGTAATCGTTTTTGTTAAGTTTCACGCGATCTAAATTTCTCGTACTTTCTGAAAAGAAATATTCCGCATATATATTGTATTTTTGCCAAAAAATCACTACTTTTGCGCAACGAGTTGTTGTTGTTCCGCGGTGAGTTTATTTTACAACCTCGCCCCCAGGGTTTTCTACGTCTAGGATATTCAGTGTTGGTGTATTCCCAGATATCAGCTGCAGTAAGATGTTAGCACCTCGCCGTATTATATCAAAAAAGCACTAGGGACAACTATTGGCTACTTTCAATTTTGCTTGCAACTTGCGTAATGCTTCGCTACCTTTTTTTTAATTTCTAGTATTCCTCTTTTTTTTAATTTTGATAAACTAAGTTTCTTGAGCGAGAAACCTTGTTTCTCGTCATCGCGGAATGTTTTTATTTAAAATATATCTATTAGCCATAAACTGAGTGCACATTTGCAAGGCAGCTTGATCGAAAAACCTGGTTTTTCGAGCGAGATACCAGGTTTCTCGCGAGAAACATGGAAACTCGTCCGATAAACCAGGTTTTTCGATCGATAAACCGGGTTTCTCGAAGGTACCGTTGATATACAAGGTATATCGAACTAGAAATTAAAAAAAAGGTTGCGAAGCATTACGCAAGTTGCAAGCAAAATTGAAACTAGCCAAAGTTGTCCCTAGTGCTTTTGTTTCTCTTTGATATAATACGGCGAGGTGCTAACATCTTACTGCAGCTGATATCTGGGAATACACCAAAACTGAATATCATAGACGTAGAAAACCCTGGGGACAAGGTTGTAAAATAAACTCACCGAGGAACAACAACAACTCGTTGCGCAAAAGTAGTGATTTTTTGGCAAAAATACAATATATATATATGCGGAATATTTCTTTTCAGAAGGTACGAGAAATTTAGATCGCGCGAAACTAAACAAAAACGATTACTGAGAAATTTCGTAAAACCTCTTACCACAGAATTATAAAATTAAATATTGATAATAATCACAATATTGTCAGTGTTGGCCGACGTAAATCCAACATTGAAGTTTTTAGCGCCAAAAATCCATGCAAAGTTATACTTTTATAAAGTTAAAACCCTTATTCTGAAAGAAATGCAATACATCGAGTTGTACAATCCGTAGTGTGCGAAAATGTCACGAATTAAGGGGATGCGCGTCGTAAGGTACACTCTTTCAACCGGAAAATAATACCCGGAACGCAGATAATAATAGAGACTTTCGCGTTAACGATTTCGGAGATGAGAAGGCGAACGAAGCAGCTTGTGGGGTCGTAAAAATAACGGCACTAGTTATGAAAACCGATTTCTTGAAGCCACGGAATCCACGGAATCTGCTGCAATGAATTTCGAAAACTCACGGGAAACAATAAACAAAAACAAACAATCTACAGAAACGAAAACAATTTATTAACTTTATCAAGATTTATAAAACAGCTTCAAATTTTTGACAGAAAAACAATAACAACGCGGTGTGAGGTTTCGCTTTCTTCTTTTTATCTCACGTATTGAAAGATAACATCTCTCGCTCTCATTGTACGCAATCTAAAAAGAAACAGAAAACATTTTTATATAGTATATTATATTATATATATAGTAAAGTCTCTAAATACATTAAAATCCAGTGCCTTTGAGGGACGATATTCAGAGCTAAATTTCTAAACTACAAATATATATCATTTTTTGGGACAGAGTGCTCAAAAAGTGTTTACTAGATACAATATGCTTGATATAATTAATAAAGGCATGCAACTCTGTTTACTGTAAGGGGTTGGTAGTTCAGTCGGTAGAGCGTTCAATTCATATTCATATGGGTTCAATCCCACATAACAGTTGTTGCTTATTGAACAGAAATTTAAAAGGTTTTTGTAACTCAAATGGAAGCATTTTAACACTCTAGAACCGTCTATGTTGTCCCTTCTGGAAAAAAAATGACAGGGTAAATTTATTGGAATTAATGAGGCTAACCACATAAAATATAGATCACTACTTTTTGTGGCCAAGACAACAAAATTGAAAGCACTGTTTTTCATTTGGGAAGTACAAATTGTATTTAAATATTTGCCCAAGCTTGCCCTCATACTTATGGCTTTTTTGGCCAGTTGACACGCATACTAATCTACCATACTGAACACAAAAGTTACGAAAAACACAAAATTTGATTAAGGTCTATTATGTGGTTTCACACTTCTAAAGGGTCATTCAAGAGTAGTTTTTACGTATCATAACTTAGCTATATACCACATTATTGTAAGCTCATGAAACACAATGCAAAAACATAGGGTAGTAAAGAAAATGACGAAGCCCTAAATATCTTTATATATGTCCAACCTTAATCTTCCAAAAACAATAATTACATTAACGGTCGCCACAATTATCGAACAAAAGTCCACTTGGTCATTCGTGACTTCACACGTCGTACATAGCTCACTTCTTGAAAAATTTATTGCAAGATTCGAGTGTTGAAGAATTTAACATGCGAAAGTAGGTAAACAAAGTAGAACTTCCAGGTAAAGGCACCGTTTGATAAAATAGTTTATATTTAGAACATACATCAGTAAAAAGAGGCTAGTACAAAAGTTTTTAACCACAAATGAGCAAATATATACCTTAAAGAATGAAGAGGTATATTTTCCCGTTAGTTTTGGATTGGTGACTTAAATTTATTTCCACGATGCAACAAAAAAAAGAAGCAACTTGAGTTTTAGGAAATATTTAAAAATTGTATAATAAAATTTAAAAAGAAAGAGTTTTGTTAATACTTTACGGATTGAATTTTCTTCTTCTGACTGTAGCTAGAGGTAGCTAGCTAATGATGCAATTGAAGGATGACAGCAAAAAATATTTTCCATGGCGGTCACAGGCACCAAAAAGTAATTTAGTTAGCTAGCTAGCTACATCAAACCAAGGAAAAAACGTAAAATAACTTTCAAATCATCCATACCTTCGCAACTCACTTTTCTTCTGCTGTATGAAAAGGATACCACAAACATGCCAATTCAAGCTGATAATTTGGTACTTTAAAATCTTCTTTTTAATGAAGCCATAAATATAACACGTTTTTGCGCATTATAAACGTTCAAATTAATATAGTGTGTCTTCAAAGAAAAGGTACAAGCTTTCCAACTCGAAATATTAAGAGAAAAAGCAGGCCAGCAAAGCCAATTATTATCAGGACTTGGTATAAACTATGTATTTGTCTTAGGTCTGTAAAATACACGATAATTCAAATTAGCCGATAGCCGTTTTCTGATTGCTTGAGTGTACTTCCCAGTCTTTCGCTTCCGGCAAACGGAAAATCGGGAAATAACGGGGGGGGGTACGAAAGACGGGGGGTAGGGGGGTACAAAGCCTATTTATTGGCATTTTTAGCTAACTTTTATTACAGCTGCTCGGTCCAAACTTATTTGTTCTAGTAGAGAAAAAAATAACCTACTCTTTTGTGAAAAAATATCAGTCATATTTCCTTACGCTGATTTTATATGATTTTTTTTCTATCGAAATTTTGAGAATCTCGATAATTCTCTTGGTATACCTCGCGTGTAGCAAACGTGCTCCACAATTTCGCTTCGCTCGCTTCGCTCGCGAAGCTCAATTGCTTCGCAATAAATGTGAATAGGACTTGCCATACTTCTTTTTATTAAGAAGAGAAGTGAGCCATTGGGGCCATCGTGGAAAAGCTTTACTTGTTTACTCTCTTTACATCCACTCATATCTGCATATAACATGGTGTCCGAATATTGAATTTGTTACACAAGAACCTTCACTCGCAATATTTCACAATACTCACTGTATTTTAATAATAATGGATTGTCTCAAGGCTCCAAAGGCACTGAACTTGGACATTCAAAAAACCTTGCCGAACTCTGGAAATCATGGAAGCAGGCATTTCAAATCTTCCTCCAAGCCACCGAAACTGCTGATAAGCCAGATATTGTCAAATCATCAATCCTTCTTCACTGCATAGGTAGCTAAGCAATGCAAAGAAATTTACGATACCTTTGAATTCCATGAAGGAGATGAAATGAAATTGAACATTATTCTCCAGAAATTTGATGATCACTTCAAACCGAGAAAAAATTTGACTTTTATGAGATTTACATTCTTCACTGCTCGTCAGGATATCTTTGAGAAATTTGACGAATACTACACTAGATTATGTAAATTGAGCGAAGACTGTGTGAACTCAATCAATTCTTTGGGATTCTCTCATCAAAGACATGATCATTATCGGTTTAAGAGACAAAAAACTTAAAGAACGCCTACTCCGCGAAAACGACATCAAATTAGAGAAAAGTACTATCCAACTGCAGAGCTAGTCAGGTATCAAAGTTGCAAACTAAGTCTATTTTCACAACAAACCTGACTCAACTCCATCGTCATGAACTGCTAATTCTAATATCAATCAGATGATCCATCATCAAAAAAGCAAAGAAATCATGAAATGCAAATTCTGTGCTGGAAGTCATCCTTGTGGTTCATGCCCAGCATACGGCAAAATATGCAATTATGCAATACCTGTGAAAGTAAAGGACACTTGTCGAAAATCTAATCAAAACTTATCTCAACGTAATAATAAACCAAAGAGATACTCACAACGTCCATCAAAACCAGTTGGCTCAGTTGAACAAGAATATCAATCTAATTTAGACTCGGACAGTTCAGACAATGAATTCTTCCTGAGATCAATCGAACTTGAACCAACCTCCGAAAGCGAACGACATCAACGAGATATCCTATCCAACTGCATCAGACCATCCTTACTGGCTAATCGATCTCTCAACCAATGATACAATGGTTACGTATAAAATAGACACTGGTGCTCGTGCAAACGTTCTATCGATCTCTGTCTTTCAACGTCTCAGCAAAAAAGCCTACTTGTATATTTTGTATACATACCACACAAAAACCTGCTTGAAAAGTTTCACTCTGAAATTATTCTTGAATTAATGTATACAAAAAAGTTATGTGGTCCTATTTTTATCTTTAATATATTATAAAAAAATATTTACGCCTGTGAAAAACATGTCAATTTCATATGTGCTCATGCAAGTTTTTGAAATTTGATATCTTAAGAACTGCCCTAGATTTTTAATAGTGGGAAGATTCTTTAATAGTGGGAAGATTCCTCTATGCTGCTTTTCAAAAAAATTCACAGGAAAAAAGAAAAAAAATTATGTATAGCATATTTTTAAGATTGTAGTATATAACTGTTTTACTTATGTGTTTAGTATTTTTACTTGTATATGTAATTATAAATTCCGGAAAAACATTTCTAAAAATGGTCACCCAAAAACGTTCTTCCTCAAATCTTCAGAGTGTTGGCTTTGTAATTGAAATTTGCTTGTGCGAATTTAGGTTCTCTGAGTTAGTGTTTGTCCACGCACGACCATAGGTGTAATACAATTTGAATATTTTTCGGTCCTAGTATTTATTTTTCGTTGTTGATAATAATTAATATTTTTAGTTCTTGATAATAATTAATATTTTTCGTTCCTAATATTTATTTATTTTTCGTTATTGATAATAATTAATATTTTTTGTTCCCAATATATTAATAAATTTATGTACATTTTTTAGCCTGAATTAACAAGGCAATAAAAACTCCAATGATATATCTGATGTTTTTTTCTGCGCAATGAACGCGTAACGGGAACTATAATTACTCATTGAAACCCTTTAGGGACTCATTGATTGGGTGCCTGTGGGGAGTACATAAAAAGAGTCATAGAAAAATTGACTCCTTTAAAGGAATCGTTTTGAATAGGTCGAAATGAGTAACAAGAAGGAGTCATTAATCATGACAACTTAAAAGGAGTCATTTGAGCACTTATTTTGACTCCTTTAATGTGCTCTTAATGACTCCCTAAAGGAGGTCCCCATAGGCACCGTAAAAAAAAACCTTTTTAAGTTTCATTTGACTCTTCTAAATTTATCAGTGTGGCCTTTTTGCACTCAAGAAATCAAATAAGAGAGAGAATTTTTCCGTCACCTAAAATGGACCTAAAATCTAGATCGAGTTAGAGAGTTTCTCGAATTATGGAGGTTCATTTATGAGAGTTTTTTAAGGAAATTTGACGGTGACTTTAAATTGCATCGAATTAGAGAGAGTATAGAATTACGAAAGTTCAAATTAGAGAGAGTCGGCTTTTAAATAAATAATCATAATAAATTGCGAGAAATTGAATGCTCTGCTGGTGAAAGGCTGAAAATATGATAGCGCGCTAGTCCCAATTTCTGCGATTTCCGCATAACACGACCGCAGGCGAAGGTCCGAGAAAATCGAGAGTTTAAATTGATACATATCTCTGTCATGTTAAAGTTAACGTAGTTACTTGAATCAAACGTATTTTAAATAACTTTTTTTGTTATGCTGCAAGATTATGATACTTACTGAGTTTTCTTTATTTATGTATTAGAAACTTAAATGTCAATTTTTTAGGTCCCATATCTCTCAGAGCTTAAGGTTATTGGTCATTAATCGATACTACCCCTGAAATTTCAAAGAAATCCTTATGTATGGGAAAATATAATTAAGTTTCGGTAGAATTATCGTTAACTCTTGAAATTCACAACACAACTTTATTTAATCAAAGTGAATCATTCTGTAAAGTTTGGACATGTGATTAACCCGGTTTACTTTCTTTTCTGAATTTCACCAGAAAATCGGAAAATTGGATTTTTGTTGGATAATTGTTTTTCTTTTTTCCCTGCGAATTATGTAAAAAGTACCGTGGCTGAATTGGACAAACTAGATTCTAGTTCATAACTGGCGGCAAAATTAACGGTAAAACTCGCGGCCGCGACTTATAACTTGCGGCCGCAAGTTATAACTAGCGGCCGCGTGTTACGTTTATAAGTCGCGGCCGCTTGTTCTACCGCCAGAAATAGACGGGATCTGGTCCGTAAAATATTTAAATTCTATGGCTGTGGTCTGTAAATTGTTATCTTGTTAAGCGCGGCCGCGACTTATAACTGGCGGCTACTACTTTTAACTGGCGGCCGCTCCAGGAGTGTTTGCTGATTGTCGAATTGTGCGCAAGTTCCATGTGTGCGCGAATTCATTCAACTTCTTTTGTATAATAGGCATAAAACAGAAAAGAAGGCATTCTTGATGAGTATCCAATTGCGGCTTATAAATGTTGCGACTGACCATAGATTGGAAAAATTCAATCCACCAGCTTGTGCGAAACTTTTTAAGGCGCGACCAATATGCTTCGATACGTTGATTTCTTGTTGAGTTTGCGTATAAAAAACTCTCAGTGGAGCCAGTAAAGAAAACTTGTAAATCTTCACAATATATGTTTTCTCTTCCCCTATCCATTCGCAGTAATCGAGGACAAAACTTATAGTGGCTGATACATTGCAGATAATAATTACCAATAATTAGCGGGTCATTATTTGAAGACGCAACGACCAGCCACAAAAACTTCCTGCTGCATCCATCCACACATCCGTGAATGCAAAACCCCCCATCTCTTCAACTTATCATTTCCGTCCAGATGGTATACATCGCCGGGACCAAGAGATCAGTATGTTCTTCTTTTTATTGTATTATATTTTCGACTCTCCACGCCTTCCGGGTCAATTTCTTTAATAGCCCGACGTACATCTTCTTTTGACACACAAAATCCATATTTCATGCAGACATTTTCGGTCATTTGACGGTATCCAACTTTAGACAATGATGTTTGCAATTCATTTTCAATGACACCCTTTAGAATGTTTTCAGACACATTTCTTTTTCTGTTCAATCCATTGCTCTTCAATATAGCTTTCATTTGAGACATGGAAACATTCTTCTTGTGATGACTAACAATTATGGAACATATATCCTTGTATTTAAGTTTAGGATGTATGCCATGGTAATAACAAACAAGTTCCTGCAATGTGCCAGGATGTGTCGAAGGAAGAAATTTGTCAGACATAGCTACTTGAATGAATAGTGGCTCATACTGAACACTATTTTTTATTTAGGCATGTTTTCAGTTTTCATAAGTCGCGGCCGCTAGTTGCACCAAAAGTTTTTACAAAAACACGTATTAAAATCGGGACTGGAAAAACACAACTGGCGGAAAAACACGCGGCCGCTAGTTATAAGTTGCGGCCGCTAGTTATTAGTCGCGGCCGCTAGTTATAAGTGGCGGCCGCGAGTTGTGCCGAAAGTTTTTACAGAAACACGTATTAAAATCGGGACCGGAAAAACACAACTGGCGGAAAAACACGCGACCGCTAGTTATAAGTTGCGGCCGCTAGTTATAAGTCGCGGCCGCGAGTTTTACCGCGAGTTTTGCCGCCAGTTATGAACTAGAATCTAGTTTGTCCAATTCAGCCACGGTAAAAAAGCGGAAAATATGTTAAAGAACTTTTATGTGGTTTTTAGAAAATTTTAACAGATTGATAAAATTCCTTCTAGAACTAAAGTAATTGAATTTAAAACTGATAAATATTACGGACAAATTTTAAGCTTCCAATGACGTCGCGGAAAAAGTGCTGACACAAGCAAAAATCTAATGTCGCCATTTTTTTCTTTTCATGACGTACTAAAATCCACTAAGTTTAATTCAATTTGGAAAAGACTATCAACAGTTTTTAGGGGAACACCTGTCATAATATGTTAGAGAAAGCCTGGGGCGAATCGAGTTAAACATAGGAAATATTTTGCCAAATATGTTTTGCTTTTCTGAATGCAATTTCGTAAAACTAGTCGGTGGCCCGTGAAAGAATTCACGGGTTTGCCTGTTCTTTTTATACCGCATTGCGTGCGTCTCGCTACTTGCGGTACCATTTTGCGTGACAGACAGACAGACAGACGTATACGGGTAATTTAATATAGATGTTTGTAAAAGTAGCAGCAAGTAACTTTTGCGCTACTTTAAGAAAAGTGATTGAAAATAAAACAACTAAAAAAATGAATTTAAACTTAAGTAAGACATCATCTTTCTATAAATATCATGTATATCATCTCTCCATCCAATACATGTTTCTAAATATAATACTTGAATGGTAATTAGACACACCGATTTTTTAATTAGAGTAGTTAGATATAAAAAATGGCATTGGATTCCGGATATCACGCCAAGAATCTCGCTGTTTTCTTTCTTTCACAAATCCTCACAATAACAAAGGAAATAAACTTATTTGTCTCAACTTTTATTCCTGTTTCAAATAACCTCCTGATTAGATTTTGTCTAAATCAACAATCGGGATTTACAATAAAATTTAAAATCTCAAAAGAGAGTGCGGAAATCTTTGACTTCATTAGTAAACTACAGCTTGCTCCTAAGAAAACCTTCTCACTTTTAGTCGAATGGTATTTTTTATGTTTCTATCATGTTGCTTCGTACTCTCGTATTTCGTAAGAGCATTCGTATTTTTTCAAATCATGTGCTGGCAGTAGCTACATGGCTTACTAGAAATACCTAATACTTTTCTGTCTAATTAGAAGTAAACAAATTATTTTAGATTCGTTTTCCATTCAGGAAAAACAGCATTAAAAGTAATAAATTTTCCACACGAAAATTTATTTTTTTATAATACAATATAAGCTGTTTAGTCTACCTATACCGAGAAATATGATCAAAACTATGACCGAGTTCGCGAGTCGCAAATAAATCCTTAGAAAATAATCCTGATTTTTAAAAACCCAAACAAAAATAGCTATTACTTAATAAATACAATATCTATCTATCAATATTTATCTATCTTTTCCTGAAAAATATTGCCCTTGGTCAGCGCATCGACCTTAGGTTATATTTCTCGGTATAGATAGACAAAACAGTTTATATTGTATTAGTATAAAGGCTTTTTAGTCGATCAGCGCTGTGGATTTTCCGTAGCTATAAACAGGTTGAAAATAGCTATCTCTTCAATAATAGTCGTATTCTGTGTGTTCAAAATGGTTGCGCGCAGCTTTTTTCGGAAAATCCGGGCGAAATCCCACAGAACCCGTTTTTTACGGACGAAGGAATATAAAAGAGGGATACGGCCATTTTGAAAGCTGTAGCGTTGACGTTGGTAAGTCTGTTTTTCTTTACTTTTTTCTCTTCTAAATACTTGGGAACATTTATTTTCTGCATGTTTTCACATGTTAAGATGAATATATTGTCACGTTTTCTAGCCATGGATAAATCTTAAACAAACCAATTTTAAGATTTTGGCTAGAATCGTAGATTTCGAGGCAGCATCCTGTTGAAGCCAGCTAGGTATAGCTAGCCTTATTTCATCTTATTCTTTTAAAGTTTGGTATATTATTATTTATTTTTATGTTGGAGTTGTGGCTTTCTAGCTAGCTTTTTAGCCAACTCTGGCTGAAGAGTGAAAGTAGCCAAGTGCAGTTCAGCTATAATTACAACAAAATTATTAATCAATAATTCTAAGCTAAACGTAGTTAGGTAGCTAGCTACACTTTTTATTACTGTCATGAAAACTTTTCTGATAATAAAATTGCTGAGTGATTTTTAGCTGAACAGGGTAACAACGGGCTGTTTCATGTGTTTTTATTTAAACCAAAGTTGTGATAATTTTTTTGACAATTACACCTTAAATGATGTGCAAAATTGTTTAACTGTACCAAGCGCGCAGCCCGGTGTCACGATTAAGTTTAGAACTTTACCGCAAATAAATTATCTTGACCGATTTTTTTTGCTATGACGGAGTAACAATGGGTTGTAGCTAAACTGTGTTTTTATTTGAGCTTAAGGTGTAGTGAAGTTATTTTTTGAAAAATACGTTACACAAGAAACACTATAATATGGTGTGCACTTTACTCGATTTAAGACATACTGCATATCTGTACTAAAACGCTCTACTTGAATGTATAGCACAGTTTGCGGCTCTTATTTAGCGCTTCACCTTGTGTTTAACGCAAGTCACATAGTTATTTGTGGTTTAACACTGCATTTCGACTCCGGATCCCCTGCTAGTCAGTTAATAATAGCTAGTATAAAAGTAACCACTCGATAGCTACACTGTGACGTTTTTAGCATTGAAAAGAAACTAAACATACCAATGGAATAAGTAATACTTGTCCCAATGGGATTAATCAAACTGATCTTTTTAACATCATGTCATAGACGAGATATCCACAAAACTCGTGAAATACTGTGACAATTTCCAGATTTAAGTTGGCTTTCGAAATGTATCTAGGTAAAATGTTAAATCGCTTAAATGATTACTTTAGGGGCAGAAACTTTCGCGGGCATTAACTTTCGCGTTTTTCGCGTTTTTTGGTCATTTTCGCGAAAGTTTATGCCTTTGGAAATTCTAAATCATCAAAACGCGAAAGTTTTTTCACGCAAAATCATGGATATTTTTCAAAACGCGAAAGTTTTTTCACCATAAAAACAAAATCATAAAAACGGGGCAATTTTCAAAAGTAATGGTTTATTTCTACTTTAATCGTCGTCAACTACAATAACACCTGTCCCGATTATTTGAAACAGTAGTGCTTGTGGATGCAGTCTTTTTCTTCCGTTTGCCGGGGGCTTGCGGTGAAACGACTGTAGGGGGCAACGTCATGACGAAATTGAACATATTTCCAACCGCTATGTCTTCTGTTGGTTCCGCTCGGTTCAAGCAAAATGCCATCGATTGATCCTTTCCAAGATATAGATCCGATGCTGAGTAATGATGTTGAGCAATCTGATGATAGCCATCTCTTAGCAATTTGTGATGTCACAGTTGAGGAATTTGAAGCGTTATGTGGCAGCAAGATTCAAGAAAGTGATGTCGATACTGACTCAGAATGGGAAGAGGCAGATAATTAAATTTACTTAGCCTAAACTTGTATATTTTATACATTTTTGGTTACGGTAAAGACCTTAGATGTGATTTAACGAATAATTTTTTTTCTTGGATTTTGCCCATTCGCGAAAGTTTTTTCACGCAGATATGAACCTTATTTTGAATTCGCGAAAGTTTTTTCCGCGAAATTTGTTTCAAAAATCGCCAAACGCGAAAGTTTTTGTCAAATATTCCGCGTTTTTTTTGACACGCGAAAGTTAATGCCCGCGAAAGTTTCTGCCCCTAAAGTATGCAATGTTAACACGCGTTTGTGATATCAGCAAAGACATTTTCTTAAACGTGTAAAGACACTGGAGGAAATGAAAAATATGTAAAAGATAATTTAGCGAACGGTATGTTTTCTCCAGTTGATCTTTTGCTGCCTGCCAACCTAAGCATATTATGTGAAAGAAAAAACAAGTTCCCAAATATATCCTGTCAATGATCTCAGTAAATTAGGTAAATGTGAATAAATCGGTTAGTTATATTACTACGATAGAATCATAAAAGAACATCTACTTATTAAGGTGTCACGTAATTTGGATTACTGGTTACGTTGCTTATAACAACCGGATGTAGTATCCTCGAAACGTCAATGTTATGTTTAAATTGCAGGAGATGTAAGTAACGATCTATATTATAACATCTGACTTCTTATGATAATAAATAAGTCGTATTTAAGTTGTAAGTGGCGTCTAATTAAGTTATCAATAAATTTTTTTGTGATAGGGTAACTAATGAGTGACGCTGGCAACATTCTCAAGGCGTCAATTAAATGAAGGAGGTACCAAGGTTATGCAAAGGCCGACGTAGACGATATGATGCATGAAACACTTGAACAATAATTTGAAAGGTTGATTTATATATACTCTTCAACTACAGGATTTATTCCGGTGTTACTTTACGTTTTAAAGGCGACTTTCCATTAAGGGAGGCGACTTAATTGAGTGTAACGCCACCACCAGCATTGACTCAAAGTTTTTTTAATAACTCAGTTTTTTGTTTTTACTTCTCGATCTATTTTGTATATTTATTTTTGTCACTATCGATTAAGCGCGGAGAACAGTCCAAGTATATGCAATTGGTACTAAGCTATCTGTCAAAGGGTCGGAAAAGGGAGGGAGGGAGGGAGGATTGCCCCTCCTTCATAAATTTTGATTGATTTTTCCAAATTGAATCAAATTTGGAACACTTATACTACGTCATGAAAGGAACAAAATGGCAGCAATATATTACTTAACACTTTTCTAGGACGTTATCCGAAGCTTGATATTTGACAAATTATCACCATCTGCTTAAGATTCAATATGTTCTGAAACGAATTGTAACATTCTGTTTAACGTTCCTGACAGCCTAATAAACGTTTTTTTTACATAGTTCGTATAAAAAAGCGCCGAAAATTATCCAAAAATCCAGTTTTCCCTGATTGGGAAATCAGATTAATCACGTGTCCAAAAATTACAGGATGAAGCCCCTCGATGAAATAAAGTTATGTTTATATTCAGGTTTTGACCCTGGTTCGGTCTAATAACATTTGACAGACTTGTCGAAATTGAACCAGACTTGGTACAGTTATGGTACGTCATGAAAGAAACAAAATGCAGCAATAAAAAGAAATAGTTTTCAGGGGAGCTATTTCGTTGACATATTATTTATTATTTCGTATTATCTAAAAAAATGACCTTCTTCTATTAGTATTTTAAACTGAAATCTTCACCTTATATAGCTAAACAAGTTTGAGCAGTTGTTTATTGATTATTTAAGACTTATTTAGAGTGAATTTTTGAAAAGTCTATTTTGCACACCAGAATATGTGTGATTTACAGGCCGAATTTTTTAGATCATATAGATAATGATCACTATTAAATTCTTCAAAAAAAAACATTTCGTTTTTATCAAAGAGCCATGGTCATCAGTATTGGCATATTACCAATATATTGCTCTCGTGTCTCTAATTACAATTAGAATTCGTCAGATTTTTGCTAAACACAACCGTTTTTTCCAATCATAAAATCCAAACATTTGTACTGCTATCTCTATTAATTACGCTATTTAAAAAATTACAACTTCAAGCAAATAATTCTGACTAAAACAATACATCTTTGAAAGCACATTAGAAAAACGATAAATTTGAAGAAAATGATAAATTTGAAGAAAATGATAACTCACTCTTATAAACATAATGCCCCACCATAGCAACAAGGGCCAAAGAAATTAAAAGCGTAAACCCTAACAAAATTAGAGTAACTTTTTATCATGACACATTCTGTGGCAAAAAAATTGATTTAAAAATTTCATTTGGATATAAACAATATGTACAGCCTATTAGTTGTGTGCTGAGCCGTATCAATTTTATCAAAAATGTAAAAATCAGACAAGAGATTTTGTTCATTTTCTAATATAAAAGTTTCGGTGTTTTTCTCACACCATGTTCACTAGAATAATGTGCAATGCATATTAAAGTAAATTAAATACATTTACCACAGTTTTCAACTATTCTTAAAACATCTCCAACCAGGGTATGACGGAACATTAATCTTAAAATCAGGTCATAATTTCTTAACAGTTAACGATTGCTTGATGTAAAACTCGGTGTCGCTCTTTGTCGTTGCTATTATTTGTACTTTTTCGAACTCAGGGGATGTTTCACATCATACGCTCTGTAACCGCTCTGGGAAAAACGAAGCGTCACTTACGGACCCGATTTAAAGAACACATATACAGTCCAGTTCTAAACCATTAAAAACTTACTTGAGTATGTGACAAACAAGATAAATGCTTGTCTGAATTCGTATCTTACTAGATAGAATTACATTTCCTCAATGGTAGTAATAATGTATTATTTTATCATTAATATTCATAATTGCTGTTAGTCAATATAGTGAGTTACGTGACATGTATTTCATTGAACGTTTTTCTTCTTTACCCCAGTTGAATGAAGTCACATCTATTTAAAATTGATCAATGATCTGCCATAATTGATTACTATGATAGCAACCGTCATAAAAGATGTGAATGTTAAAATCCTTAATTGCATTATCCAAAAAATAGAATGTGTAAAATATACAAACCAATATTGATTTGTGCGCATAATTTCACTAGAATCAAAATATGACAATGATTTACATTTAAAGCTTAAACTACAAATGCCAATCAACCAGATCAGTCGCTCAACTAGTCAACTGATATCAATTCTATTCTCATGATGAACGCTAAGAAAAAAAAATCTATGCGCACTTCAGTCTCTAGCATGACTGCAACAACGCTGCAAACGCTGCTTTAAAACAACATTATTGCAAGTAGCATGAAAATAATTAAAGGTTAAATGAACTTTGGAAGGAAATAAAGAATAGGGGAGAATAGAGGGCTGGGGGGGGGGGGGGGAGTATAGGGATGAAGTGAGAATTTCAAATTGTAAAATAATGACACTGGATTAAACAAATAAATTGTGAAAGCAACATTTAACGCTTGCTTACTAGTTTAAAT
Source organism: Hydractinia echinata (assembly GCA_030067915.1). Lineage (NCBI taxonomy): Eukaryota > Metazoa > Cnidaria > Hydrozoa > Anthoathecata > Hydractiniidae > Hydractinia > Hydractinia echinata. The sequence goes on from JASGCC010000010.1 coordinate 798,762, forward strand.
CAAGTTTCAAGAAACAAAAAACGTTAATCAAGAAAAAATGAAGGCGATTTTACAATAGATGCTGCATTCGTCGCTTTCGGTAAATTAGTTTTACCGCAAGATAGGATAAAGCTTGTGCCAACTATCTACGTGTTTATGTGGTCTATATGGCGACATGTGAAGGTGCAAGGACGCAAAAAATCGACATTTTCATTTTATTAATGGAAAATGATACAAGATATAAGAATGAAGCGTTGTGAGAAATTCATTGTTCCATTGTTGCGTTGTATTGAATAATGTCACTTGTGTAACTTACTATGCTTCCTGTAACGTCTTTTTTTCCCCTTTTAACGTCACTTTTCCTCTTTTCAATTATTTTCCTTTTTCGGAGATGAAATTTAAAGAAATAAAAAAATATATATTGTTTAATCAGTTTTTTGTGGTCGTCCAAATTAATTAATTTTATCCAATCAAATGAATCCACCCACCTCGAGTTTTTGGTTGACTATTTTTATTGCATTTGAGCTGGAAGGTATAAGAAGGAATGAAATAAAAACATTATGTAATGGACGGAGGAATAGTTTTAATCTTACCCTGAAAAAATATTTTCGGACCCAACTAAGATATTCAGTTTAAAATCAAGTAAGACGTAATCACCTGAGTATAATTATGACACTGCAATGAAGTGTAATTATGACACTGCAATGGAGTACGAAGGCTTGGTAATATAATAATAGTAATTAGCAAGGAAACATTTTGATGTATCGAATCAGAATAAATTAATTAACATATTAAACATTGCCGATTAAAAAGTCGCCTGAAAAAAAACGTTGAGTAAAACATTTTAACTTTTTACCAGATCGAAAACATGATTCTTTTAAAGCAATCATTGTTTGAAAGATAAAATATGGATAACGAATAATCATAAATGCATAGGAAATTACCAAATTTCCTTCTCATATCAGAATTTTAACTCAATGTAAACTCAAGATCTTTGTATTCTCTCATATTTGAGGTATTTTGCTCAACGCATCGAAAAAAGCAAAGCAAAAAATATTTAACAAATCCTAGTCAGCAAAAAATTTGTTTTGGTAAAAGCATTAGTCATTGAGCCAAAATTTTATCACTTTTTACCGGTGCTGTATAATTAGATTGATTTAAAATATGAAAATAAAACACTGTCCCTGTTATATTCTTGTTATACTACTGTAATTTTAATTCTCTAAAACATAAATTTAAATTGACTCGCATAATCTACATCAATAAGTAAGTCAAAGCAGAGTAATATAATGACTTAATGAAAGCAGATGATATTAAATTATAACGTTTGAAAAACGTGACACAATTTTGGAAGATTATTACGTCTCTTTTGATTATTACGTAGAAATAAACGACTCCATCCTAAAGTGAACTTTGAGCCCATCAGTACATTTTCTTGCTTCGTTTCTTGCATCATGTTACTTAATACTCAGTCCATTGGTATTTTCTAAAATCATATGACTGCATCATTAAATTGTATGGACATATTCCCATTAATTATTCTTACTAGGACAAAAGGTTTCACAATTGTACGCAGAGTGGCTAAATCTGCATTTTATCGATGTGTCCCTTAGTGTCAACGAAAAGCAATTTTCAAAACGATATTTTTGATCATTTATTATTATTTCACGGGAATGATTTCTTTTTTCTTATCAGTGTGATGGTAGCTACATCCAAATGTATTGGAGAATTCTATTTATCATCTCCATCCGGCCTTGAGTATACATACAGCTCATCATGGAAAGTCAGGCATTTTACTAATTACTAATTTAAGGAAAATTATGGTTTAGACAGCTAGAAATATTATGTGTTAGCAACAAAGGGTACCCCAGTTGACGCAAATTCGAAGGGTATTGTGCTGAACGTAATTGTCTTTAAATTTCCGGCAGTAAAAGGGATGCCAAAGAAATTCTATAAAATCAACGCAATAAGCAATTTATAAACATGGCAATGGTATAAATAGTCCATGTAAACGCATAATTTTCAGTACACCTTAGATGCGCGCTTCGACATATACCTCTGGTAAACATGGAACTACTTCTTGTAACAGCCACACTTAGTTTTTTCATCTGGTATGCATTTGATCGATACAATTGGTATAGAAATGTCATCAGCAAAAATCCAGAAATAGCATCGGTTGATACTGTTGTTTCCAAACTGGGGAAACAAAAGGAAAGCGACGACGAAGTAATATACCCAACAAAAGTCATTGCTCCAAGATGTTCATTTTCACAATATCTCAAGTATCTACATTTGGCTTGCCTTCCCTACCTATGGAGTGTGCCAATCAAATATCTGAAGCAACTGTTACTTCGAACAAAGAAATCTAAATTGCCCGATTACGAAAAACGGATACAACTAGCTAAAATGGTATTGGAGACTACTCTTGTACTTGGATTTGACTGGGAAAGAAATGGGCATTACCATTTTTGTTACACGAACTTTAGAATGCCATGTCGCGGTAAAACAAGAGAGTATTATTTTGTTAAAGAATGTCGTGCCAATATCGAATTAAATGAAGAAGGTGATACTATCCTCTACAAGCTTACTGTGAATGATGAAGAAATCACCGAATTAAATCAAATGTTTTCATTCCTCAACACTGTATGGTGTGTTTATACGCACACGTTAACTCATGTAATGGCAGGTAGTGTTGTAGAAATGAATTTAAACGATGTAAAAAAGCGAAGTGATTTGAGTTACACATTTAAACAGAGCATAGACGATATGCATGCAACAATTTCCGGAATGAACGAGTCTGCCAATCACTATCCTGCAGATATCTGGGGAATCCCACGTAAGAACCTGCAAGAAATTCTTGGATACAATTCAACTCAACAAATCGAAAACCACTACAAAATAACACAATGCATGAAGGTGAGTAATTTCGTGAGATTTACAGTAAAAGCAAGAACGATATATAACAAACATCTGGCTTCGACTGGTTTGTCTGTGTCCATCTTATCATGCAATACAATATTTCATTCGGTGGATCATTACAACATGGGGAAATATTTTCTCCATGATTCCGAAGAAAAATCATTCCTTGGAATCGATTCCAGGATGATTACATCTCTTTTGGGAGACCTCAATTACGATCTTGGAAGATGGCAAGCCATGCGTTTCAATAAGTGCAAGATTTGGAAAAAGATATATCAGGAACTATCTAGCGTCGATAAGGAGCTGGCAGACAAAACACACATGTTTATAAGCGTTTAAAAACTAAACGGACAGTTGATGTTAATTATTTTCTATTTTGTAACGTTAATATATATTTTAGATTAAAGTGGTGCAAAAATACATTTCTAAACTGAGATCTGTGTTTCTATTTCTTCTTAGGACCTCGTGGTGTTAATTTTATGTTTGTTTTCTCTAGAGTAAACGGTCGATTTCCTCAACCTTGTTACAGTTTTACCTTTTTTAATATCTGTAAAATAAAATTGATTTGTAACCTTAGTGAACACATCCACAAGTCGCCGAAATTAATTAATTATATTAATTTTTTTTTCCTGTCTGCGTTTATCTGTCAGGAATGTCTTACTCTAAAATGCTATTTTAACATTTTAGTACATATGTACGTATGTTTTGTTGAAGAATTTTAATTGTTATACATCATTGATATCCGGCATGTTTTAAATCAAGAAGTAGGAAAAAATAATATTTGAATTCGGTATACTGAAAATAAATTTTATTAATTCACCAAAGCCCAGAAGCATGTTGCGAGTCAGTGTTCGCATTGCCTATAGCTCCTCTTTGCCAGTAAGCACGACACGTCCTAAATATGTTTATGTGTTTAGAAATTTCAGGGTGTGGTGATAAATTACCTAACCACCAAAATGATAAAGTAAGAAGTATTAAAAATGGTTTCTAACGTGCGTAGGTATTTGCGTATTTTGAATATTAAAACGTTTTTCAATAAGGAAAATCATATCTACGACAAAAGTTGTTTCACTTTCTTAGACGCCGTCATATTATAGAAAAAACACACAGAAAGATGCTTTCAAATGAGGAAAATCATATCTACGACAAAAGTTGTGTCATTTTCTTAGACGCCGTCATATTATAGAAAAAACACACAGAAAGATGTTTTTAAATGAGGAAAATCATATGTACGACAAAAGTTGTCTCACTTTCTTAGACGGCGTCATATTATAGAAGCAAAACACACAGAAAGATGTTTTTAAATGAGGAAAATCATATGTACAACAAAAGTTGTCTCACTTTCTTAGACGGCGTCATACTATAGAAGCAAAACACACAGAAAGATGTTTTTAAATGAGGAAAACCATATCTACGACAAAAGTTGTCTCACTTTCTTAGACGGCGTCATACTATAGAAGCAAAACACACAGAAAGATGTTTTTAAATGAGGAAAACCATATCTACGACAAAAGTTGTCTCACTTTCTTAGACGGCGTCATATTATAGAAGCAGAAACGCACAGAAAGATGTTTTCAATAAGGAAAATCATATGTACGACAAAAGTTGTCTCACTTTCTTAGACGGCGTCATATTATAGAAGCAAAACACACTGAAAGATGCTTTCAAATGAGGAAAATCATATGTACGACAAAAGTTGTCTCACTTTCTTAGACGGCGTCATGTTATAGAAGCAAAACACACAGAAAGATGTTTTTAAATGAGGAAAACCATATCTACGACAAAAGTTGTCTCACTTTCTTAGACGGCGTCATATTATAGAAGCAGAAACGCACAGAAAGATGTTTTTCAATAAGGAAAATCATATGTACGACAAAAGTTGTCTCACTTTCTTAGACGGCGTCATATTATAGAAGCAAAACACACTGAAAGATGTTTTCAAATGAGGAAAATCATATGTACGACAAAAGTTGTCTCACTTTCTTAGACGGCGTCATATTATAGAAGCAAAACACACAGAAAGATGTTTTCAAATGAGGAAAATCATATGTACGACAAAAGTTGTCTCACTTTCTTAGACGGCGTCATATTATAGAAGCAAAACACACTGAAAGATGTTTTCAAATGAGGAAAATCATATCTACGACAAAAGTTGTCTCACTTTCTTAGACGGTGTCATATTATAGAAGCAACACACAGAAAGATGTTTTTAAATGAGGAAAATTATATGTACGACAAAAGTTGTCTCACTTTCTTAGACGGCCTCATATTATAGAAGCAGAAACGCACAGAAAGATGTTTTCAAATGAGGAAAATCATGTCTACGACAAAAGCAAAACGCACAGAAGAATTTTGTAAAAAAATAGTAACTGTAGGATAATCGTATTTTTATCGTGAACACTTTTGAAAGTTATTTAGCTTTATATGTGCAATGTGATCCACAAAGTTCAAAATTCAGTGGCTACATTCAACAACAGCTTATTAGTTAGCTATTTTTCTATTGTCCGACACCCAGGAATATCTATTGACTTATCTACAAGATGTACAGGACTGGTTTGCTACCTGTAAATGTCCTATAAATTAATTTTCAATTTAATACGAATGCTCTCGCCATATTGACCACATTGTAAAATTGCATTTTAATAAGAATCTATTTGCAATAGCATCATTAAAATTGCTTAGATAAGAGATAAACAATTAGAAACTAAAATATTAAATACACTGTCACGTGCAGCTATAAATTTCCTCTTTACAACATCAAGGAAACAACATTTTATCATTTCATTTTTGATGTGGCTTTGCACAAGTTTAAATAAAGAAATCACCGCTGAAAAAATACGGCATTCACTAGTACAGTGTGTTTCTATTCGCTAAAGTGATATGTGAATAGAGTTCGAGCAGGGAACTGTATGTTTTCATACAATCCGGTAGGTTAAGATTGGACTTGCCATAACCTTTAATTGCTCTTTTATTTTGCTCCGGGCGTTTTTAAAATTCTTGCTGGTTGTTTTTATTCGTTTGCATTTAGAAAAAAACCCTCTGAAGAATAAGTACTTACGTACGAAGATTAGGTAATTAGAACACTTAGAATTTGCGGAAAGTGACTTTTTCCGTGATATTTGTCATTTGAAAGGAATGAGGAAAATTTTGACGCTGTTTAAAAAAAGTAATCAGATTTTAATGTCATGACTTACACTTTGTCTTCCAAGCAGTTTGTAAATCGCCTAGAAACAGATCGTAACAGCGGATATCTAGACATCCGATAGCATCAGATGTGCTAAAAATACTGCAGACTAAATGTGCATATGTGCACGATTTTAGGGTGTAACCCTATAGAAACTGTTGGTATTGTTAGTGAATAAGCGTATATTTCACATTTTCTGTCATTCCTGCATTTAAAAAGATGACAAATATTCCGTATTTATGTGGAATTACCTTGCGCATCCATCACTAACATATTACCTGGCGGCGATTATTCCATATATAGCGACACGCAAAATCGTGAGCAACTATGCATGTCGAAATAAACTGATACTTTATTCTTGTTTTTCTTTTAATTTACACTTTAATCCTTAAACTTGCAAACCTAATCTGGCGTCATTGCATGACATATGTCTGCTACGAGACTCAGTTCGAGTCCCCATCCGGCGCAATTTAAATATATTTGGTGCCGTCTACTGACCGTTAATCTGCTTGTGTGACAGACAAGCAAGTTAGAGCAATGCTGTACGTATCTCTAGCGGTAATGTAACATAGTTACAGTCGGAGGAAAGGAAGAGCCAGCCGTTAGGATGCAATCCCCAAGGACGTTAAAACTTCCCGTTACTTACTTACTTACTTACTTGGTCCCTTAACTAATTTTTTAAATTACTTCCTTTTGTGATCCCACTGATGTTTATACCATGCAGTACGTAAGTAGCAAAATTGCAATATTGCCAGAGAAAGACTAGGATAATGTCGAAAGACAGCTGAGACAGAAAATTTACCTGGTCATTAATGTCACCTAAGAAATAAAAAATACCTTTCAAAGTAGGGAACTAGAAATAGACACTCAAGAGTTATTGAACTCATTTGCTAATAATTAACGTTGTAGGTAACTTCATGTATTCTGATTAGAAATCCTTTGCCAGAAGTTATAAATTTTAGGACAAATAAAGTCGGCTGAAAATAGTAATTGAAAATTCGCAAAGTGCTTTAGGACATCTCAGTGGGTTAATTAACAAGAAAATTGGTTTATAACATTGTCATTAAAAAATAAAAATAAACAGGAAAATCCAGCAGTTGGAGTTACAAATAAGAAATATAAAGGCATTAAAAATAGCGATACGAAAATTTTAACGATGAAGGTTTTTACACTGAATTACTGGAAAACACTGTTCAAATGTGAACTACAGGTTTTTGCTTGGATAAAGATAGACTTGGCTAACTATTAGTCTCTTACAGTTTTGTTTGTAAATGCCATTAGATTTATTTCCGTTGTGTAAAGTTTTTGCCAGTAAATAGATAAAAGGTAGATTGAACAGCAACTTATAAAACTAGTATCCCGTGAAGAAGTCACAGAAATCGTTAAAAATCTTTCGCATTTGTTATTTCGGCCAAAGTATTTCATGCATTCTTAACACAACATTAGCCTGTGCGACAGACAGGCAACATGTAGTATTAATATCCCAGTCGTCCGTGGAAATTCCACAGAAGCTCACCCGTTGTACATATTTCCCAAACGGCTATTTTGTGGATCAATGCCCGCCTTTTAGCATGAAGCAATGAAATCTAGTTGGATTACTCAGATTATAGATGCATTTATGAGGCCGTTTTCCCTTTAATAACCTCCTGCTTTCTTAAAATTTGGAGAAAAATCAAAGGAATATAAGTTACCATTTTTAACAGACAGAAAAAATAGCTTACGAGCAGGTAAACTGTTCCACACATTTGAAAGAGCGCTTTAATGTAGGCGAAGCATGTCGTAAATGTTAATTGTGAGTGATATGGAGTGAAGGGTTAGTACAGGCAAACCATATTGTCCATCCCTGTGGAGTGCTTACCACGGCTCGCCATTTAATAACTCTCGCAACTTCGGTTGAAGCAAAAATACAGGCGACAGTCTTTCGTTACCGCGTCTAGTTAAAAACAGTCACCCAACACTTACCAATTTAGGATAAAAGTTCTCGTGAAAGTTCCAATAGTAAACCGCAATATCGTTTTAAATAAAAACAAACCACAGTCTGCATCTCATAGTAAATATAGTAACTTATAATAATATAGCAACTCTTTTTGTCTCACAAAATAAAGTTCCCTAGAAGTTCTAAAATTAATTGGGACTTTTGGGAGCACAATAATATTGTATCATCTAGTCGAGGTTAAAAACATTAAACATGTTATCAAGACTATTGTTGCGGAGACACTCAAAGGTGCAGCTATCCCAGTAACATTTAGCTAGACATAAAAACATCAGATATTTTGTAGCAGTTTGCACATAACCACAATCATAAATCTGTGTCCACCACTCTCACTTTTTAGCTGAGTTAGTAGGTGAATATAACACAAAAAGAAGGAAGAATGTTGGCTAGGACAAAACGTTTTTTTATTCCAAACTAAGCAAAAAAACTTTAGCTAGGTAGCTAGTTAAAAGCCAGTAGATTACCTCATGTTTTAACGATGCATACTCATAGCCAAAATCTTAAAATTGGTTTGTTTAAGATGTACATGCTATGCAATGTGATGATACATCATCCTAACATGTGAAAAACACAAATTTTTTCCAACGCCACCACTTCCAACACCACTACCTCCAACACCACCACTCCCAACATCACCACTTCCAACACCACCACTTCCAACACCACTACCTCCAACATCACCACTTCCAACATCACCACTTCCAACACCACTACTTCCAACACCACTACTTCCAACACCACCACTTCCAACATCACCACTTCCAACACCACCACTTCCAACCCCACCACTTCCAACGCCACCACTTCCCACGCCACCACTTCCAACACCACCACTTCCAACACCACCACTACTTCCAACATCACCACTTCCAACGCCAGCACTCTCAACGCCAGCACTTCCAACACCACTACTTCCAACACCACTACTTCCAACACCACCACTTCCAACATCACCACTTCCAACACCACCACTTCCAGCGCCACCACTTCCAACGCCACCACTTCCCACGCCACCACTTCCAACACCACTACCTCCAACATCACCACTTCCAACATCACCACTTCCAACACCACCACTTCCAACACCACTACTTCCAACACCACCACTTCCAACATCACCACTTCCAACACCACCACTTCCAACGCCACCACTTCCAACGCCACCACTTCCCACGCCACCACTTCCAACACCACCACTACTTCCAACATCACCACTTCCAACGCCAGCACTCTCAACGCCAGCACTTCCAACACCACTACTTCCAACACCACAATGTCGCAAATCCAGTGAACGCTAAGAGCAATACAATCTTTCAAGTGTAATACGTTTCTCAACGAATAATTTTTCCAACACGTTGGTTAAAATGAAGAAAAAACAGCTTATAACTATTTGTTGCGTATCACAGAAGATTAGTCTGCCACAAGTTTTTTCTATTTTGTAGAATAATATTTCGTGAAAAAAATTAATCATCATTCTGGAATGAGCGATTAGTAGAGACAGACCATGCGTGGAGTGCTTACATACATCTGTGTACCCTATTAGGCCTAATTTTTTATCGCAACTTCAATTTAAATAAAAACACAGGAAACAGCACGTCGTTACTCCATCCAGCTGAAACAGTCGGAATAAGTTTTCGTAAAATTTGCTATTCATTGTTAGTTTAGATAAAATCACATCCTACAGCCTGTCGTTACCAATTTAAATGTAGGTAGAAAGTAAACGCTAAGTATCAAAAGCTGATCGAGACCTCATCAATAAACTTTAGACTCTTGCCAAAGTACAAGTATAGCTACGTAACTGCAGTTAACATAAGAAAGATTATTTCAAAATTGTATTTGGCTGCAACAAAATTCTGTACTTTCTGTTTTTTTTACTCCACTTATCCCATACGCATTTAGTTTACCTAACAGTATGTTGTTGTAAAAAATCTGTTTTTCTCTGATTAAGTTATTGAACAACAAGAAATAAAACCACGAGGTAATTCATAAATAAACACGTCTTACTAGAGGACTGTATAAAAACTAAAAAACAACAAGAACTCAAAAATACAAAGAGCATGCGTAAACTATACAAAAATAAGAACCCGTCAACATATAAAGCGCATAATCTTTAACAATCCCCCCGTGACGCTAGTCACTTTCTCCGTTCGCGAAACGTCGTTTTAACTCCCCCAGAATTGCCGCAGTTCGTTTGGGGCGAGCTAAGATGTTGTTTTCGTCTACTTCTTCGTTCATTTGTTTCTCGATAACAGGGCGACCACATTTCGTTTCCAAGGGATACAATCGATTTACCGGACGATTCACTATTGTTCAATGAATCTGTGGAGGCACTTAAAAAAGTACTCGTGATCTGACAACATTATATCCTTAACCAAAACGTTGTATAGGCCTTTGGTTCGTCTCATCCACATGTTTTGCTAACGTATTTTTTACGACGTTGTTTATTTCTAAGCCATAAAAATAATGCTAAGACTAATCTCAGATTGTGCAGCAACAAATATCGTCTGTTTACAGCAGCCATGTTTTGCAAAAAACACGCGAGCAAAAATCGTTAAATGGAAATGGTTCGGTATATGCGATAAAAGTCGCGGCGCATTTTACGACTGGGCGCAAAATGCAGCTGTATGGAAACCGGCCTTTAGATAGGTCGAAAAAAATACCCAAAGCAAACTTTCCATCACTGAAAGATAGCTAAATGTCATCAACAATTTGCATGATCAAATTTTTTGTGGAGTGTCTGTTTGTAAAGCCAAATTTCTTCTTGTAAAAGATAGAATTCTCGGTGAAGAAGCGAAAAACACTGTTGTACAAAAATTTTTAAGATTCTTTTAGAATACAGATAGAATTGAAATAGGCGCGTTAGCTTCTTTTACACGAATGTAAACAACTCTTTCTTCCAAACATTTCTAAAACGTAAATACCGGCTATTTAGTCCATATAAAGGAGAAATTTCTATTTTGTTGATATGCATGTCTTTTTGTGTTATGAATCTACATAAACTTTTATCAACTTTAAAAACTCAACTTTTAGAACAATATCGTGTTTTTCTGCAGATAAGACATACTGCTGCAGGTAAGTCATACTGCTGGAGGTAAGTCATATTGCTGCAGATAAGACATATTGCTGGAGGTAAGACATATTGCTACAGGTAAGACATATTGCTGGAGGTAAGACATCTGATATATATTGGTGGATGTTCTAATTAAGATTTCGGATTACATCCGAGATCTTATTAAAACGGGCGGTCTTTTTCTTCTCCTCCTTCTTCTCCTTCTTCTTCTTCTTCGACCGATTTTTTAACCTATTGCCGTAACGTCACGACTTTTAAAGTCCGACCTGGCCCGCGTCCTAGCTCTACGCCGGTTTTGTACGTATCTCAATGTTCGTAAAATTGGGAAAGAATGAAGACTGCGTTACAAATTTGATCACAAATATTGTTATAGACTGTTATTTTAATATTATTTGATGAGCTATGCTAGATATTCCTTCAAATTTTCGTTTCCAGTTATGTTTTTAACGAGGCGGATTTTGTTCAACTAAACCGAACTCTAGGGGTTAAGGTACGAGTCGTTTTTTCGAGGGACCGAGTTCAAGGACGCCATATTTGTTATACTTTGGCTTCTTCACCAAGCTGCGAATCAAAAATGTTTTGAAGAAAGAGGAATATTTGGTTGGGTTAGTATAATTATTTAACTGCCTAAATTTCAGTTCTATCAACGTTTAAGATATTCTCTTCATTGTGTTCTTATGCTAAATGCAGTTAGTAGGTAGCGACACCTTTTATTAGTGTCATGAAAACTTACTCCGCAAAATAGAATTGCTGAGTGATTTTTTTAGCTGGACAGGGTAACAACAGGCTGTTTTTCACGTGTTCTTATTTAAACCGAAGTTGCAATAAAGTTTTTTTGAAAAGGGTAAAACGCCTAAACGCATTGACGACACAGTTTACCTGTGCTAGGCGCTAAGTCCAATGTTAATGATGGCTGTTTCCTGAGTTTCTGTTTATCCGAAGTTACGAAAGTTCAAAAAAGGGTATTATGCCTATATGGATATGTGTCATTGTTTGCCTGTATTAATCCCTCAGTCCGAGTAATATTTATTTTTGAACTTTGAGCGGGAACGTTCTCTGAAAAATAAAAAAAGGTTGGGCAACTGTTTTTGCTATAACAGGATAGCAACGAGCTGTAAACTGAGTTTTTATTTCAGCTAAAGTTGTGAAAAGTTATTTTTTGAAAAATATATTACACTGGAAAGAACATAATGTTGTGCGCCTATTTTTTTCAAAATATATTACACCGGAAACATCATAATGTTCTGCGCCTCACTTAATTTATGACATGCTATACTAAAGCGCTTCACCTGAATGTGTGGCACAGTTTACACTTCTTATTAATCGCTCTTCAAGGCGTTCAAAGCCAGGTAACACAGTTACTTGTGGCTTAACCCAGCGTTTCGACTCCGGGTTCCCTGGCTAGTCTAAATATTAATACCAAGGAATCGCATTTTGGATTTAGTCTCTATTGTTCATTCTAAACCGATGAACGTATAGTCTTTTAACCTTTTTGTATCTTTCGCCTACTTCTATTTCTTTTTTTGTTTTTAAACTTGTAGGATCCAACTTTATGGTCAAATCTTAGATATCTTAAACTTGATAAAGATTTTAGTCATGTCACAGGTATAATAAAACATTTCCAAAATATCGCTACACGGTGGTGTCACCACAAGCAATAATATTTAATAAATTGATATGCTAAAACGTCTTCGTTTCTTATGAATGTTAAGTGTAGTGAAGTATTGTTAAAGTATCAATTTATTTTCACAAATCACTTTTCGTATATTTGTAGCTAATACATGAAACATTTTGCAAGATCAAGATAATACCTATTTATTTCAAATAACGGAACAACATTGTAAAAGTTCTGTACAAAACGGGCTACTGGCGAACTCGAAAGGTATAGGGAACAAAATTACATGCGAACAAGAATCTGAAATCTTTTAGCCTGTAAGGGCTTTTCATTCTTAAATTCAAACCAAAATAAATTTTACACATCTGTTTTTTAAACGTAGAAGTCTGCCTAAAGGTTTCTTGTACACAACTCAAGACTTAATAACTGTCTTAATAAATCAGCTATAAAAAAATAAAACGTTGCGTTGCTTATTTCTTATGAACCGGAAATAAACTAGAGCAAGCATGATTTCTTCGTACTAACGTCGTGTACCCCTTTGAAGATATCTTCTTGTGGTAAAATTTACGGAAGTATTGCTACTACTGAAGTACGCATTGTATTATCAACAATGTACTGTAGTTATATAATCGAAGAGAATAAAAAGCCAGGTGTTGGGATGTATTTGGCCCAATGATGTTAAACTTTCGGTTATTTTACTTTACTTACTTAAATCGTCGCTTTAGTCAGATCATCAGATACAGTAATGTTTAATGTTGCTGAATCAAATAGAATGCAGAAATTATGAGAGGGATATTCTATCGCAAAAATATCTGGGATTACAAAGTGTGAAAAGGTGGCATTACAAAGTGCGACAAATTGGGGTACAAATTGCGATGGGATTACAAATTGCGACAAAATCGGATTATAAAGTGCGATGGGATTAAAAAGTGCGACGGGTTTACAAAGTGATACACTACAATTATATAATAGCCAGCAAAAATTTAAATTGAGCTTGAAGACATTTCAAGAGGCATCTGTTTTTACCAGAGTTTAGTTAGTGTTAGTTTTGCCGCGTGCTCTAAAGATAAAAACGAGATTTAAAACAAAACGATATATTTGCCTGAACACTGGACCTTGATTACCTTATCGGTAAAAAAAAAGTCGGCAAAAAAATTAGTCGGTAAAAATAAAAAGTCGGCAAAAATATTAGTCACTTGGACAAAATTTAGTCACTTTTTGCCGACTAAATTTTTGAATTAGTCACTTTATGCCGATTAAATTTTTGAATTTAGTCACTAATAAAGAATAATTTAATAAAACTGATAAAAATTAGCAACAAGGAAGCAAAAAGGGCAAAAAGGTGGTCGCAAAAAAATTCAGAAAACAAGTTAGGTCGGAAAAAAAAATGTCCGTAAAAATTTTAGTCGGCAAAAAATATTAGTCACCTTGCCAAAATTTAGTCACTTTTTGCCGACTTTTTTTTTACCGATAAGGTAAGTGGCATTAACAGAAAAATGATGGTAGATATACATTACAAATCAATTTTCTTACAAGAAACATAGTTTTTGCTTCTTTCAGCACTCCATACGTAAGAAGCAAACTTTCGGCCAATCAGATATATAAAGAAGAAAACAAAATGGCAGAATATACAAAAAATAATAAATTCGCTACTCGACTGATGATTCATAAAAGGGTAAGCATAATATCCGTTCTTTTTTGCGCAATGGTTAATCCAAGATAAATAGCCGGAACCGAGGGTGACAATGTAGATAAAGATTCTCCAAATGGGAGGGTGTTGGTAATTAACGCAAATCGTTAAAATAAACGCAATTATAATCGGAAGAGTGTGCAAAAACTGGTTGAACCATCCGAGAAGTGGTGAAATTTTTTCCATCGCTTCTGAATGCATCCCATCGTAATCCACATACAGTATGCCCCAGTATAAAATACACACGAAAACCGACAGTGTAAACGCCCAAAAGGACATCAGCTCGTCACGAACCAATAAAATCACCGAACGTGATTCTTCTTTAAAGTTTTTCGATTCTAGCCAATTTGTTGTCAGTTGTATGAGATCTGCGAAGCATGCAACTCCAGAACTTATCCATACCAAGTAGGCTGTTATTTGTGTTAAATATTTCGTTCGTCCACCGTAGGTTTTGTTTTCTGAAAAAGGATAGCAGCATCTATCGTGATAAATACCAAAACAATACCAAATGAAAAGAGAGGAGTGTAAGATAAAGGATGTTTTAGTGACAGAAGGAGCACATTTCCCAGGTTTAGCAAACATTCTTTCAGTTGTTGCTTCTGCTGGACTAAAACGAACAATAATAAAGGGCGGCTAAAAAATGTGAAACAACTGCACTAAACTCATCATCTTAAGACATGCTTTCATTTGACTAGGTTTTCCGCTATAGCGCAAAAAGCTCACGTGGCTATTGTTTGATACAATCAAAGATTTTGTCCAAGTGCGCACGCGCTAACAGAAAAATCACGGGCATTTTGCGCTAAAATAGAAAATACAGCTAAATGGAAACGAGCCTTTAAAAGGGGCTACAATACCGACTGTTAATTTTAAACTTTAGTGACTTACACGATAGTCGAAATAATTGGCGGGAGAAAGGTTTATAAACACCAATGTCAAAAACAACATCTTGAATTTACTGAAAGATCATATTGGACATGCAAAAATACTGAAAACGACAGAAAAAATTCCCCACATATATTTGATATCCTCAATTCATCACATATAAATATTCACCTTGCTTTCTGATAAAAGAATATTAACAGATATTAACCAAATACAGCCCTTTCTGTTGCTTTTATTTCCTCCTCAAAACAGAACTTTGATTTTACTGTTATGTGAAATAATCTGCAGAACAAAACTTATTCTATCGCCAAAGACAAAATAATGAAATATAATGCTCCTACAACAACAATAACAGAGCTATGCATAAATAATGTTTGTACAGTTATCATTATTGCTTGTTTTTATTCCAATAACAGAGTAAGACCGGGCTCATATTGCCATATCTATTAATTATCAAAGAGAAATCTTACTGTAAAAACATTGTATGAAAAGTGCCAAGCATTTAAAGAAAGAGAAAGGGATTTAAAATAAAGATGCTTTTATTATCAAATATGGAGTCCCACCAAATACAATTTCGCCTTGCATCAAAAATGAAGAAAAGTAAAGCTTTGGCAGAAAAATCAAAAAATAAATTCGAACGATGATACGAGCTTGGGTCTAGCGTCCCTTGATAAAAAAAGAAACATCAAAAATTATTTCCAGCGCAAAACTTTCGAAATATTTTGTTAGGTGACTAAACAGTTATTTACACATGTTTAGCATCTTCAAAGTTTTCCCTATAAGTAGAGCTATACATTAGGAACGAAAATTTTCGCACGGAAAAACTTTCGGATTTTTTTTTGTCCGAAAAATTTTCCGTCCGAAATTTGTGTATGCCGAAAGTTTTTTTGTACCAGTGCATAGAAATTATATATAGGGTACCGTAATGCTTCGAATAAACGCCCCCTTCTATTAAACGCCCCCCTCGAATAGACGCCCCTCTTTTTCAGTCATTTTTTAAATAAACGCCCCCCTTGAATAGACGCCCCCCTCAAATAGACGCCCCTCCCTCATAAGGGGCGTTTATTCGAGGCGATAGTAAAAGTATACTTACTTACTTTTTTCGTAAATCTTAGGTTTAAGGTTGGAAATTTAGTTTTTCGCTTTTGAAGTTCATTCTCTAAAACATGTGAATATCTTTTATTTTCTGTTGTGAAGATATATATTATAGGTATCCTTAAAACCTGCAAAAGAGACGAAGTGTAAAAAATTTAATAGACGCCCCCCTCTTTTAAACGCCCCCCCCCCCCCCCTCGAATAGACGCCCCCCAAAAATGTCAAAAAATTTAATAAACGCCCCGGGCGTTTATTCGAAGCATTACGGTAATCAGAAAATCAATAAAAAATGCTGTTTTTGAACTTATTATTTTCGTTATTTTCACATTTGGCTGAGGCTATATCTATAAAGTTGGATCCTGAAGACTCTTTTTAGATCTTGATTGAATATATATATACTATAAATGCTACTAGCCTTCTTTTTGTGCCATTTCCCGTAATCATTACTTTTGAAATTTGGTTAAAATTCGTTCAAAAGACTTACCCATACATTTTTTGACTTTATAAATCTTGTCCGAAAATTTTTCCGCTGAAATAAAAAATTATGTCCGAAAGTTTTTCCGCCGAAACATTTTCCGCCGAAAATTTTAGTTCTTAATGTAGTCTTCCTTGTGGTTCTCTCGCTTGTGGAAATTGTTGTTATCGTGGGTAACGCGCATTGTTTAACAAAAAAAGTTGTAGACATTGCTCAGAAAAAACAGCTGAGTGATTTTGTGCTTTGCCTTATATTATGCGTATTATCTTTAAGCTTGGTTTCCAATAAAATCCATAACTGCTGTGAAACTGTTGGTGTGCAACTGTTGCAGAGGTAGAAAAAATCTCTCTACAACATTTGTTGTGCAGCATCTCTTGTTTGGTTTTTGTTGTACAACATGTGTTTCCAAACAAGTTGTAACGATGACTGTTGTGCATCTGTTGTACGACAAGAAAACTAAGCCTAATTCAAATAGGCGAAATCCACTGTAAAAAAGATTTATCATGCTTTCGTCTAAGAAAAACTTGGGTTTAACTATATTATGATGCTACTAAATGATCTAAACTGTATGTATTTCTTTATGCAAGCTAAAATATTTAAAAATTGTTTAAAAACATTGTTATGCCTTTAATTATTAACCTTTGTGAAAGAATGAGGTAGATGTGTTTCGTATAAGGGTTATTTGTAGTGGAATTGTTAATTTTTTTCGCTTAAAATCTTTTAAAACTACTGTGTAAGAACTATGTTTTTTGTACCAATGTGAGCCTGTGTCTCCTTTCATTTTGTGCGGAGGAGCTTAATTTTACTGCAATGAACACACGTCCCATGTTTGAGAACTGAGAGTTTTCTTTCATTGAACGCTTATGGAAGTTCAGGGAGAACTAACGGAAAAAACCCTGATATTTTTGGTGTTAGCAGCTCACTTTTACAAGAACATCTAATTTAAGAATAAAAGAATGTTATTTTTATGTTTCTGTTTAGTTATTTTAGATTTAATTACAAGAAGAAAGAGAAATAAAAATATAGCTAATAGCTAGCCGTGAAATGAAGTTCTGTCATCTCATAAGTCTTATGTAGATTTTCCGCATGTGTTGTTTTTATAATTTTACGCATATAATGTTGGTTAACATGGAAGTGTCACTTTAAATTTAGCATGACGCTCGCGTTTCGAGCTCGTGGCAAGGAGCATAGCGAAAGGAGAGTTTTTCTGGCTAGTTCGAAGTACAACACTAATCTAAAAAATTTGAAGCTGTTGACTTTTGTTCTATCAAATATCAAAAAATAATTTTTGGGTTTCCCCCTTTAAGTTGTTTTAAAGTGGGAGAGGTTAAGATTTAACCATTTATGTATATTCAAAATATATCTTCAAATAGTTTAACTGAGCTTGTAGAACACGCAAATCGTGATGGACCAATTTTCGAATAACCACTTCCTATATTTACACTTAAAAACAATAGAATTTAGGACACTAAATTACATAAAATACTAAAAACTCTTTGGCGATAAAAAAAAAGTTTAAACTTACGATTTCTCTTTCACCTTCTCTCAAATACTACGACACGGACTTTGAACTGTATTAAATATTTATGTTTTTAATTTAAGCCTGGTTTCCATTACATTAAGTTGGTGTGTCGTGAAAACACGTTAATAACTTTCGAGATTGCTGCTTATTGTACATAAGAAGTTAATAATAACAATTGAAGTATTTTCCGATATTGATTCTGAAAGTTGAAGGGACCATAAAATATTTTGACGTAATAGCTCGTGGTTTCGTGAAATTATTCTTATACCATTCTTTGCGATGAACTTCCACATGGTAAAAATAGTTTGACAATGAAAAGAACGGCTTGTCAGAAGCTAATAATGTTACCTAAAAAACTCACTTACGACTATTTATTGATCCCAGATCATGTTTCGATACGCCCGCACTGTTGTTTTTTTCTCTAAAGGCCGTGATACACTTGTGCAATATCTGTAATCACAAAACTATAGAAGTTAATAATTTTGCTCTAAGTCTAACTATGTTATAAAATATATCTTAATTACCAATTTAATTTTTTTAAATTTGTTTATAACATAATCATAACTATATTATGGAGTGTGTATCTTAATGATTCAGCCTTAATAGATCACACATGTGATCATGTGATCGGCACGTGCGGATAGATTATAAACAAACAAAATGCATGCAATTTGTTTAAAAAATTTATGTATACTAGTCGTTAGCCCGTGGAAAAATCCACGGGATCGCCCGTCCTTTTTATTCCGCATTGCGTGCGTCCCGCTACTCGCGCAGCTAAGCTACCATTTTGCGTGACAGACAGACGGACAGACGTATACGGGTATTATAATATAGACTAGTCGTTAGCCCGTGGAAAAATCCACGGGTTCGCCCGTCCCAACCTCATTCCCAGGGCAATTTTTCGCTTTTTTGATATCCGAGACGGCGCGAAGAAATGACCCTGGGTCAATCATGGATAGAGTTTTATTTTTAATCAGAAACAAGTTAGCTAAAGTGTTTTGAGTTTTTGCTTCGAGAAAATATGATTGCAGTGTTGCCTTCGCTTTTTTTTGGCTACATACAAATTTTAAATATATATTTATTTTAAAGTTTTTAGCCATCTATAATAGCTAGCTAGCCTAGCAAAGGTCCAAGACGTACTTTTGTAGCTACAAAGGTTGTGCAAACCAAGGTAGCTATACACTTTTTTAACTATGATTTTTAGCTATCTTTATTTTATATTATAGTTAAAAGTGAAAGTATGAGAGTGAAAGAAAGAGAAAAATGGGCCTGGGGACGAGGTTGCGCCCGTCCTTTAAATTTACCAGTCGCAACAAAGTGGATAAAAATATATCGCATTTGATATTCGTGATTCCGTAGCATATCTTTCTTACTCGACGGGGGGTCCGCGCAGAGACAGACAAAATACGGCTATTATAATAGAGATTATAATTATAATATAGATAATTCATGTATTTGTTATTTGTTGTCGCGGATAGCGGAAATTGTCAAGCCACCAGGCCGGTGGTTTCGAACTATTACCCGGAGTCCCGAAATCGAAAACCGGCTTCTTTGTTTCGCCTTTTTTGACTAGATAACCACACAACGTAAATTTGATACACCAATGTTGATCTAAGATCCGTTTTAGGTCAGGCTGACTTAGTAACTATACTTTATAGTGCACACACCCTGTCAAGGTATAACTATGGTATGTTCTTTCGTCAGGGTTTGATCGTGACACTAAACTTCACAACACATGAATCCTGACAAGGTTGTTTCTTGGTAAAAGTATGGTGTGTTTTTTCGCCAGGGTTCGATCGTGAGACTAGACTTCACAGCACATAAACCCTGCCAAGGTTGTTTCTTGGTAAAAGTATGGTGTGTTCTTTCGCCAAGGTTTGATCGTGAGACTAGACTTCACAGCATATAAACCCTGTCCAGGTTGTTTCTTGGTAAAAGTATGGTGTGTTCTTTCGCCAAGGTTTGATCGTGACACTAAACTTCACAACACATAAATCTTGTCAAGGTTGTTTCTTGTATAAGTATGGTGTGTTCTTTCGCCAGGGTTCGATCGTGAGACTAGACTTCACAGCACATAAACCCTGTCAAGGTTGTTTCTTGGTATTGATAAGAGTCTTACGTAAGATTCTTTCTGTTTTTAAGTTGCCTTGCAAAAGTTTAAAGGCGGGTTTCCACTCAAACGAATGTGATCGAATCGATAGATTGGACCGCATTCGTTTAAGTGGAAACCCACCTTAAGTGAGCAGGGTGCTACCGACATGATAATGTAATGAAAATTACAAATCGGGTGGACAATGAAATTTCTGCATAAATTTCTTCAACTAGGATAGTAAAAGCTAGAAAGCATTACCGGGGCTCCTAAATTAACTTATTTCGTCGCCCCGGTCAGAATACATATTTTGAAATGATCTTACTCCTCACCATTGGATTCACTTCTATTTTACCATTCTGTTCGGCTTGTTTACAAACTTAAGCAGAAGGTCTATGAGCACAGAACCCCTGTGTATTTTTTGCTTCACTAATTCGAATTTTGGAAATGGACGTTGAACGAAACAAATTTATGTGCACCACGAAAAAATACAAAAATTAATTTCTGAATTTTTATAAGAAATTATTCCACAAAATAAAAAAAAGTGCTTGATGACTGTATTTACTATGACAGGAGAAAGGCGTGTTGTAGCCAGTGTTTTTACTTTAGCTGAAGTTGCGGGACAATAATTTTTTAAAACGTTATACATTCAAAACGCTTTATCAGGCTGTAAGCGGTTTACGGAATTTGCGTCACACGGTAGCTACATACTAAAAGCCCCATCTGGATGTGTAACAGGATTTACCTGCACTTAAGCGTCCAACCTGACGTTCATTATCACCCAGCTAGTATTTCATGTGAGTATTATTCAGAAAAATTGACAAAGATAAATGCCAAAAATTAGATCATTTAAAATTAGAATTTTAGTAAATAATACTGATCCCAGCAAAATTTATTTAATGCATCATTTGAGGCATGATTTTAAATGCCACGTGACATACATCAACACTTTTTGTAACTTGCAGCCCAACACAAGCGAAGTTATGATGGTAGGGCAATACCCCTTTCTGTGGGACTCCACTCGCCTTATTATGCCTCGGCCTAAATAGACTTAAAATTGTGGGGAAATATAAAAATGTTTTGTTGGCTAGCCAACATTAAGTTGCCATAAATACACATTTACAAGTTACGTTTTACGAGTTTCGTTCCTCTTCCGCTACTAATAGCCCCCATATCACTGTATTAACGATGATGCTAATTATAAAACAAACGTATTTATTTTTTATATTTTATTTAATTCATTATTTATATCGAGTTACAATAATATAAAATCTGAGCGATTTGAGCTAATAAAAATCGACTAGTAGTTAACATAAAATACATATACAGAAAAACAAGATGAAGATATCAAATAAAAATGAATATTTTGGATTAGATACCGAGACGACACGGACAAGAAAAATGTTCACTTTCTGTGGTGCAATTCTTTATGGTAGAAGGCAATGCTGACCACAATTGAGGACCTCTGTAAGAGACTCTTTCAAGACAATAGTTTATCGTTTTAGGCTGCTCACAATGGAACGCTCGAGGCCTACGAAGAGAATATTTTATGGATCTGATAGCATATAAATATAGGATTCATATTATTAACCGTTTTAAACATCTTCTTCAATAAAATAATGATATTTTGCACATGAATATTTCTTTCACCTGTTAAATTGCACAGTTCTTCATAAGAAAAGTCTTCATCACATTGTATTATAAACCTCATTGCTCTTTCATAAATATGGGATATTCTATTATGAGACTTACAAAGACAGAACATCCAAATAAGAGGACAATAATTGAACTGGTATTTGACAAATGCATTTACCAAGCTTTGTAGTTTCCATTTGCTCAAGTAAGGACCCAACCTGGCTAAAGCATTTCAGCTTTCTACTGGCATTTCTACAAAGCTTGTGTATGTGTTCATCAAATCTCAATTTGTTATCAATGTCAATGCCAAGTACTTTGACTGATGTGACGCTCTTTAGAACCCTGGAACCTAAATCGATAAAAGAAGAAAGGTTGTTCTGAGATCCCAGTACCATAAAATAACACTTTTCTGTGTTCAGACAGAGAAAATTTTCTTGAAACCACGCTGTTACAACCTTCATTTCTTCCACCAATTTACGTTTTCCACGGACGTATGTTGGCAACTATAATCAAAACAGCAAGTAAACATGCTTAGCATCCTGAACTTTCTCTAAACTAATCTCGTTTTCATGTAATGTTGCGCTACCATGGCTAATTGTGAAACAAGTATTGAAATTCTTATGTCGGTCTTAAACATAATAGAACAATACTGCATGGAAAGTTTACGCATAAAAAATGAAATAAAAACGAGCTTTATATTACAAAAAATAAGTTGAAGAAGACTGAAATAAGAAATTCCTAAACTGCAATTAACGCGAATACGATAAACAGCATGTACAAATGGCGAGCAGCTACCAAAAAGGTTGACGACCTTAAACATCCTTATCTTGATATCAGCTGGTATAGGAAGAGAAGCTTCACTTTGTCTAATCACTCATCTTCATATTTTATGCTACACAATTAACTTGAACCTCCAAGGGACCCAGAAAGTTAACGAATGTTCGAGTTATATGAAGCTCCCGTTAAGTCAAATTTGGCCTAAAATGAGATTATAGTTCGAGTTAAAGCGATTTTTTCAAGAGGTGGGGCAACAGTTATCGCGAAAGAAGCAATCTTGAAAAAGGCATGAAAGTTCCTTGTTAATTGAATTTTCCTTGACAGACAACATTATCTATCTATATTACATCAGGAGTCAATAAAAACTAAATAAAATTAAAATCTGATATTTATCTAGTCTTTTCTGAATTAAAAGTGCGAAAAATGGTCGAGTAAACGAATGTGTTTGAGTTATCCGAGGTTCGAGTTAACTAGAATTATTTTTCGTGGGGAAACCGTCATTTATTTTCAAGTTAAACTAACTGAGACAAGGTTAAAATTTAACCTTGTCTCAAGTTTGTTCAAATCGCTTCTTTTCCACAATATTCAAAATTTTTAACCAATATCAGTTGAAGGTATTGTATATTATGAGTACCGTAAATGATCGAATAAACGCCATCGGTCAATTAAACGCTCCTGTTGATTAAACGCCCCCTCTCAACCTATTTTTTAGCAATAAACGCCCCTGTCAATTGAACGCCCCTGTCGAATAAACGCTCCCCCCCCCCCATGAGACGGATATTTGAATAAACGCCCCCCTCCCCCCCTTCAGACAGAAGATTTTGAATAAACGCCCCCTCCCCCTATCATAATACCCATCTCTCTCCCCAATACACAAAAACATCCGTACAAGGTCCTTAAAAAAGTCTGTATTTGTCCGTATTAGGACTGATCAGTCGAAAATATCAATATTGGAAATAATTATCTTTCAAAATGGCAGAAAGTGCTAAAATCTGAACATTACCTGAGATTTGATAGCTTGAAATTTTTGAGATTACTCTGCATTATTCCGCATTATTCCGCACTACGGGAATTATCCGTGATATCCAACTTCATACATAATAACCGGGGGAATATTTCCAATTCATTCATACCCTACGAAACATGTATGTTATAACTATTTTTGTAGGTCACCCCACAGTACTTCATTACCCAAACCTAAATGAAGTTCTCGAGATGTTATGGCCAGGAACACAGGAAAAACATTAGTCTTAGCATTAAATTCCAACAACTTTGTCTTTGATGAACTCTCCATATGTTTTGCACCTGATGTATGAAAATTTAGTTGTAATTTCCTAGATGTAAGAAGTCAGTGCTAACTTTGGTAACAAACAAATTGTTATGCCTTTTCAGGTAGTTTTATTGTGACAAGTCTATCATTTTTATGTTTATTGAATTTCACAGAGAATTTATTGGGATCTGAATTAAGAACTGTAATAGCAAAAGCTATTGGAATTGCCATCTTCTTTTTTCGATGTTATTGCATCAGTTTAACATGGTGCAAAGATAATCAAAATGGTTTCTCAAAAAAAAGCTTTTTTGGGGTTCTATTTTTAAAACATACAAAGGCACAAAACACAAAGAGAGCTCATTTTTAGCATTTTACGGTATACCTTGGGATATACATTGCAGGATACCAAGGAGGTTTTAAAAAAACCTCCTTGAGGATACGAATCATCCAGCTATCCCTCTGTTCAATTAGCTTTGTTGTTTAGGGTTTGCTGCTTCTGTGAAGAAAGAAAAGCAATCTAAGGATGCTACCTCCAAGTTCTTTCGAATAGCCTAGGATGTTTTTTGACAAAAACAGTAGAAATTTGTCAAATATTTTCGATACACGTTTTTTAGTTAAGTGATTCTACGGTTTTGCTAGGTTTTGCAAATGCGAAAGCGTTTTACTGTACAAATAGGACATATTGCCTTTGAATGTTTTTTTCTAAAAATCAATATTAGAAAATTGAAGTGCAACCACACAGAAATGACAATGTTGTTTACACATCTCGATTGAATTCTGAATATGCCGAGTGTAGTTAATTAAATCCTTTCCCTGTTTGTAAGCTGGCGATCATGCGTTTTAATTCCCAGCGTAAAGAAGGGATACAGCGTTTTAAAAACACTTGGTATAAGCAACACAAGACCATACGTGATATTTACGGGAAAGTTTAATTAGACTCGGGTAAACTTTGTACTGCGCAATGTGCGATCCGGGGAATGTTGTTGAAAGACGAATTAATGACAAGAACGGAAGATAAACTTCAGAAAAAAAACAAAAACAGTTATGTTATGGCAACTTAGAAGCAGCAAGTAAGAAAGTGGGTTTATTGAAAAGATTGTCAACATTTATTCCACACTTTCGCGACGTTGCTACGTTACTGTAACAGTGAAACACAAACATCCCAATACTTCACTTCGCACAAGCACACACTCAACACAGATATGTCACACTAACAAATAATATAAATAACACACAAATATAGGAAATACGTTATATCGAAGAGAAAAAAGAAACGTGGCATACAATAAACAAAGGTGAAGCGACTATATATAAAGCATATTGTAAAAAACGCAAAGAAGGAGAATCAAGTTTTCCTTCGTAGAGTTTGTGGCCTACACTAACTCGACTCTATAGTTTGAGACCGGACAGCATTGTATTACAATGTTTTCCTCATAGTGGGTCGAACTTGCACCTCCCCCGCATCAAGTGGTACCATTTTACTCCATGCAGATTGTGGAAAAAGGTTCTAATAACTAGCAATACAAAATATTTTGATTGCAACTTTTCGACTAGCTAAACATAAAGATGGGTAGCTGCAGCTTGAAGCAATTAATAACCAAGTTTTTATCCAACTTGATAAGCTACATCTATGTTTCATCAGTACTACACATCTGTTTTATCGCATATTTGCATTCATTTCTTGTTTGGTAAGCGCATATGACATTAAGTTAGATAGGCATTATGCTTTCCTATAATATTAGCCCAATTTTTTCATTGTGCCTATACAAGAAAAAATGCGGACGCAAAAGATAGCAAATGCGATAATTTTTATTGACCTTATAGCAACGGGAGAATTTACGTTGATTTCTTCACAGGATAATAACTAGGCTCTGTATATTAACAGACATCGTCGTTGTGCGATTTGTGCGCAAAGTGGTACCAGAGTAGCGATAGCTTCTTGACTTCGAAATGTTTCCGTAATATTGGTCTCTTAAATGCTTTTACCTGTTAAGATAAATATTCTGCCACGAATTCTTTAACCAGTTTTTTTATGTTAAATATAGCTAGCTAGCTACACATTTGAGTAAAAGTTTAAAGTTTATTGATATAATGACGGGTGCGTGGCATATGTTTATGTCTTCGAGAAGTTAACTGCAGAGAAATTACTTATTTAAAGGTTCGCAGCTACCAACGGCTAGCATACCATGGTTGGAGAAAACAACTTTAGTTAATATTTGTTTATTTTTGTCTTTTTTTGGTTGTTCTGTAGCTATCCTTACACTTAGCTAGCTCTATCTACGTGCAATTTGTTCTAATTTGTTCTAATGGTTAAATGCACAGAATTGAAAGACGGTTTGAAATTCATGCTTGACAAAGGTAGAGGCTTGAAGCAAACCTGATATTACTACGCTTTCCTTATTTAACACTCTTCGAGCCAGCTTTCTTAGTAATCTGTCCAATTTATGAACTGAGTACACAATATTCTCACTAAAAGCAATTTTAAAGCAATCTATGACTTTAATTTCGTGAGTTAGAATAAATTCTAATTTTTTTAGTGGTTGATCTTTTAACATTCAAATTTTGTGATACCTTTTTTCGGCTCGCACGTCTGTTATTTTTATCATGGAGGTATAAAAGTTTTTATGTACATTATATGTTCAATTTCCAGTTAGAACATTTTGTTTCTTCCACCAAATGTTTGTAAGCATTGGAAAGACAGCAAAATATTTTGTGACTTACACTAGCTACATTTGCTGCATAATGGTTGCACGATAATACAAAAAAACACTTTATTGAAAACCAAGCTTTATATTCGACCGACTTTTAAAACTTGCTTAGTTTGTAAAAAACAATTTACCTCAGATTGTGATTCCACAGTAAGAGAGTGTAGTTCAGTTTACTTGTAGTGCTAATCTGATGTACAACGCTGAGTATCCTAGCTTCAGCTTAATTTTATCTCAATGATAGTGCAACATAAAATCTGCCCAATTTCATTCATCTTTTGTCTAGCGAACAAGTATATTCTTCGTCCATTTTATCAAGATTGGAAAGTAAAAATAATATTTATTTTCAAATTTACAGCCATTTTAAGAGCCAAAACCAGCCACTTACATGATGGAGGTAAACATCCATGCTAACATCCAGTAGTTTATTTATCCCAGAAGCCGACTGGTAGCCTTGTGGTAGAGCGTTCGCTTCCAGTGCGGGAGGTCTTGGGTTCAAACCCCGGCCGAGGCATGCCAGAGACTATAAAAGTGTGAATCTGTCCTTTCTGCTTAGCGCTCAGCATGAGAATAGGATTGATATCTTAGGCGGTTGTCTAGTTGAGAGATTGCTGCGCTTGCACGACTTTCGTAGCTCAAATGGGAGCTTTAAATGCGTTAGGACCCCCTTCGCAGGACCCTCTTGGAAAGCAGTACCAAGAGGCTATCCTGGGTAAATAATTTCAAATAAATAAATAAATAAAAGCTCCCATTACGATTATCTTTTTCGAAAACACGGAAATGTACCACCTGACTGTGGTCCATGAATATAATTAATTTGTTGACCTTCGCATCAAATCACGACATGACGATATGCACCTGCGATGATGCGAATAATAATGAAACTTAAGAAAATAGCTGTGAAATGGCAAATGTCACGTGTCCTTAGACGGTGCATGTAGTAACAATAAGAAATTGACGCGCGTTACACAGAAGTGTTTATTGAACGGTGCATGTCGCAATAATTCAGGATAACAGCTCAGGCTCTTCGGGGCTGCAGCTAATATGGCTTATTACAGCCAAATAAACTTAGAATGTTATTTTTATTTTCTGGTGCTGACCAAAATTCTTTAAATTCACTTAGCATACATAATTTATTTTGTTTTTACACTTCTTTAACCAAATTAAGAATTAGCAAAATACGCAATTAGCATATGCTACTTGGTTTGATTAATGATGTTAAGTAAAGCTACTACAAGAATTGCATGACATATGGGGAGGGAGAAACCCTCCTGCTGTATCCCGCCTGGAAGGATTGCGTCTTTATGCAATCGATATGAATTATCTGTAAGGGGAGCGAAAGGGGAGGTCAACATGCAACCCGATACCATTTTTAAGAATATAAAATAGCGCCGAATCGCTCCAATTATGTGACAAGGCATCTTACCAGATAAAATTGAAATCAAAAACCAAGAAAACTGTTTGAATCACATTTCTCGTTTAACAGAAAAAGTATACTTTTGAATTGTGAAAAAATTCATATTGTTTGTTTTTGCATTTCCTTTGACAATTTACACAGGTAATGAAGCACTTCCACGACTACTCAATGTTATATAATTATTATCTATAGTTTTCACGTAGGGAGAATTACTTATCAAATTACTATTTGTTAACAATCGGATACATAATGGAAAAGACATTTGTCAATAAAGCATACAATTAGTTAGGAGTTACTGCGGTTGGTAAGACATTATGAAATAGACATAACATTTACATAAATGCTATTGTTGTATCGAGTCGGCGTTGTAAAGAATCCTGCCAACAATTACAAAGACATATAATTATACATATATAGAAACATGTGCTTTGTGCTTCAAGGTTGATAATTTTTTGAACCCTCAAGTTAGTCAGCGACGTTTAAGGAAATCCTTTCCCCATCATCTTTTATTTAGACAATGAGTCAAATTCAAGTAGCGTGGACTGTCAAAAAAATTATCTAGCTAATGTAACGGTGGAGTTAGCTGCCTAGCTAGCTGTACATATGCTAATTGCTTACCATGTGCATTTGAATCTGTTTATATACTTCATATATTCATAGTCTCAGTAATACGCAGTTTCACAGTGGCACTTATACATGCAGGTAATTTTATTTAGCATAATTTTGGAAGATTGTGTGACTGGGACTGGATGATCTAAAACGCAAACTACAACAGGTCTTTAGTGACTGATTATAAATGACCATTCCTCAGGCACATTTCGTGAAAATTAAAAGACTTTTCTCATACGAAAATAGTCTAAAGACACGACAAAAAAAAGCCATAAAAACTTCAGCAGGCTAAGAAAATAGAGGTGAGAAACAGAATGAAAAAGGTTGCTTTACATGAAATAGATTTAAAAAAAATCCAAATAAGCAAACATTATTAAAGCTTAGTTTTCAATAAAGAGATTTGCACTGTGCAATCCTTATGTTGAAAATGTTATAAAATATTTTGCTGCAAGACTGTCTTGTTTCCAATGTTTCCGAACCTCAGGTGGGAGAAACAAAATGTTCTAATTCAAAATTAAACTTATAGGGCACATATATAATAATATAGCAATTGTGCAACCCGACAAAAAATCTCCAGAATTTATACGAAGTTATAAAATTAAAGTCATAGATCCTTTAAAATTGTTTTCAGTCATGCTAACTCAGTTTCCAAGTTGGACAGATGGCTAAGAAACTGGCCTGAAGAGCTTTAAAATAAGGATGGTGGTGCTAGTAATACCGGACTTTCCTGGCATATTTCACACACTAGCCTCTACCCCTGTAAAGTATAGTTATCAAAAAAGCTATCTGACTATTCTGTTATCCTCATCTCTATAACCATAAGAAAAATTGCAGGGTAGCTCTTGAGGTGTGTAGCTATAAAAGAACATCAACAAGCCAAATAAAAACAACGAATCTATTTTTTTAAAGGATGTTATCCGTTGGTAACTGACGGGTTTTAAAAAAGAATATCCAAGATTTTTTATGTAGCCAACTTCATAACGACACAAACTAAAACATCTGTGCTTGAAATCAATAAAGCAAACGGTAATATTTTATCAGTTGAAACTCTGAATCTTAAGTGTCAGAGTTATTCAAAAACTAGGTAAAAACTGGGTGGACAAACACACGCAATTAAGCACTGTTTCTTGTGTTTCTTCTAACAAATCTTTGTTATGTATGACGAATAAAGTCAAAAACTGCAGCTAAACTGTAGCATTTGTCCCTAATAAGAGACATTATGTTTATTTTTTCCCCACAATTGCCTTAATCGTCACTATTCCCCTGCGCCACGAATAAGGCAAATAGAATCAAGTTTCTTTAACCTTAACACAGCTTTCAGGTTTTCACGATCAATACACACGACATGTGAAACAAATATTCATCACTTTTTTAATTACTTTTTTGGACTTGTGAGAAAATCAACACAGAGAAAAAGAGAAAAATAATTTGTTTCTTTATACGCAAAATAAACACTACGCTAGCATTTATAAAGAGGAGAATATATAATCTTCTTAATTTCCACGGGTTTTGATTTTCCCTCAACTTAGTGTTTGGCTTTATCATCTCATAATACGTTTTAATAAAGGTAATATAGGTCTTTGGAACAATGATAAAAAAGCATGGGAAGATGACATTACAGTGTTGGGTAATAAGCCCTCAAATCGTTGTGTGAGGGAAGAGTCGGAAAATATTAATCTTGATGATAAAACACTATCCGTTTTGCCAATGATTAATGAATCATACATAATTGATGTTACATTCTGGAAATGATGTCAATAGAACTACTGACATGGTAACTATGAAACAAACTGATGATATTGCACTGGCAGCAATACTTAAACTAATTATCAGTAATTATGTTAGAATGAAAATATTGCAATGTGCCGTGGAAAATAATTTGTCCACTAATTAAATGCTAACTACTAACGTCCATTAATTAAAATGATGCGAGATAATTAAATGATCCCACTTTGTTCAGAGATTTTTGTTCATTTTAGCACAAATAGATTGTTTTGTTTTGTTTAGTGACGATATTTACAGCGGCAGGGTGATGCTACTTTTTATTAGCCGAATACGATTATCAATCGATTTTTTCTTTAATATTATAAATAAAATTATAAATAAAACTATAATTCTAATGAATATCTTACACTGTTCTTTGTATGTTTATCGATGTTCGATTGACTTGTTACATAATTGGCTTAGTAATTAGAACTGATAAAATCAACGAATCTGTTATACTGTTTTAATTGACTGATACATGGTTCTCCATATGTCAACGTCATCTTTAGTCTAAATATTTTACACAAGGATTTTCACAAGTGCAACAGAACAATGAACAAAAAACTGAATTTACAGAAATATAATTATCCCAAAATATTGGCAGGGACAGAACTTAGAATAATAATTAACATACTTGCTCATTAATATAGTCAGATGACAGCATATGCAAAATAAAGTAGAAATACAAAAAAGATTATAATTAGAAGTTTAATCAGGTCTGACGAATTGGCTTTTAAAGTGATTTTTTTTTGTGCCCTCACACTTATCCGTTTCATTTTACCATATGATTATCATGATGGTCACATCAAAAATTTGATTTTTTATCACGTAAATATCATTATAGGCAAAATTGGTCAATAGTTTTTATTTTTACCCTCGGTATTTTGCATGAAAGAATTTTTAGTACATTTGGGAAAATGACATATGTCTTAAAAGGCAAAATTAAGAATTTTTTTTCTTTATAAGTTTATTTTTTTCCTCCATTTGAAGAGTGGTCACTGTAAGTTTCTCATATCAACTTTTTGTAGTGGACAAATCGTACGTCTGGAATATATATACCGCACTTCCGAAAATGTTGTTCTATAAACAGTGAGTTTACTTATGAACGTCTTTTTGTTACGCCCTCAAGACATTTCCAGATGTTAGGACGGAAAACTTTTTCTCTGAGCTGCCATTGGACCTACAAAACGAAAGCTCCGTGGAAGACTAATAAACACATTTCGAACAAATATATATTTATTTGATCTTTAAGTTCTTTATTTTCCTACATGTTTTTCTATTAAATATGTTTTCCTCATGGCTACAAATTTGCGGAACTCTTAGTTCTCACAGAAAATTGAAGTGCGACATTTCTGCGCTATAAATTGTTGCGGATAAAAGAAATGGAAAATTTTTTAAAAACATTTTTGAGGTTGACCAATTTTTAGAATTTTTGCGAACCTTTTTTTTGCAGATTTGCGCCAAACTTTTAAAGGTACGCGCAAATATGATACAGTTCCTGCTATATTAATAAAAAAACGGAGCAATTTGAAAATACTGTCGCAGCTTTAATCAATTTTGACAAACGAGCAAAAGAACTACCGACCCTAGCAAACGAGCAAATATAGCCAACAACCAACATAGCCAACAACCAACATAGCCAGCGAGCAACGACTAATAAACATTTTCGTGCAAAAAAAAATAGCGCGACTGGTTGGCTATTTTTTAAAAAATAGCAAGAGGTTATAAGAAACCATCTCACATTGAAGAAAGTAAAATTCTAGTAAGAAAAAGGGAAAATAACACTTTTTAAGTTAATTTACAATACCTAAATTGTATAATTTTTTATTACCATATTTTTTATATATTTATACATATAAGGTGGTAAAGGTACCACGTGCGCATGAAAAAAACATTCGTTTTTAGACTGTTCTCTCTCTATCCTCGCGAGATAATTCACCGAATAGAAAAATAAAAAAGATAAAAAATAACAAAATAGCTCTTAGGGTTTTCACAAAAACGTTATCATTCTGACGGTAAAAAACTGAATATTTGTATGCATAAAGACACATGATCAGAAGGTTCAGAAGTGGTTCTAAAATTGAGAACCGGAGTACCAGTTCATAACAGGGACATTACGAAACAAAGACGGGAACTTGAACTGTGACGGCGACGGCAAGGTCCAGGATCTAGCCGTTTAAGGTTCACGTTCCATCTTCCGTAACATAACAAGACGCCACAAAATACTTTTTCTTTTGTTTGAAAATGCCTGGATTAAAAACAATTGAGAGGAAGTTAAATGATAAATATTTTGTTTTACTTATGACATCAATAAATCTTAAAATCCAGGCTTGATGAATTATGAAAAGTCTGAGCTTAATTTTATGTCAGAGTATGAGTGTAACGTTGAATGTATATTTAAAAAAAATGATATACCAATACAATAACTTTTTATAATGGAGTTGTATGTAATAGTACAGAAGCATTGTGTGTTTCGGTATGAGTGAATCTCACATTGTGATCCTGTTTATACAATGAGGGTACTTTGACAATCTAGATTTAGAGGGGCAAATCTAACAGCACAGCAGATAAATTACAATTATTACACGAGTCAAGTACGAACCACCGTATAATGGTTGTTTATTTTAAGTTTTTAGATTCAAAAAAAATTTAAAGCTGGAGTTCAGTTGGAAAAAAATGTACTTAAATTGCCTTATTAACAAACGCTAAAGGTTGTTTGTATGGATCTCAAATATCAAGATACTTTGGCTCGGAACCAACACTATTGTCAGTAATTTACACAGGACAAACACGTACAAACCAGAAAAATAAATATAATATGGTACTCATTTGCTTTTAAAACATTTCATCTTTAACAAATAATAAAACATGAATACAGGTCCATATATACAGACTTGGACAAATAATAAACAATGACTTTAAAAATTTTCTTCATCTTTTATTTTGAAATCAGTTTCTCGTTATTTTTATTAGAGTAGCTTGTTGCTGTTGTTGCATTTGCATTTATTGCTGCATCATTGTCAAGTTTGCACTTCGTTGTTCACTGATACTGCTTAACCAATGCTTACTGTTGGTTTTGCTCCTCACGTCTAAGTTTTACCTCTTCTTGTCTTTGTTGCAATTCTGCTTTGCGGTATTCTATTTTGTGAGATGATTTTTCCCTCAAGTATAAAATTATATTAGATCCATTATTTCTGGATCTCTTTTGGAGTTTCCACACAATCACCACCTCTTTCTTTTGTCAGGGAGTCCTGCCAGATACGCATGCGCAGTAAGTATTTTTTGTTCCTGACGTCTCCATTGCCGTCCCCGTTGTTGAGTTGTAAGGTCCCTAACGATAATCTGTGCACGTCTTTTTATCGTCCGTATTCTCATGTTAAACGCTAAGTTAAAGGGGCATTAAATTATGCGGTCATGATTAACCGGTCACGGTTACCAGAGATGAATGTTTATTATTGGACATTTCTTGAAACGGACTGGGAGATCATTTTTAAATCAGCTCGTTTCGAACTTTCCAAGATTTGAGACTTTATCCAGCCTAAAAGAGAATGTTCCATAGTAAGTGATACTAAACATTTGTTGATACTGCACAGTCAATTAAGAGTACATCCAGTTGATCTGGACTTCCGGGTCCAAAGTCGGACGTCCTGAGATATTAATAAACATTATGTCGAGTCGGTCGCTGCGTTTCATGGATTTCTTGTGAAAAATAGCAGGTTTAAAGAGGGGCTCCAAATGAATGAAGGGTAAAAATTAATTAACAGCTAGCTCACACCGGAAAAGTATATAATAGCAATTACATTTTACTGGATTACAAATGATCATATACCTTGAAATGGCCCCTATGGGATTTCGTTTAGAGACAATTATAGTTTGTGTGTTTGAGTTGTCCCTTGTGGTGCGCTAATGTCATTGTGTGTGTTAGTCGTGCGTATCGTAGCTGTGCAGTAATTGTTATGTTTTTGTGTCACTTTTGTGTATAAAAAGAGTTGTATTTCTGTGTAAAACAGTTGCTTAGCGTTGTGAACAGCGAGAACAGTTTACTACGGATTTTGAGGATTTGTACTTTATTATTGGAAAGAAACTGTTGAATCTTACAAAATTCTGTCTTTTTATGTGAACCGAACAACAACGCGCAGTAACATAGTAGTAAACTTGCTGTAGAAGTGGTTCGAGAAAATTTATACGTGGTACAGGACGTGATAAGAAGAATTTACTCTCGACAAAAAGATGATCATCAAAGAAAGCAGAAAGATATTTCGGTGAGCAAATACAACAATTTTCTTTTAGTTTATCCGAAACAGAAGTCAGCGACTAAAACATCTTTCGTTTTTATTTCACGCCTGGTCACCAAACCCCTGACGTCACCTTATCTCCATCATATCCACATTTCGACGTGCTGTAATCTTGGTATTCCCGTCGTCCTGTGCTATAGTGAGGCAATTTGTTTGTCTCGTGTTCTTCAACCAACGTTCATTTGGTTCTGCTTGGTTCAAGCTGCTGTAGTCTTGGTGACGTTATCTCCGTCATATCCACATTTCGACGTGCTGCAATCTTGGTATTCCCGTCGTCCTGTGCTGTAGTGAGGCAATTTGTTTGTCTCGTGTTCTTCAACCAACGTTCATTTGGTTCTGCTTGGTTCAAGCTGCTGTAGTCTTGGTGACGTTATCTCCGTCATATCCACATTTCGACGTGCTGCAATCTTGTTATTCCTGTCGTTCTGTGCTGTAGTGAGGCAATTTGTTTGTCTCGTGTTCTTCAACCAACGTTCATTTGGTTCTGCTTGGTTCAAGCTGCTGTAGTCTTGGTGACGTTATCT
The DNA here is from genome assembly GCA_030067915.1 of Hydractinia echinata. Classification (NCBI taxonomy): domain Eukaryota; kingdom Metazoa; phylum Cnidaria; class Hydrozoa; order Anthoathecata; family Hydractiniidae; genus Hydractinia; species Hydractinia echinata. The sequence goes on from JASGCC010000010.1 coordinate 834,271, forward strand.
CCGTCATATCCACATTTCGACGTGCTGCAATCTTGGTATTCCCGTCGTCCTGTGCTGTTGTGAGGCAATTCTTTGTCTCGTGTTCTCCAACCAACGTTCATTTGGTTCTGCTTGGTTCAAGCTGCTGTAGTCTTGGTGACGTTATTTCCGTCATATCATGTCTTATTCAGATACTCTCCCACTTGCTCGGACCAAGAAAATGACTAGCAAGGGAAAGGAATATATATTTTCCTTGAAGGAATCATTCAAGCGAAAGGTGCTCCTTGAGATTGATCGACTGATTGCAGAAATGGATATTGCCTTATCGGATGAAAATTATGCCTTCATCTTTAACAACGTGGACATCCTTGGCGTAAAACTGTCTGAATTTAAAGCTTACAGTCATGAATGTATGGCATTAGCGAATTCAGAAGAACTGAAGGAAGATTTAAATGCAGAATTGACTAGACTTGAGGATAGGGTTCGACTCTTTCAGCATCATTGTAATGATTGGCTAAAAAGAAATGAATGGGCGTGGAACCAGTATGAAAAATCAAAGCTTCATGCTGACGAAAACACAAATGCTCTGTTGAGAGATGACGCTCTTGGATTAACAACTCCTAAATCATCAAAGTTCCCCGTTGTTGATCGGGCAACTACCAGCCTAAAAGCTGATGTTATTATTCACCCGAAGTCAGTTGGAAAGTCGCATAGATCGCACATATCGCCCTCGACACGTTCGAAAGAGACAAGATCTTCAGGTCGTTCGCAAGTATCTTCCTTGCGTAGTCGTGCTGCGGATCAAAGGGCTGAGTTAGCGCAACTGAAGACAAAGGCGTCATTTTTAGAAGCAAAACTGGAAGCTGAAGCAAGCATGAAAAGATTGGAGCTTAAAGAGCAGGTTGCTTTGGCAGAAGCAAAACTCAGCATATATAAAGAAGCCAAGGATGAAGATGAAAAAAGTCATTTCTCAAGACCATTGGACACGGATGATGAACAAATCCGCTCATATGCGAAGTGCCAATCTTGGGTGAATAATGGTTGTATAGGTGTCATTGGCTCCGGTTATGAAGGCGCTAGAAGTCATCCAAAGTTGGTAAAGAAAATTCCCAAATTTCTTCCTGATGTGCCACAAAACACCGCGCAACCGCAAGTGGTCGATAATTCAGTTGATGTTAACAAAGACTGGAACATTAACAATGAGCAGGAATCTCCAAACCCATTTGGAAATAACACAGAAAGGGTGTTATGTGAATTACTGCTACAGCAAAGTGCACCAGACATCAAAATTGACCCATTTGATGGAAATGTGCTTGACTTCCAATACTTCATGACCACATTTGAAGCAGTTGTTGAGACCAAGATCAAAAGTAATAAAGGTCGATTGACTCGCCTGATCAATTACACAACTGGTGAGCCAAAAGAATTGATCAAAAGCTGTATATATGATACATCAGAACATTGCTACTCAAGAGCAAAGGATCTTCTGAAGAAAACCTACGGTGATCAATTCAGAATTGCAAATGCCTACAGAAAGGAGCTCAGAGAATGGCCCACTCTCCGTGCTGGTGATTCTGAAGCGTTCAGAAAGTTCTATACGTTCCTCATAAAATGCTACGGTGGTTTGGAGAGACAAATAAAAGGTGAACTAAACTCTCCAGAAGTCCTCAGACAACTTCAATCAAAGCTCCCACAAGCCTTACAACAAAGATGGAATCGGACGGTTCTCAACGTCCGTCGGAAAAACCATCACGAAGCGGAGCTGAGGGATTTTGTTGACTTCATGGAGCAAGAGACAACGCTTGAAAATGATCCCCTCTACTCTAGAGAAGCCATCAGTGAATTGAAGAATAAAAAGGATAATGACGTAAAAAACAAGAAAGATCCACCCAAACTTAAAACAAACCTGACGGGCGTCACCAGAGATTGTCTCTACTGTTCGAACAAACATAAATTGGAAGATTGTCGAAAAATAATAAAAATAGACGTAGAGGAAAGAAACAAATTTGTTTGGGAGAAGAAGCTTTGTTTCGCGTGTTTGGAACCAATTACCAGCAATCACCAAGCAAGAAATTGCGAAAACAAATTGTCTTGCAAGACGTGCAAAAAGAGGCACCCAACCATTTTGCATGGTTTCATCCGACCAAAGAGGACCAACAAGAACGACAAGGAAAATAATGAAAACCAGGAAGATGAGGAGCCTGAATTCTCAAATGCAATTGCAAGAACGAAGAAATCTGTTTGTTGCAAGACAGATAACAACGTAGAAATCATCAGCATGTCTGTAGTGCCTGTGGTGTTGTCGCATCCAAAGTCTGCTGAGTCAATCACCACCTATGCTATGTTGGATAATTGCAGTCAGGGTACGTTCATAACCGATGAAATCGTTCATCGCTTGAATTTAACCGGTATTTCGTCGACGATCGTCGTGAAGACTCTCACAAGCGAGAGTCGTGAAGATTCTTGTCTAATAACCGGCTTGATGGTAGAGCCCATTACACGAGATTTCAAAGTAACAATACAGAGTTGTTACAGTAGAAGACATCTTCCAATAGATCCCATGGAAATACCTACTCCCGAGAAAGTTGCTGAATGGCCTCATTTGCGACATATAAAGCATTCCTTTCACAAATACGATCCTGGAATACCGATTGGTTTGCTTATTGGAGCCAATTGCCCACAAGCGCTAGAACCGATAAAGGTAATTCCATCCGATGGAAATGGACCATATGGGTTAAAAACAAGGTTGGGATGGAGTCTTGTCGGACCTGTGCTTCGTCGCAAAGGGGAGAAGCAGAAAATTCGATGCAACAGAATTGCTGTGAAAGATTCCTCCACTGACAAAGTTGCTGCACTTCACCTAATTCAACAAGATGAATTACGGGATGTAACAATTGAGGGGATGCTGAAAAGAATGTACGATGCTGATTTTTCAGAAATGAACGCATTCAAGAATATTAAAAGTGATTACGTATCCATTCACGACCAAAAATTTTTATCACTAATGGAAAAGGAAGTAAAATTTGTAAATGGAAAATATCAACTCCCGCTGCCTTTAATAAACCAACTTCCATTTCCAAATAATAAATGTCAGGCCTTGGCAAGGCTGAAATGGATCAAGAAGAAGCTTGAAAGTAATTCGATCTTCAAAGAGGATTACCTCACGTTCATGAACAACCTGACGACCCAAGGTTTCGCGGAGATGGTTCCAGAGCAGGAAGTTGAAGGGGAACCTGGTCATGTGTGGTATATTCCCCACCATGGAGTTTATCATCCGCGTAAGCCTGGGAAGATCAGAGTAGTATTTGATTGTACTGCTACATACAAAGGCGTCTCCCTGAACGGACGACTCATGCAAGGCCCAGATATGACAAATCTGCTAGTTGGAATTCTGTGTAGATTCCGGTTGGAACCAGTAGCGTTTATGGCGGATATCGAGTCCATGTTCTATCAGGTTAAGGTGCCGCCGAATCAACGGGATTATTTGCGATACCTCTGGTGGCCTGATGGGGATACCTCTAAAGATTTGGTAGATCATCGCATGACTGTCCATATATTCGGTGGAAATTCCTCCCCAAGTTGTTCCAACTATGCCCTGAAAAGAAGTGGAACAGACAACGAAAGTGAATTTGATGAGGAGGCTGTGAAAGTTATTATGAAGGATTTTTATGTCGACGATCTTTTGAAATCCGTGAAAAGTATCGAAGAAGCCATCAAAATCATCAAATCAACGATACAAATTTGCAGCAAAGGTGGCTTCCGCCTCACAAAGTTCATATCAAATAGCAGAGAGGTTATCAATTCCATTCCTACTGAAGAACGCGCAAAGAACATAAAGTCCCTGGACTTGAAAAACGAATCGCTGCCGATCGAAAGGGCCCTCGGTGTTCATTGGTCGATAGAGGACGACAAACTAGGTTTTCGCATAACCATGCAAGACAAACCTCTGTCGAAGAGAGGGGTGTTGGCTACCATAAGCTCAATTTATGACCCGCTTGGATTAGCAGCGCCGTTCTTGTTGAAGGGTAGAAAAATTATGCAAAATCTTTGCAAAGAAAAAACATCATGGGACGAAGAGATCTCTGAACCTCTTCGAAGCGCTTGGGAAAGATGGCGATTAGATATCGTCCTTCTTGAAAAACTGGAAGTTAACCGATGCGTCAAGCCACTTCATTTCAAAGAGATCGAGTCAACGTCCCTCCATCATTTTTCAGACGCATCCAATGAAGGTTACGGAACTGCTACGTATCTTCGCATCAGAGATGTAGAAGGAAACGTCAACTGCTGCTTACTCCTTGGAAAATCGAGAGTAGCTCCAATAAAGATGGTTTCAATACCAAGGTTGGAGTTGACAGCAGCAACTGTGGCCGTAAGGGTCGGAGTAATGTTGAAGCAAGAAATGCCTGTCGTAGACTACGAATGTTATTGGACAGACAGCAACGTAGTACTGGGTTATATTAATAACGAATCAAGACGTTTTCATATTTTTGTGGCAAATAGAATTCAACAAATTCAAGAAAAGACTTCGTTGGATCAATGGAATCACGTTCCTTCCCATGAAAACCCAGCCGATGATGCCTCGAGAGGCATAAGTTTGAAACATGTAGAGAAGAGTAGTAGATGGTTCAAGGGACCTCAGTTTCTCTGGGAAGAAAGGGAAGCATGGCCAGCTGCCTACGATCCAGCGAAAAACAGTGTCACTAATGATCCCGAATTTAAACGTAGCGTTTCAGTATTTGTTTCAGCAACTGATTCTGGAATCTTATGTACATTCGAGAGAAGAATTTCCAGGCTACAGAAATGCATACGGGTCATGGCCTTGGTCGGTCGATTTATCGACATTCTGAAGATGAAAATAAAAGCCCCAAGTCATGGGATGACAAGAAGAAGCCAAAAGGCGAGTCCCCCAGTGCTGTGCGTTGAAGATCTTCAACGAGCCGAAAAATGTTTAATAAAATTAGTACAACAACAACACTTTGCCTCTGAAATTAAAGCTCTTGCTTCAAAGGAATGGAGACAAGATCGACGAAACGACAAAATTAAGAAGTCTGCTTTGAAAGAATGCAGCAAATTATACAAATTGAGTCCTTTCATTGACGATGATGGAATTCTCAGAGTTGGTGGAAGATTGTGCAACATGGATGAAGCGTATCAATTCTAATATCCTGCTATTCTTCCCAAAGAAAGTTGGTTTTCCGAACTTGTGCTCCGATGGTGCCACGAAAACACTCACCATTCGGGGAGAGGAATAACATTGCAAGAAATTCGGCAACGTGGATATTGGATCATACACATCAACTCAGCAGTACGACAGTTGATTCATCATTGTGTACGATGTAGAATATTGAGGGGAAGAGCTGGCCAGCAAGTCATGGCAGATTTACCCAAAGATCGAGTAGACGCATGCCCACCTTTCACATACTGCGCAGTGGATCTCTTTGGGCCATTGGTCATAAAACCATATCGAAAGTTTGTAAAAAGATATGGCTGCCTCTTTACCTGTTTGGCGAGCAGAGCCGTCCATATTGAAGTTGTCAACACCTTGGAAACTGACTCCTTCATTCTAGCTTTGCGACGGTTTGTTGCTAGAAGAGGAAACATTCGAACGATGAGAAGCGACAACGGCACTAACTTTGTCGGCACCAAGACCGAGTTCATAAAGGCATTAAAACAAATGGACAATGCGAAAGTTAAACAATTCCTTCAAAGTGTTGGTTGTGATTGGATTCTCTGGAAGAGGAATACACCTGCTGCTTCGCACATGGGTGGAGTATGGGAGCGCCAGATTCGATCTGTGCGCGCAATATTAAAAGATCTTTTCAATCATAATGGCTCGCGTTTGAGTGAAGAATCGCTGCACACTATTTTAACAGAAGCAGAAAGTATCGTTAACTCTAGACCTTTATGCGTCGAAACAATCAGCGATGCAAACAGTGCAACACCAATTTCACCACTTGCTCTTCTAACGATGAAATCAAAGGTAGTTTTACCGCCTCCTGGTAATTTTGAAGAAGCGTCGTTATATTGCAGGAAACAGTGGAAAAGAGCTCAGTATGTGTTGGATATGTTCTGGAGACGATGGAAATGCGAATATCTGTGTTCACTACAAACAGATATAGGAGCTAAGGGGCTTAAAATGATTCGTCAATGTTGTTTTTAATTTGTGAATGTCTAACTACTCTTATTGCTACGTCACGGCCATGTCACCGTATCTGACGGTTGATAGTGGCACTATCGATAAATATGCCTTCTAAGACATCCGAAATATTTTTAAATCTCCTATTGGAAGTCGTGCAAGTACGACAACTAAATAAGTCATTATTACTCCTTGTTTGGTTTGCTTTCGGTAGATTTAGTTATCGTAACTTGTGGTGAGCTTGGAAACCATTCCTTACTGCACCAAAAGCAAGCGCGATCTTCCCTTAGGCTTACAGTTGGAAAAATTTCAAGATATCAAGAATATAATTTTGGAGTGTTAATGCTATTGAATAAAGTTTTATTTTAAAAAGCCTAATTGCATGTAATTGACACGGAGGAAAACTATTAAGACAAGGTAATTACAATGTTGATTATGTTTGCCTATCAGCTATGCTGCTACCTCGTGCTGTGAAGAAAAAGATTCTGATCAAGGATTTGATGATATTGTTTGCCCTATTAACATATAGTTATATATTCATAAAATGTAGGGGCGTTTTTAAGCTGAACTGTCCGAAAGCAGACAACAGACGATTGAAAAACACAGTGATTTTCTTCTTGAAAGTTCCTTGTTACAAGGAGCATAGGATTGACCAAAAAATTCAAATTTTCATGAAAGCGGACAGGCAACAAAACACTGGTTTTAATGTCCAACGTTTTACCAATAATCTTGTGTGGTCTAAAAGTTGCATATTGAGAAACCTTCCACCACTGACAAAGATATAATACAAGTTTCAAAAAAATAGTTTCAAAGATTTTTTATATATTATACCTTATTTCCGGAAATTAACGGCGCACAAAATTAACAATCACGAAATTAACGCGAATACCTATAGCAACTTATGAAAAAGAATTTAATTAACGCGATTTAGCTCAACTGACTTACAAAAAGCATTAAGATAACGCGAATTAGGAAATATGTTATTTTGAGAATGGGTTTATTGAAAACCATTTTCTCTTATTTTCTTCAACACATTTACAATGAGACCACAGCTTGCCATAATCACATTTAGTGAATGCAACCGTATCAGGACAATTTTTTTTGGCGAGGGGCGGGGGCGTCAATAAAACAGAAGGAGAACGAAGTATGCGTGTGTGTTGAGCTTTGTATTACGATTGCTAGAAAACTTTAATTACAGGTTTTAAATTAATAAATTAACTAGTACCTTTTTTGCCGTCCTTGATATTTACGGGACATTTAATTAACGTAAATTTAAAAATTCGCTAATTTTCTGGAAGAAGATATTGAGATTTTAATGACTATATCAGTGAAGTCATATGGTGAAGTATAAAGCTAAAGCGACAGATCCGCTTTCGATGACTACTTAAGAATATGCTTATTTCAGCTACCTTTACATGACGCAATCAAATTTTTTTGTCCGAATGTATTACATTTCAACAGTCTTTATAATCTGCATCATCAACAACGTAAACAACGAAGTAATCTTTTTAACATCTTCAAATAACATCACGCTTTTTATGCTGTAGAATTGATTTTCGAGATAATGACACGATACGCACAATCTCCAGCATTGTGAATGCACTATTCCCATGCTCCTGTATTGAACGCACCTTTTTGACAATAACTGATTTTCGCAATTAATTTTTTAAGAATAAAATTTAAATTTCGCGAGAACAAATTTTCACGAAGTTGGCAAGTCTTTATATTTCCCGAGAATGAGAAATATATTTCGCGCATTTCGCGAAAAAAGAATGTGAAAAAAAATCAAAAATTCGCGGAAATTAAATATCGCAAATTTCGAGAATTGAGAGTTTCCCAATAATTTTGCACAACAACCATTCTGTTTCTGCAGAGTAGAACGCGCACAATTGGTGAGAGATTCAATTCTACTGTTGGCTTAAGTTTCTATTTTTTTTTCTCGGGTTCAACTAAACCTCCTTGGTTAAACATTTCATTACCAAACTTATTAAGAGAAGGTAAAACAAAGTTTGGAACACAATGTGATACATAAACAACCAGATGTGATTATATGACAAATGTACGGTGACAGTAATATCCAGTTTATTAAATTCACAATTCGAAGAATAGCTAGCACGGCCCAATTTATTTAAAAAAAGATGTGCTAAAAATAGATAGAAATATTCACTCTAAAGAAAGATAGACCTTTACTAAAAGTGTCCGTCCAACAATTTGTTTTCACTGATATCTCTAAATATGCATGTAAAAAAAATTTTAAGGCGGGTTGTTCTGTGAAGGGAATTTAGATTTTCAGACCTTAAATGGACACAAAAGCCAACACATGGAAGCTTATTTCTTGACGCCAGGGTTGATAACATACGCAGTGCTAGTAAATGCATTGGGTTATATATGAAGAGGACTTACAGCAATGTGTGGAACCAATGTGTAATATCAGTTATCAGCTCCGCGCCTTAAACAGACAAAAGTAACTATTAAAGCAGCAGAAATATAATAGAGAACGCAGAAATATAATAGAGAACGCAGAAATATAATAGAGAACGCAGAAATATAATAGAGAACGCAGAAATATAATAGAGAACGCAGAAATATAATAGAGGACGCAGAAATATAATAGAGGACGCAGAAATATAATAGAGAACGCAGAAATATAATAGAGGACGCAGAAATATAATAGAGGACGCAGAAATATAATAGAGAACGCAGAAATATAATAGAGAACGCAGAAATATAATAGAGAACGCAGAAATATAATAGAGAACGCAGAAATATAATAGAGAACGCAGAAATATAATAGAGGACGCAGAAATATAATAGAGAACGCAGAAATATAATAGAGAACGCAGAAATATAATAGAGAACGCAGAAATATAATAGAGAACGCAGAAATATAATAGAGAACGCAGAAATATAATAGAGAACGCAGAAATATAATAGAACCAGAATAAGAGAACGCAGAAATATAATAGAGAACGCAGAAATATAATAGAGAACGCAGAAATATAATAGAGAACGCAGAAATATAATAGAGAACGCAGAAATATAATAGAGAACGCAGAAATATAATAGAGAACGCAGAAATATAATAGAGAACGCAGAAATATAATAGAGAACGCAGAAATATAATAGAGAACGCAGAAATATAATAGAGAACGCGGAAATATAATAGAGAACGCGGAAATATAATAGAGAACGCAGAAATATAATAGAGAACGCAGAAATATAATAGAGAACGCAGAAATATAATAGAGAACGCAGAAATATAATAGAGAACGCAGAAATATAATAGAGAACGCAGAAATATAATAGAGGACGCAGAAATATAATAGAGGACGCAGAAATATAATAGAGAACGCAGAAATATAATAGAGAACGCAGAAATATAATAGAGAACGCAGAAATATAATAGAGAACGCAGAAATATAATAGAGGAACGCAGAAATATAATAGAATAGAGAACGCAGAAATATAATAGAGAACGCAGAAATATAATAGAGAACGCAGAAATATAATAGAGAACGCAGAAATATAATAGAGAACGCAGAAATATAATAGAGAACGCGGAAATATAATAGAGAACGCGGAAATATAATAGAGAACGCAGAAATATAATAGAGAACGCAGAAATATAATAGAGAACGCAGAAATATAATAGAGGACGCAGAAATATAATAGAGAACGCAGAAATATAATAGAGAACGCAGAAATATAATAGAGGACGCAGAAATATAATAGAGGACGCAGAAATATAATAGAGAACGCAGAAATATAATAGAGAACGCAGAAATATAATAGAGAACGCAGAAATATAGCGGGAATCCTTATTAAACACGGATGAACACGGGATAAACATTTCGTAGACGTAGATAAGAGTAAACACGGGCTACCGTCAAGGCTTGTTTCCTTTTGACTGCATTTTCCGCTGTAGCAAAAAAAGCGCACGAGTTTTTCTTGTTAGCATGTACACACTTGACAAAATGAGGTGTTGCCTAGGTGCGCATGCGCTAGCAAAAAAGCTCATGATGTTTTTTTGGCTACAGGTGAAAATGCAGTCAAATAGAAAAGAGACTTCAGTAATGCAAAAAGTTTCGCTAAAAAACTTTAGTGTATAGAAATGAGTAGCAAAACTTCTACTTATAATAATTTTTATTTCTTTTAGTATGAAATATATTTTCTTTATAGTGTGAGTAATGCAGCTTGATTACACGAGCAGCAGATGAAAAATCATTCATTAGAGTAATTTCCGGAAATTCACTAGCAGGAACATCAGGTATTCTTAATACCACCGTCAAGACTCTTAGTCATCATTTTATCACTCTATGGAAATAGCAAAACAAACAAAGGTAATGTAAGCTGCGATACTGCAACATATGAGAGAAACGTCAGCTAGTCAATCTGTTAACAAAATCAAATCTTTTGCCGCGAAAAATTTAATTCTGGAGAAGTTTAGTTCATATTTACATCCAACATGTCCTCATCGCGGGCAGAACAACAACTGTGTACAATTAACTATGATTGAGTAATTTAACGATATCAAACTCTATCTTGTACAAACTTTTTAAAAACCATGTTTTTGACAGGAATGCCATCTTCCTTAAAAGTTTTTCCACATTATTGGTCCCACTCGTTTAACAAACAAGTGTACGTGACTGCGTGACATTAGCATTGAGATGACGTTATATGGTATAAATAACAAAATAAAAAAGTCCCCCGAAATAATCAGTTACAAGGAGACATTATCAACCTCGTTCCCAGGGCATTTTGCCTTGTTGATAAAGTTGATCTCCGTTATAACGGCTCAGGGGCCACAAGACCCTGGGGATGAGGTTGAGACATTATCAGTTGTTATTGTAATACCATATTCCATTATGACGATCATTTTGTAAAGAATGCTTTTAATTTCAATAATTATTACAAAGTCCTCTCTCCAATGAGGATTTTAAATCTTTTCCGATAGCATCTTTTGATGTAGCAATTTACTTAGTCAAATTTGCCAAAACTTGTTATTACGAGTTTAGCGCACTTTACGTTCTAAGACTCGTTATGTTTCACCATTATTATTATTATTCCCGAATATTTATACAGAATAGCCACTTTAGTATTTGAAGCACTCCTATCACCGTGGGGTCCTGTGTTCTGAATTCATACATCAGATATACATCGGCATTGCCTACCTATTGGCACTCACTTGACTTGGTTGTCGTCGCTAAATGAACAAGGAAATCAGGGAAGCAATAAGACTACTATTTATGCGCAACCATAATTTTAAATTGTAATTCAAAAACATAAGAATCAAGAAATCTGACTTGAAATGTACTTATGCTAAACCGTATAAAAACACTTTTTATATATCATAGAGATATTTATGCATATATTAACATCTTTTTCAAAATATTGTAGGTAACAAGAAATAGGATTTTAATTGATGTTAAAACTGTTCTAATCGTTGATGACACGATTTTAATCGACCACAATTTTCTACCACTTAACACAATAGAAGGTAAAGATGTTTCATTGCTTCCTGTTTCCATGGGTAACGAGCATAAGACACACCGCCACATTTCCTACACTCCAGGAGGCGGACTTAATTCCTGTCGCTTAATTAAAGTATATTTTGTGTAAATTGAAAATGTAATCGCTTTTTGGTTTTATTCCATATTTTCCTGTACGTTTTTCATTTCCTTATGCATGACTTTGCATAAATAGGCATACATCAAATTTAAAATATAATTCGTGGGAGTTATAACAGACGCTCCTACGAGATATAAGAAGACGATAAAGAGAAATCAAATGCCGTATTGAAAAGAAAAAAATAAACAAAGGCGCTCTACATGGATCTTTTGGACTCATTTATTACTACTTGAGAAAAATTAAGGCTTTGACTTCGCAGCCTTTTTTTGAAAAAAACAACAACGGAATTTCCATTGTTTTTGCCGACATTTTTTCGTTTTTGAATCCGAGTTTTGCCCACCTTCTATTGCACTTGAGAACTGCCCATTTACAAGCCTCTATTTTGATATTTTAAAGTTCAGTGATCACGAGCAATGGCTAATAGACGATATGTCGATTTCAACCTCGCTGCGACGCCAAATTTTTCAAAATCTAGAGGTTAAATCAAGTAGTATGGTTTCATTGTATTTGTTGCCAAATAACTCATCCATAAAATTATTCCTTCAATAATGAGTGTCCTCAACACAGTCATGGAAAGGAAACGATTATCCCCTTTTTCCCCTTTAGATAATCTTTCATTGTTACTGCTTAAATACTTGCCACCAATTCTGTGATAATTACAGAAAAAAAATTCATTTTGGAGAGAATTTTAAATAAGAGATGTTTTCATTTACTCGAATCATCATCAAGAAGTTAAAAAGCTTGTATTTAAAACAGCGTACATCAGTTGTAATGTTTACCTATTGAGAAATCAAAGTAAAATTGACTAATACAGCTGAAAATGCTGGCATACAATGTTATACACCTTTTTCTTAACTACTAATTGAGGAACTAATGCGGGGTTTAATTTTACGGATCTGCATCAAATCCGCAAAGATTTCTCCCACAAATGTTTTTGGTTTACACATAAGTCAAAGAAAAAACGTTTAAAAAAGAATAACACAGCATCCACTTTCCCAATTTAGTTCTGTTCCACTAACAAATCTAGCACAGTTCTAAATAAAAACAATAACGAGGAACAAGATATTCTTGCGAGTTAATTATCCTTTATTGCATGTTACGTGCACAAAACTAATTTCCTTTCTTTTTAAAAACACGTCAATTTTATTTCATGTTTTATGCCAGCTATGATACTATATTTTAGGTACTCAAAAGTCTTATTCTTCTTAATATTTGCTAAGATTTTACTGAGAGATTGTTTGACACAACGGTGATGGGTTTAAATATTCTACAATAGTGATACAGGTTCCTGGGACTCCTACTTCCAAGGGACAAATACTGACCCATGTTCTTTCATGTCCTTTCAATATTATATAGTAGCTGGATTTTTGGTGGTATGCATATCTATTCCTTACTCTTAAATATATTCCCGTTCATTCTAAAGAGAGAACAAGGCAAATATTTACTTTACTTTCATTCTAGAAGTCGGGTGGTTTTACTATATTTCATTTCAATTAACAAACAATATTTTAGTTTTTGCAAACTTCCCTCTTCATAAATCAAATTGGAAATGTTACATATTGCATTGGTGTAGGTGTTGTATCGTCAAGCCTACACGATGAAAAATACACAACTTTGTCCATGAGTGGATCATTGTCTTGCGTTATCGTAAAAGGAAACAGGCTCAGTATGCAAGTTTTACTCATTTGATGACGTAAGGGGAAAATGGTATAAATAGCCTGTGTATGCTGAATTTTACCAAATCATCTTTAATACCAAACATTAACAGAAATGGAAATATTTTTCATAACCTTAATTCTTATATTTTTCATCTGGTATGCATTTGATCGATACAATTGGTATAAAAATGTCATCAGCAAAAATCCAGAAATAGCATCAGTTGATACTGTTGTTTCCAAACTGGGGAAACAAAAGGAAAGCGACGACGAAGTAATATACCCAACAAAAGTCATTGCTCCAAGATGTTCATTCTCACAATATCTTAAGTATCTACATTTGGCTTGCCTTCCCTACCTATGGAGTGTGCCAATCAAATATCTGAAGCAACTGTTACTTCGAACAAAAAAATCTGAATTGCCAGATTACGAAAAACGGATACAACTAGCTAAAATGGTATTGGAGACTACACTTGTGCTTGGTTTCGACTACGAAAGAAATGGGCATTACCATTTTTGTTACACGAACTTTAGAATGCCATGTCGCGGTAAAACAAGAGAGTATTATTCTGTTAAAGAAAGTCGTGCCTATATCGAATTAAATGAAGAAGGTGATACTATCCTCTACAAGCTTACTGTCAATGATGAAGAAATCACCGAATTAAATCAAATGTTTTCATTCCTCAACACTGTATGGTGTGTTTATACGCATACCTTAACTCATGTAATGGCAGGTAGTGTTGTAGAAATGAATTTAAACGATGTTAAAATGCGAAGTGATTTGAGTGACACATTTAAACAGAGCATAGATGATATGCATGCAACAGTTTCCGGAATGAACGAGTCTGCCAATCACTATCCTGCAGATATCTGGGGAATCCCACGTAAGAACCTGCAAGAAATTCTTGGATACAATTCAACGCAACAAATTCAAAACCACTACAAAATAACACAATGCATGAAGGTGAGTAATTTCGTGAGATTTACAGTAAAAGCAAGAACGATATATAACAAACATCTGGCTTCGACTGGTTTGTCTGTGTCCATCTTATCATGCAATACAATATTTCATTCGGTGGATCATTATAACATGGGGAAGTATTTCCTTCATGATTCCGAAGAAAAGTCATTTCTTGGAATTGATTCAAGAACGATTACATCCCTTTTGGGAGACCTCAATTACGATCTAGGAAGATGGCAAGCCATGCGTTTCAATAAGTGTAATATTTGGAAAAATATATATCAGGAACTATCTAGCGTCGATAAGGAGTTGGCAGACAAAACACACATGTTTATAAGTGTTTAGCGAAACGATGGTTACTTAAACTCAGATTTGTAAAAGTGTATAGCATAATGTTTTTGCCTTAATAAATAAGTAAAATATGAAATAGTTAATTATTATTGTACTAGGTGTTTTTTAGTAATAAATGTTGCTTAAGTTGTATCATTCCTTTTATTGATCTTTTAAGCAGCATATTCGCATGCGCCAGGTGCAACACATCTTCAGTTAGGTTGTGCAGCACTATTTCTTTGTATTTTTTGCATTCTCAGATATTTATTGCACATTCTAAAGTATATCAATCAACTTCACTAAAAAACCAGCCTTTGTGAATTTTGGTATGCCACAATATAAAAGTTCATCGCTTCTTTGTTTGTATTGTAGAAACTAAATAATTGATCTAATGTATTTGGATTTCAATTTTAATAGTTTAGCTACTTTATAATTCAAGGATTATTTGTAGAAAAACATTCTTTACATTTGATTTTATACGCTTTTTTAAACTGTGAGTTAAACAAGAATTGGTTTTACAACGAAGCACTATATGTGTAATACCTGTATCTATATTTTATTTGACATCAAAAAATCTCATAATTTTTCTGTAGGCGTCGTCATTTTTAAGCTAGGATTAAACTGGGAAACAGTCATTCACCTATTTTATTGAAAAGTTTTCACGAAAAAAATGCTATCGAGCAAACTTTAACATGCTGTGAATGTATCTCAGGTTTAAGAAAATGCTGTTGCATTCAACATAGAATACCTGACATTGCACCAAAAACTTTAGGTTTTCATACCAGTTTAAAATACATTCAAAGATGTAGCTACTAGCTATAATTAATATAAGAATGACTTAGCTAAACCACCTGAACAATTTGTTTCACCTAACCGTATGTAGCTACCTTAACTTTCTAGCTACGTATTGCCACACAAGCTGCAACTTAGTGTAAATATAAAAAACAATAATGTTGACTAGGGAAAAAGCGCTTGTACTAAAGTGAATAGAAACGTTAACATAACTGCATATGGCTGGCTACCCTGTTCTCCACGATGTAGCTACGTTTGTAGCTTAAACCTTAAAATCAGTTAGTAAGAGTTACTGGGATGTACGAGGTTCGTGTTCAAAATACCGTATTAAAATGTTGGGATTCCAATTAAATTAAGCCCCCGGCCCCGCTTTTTTATCATTTTAGGCAAGATTAAAGGAGATCCCCACTTTGATACCATTGTAACCGACAAACAGACAAAATGCGTGTATTGATGAAAGAGACTAGTCGTTAGTCCATGGAAAATCTACGAGATCATTAAAATATGTCCTATTTGACATTTCAGCCAAAATTATTTTGCGTATTCTTAATACGAAGAAGGTCAATGTAATACCAAATATTATGCCAAATATTAATACTCATATTTTGTCTGTTACAAAATACGGGTATTAATATTAGAGACATGACGGGGGATCTGTCGTTGCATGCATGCCTGTATTCTGTTCCTAACTGCAAGCTCTGTCATGATTAGAGTTGGAGAAAAGTTCTTTTTTATTACAAAGTTTTTATTGGAAAAAAATCGAAAATGCTTTATAACGACAAAGTACTGTTTCCTATTTGTGTGTCTACAGATGTATAGAAGTTTTGTTGTGGACAGTTCCCATCATCAGAAGGATCTTCAGAAACGTCGCCTACCAAACTATCATGTTCATGAAATTATAAACTTTTCACAATAATGAATAATGAAGAGATAAACCGAAATAATATCTTCAATAATATAGAAGTTTTGTCATCAGATAAACAACAAATTCAAGAGCTTTTAACTCAGCGAGTATTGATTCTTAGTTCCAGTTTGGGAGTTTACTAATTGGATACTGAAACATGAAAATATATATATAAGTTTATATAAGTGTAGCTATTCTGACAATAGGTTATGCAACATCTAGGGTCAACTCTAAATAATTACGATAATGTCAGTATAGGAAAAAGTAAAAAAGAACTAAAAAAGTATATACATCAAATAAAACTCTGGTTAAAAGTGTGGTTCACCGTAATTACAAATCACAAATATAAATCCAAATGAACAATAAAATAATTTTTTTTCCTCCACAATAACAACACGCACACCAATTTCGTATTTAAGGCTTTTCCACGCGAAACGAGTTGAGGACGAGATTGCACACACACAGGCTACAAATTATTGTGTATTGTGCGCGCTATAAGATTTAAAGCAACAATGGCACGCCATTTGGCGTTCAATATCGAAATGGTTTCCAAAGTGGTGGACGCTAGTTTAATTTTTAACAGGAAAGTCCTCTTGGCTTGGGTAGTGCAGCTAGCTTGGTTAATTTTGATTTAACATACTTATAACTATTGGATTAACACTTTATACTCGCTGATATTTGCACATTTTGCTAGTTAGCTAGCTAGCTAGCTGAGCGTATATCTTCTATATTACGTGATTATCTAAAAAGTAATCACTCTCCTTGTGTTTTTGGTGGGTTAATTGAAAACATGGGCAGATAGATAGATAGATGTGCATATTTTACATGGCTAGCCTCACAAATATCGAGGGATATACCCTGTCTATTATTTCCAGGAGGGGTACCCTAATTGTGGCAGCGTTTGGGGTGGTAGTTTTATTATAGACCAGATGATGAATATGTGCTCTCCTTTTGCCGCAGAATCTCAATCTTTTTATTTTGCATGAAGTAGAAACCATTCTATATAGTTAGCTATTCAGCGATTCGGTTTGACGTCATAACATTATTTTTGGAGGTGAAAAGTTTCTGTATTTTAGGTGAAGGGAGTGCAGTGCTAAACAGATTTTGGAGTTTTAAGAACAATGTTAGGAAGTTTGAGCAAAGATAATTTTTTTGAGCAAAATCTAGATAGCTAAACATCATTTCCAGACAGTTTTTTATTGTGGTTACCTTTCGTTAGCTAATTATTCTTCCATTTCCACATTTTTTAGCATTCTTCCCCCTACGAACTAGGTTTGTTTTTACCCAGCAAAATTTTAAAAATAGCGGATGTAGCACAAATGTGATTCGTCAATTAAGCAAAATGTCAATCATCACTACAGCAACAAAGCTGAACCGAATCGCTGAATACATATTCTCGGATCCGGGTTAACATGCTTGAAATTTTCTGATCATTTTCAACAAAAATGACCAACATATTTAAATTCAGCACCACAATTTATGGAAACGTGCAAATTTTCAAGTTTATACACTAAGTACAACTGCCTCTATTAGTAGCCAAACTTTTAATGTTTTATGAAGAAATGACCACACAAATTAACCGCAGTGAAAATTTTTCACTGTAGTTAGATATTATGGTCAAACTCTTATAAACTTTAAAAACTTTAAATTACAATAAATCCTGTTCTAATAATCTTTTGGTATTCTAAATTTCCTATGTTGTATAATTTTTGCTGATAAATCCAAATAATGCCACGGATCCGAGAATAGGATCCACATTGGTTTCTTTATAGCTAGCCAGTTAAGGTCAACCTACAAACCAGGGATCTCGTGATCCAGGGATCAGGTCCCCTGATCCATTCATCAGATCCCCTGAACCAAAGATATTGAGGCTTTTGGTCTTGTCGGCACATGCGTTTCTTAATCAGAGGTAGTTTTCGTTGTATATATAGTTTCGGATCAGCTAAAGTATCTTATAGCACAAGTATCATGTTAAGCAAACTAAGAGCCCATGTATTGCAGTAAATTTTGAATCTGTAAATAAATGTATATTTACAAAATATATGCTTCTAATATCAAAATTGGCTACCCCAAATGCTACTATGGGGTACCCCATGTTTTTAATTAACACCTTTTGTACCAATATGGCAACTACACTTGCTACACAACTTTATGGTTATGACTATATATACATCATCTCTTAATAAAACAACTTGGTAAAAATGTCCATGGACAAGGGAGGCATTTGTGCATGCAGGGTTAAGTAAAAATCTAATTGACTAAAACTTTTATGATTGTTGTGGCTATTGACAACTAGATTTCGTCTCTTTTAAATACAAATTAGTTGTTAGAGGGGAGGGGATAAAACAGCTTGATTTAAAAAAAAAAATGGAGATGAAAATTAACTTTATGATATTTTTATTGTAAATATGATACCCGAATAAGATGCGCATCAACACATTCTTTATGCGCAAGAGAATATTATATTCATTAAGCAAAAATTCATTATAAGGATCATTGTAGAAACGAAGTATTATATTCGGCTACTATATGTGTAGTGCATTATGGTACAAAATCAAAAAAATAGTATGGGGTTAACCTACTGCAGCCAATTTGCCATTAGCAGAGACGAAACCTAATTGTCAATAGGCCCTTATAAAGTAGTTTTAATCTGATTGGTCATTCAGCAGAAATTGCTAACTAAGAGTGTACAGTTAAGTAGACATGCTAAGTGGGCGACTCTCCAAATTAAAAGTATAAGATAGAAGACTCATAAGCAACTAGTGCCTATATTTAGGATTACTCAATTTTTTAGGGCTAAACGTTCACCTCTGTAGATCAAAATGGAGGCAAAAAATTGATTATATTACCTTTGTAAATTAATCCAGGGTCTGTAATTGTGCAATTTGGAAAGCTTTCAGTTGTTTTGTTACCTTAAGCTTCTTTAATGCTTATTTTTGCCATTTTCAACTAATTGCAAGCCTTGTGTACATTAATTATGGTAGATAAAGAATGACTAATATAATTAGGATTCCTTTAACCAAATTTAGTGACATCAAGAAAAGTTTGTTTGCTAACACATGCTGCAGTAGATTATTTTATTTTAGAAACATGGATCCTCGTGCATTTTACCCAGTGAACGATCATCATAGAATACTGTTTTAACTTTATCTTGGTTTAATTAGTGGTATTGTTTTGATGGAGCTTATTTAAGACTTTCATTACCCAAAGTTGTGTTAAATGTTGGTGCTTAATAGTTGTCATGGAATTAAGCATAATTTTCTCTTTAATTCTACAACTGTGTAAATTTGTTACCTTTCTTGACTTTTAGGTAACTAAAGTAATAGAACTAGATTTTAAGTTGTTGGAGTTTGTATTTTGGTTTAATTTACAGTTTATATTACAAGGATTTGAAAAGGTGAGTGAAATTTAAAGGTGAGTGGACCTTTAACTATGGTATAGTCCATGCGTGTATTTCACCTTGAAAGTTAAACTATGTGGTATTATGTAGACCAGAATATATGAAAAGCAACTCTCTACAGAAAATAGTTCTGTATATTGGTCATTTAAAAAGTCATTACCCAGAATTGTTATATGATACCTAAGAACGACCGGATTTTATGTTTCCTATGGATTTAATTCGCAAAATACTTTTTCACAAAATGTTCAGATTTTGTGTGCAATCTATTTAAACCCCATTATAATGTAACTTAAGTGTCTTAACAAAATCACTTGAAGCTGTGTAAGCTCTATTCCAATTTTCTTTTGCAACTGAGCATAAAAATCGCGAAATTATTCTTCATTTTAAAAACATGACAACTAGATTGTGTTATTAAAATTATTATTATTATTTGAAAATCTTAAAAGAGGGTAGATATATACAATTCATTTATTTTACAAAAATTACTGCTATCAAAAATTTGGTGAGAATTAATATAGTGATGGACTGAAGGACATTTGAAATAAGACATTTCGCATGTTTTAGATTTGAAATTAATCAATTTTGTTGCTAAATTTTGCATAGATTATTTTATTAATAACATTGTAATTAATATCTGCCATATTTCTTATTCCAGCTTGTAATTTTTTATTGTTTCACTTAAGAAATCAAAGGTCTCCTTTAAATATTGTTTCACTTTTCCTCTTTCTAACGCTCTTACTAATTTAGACACAGTATGTCAGAAATCTTTGCATAGAAGACAGCTTTGCTATAAGCCTTGCAGATTAGATTTTTTTCGGCGTCTCTTGTTTCTAAGTTCAGTTCCTTTACGAAAAATAAACGTTTAAGTTTTATAACTACTGTAAAAGCGTAAAGTTTTGCTTTAAAAAGTTGCCGTATGTTTTTTTCACACTTATAAATGTTCTTTTAAATCACCTTAGATAAAAATGTTATGTTGATGAATATTATACGCCGTATCCGCTTATCTCAATTGTTGAGGACATTTATTTACTTTGCCCTGCTGTACTTTATCACGTTTTGTATCGTCTTTCCAAAGTTACTATCTAACCTTGGCTACTCCAAGTTATTTGAATCTATCGGGAAAACAGAGGAATTGGTGAATTTTAACTTGGAACGAAATAAATTGGCGATCAGGTATTTTGATAATTTGAAGAAGGATGACGTTCAAGTTGTAAATCCGCATAAAACTCCAAGTATAGCGATCGTCATAGCTTCTACTCGCCGCACTGGAAAGCATGTGCGTTACGTGTTGCAGACAACCGCGCGAATTATGCAAGAGATGACCAACGACGAACCTCACGTGATCGATTTAACTCTTGTTAATTCGAACGATCCACCCGAAAAACACGTGGATGCGTTATTTCTGAGTAGTTTTATCAAAGTGGTCAATAATACGAAAAACCATCGCATTGATAATTATTTACATAAACAATGTGAGGATATGTTGACTGCGCTTAAATATGGTTTGGAGGCTAACTCTGATTATATTGTTGTGTTTGAAGACGACGCGTTACCAGTTCGAGGTTTTTCAAAAGACTGACTTATTTAGTAAACAAGCAATTACTTGGCGTTGAAAAATTAGGCTTGGTAAAATTGTATTATCCGGACAAATGGAGTGGTTATCAAAAAGACAAGTTAATAGAATTGTTATGTATGTCTATATTTTGTGGTTTTATTCTCACCGGCGTCACAATTGCTTTGACGAAAAAACTGTCGGTCACCTTAAGCATTGATAGTATGCTCATCTTCTTTGGTTTATATGCATTGTATATTGCTCTCGCAGCTTACTTAATCGGTAGGGTGCATTTGGTTGAAGTTCTTAGACACTACCTTCCTTTATATCAAACGTTAATTAATTGTCCAAGATGCTGCACACCGGCGATTTTGTACACAAAACAATTTGCAGAAATCTTGCAGAAGGAAATGAAATGTCGACAGAGTTATCCAATGGATTTTGTATTGGATGACGCTGTTAAATCATCTGGAATGAGACAATATTTACTATTTCCTAATTTGGTTACTCATATGGGGTATTATTCTGGTCTTTCTTTTAAAGTTAACAATCCAGGTGAGCATTATTTCCTGTACCCTGTGTAAATGTGATAGTATTTTCTTGTCTTGTGTACCTGTAATAAACTTTAATATAGGCATTGTGTTTTAATGATTATATTTCAAATGTCTGCTAATAGAGCCGCCACCAAAGAAATTTGACTCTTAATATATATTTCGCAATTTTTTTTTGCATTCTTCTTAATTTTACTGCGAGTAAAACGAGTAAATCAATTTCTAATTAATGTTATTCCATGTTTTATTAACACTGTTAAAAAAGGAGACGTCACTATATAAATTTTGGACCTTTAAAAAGCAGTAACAGAAATGTGCAATATCCCCAAAATTATTAGTCGGTCAAAATTTTCTTGTCAACCCTAAGACGAAATTATAAAAATGTGACCAAAATTCATTCGACGAGAAATTAAGCCTGCTAAACTTTTGGTCAATAAATGAATGCTTGTGTGAATAATCCTTTTATGGAGATGAACTTTATTTATTCAAATGATCTACAGTTAATTCTACAAAAATAGTTATTTGACAGTTTAAACACTGTTATTTTATTATTGTCCCTACGCGATTTAGTTCTTCTTATGTTTTTTCATGTGTCGCTTTTTGGCCGATGCTTCTTTCTTCTTCTTGGATTCTTCTTTGTTTTTTGCCTCTTCTGTCGCTTTCTCATCTTCTTTTTCAGCTTCTTCTTTTTCAGTTTCCTCTTTTTTGTCTTCGACATTTTTGCTGGTCTCTTTAACGTCAGCTTCATCTGCTTTTTCATCTGCTTTTTCTTCTGCTTGTGTGCTGGCTTCTTTTGGATCTTCCACTTCATCTTTCTTCTCATCGGTGTTTTTACTGTTTTCTTTAGCGTCTACTTCCACATCATTTTTCTTCTCCTCGGTAGCCTCGCTGTTCTCTTTTGCTTCTGATTCGTCATCTTTTTTGTCTTCCACTGCTTTGCTTGTTTCTTTCTCTTCAGTACCTGCTTCTTCTTTCTTGTCTTCTACATCTTTACTGGCTTCCTTTTCCTCAGTTTCGTTTTCATTTTTATCTTCCGCTTCTTTGCTGTTCTCTTTGACGTCAGCCTCTTCTTTCTTCTCCTCACTCTCATCTTTTTTATCCTGAACGGCTTTGCTGTTTTCTTTTTCTTCCGACTCGTCTTTCTTATCGTCGACATCCTTACTAGTTTCTTTCTCGTCTTCTTCGACGTCGTCTTTTTTAGCCTCGACGTCTTTACTGCTTTCTTTTTCATCTTTGTTTTCCTCTTTATCTTCTGTTTCCTTGCTACTTTCTTTTGCTGCAGCGTCTGCGTCCTCAGTGGCATTCTCATCAGATGCAGGTCCTACTTTTGATTTTTTCTCTTCATCATCATTCTTTTCCTCATCTTCGCCGTCATTCTTCTCTGATTCACTATCGTCGTCTTCCGCTTTGTCGTCGTCGTCGTTATCGCCCTCATCGTCTTTTTCTGCTTTGTCAAAGAACTCGATTTCGTCTTTGTCGTTTTCGCTATCTACTTCGTCGGATTCATCTTCTACTGCTGTGTTTCGCTTCCACGTTGATTTCTCGTCACTAACATGTTTGTTTAATTGGACAGGATGACAGTCTCCAGCACTGTATAGACCTAAAGAAATAGGATCTGTGTCAGCCACCTCAAATTCACACATGTTAAAGCGCTGCTTAAAGCTCCAACTCTAGATCATTCTCTTTTCTCGAAGCAAGCAAAAATGTAAATTTGACTTTCCCAAGTAAGTAGTTAACAAAGAAATCATTTTTTATTTCAGCGGAAAAATTTTCGGACAAGATTTATAAAGTCAAAAAATGTATGGGTAAGTTTTTTGAACAAATTTTAACCAAATTTCAAAAGTAATGATTACGGGGAATGGCACAAGAAGAAAGCTAGAAGCATTTATAGTGTACATTTATTTAATCAAGGTCTAAAAAAGGGTATTCAGGATCCAACTTTATAGATATAGCCTCAGCCAAATGTCAAAATAACTAAAATAATAAGTTCAAAAACTGCATTTTTTATTGAATTTCTGATTACCCTATATATAATTTATATGCACTGGTCCTTTTTAAAAAATTAGAAAAACAAAAATTTTCGAACAAAAAAACTTTCGGCAGACAAATTTCGGACGGAAAAATTATCGGACAAAAAAAAATCCGAAAGTTTTTCTGTCCAAAAATTTTCGTTCCTAATGTAAGTCGCTTTATTTAATTGTCTATGAAAAATCAGCCTGAAAATTATTCTTAGGATATTCTTAATTTTTGAGTAAATCCCTACCTCGTATTCTTATAAAACATAAAAATTGTATTGTATTTATAATTCGCGAAATTAAAAAAAATTATTTTTCGCGAAAATCAATTCCCTTAAGCTGCCACATATTGAGTTGTTATGTATGATCTAAACGATTCAATTCGTAAAATTTTCTTCCTTTGCACTACTCAATGAACTAACCTTCACGGATTTTGAACAAATTTGCGAAACTATGAACCCACGAAATATTGAAATTTTACCTCAGAACGAAAAGAAGTATAATTCAATTCACACACCCAAAAAATAGAACGGTGATGTTAAATCGCAATAAAGGTTTGTTAAGTGTGTAATTTTGTGGTGGTGTTTTGATAAAGAAGAGGGTTTCCTTTAAAAAAATAATTGAAAACATTTTTCAAGTCACTCGCACAAATTAAAACCCGCAAAACCATTTTACATAATACTCGCAAAATGTAATATTTATTTGTTTCGTTAAATTTATCTACCCTCGAAAATTAGTACCAATAAAGTAATCAATGCCTACAATCACCCACATAATATATTGAGACTTTTCGATTTTTGACAAAAAAAATTTCACAACTCGCACCACAAGTCTTCTCAAACTCGACGTACTGCCTCCAGGCTCACGGAACTTCAGCTTTAGCTTCGACTTAAGACTTCTTTAGGAAATTCTGAATTCAACTAGTGAAACCGAAAAGTTCACTAGAACGAAGCCTTACAGTGCTGCTATAGGTTAATTATAGCTTTTTACATGTTTAAACCGTCTCAGTTGGAAAAATGGACATTTGCGTCAACGGCCATTTCTGTTTTTTTGATAGAATTTCTAGTTTGTCTCAAAGATTATGTGGATGGTTGTAGCATAGATTTACAATTTGCGAATTACGAAGGTTTCTCTCGCTAAATTCCAAAAAAAATCTCATTTTCACAAGGCGGCGGTGTTAAATCTCCAATTCGCGAAAACTTATTCAGTGAAATTCGCCAATTTTTAGCCTCGCGAAAAATTCTCCGAAAGTAGACGAATTGTTATTTTAAGTAAGCAAAATATATGCTGCTCAATCTAATTACTGAATGTGATTCTTTTAAAAAGATTAAATTGTTGTACAAAAGATCAAATTTTCGACGCGAAAACACTTCGGTATGTCTGCTTCGGTATAACTAATTTGAAAGCACGTATTACCCGATATATGGTAATAAATGCCAATATATGCTTTTATAACAGCAATAATAGTCTGGAATACTAATTATATAACAGTGATTGCGATGTTTCGTATTACAAAAAAAAGTTACAAAAGTGTTAGGGTTGAGTCAACATTATTTTGGAAAGGCTAGCATTTTTATATATACAGTGGAATCTCTCTATCTCGACTACTCTCTCTCTCGAACTTCTCTCTATCTCGAACTAAAGTCTCAGTCCCTTTGTTGTCCGCCTAAGGTATTTTCCTTTCTTTATCTCGAACTTCTTTATCGCGAACAAATTTTTTGGTCCCTTGCGAGTTCGAGATAGAGAGATTTCACTGTATACAAATAATTATTTTTTACTTTATTTTTTATTTTATGACTAAACATTCCCCCCACCCTCCCCCCACCCCTAATAATGCGACAAATTTTGAACATCAGAAAAAAGAAATAGATATTTCTTTGAAAAACAAAAGGAGTTCTTTAAAAAATAATACGTGTAGCTGATTAATACTTACATAAAGCTATGAAGACATTGAAAAAAAGCAGTTGGATGAGTCGCGACATTTTCTTAGTAGTCTCTGTAACTGCTGTTTAGTACACAAAAACACCGTTTCGCTGCGAATAGCAATCTAAAATGATATACGTTTGATAGGTATAGATGGCCTACCTGCTTTTTTATCTACGCATCGCTACACTGTGCAATGCGTACCACAAACAATTCCTGCTAATCTTCCTGTTTCGACAGAAAGTCATTCACACCATGTGGCGCTATTGTTCAGCAATTGTTTCATTTTAACGGAAGCCGATTCGTTCAATTTGCGCATGTTAATTCATTTAGAGCTAGAATACGTTTTAAATTGCTTTTATTGAAGTTATAACATTATTAGCTCTTTTTTATCTTGTATGTGCGTTGAAAGTGGTGATGGGTTCTCAGGTTAGGCCTGTGTATTTTTGACGACCGTAAGTTTCTTGACGAGAACCAATTAAAACGCTCCACAATTTATGCTCAATATAGCTTCCGCCAGATAGATATGGCACGCTTGAAAGCCCAAACGGAAATTGCTTCGCTTTCTTTTGATGATGTAACTATAACACATTGTAAACACGTCAAAACCTCGAAAGAATAAACTTTCGCGAAATCGCGAAATCCGGGGAGATGAATTTCGCTAATGGCCCTTTTTCAAGTTGCTTTGCGAGAATTAACTTTCGCGATAGATGTAGATGTTGATTATTATTTGTTCGAGAAGTATGGAAGTAGCTAACTTACCAAAAAATCGGCAACGATAACGACTGATTGAATTTTAAAGAGTTTCTAGTCGATGATTAAAGATTGGGATGCTTAAAATGGAAACCTGATAAAAGATATTTTACATCAGTGATAGGATACAAGTTTATATGAGTAAACAAAAAATAAAAAGCCAAACGTTCATAATAGGATGCAAGCAAAAGATGAACATATTCTCAAAATATTTTTACACTTTACATCCAACTTGAAAACAAGCTTATTTTATACGAGAAGGAGCTTGAAAAATTTTCTGTGAAAGTTTTTTTATTTTTTCAAAAATCTTTATTGGCTTTCGAGATTAGGGCTTTAAAGTTTCGCTAATTATGCAAAATTATGACATCATCGAGTAGTTCTTAAGGTGGTCCTATACCTGAAAATCACAAAAAAATCATTTTTTTAATTTTATCGTTTTTATACATTTTGGTATGCGTAGAAACCAGTGGCATGGTTCGTTTTTTATGAAAAAGCACGGAAATTGCTCTATTTCGTTATCAAAAATTAGTAGTAGTTTTCAAAAATCAAAAATTCTCCTTGGATACGGCCTTAGCAACGTCTTTTCCTCTTGTTATTTGGCCTAAAACTTAGTTTTTACACCAAACCCGGGGTTTCATTTTAATCTATGGGCCTTGGGTTGTCAGCAGTTGTTTCAAGGTATAGCTAAAAATGGAATAAAAGCGTATTTGAAGAGTGTGTTGTTGTGGAGAGATTTGGCTTGCCTTGTTCCTAGTATACTTATTAAAACAGTATCTCCTTGCTGTATAAATAAAGTGGGAAGCTTTTTATCATGTTTATTATGTTAGAATGTGTTGGTCACATTCATAAAGGAGTTGATGGACGTTAGCGAAAACTAAAAGCAACAAACAAAGCTCTGCTATCAGATGGAAAACCCTTAGCTAGCTAGCTAGCTAGGTGGAAAAGGAAGACTCACAGAAAAAGTAATAAATTAGCTGCCAAATTATTTTGGTATAGCTGTTCGTCAGTGCACTGGTACTTCTGTGTATCAACTGAAGAAGCCAATTAGTGCAACATTGTACCATTGTTCTCGTGCATCTGATTTGTACTTCAAACATCGAATGTGTCCACGTACTCTGGTAATAGCCGGTATCACTATGAAGCTGACCGATTGAATGGCACAAGTACGTATAAGGAAACACCTGCCTTACCAGTAGCAATTCGTGAAGCCATTAAACCAGTGTTTTTTTATCTTAGTGACAACAAGCTACTGAGCAAATATTTGCACGGTCACACTCGAAACAACAATGAGTCAATAAATGGTGTCATTTGGAAGCGTTGCCCTGAGGATGTTTATGTTTGACGTAGTACCATAGAAATGGGTGACAAAAAGATAAAATGTAGCATTGTAATAGAGTTTTCATTGACATTAATATCTAGTTATCATAAATAAAGATTTTTGACATAACAGCTTCATAGTTACTGTAAATCTGGCTTAAAGAAATGAATTGAAACCGGAAAAATATGTTTTCAAAACTTTAAGTCGATTTTTCTAATATATGCTTTTTTTCAAACGCTGCGGTCAATAACTTTCTGTCACTTTCACCGATTTATCTGAAATTTTCAGGGAATGTTTATCCATATAAAAGACAGGTACTGATTGATTTTGGGTATGTGATGATTTTTCATTTGTGAGTTATGGACCTAATTGTTTTGAAATTTGGGCAATTTTTTTACCCAAAAACTCAAATGCGCATAAATAGGTATCCATTTGACCTTTTGTCTTGAATTTTAACCAGTACCTGTACTTTCATAACATGAATAAATAGTGAAAATTTGAAGAAGGTATCTTCACTATTTCTTGAATTATTGACCGCAGCGTATATAGTACTTTTTTGGTCCCGATGGACCGAAAAACCATGATCATAATATAAAAAATTATTTTTTAATTTTTTATTGTATTTTATACATGTAATGGTACATTCAGTCAAAAAATAAAAGCACACAATGCAGTAAATCAGATTTTAGCATTTCAGGTATAGGACCACCTTAAAGAAATAATTGCTTTTATCCATCAAGTACAATTACTGATTATAAAAATTCATGTAAAATGTTTAAAAAGATGGCTGAAAACAATAATTCTATATACCTTGTAAAACTGTTAAATGCAACACCCCACTAACAGCTACTCGAAGATGTCATGCATAATTAGTGGAACTTCGATGTCAAAAATCTTTAGAACCGATCCAGATTTTTCAAATAGATATTCAAATTCATCGACGAATTTTCAACCTTTCGTATGAAATCAACTTTTTTCAAAGTGGAAGGTAAGCTTCAGCTTTTTGTCTAGTTTCACCGTGAATATTCTTATAGAGTATTCGTGTTTCTGTTTGCAAAAGGCAAAGTGGATGCGTTTAATTTTTCTTAAAAAAGGCCAAAAATACTTGTCTCAAATGTTAATGGACAAACTAAACGCCACGACGTCAATAACATTAATTTAACGTCAATAACTTAATTTGAACTAATGACGTCGTTACAATGTACTTATAATTTTCATCGCGTGTGAATAACTAGGACCAAATTGAGTAAGTTTCCCAAACTTGGATCCCCAAATCCAATTCGAAATGGACGGGTTGAAAAGGTCATCAAAAAAACCTCTAACCGTTTGTCAAAAGTACCTATACATTCCTATACATTATTTTGATCAGAGTTTCAAACTCTTTAACGGCCACTACAGGTTAAAATTTTTTTAAAAATATTGTTTATGAATATGAACGGGCGATAGCTGCGTCATCAAAAAATCAAAAATGCCCTACCTGGCATACTTTCGTTAATAACTCTAGAGCCATAAATGGTATTACCCTGAAACTCGTAGTAGCTGATTTTTTATCATTGTGGATGAGAAATTCCAAAAAAATTCCAAAAATTTACAGCAGGTGGTGTGCCACGCCCATTTTGAAAGGCACTGTTCAAATTATTTTTAGCATTTTGGTAAATGGATATTATAATGGACTTAGAATGGTAACATTTATGTTTACATGTCTAAAGTTGTTCAAATAACTTGCGCCCTTCGCTTTTACCGCCCTTTGACGCCGGTGGGCGTTATTTTTTTATTTTAGGGAACGCCCACTTACGCCCTCTTTTTTTTTTTAGTTTTCACTAATACTTTAATACCTGCGAAAAAAAAAATAAAAATCTATCATGAAGCTACACAACTTCAAAAAAAAATGCTAACGTCAGCAAAAAAAATTGGTCACAGACATCATCCGTACAAAGTTTTATAACTTATAACCTAATACTAATAGGGAAGTTATGGGGGTAGGGCATTTCCCCCCCGGGACTACACTCGCCCCCCTATACCCCGGCCTGAATAGAGTTAAAACCAAACTCATAAAAATCAACTATAATATCGAAAGCGAGCCACCCAGGCTAACCGGTATCTTATTTTTTTCAACCGGGTATACTTTTGTCAACAAATTTATTTTATTTAATTTTCAAAAATAAAGTTTTGAAATAAGTTTTTGATGGAGAATAAGTTATTTATTAGGAACCATAAGTACATATAAAAAACCTAACTGAAAAAGTACACGCTTTTTATGTAGCTATATTTTTCAGCCTGCTGGATGAGAAAACGTCATGTAATAGGGTGATAACAAACTGGCTTCAGCCCGGAAAATCGTGCTAGCTCGGCTATCTGACTCATCTTATAAACACACCCTTTTTAGAAAAAATAATGACGTTAACATTGATTTTTTGATACAAAATGCTTACATTTTAGCTACTGTTGCAAGTTTCATTACTATAGTATTTGTCCTTCCCAGATGTTAATGGGGTGGCAAGATATCTAGACTCAAAATAGGATTAAAATATTTTTACAAAAAAGTAAAGATATAATAGAAATACCGCTAACAAAATTACGACAAGGAATCAGAATACCCCTTATAAGGAAAGTTCGAATTTCACCGTTTTTTGTGAGTATCTGCGATATTAATGTTTTACAAATTTAAAAGTAAAAGTTGTGTAAAGAGAAGTTAACGAAAAATGTTTCAAATTCTGTCGTTTTGCCAACCAACGAAATTATTATTTTGTAAGCATTAGCTAAAAAAAGCTTTTATTTTAATATTCGCATACCAGTCATATTGCGATATTTCACACACTTTTTTCGCGATGAACCAATTTTTAGCTAGTATTAATTTTCACGAATTGGTCATATCTCGAATTTTCGCGAGAATTTATTTTCGCGGTTTAATAAAAAACTTTGCAGTCCGTAAGAAACCTGAAATGGTCGATTAAAATAAACATACTACTCACAACCATTATCGAATGCATCAAGCGTGTTTTCATCATCATCTGATTCTGAGCAATGTTCAGAGTTACCCTCAGGTTCCAATTCTGAGCGGGAATCATTCTCACATTCATAGATTTTTTTGCGAAAAACAATCAAGCTTTCAAAGGGGTGCAAGAGTACAAGCAACGGTAACAGGGAAGTATTATCGACGTAGCCCTCTTGTTCAAGGTGGACTTGAGGTCCCTTGTCTTGTCACCGTTACAATGCTCGGTTAGCATAATGAACCATTTATTAATAACCCGATACAAAATGTTGTTAGGGGAGCTCTATCTCGAACCAATAGATGATCATATAATGGGGACGTTCTTCATTTCCCTTGAGATCGATTTCGTACGAACCAACCAATATACGCCGTGTGAGGCTTCGTCAAGCACAAAAAATAAAAAAAGGCGAAAATTCGGTCAAGAGACATTCGAGACATGCTTAGAAAGAAAACAAACGGTGTGATGTACAGTTGTGATTGATTAGGTTTCGGAAATATATACTTAGTATTTTGAAGGTTGTGTCTTTGTTATTCTATATACCTGACAAACGTTTAAATAACAACAAAACATAAATCACCTTTCACAAGCATTAGAACGAAACATGAGTATCGTGGCCGAATTGGACAAACTAGATTTTAGTTTATAACTGGCGGCAAAATTATAAATTGTGGCCGCGAGTTTTATCGCTAGTTTTGCCGCCAGTTATAAACTAGAATCTAGTTTGTCCAATTTAACCAGGGTACTCGAGATTAATGATTATGGCATGTCTTATTGTTTTTCGTAAGTTCAGACATTTGCTTTTCTGGTTGTTCTGTTTTTAAAGTTCGAAAAAATGTCAAACTTTTTGTAATAGAACCCAGTCAGGAGCACAAATTATTTCAAGCTAAAAAACATTGTCAAAACATAAACTTTTGCGAATGGAGAATATAAATTGCTGGAAAGTTTTCTTGACCATGATTTATTTGCATCGAATTTGCCCGATCTTTTCGGTCAAGTCTAAAAGTCCACACGAGTAGCACCACGAGTGACCACGAGTGACCACGAGTAAACACCACGAGTGACCACGAATGGCCACGAGTGACAACGGAGGACGACAAGTGACTGCAAGTGACAGGGTATGAAAAGCTGAAAATATTTCAAACGATACTGAGGGACCAAGTGAGCTGGTGAGATATAATAGAATTCTGCTGTGTGTGTACAAAAAAAAAAGCATGTGGGAAACCGTATAGTTTTTGAAAATTCAAAAACGCCAACCAAAACTGAAGAGTATGAAGCATGTGGAAACCATCCACTTTCGAACAAAACAATGTTCGATCGTACCTGTTGTAAAACATTCTAATCTCAATTTTAACAATAAAGTAGATTTAAAGAAGTAGATTTGAGTTTTGTAGTTGGTTAACGTAGTTGTAATAATAGTAGTAAGTAATAATAATAGTAGTAAGTAATAATAATTGCGCCCCGCCGAAGGGGCGCAACATTTAGTGGACCGCGGGTATATAGTGTTTGTGTTGGTGTATGGCAGAAAATTTTTTTCCACTCTCTACTTCGCGGGGGACTTCTACTCGATCTTCCAACCCGGCTCTGATATAACACAACCTATGTGTTAGGTACCACCAAGACAAAAAAACACTCATCGAGCAAATCTTTTTTGTCTCGGTGTCCTTGTTGTCTCTAAAGATTTGAATGCGATAAAAAATGTTAATCGAGATTCTTTTGTTATGCTAATATGGAGCTTTGTAATATGATGCTTCGTTTGCCTCGTTTAATGTGCTTAAATGTCGCTGCAGCCCACGTGAATTTATCTTCAAGAATAGATTTGTTTTGTCTGAACACGTTGTTGCTAAACCTGTAACGGTAAGTAAGTAGAAGGATTACTTATGTCTTATATGAAAATTAAACTTAGGACGGTTCCTGGCGTTGATCCAAAGGCCGCAATTTAGGTATGCATCGAAATTTATAACTGGAAAGTTTTCTTGTGCCGTTGATACATTTTTTGAACTTTTTATTAATGCTGTGTATGTCAATACTTGCCTTCTTGTGAAGAAGGATGTTACATGTTAAGGTTGTTATCTGATGTTAAGGTACATTATGATGTCAATTATCTCTAAAGATTTCGTCTATATACGGCCATGACTAAAACTGCTTACATTGTGTTGGTCTTGCCTTCCTGATCTGGCTTGTCGTAGTAGCTTTACTGATGTAGCTAGGGAGCTAAATACTATTTTTAAATTCCTCTAAAATTACTTTTACTAGCTATATATCAAGCTAGCCAGCTAGCTAGCTACACAAAATAGTGCTTTAATTACCTTTAAAAAACCTTTGTCCTGCTTTGCATAATTTTATCAACAAGGGTGCTGATAAGCCGCATACGCTGTAAAAAAAGTTAGGGCGAGTCCGGCGTTTCGAAAAAATTCAAGTATTGGCTCGAAAAAACTTGCATAGCCCAAAAGATGCCCGAAAAAAACGCCTTCTTCCAACTGTTGTCCGCATTGTATGTTACAAGGAATTGCATTTCGTGAATGCTCCGGGTGAGTTAGGGAGAGTTCGGAAAGTGCGTGCAGTTTCAGAGGACAACCAATAATTTCATTCAAAAGGCCACCAAACTCACCCTTTTTTATGCGTGCGTTTGCAGCTTATCGGCACCCTCTTTTTATCATGAGGGGCTGGATACCCGACTCCTGTTCTTTTGAGAAAAATGGGGCTAAAATAACTTCCGAAGGAACCTTTGTGATGCTTTTGCTATCAGGTAAAAAGATATTCGTCACAGGATTTTTATATCTTCTGCAGAAAGTTGTCGAAGCCTGACAAAAATTTATTGTTGCTTGCACTGAACAGTCAAGGTGAACTAATAATTAGCCAATAACATGATAGTTAGCCGTTGCAGTATAACTATACGCTACCCACAGTATAATTGTTGTTACAGGCTTCTTTGTGTTTTTCACTTTTCATGTTTTTTCTTGAAATCAGAATAGTGTCTTGTTAAATAACATGACATACTGCTACAGTAACACTATTATCTTCTTGGCACAAGCGTTTCTTGATCCTATTTTTGGTTTTAATTGAAGTACAACTTCATGTGGATCTATATAAATATAGATGGCTATGGGGAGATCGATAACGAAGAAATGTGTGGAAATTTAAGTCAAAAAAAATTTATATCGTATAATTAGCTGTATGAGCAGCTAATTATACTGTACGCACCCTATATATAATTATTCTGCATCAGCTAACCATTCTGTTACTGGCTAATTATCAGTTCTCCTTGAGTGCCTAATAGCCAGATATTTTGTTGAAAAAAATGGACCCTAATTTGCTTGAAAAACTTTCTTGACCTTACCTAAAGTATCACAATATATTTTTCTAAGATTTCTTAGAAAAGACTTGATTTTAAAAACTCATGAAAACCATCAATTTATTAAATTTGACAAATTTATTAATTGTGCGTTTACCCTTTTTTGTTTCAACTTGTTGAATTCAATTCGAAATTTTAAAAGTTCAACTTTTTGAATTTGTCAAACAAAACAATGACCAATAAATTTCCTCAAAATCAAAAAAGGATAATAAACGATCAATTTTTTTCAATTCAATAAATCGATTTCGGCAAAATAAATCCTGTATTGTCCACAGGTTTGAAAATCATGTATCGCCTGCTTAAAATGTTACTTGTTTAACAATGATATCGAAAGCCAGCTTGACTAAATTTATATACATATATTGATATAATATACCTTGTGCATCACGTGGCATTGATTTGTATCTTTTTAATAAATTCTCACTTCAAATCAAAAAGGGAGACAATAATTACACAACCTGGTATTAATTCAGTTCCTGGTAAAATTGTATTCTTGTTTCTTATTTTTAAATGTACTTTCTTTTCAGATCAACTGTTATCAAACCATGCACCATCAGCATTTTCGAAAAATCTTCAACGAGAGAGTAAATTTTAAAGGATTTTATTGGTAAATTATTGAGTAATAATTCATTGAACTTGTTCAGAAGTTGTTATGTTCGAATCGTCAAGTTCATACATAACAATCTGTATCCTAGAATTTCAAGAATTTTTCAGATCAGTTATAAAAATATCCAGTTAAAGTTTTTAGAATATATACTATATATATGTAAAAAAATTATTTCTTAATTTTTTATTTATTACGTTGTATTTTAGGTTAGTGACAATAATAATTGAGAATTAGGATACTTATGATTTGTTTACCCATTGTTCTCCGTTTTCAAAGTCTATACTTCAAATTTCAGAATCTTCCAGGCTAATGACGAAATCTTCAAGCCGCAGGGCTTCTTATTTATAATTTTTCCCCTGGGCAATAAGCTTATCCACAAGTCTCTATTCGATTCCGTTCTGCATTTCTGTTATCATACCCGTTATCACGCAGTGGCTTCTCCTTGAGTGCCTAATAGCCAGATATTTTGTGAAAAAATGGACCCTAAATTTGCTTGAAAACTTTCTTGACCTTACCTAAAGTATCACAATATATTTTTCTAAGATTTCTTAGAAAAGACTTGATTTTAAAAATCTCATGAAAAGACCATCAATTTATTAAATTTGACAAATTTATTAATTGTGCGTTTACCCTTTTTTGTTTCAACTTGTTGAATTCAATTCGAAATTTTAAAAGTTCAACTTTTTGAATTTGTCAAACAAAACAATGACCAATAAATTTCCTCAAAATCAAAAAAGGATAATAAACGATCAATTTTTTCAATTCAATAAATCGATTTCGGCAAAATAAATCCTGTATTGTCCACAGGTTTGAAAATCATGTATCGCCTGCTTAAAATGGTTACTTGTTTAACAATGATATCGAAAGCCAGCTTGACTAAATTTATATACATATATTGATATAATATACCTTGTGCATCACGTGGCATTGATTTGTATCTTTTTAATAAATTCTCCACTTCAAATCAAAAAGGAGACAATAATTACACAACCTGGTATTAATTCAGTTCCTGGTAAAATTGTATTCTTGCTTCTTATTTTTAAATGTACTTTCTTTTTCAGATCAACTGTTATCAAACCATGCACCATCAGCATTTTCGAAAAATCTTCAACGAGAGAGTAAATTTTAAAGGATTTTATTGGTAAATTATTGAGTAATAATTCATTGAACTTGTTCAGAAGTTGTTATGTTCGAATCGTCAAGTTCATACATAACAATCTGTATCCTAGAATTTCAAGAATTTTTCAGATCAGTTATAAAAATATCCAGTTAAAGTTTTTAGAATATATACTATATATATGTAAAAAAAATTATTTCTTAATTTTTTTATTTATTACGTTGTATTTTAGGTTAGTGACAATAATAATTGAGAATTAGGATACTTATGATTTGTTTACCCATTGTTCTCCGTTTTCAAAGTCTATACTTCAAATTTCAGAATCTTCCAGGCTAATGACGAAATCTTCAAGCCGCAGGGCTTCTTATTTATAATTTTTCCCCTGGGCAATAAGCTTATCCACAAGTCTCTATTCGATTCCGTTCTGCATTTCTGTTATCATACCCGTTATCACGCAGTTACATGAAACATCCACCATTTTCCATTTTAAATTTCGATCCCGTTCTAAATTCGTATTTTTTAAATCGTTATTAGCAATTTGGGGCGCATTAGTGGTAACTATGGCTAGTCGTATACGTAGCGATTTCCATAATGGATGAAAGAAAAAAAACGGTGAAGATTGAAGTTGAGGAGGTGATGGATACAGAAAAGCGGAAATACGTGGATACACACAGTAAGCTTGTACTTTTATAACTAATTTGCATTCCATCTCTTTTTCCTATCCTTTTGATATATTTTTTTTCAAACTTGTTTTATTACATGGCGTTATGGTTATTTCTTCTGATGAAGAAACCTTTACGAACAATGACATAGGTAGATGTTAATTTTGTTTCAATTTTCAAGAGGACCTGTAAGTTTTTTCCTACATTGGCTTCTTTTTTGCACAATTCGAGGACAAAAATGTTTTCATTTTGTTCCTGGCATCACAGCAATGTTTAAATACTACATTTGTTACTGGAGGAACGTAAAAATATGAGATTTCTTTTTTATCATAACTTTCAAACAAACCACAATCATCCAACCAAATCATCATTAAACTGTATTCTCACAAAAAATTCGTATTCCTTCTATTCCCTAGAACAAACATGTAAGGCTACAGATCGAAAAGTACGCAAAATCGAATTTGAAAGCGTGACAAAAATTGGTGAGTGAACAATGTCCATAAGTTAAGATTTCTTTTAATTCGTGTCATTATTGCTTTTATTTTTTATTACTAGATGATTCAAGTGATTTGGAATCTAACCCGGAAGATATATCCTTACAAGCAAAGGAAAACACTCCAACTGGTAAATATAACTTTATATCCAAATGATGAAGTTAGGCCCAAGAGTAGGAAAACACTATTATTCATTTTAGTGACACTGAATGATGATGAAAAAGATGACAGTCAAAGAAAGTTGGAAGATGATAGTGACACAGACTCAGGTGTGATTTACCTATTATTCTTTTTCTTTTTTTTTAACTTCCCGTCAAACTAAGGAAGATTTCTTAACTTTTTAGGAAATATTTCCTATTTATTACTTTTTAGATATGTTACAAGAATACAGAAATAATAAGCATTATAAAAACGACTTACAAACACCAATATATTCAGATGAGACGCCCAACTTGAAGGAAATTGTTGAGATCTGCTTTGATCGAATAAGCGAAACTCGTGTGTGTACCAAGCGTCCATATCGCGTCAAAGAAGACATGACATTTGTTATCAATCAAAATAAAGCAAATATTCGACACCCCTATGATCTGGATGCGGATGATAACACTGGAAAGTTTGTAAAGAAAGAGAATGCACGTTTCTATGAAATTACAGACCATGGCGATCACATCGATATCTCTCACGAAGTAACGACAATCAAAAACGATAATGGTAGAGTTATTTCCGGTAAGTTCAAAGAAAGATGTCCTAAAACAGGTGTCTGGCATGATGTTAAAGCGGACGTCTCCAAACTATTTGCAGTAATAAGGAGAAGGGGGGCCAGCACTATTTCAGATGGTGTTTCGCTTACTAGAATAATAACATACATGATGCCTGTTAAAGGATATGAACAAGCAAAATCATCATTGAAAGATAAATCAACGCACACGTTATCATTGCCACATATTATCCTGAGCTATAGCAGTAAAGGACAGTACAAAAAACAGAAAGAAGAGCAAGATCGTTCTTTGAGCTCGTCTAAATCTTTCAGAGCTACTCAACATCCAGTAAAGAAGAACTTGAAAGAACGAGCTCAATTGGGAGAGATTAAGACAATAAAACCGGAAGATCAGTCATTTTTACAGGAAGTGCTTTTCGGGAATGGACGCCAACCATCCTATGTTTTATATACGGCGCAATCATTGGCAGATCTTGAAAGATTTTGTACAAATACGAGCATCCAACTAAATTTCGCATGTGTTAGCCGTTGATACGACCTACAACGTGTCAAATTACTACGTCACCCAAACCACTTATCGCAATCTTTCTCTTCTCCACCGAAACACGCAGAAGCACCCATGGTTTCCTGGGCCAATCTTTGTTCATCGTCATCAGGAAAAAGATGATTTTTCGTATTTTTGGCAAGCTGTGAAACGAGGAAAGCTATTTCTGGAAGACTTAGCCATAATTGGAACTGATGAATGCGACGAACTTTACAACGGCATATTGCAAGAAAGCAATGGTAACACCGGTCATTTTTTAGGTAAAGAACATATGATCAAAACAATTCAACGGAAGCTAAACCAACTTTCCTTTCCAAAGTCAGCTTCACGTACCATTGTGAACGACATATTTGGTGATCCATTTAATTCTGGGAATGAAGCTTTATATACGTGTGAATCAGAACAGGCTTACGAAAGTCTTGTAGAGAAGTTCTTTCTAAAATGGAGAAACATTGAGCGTTCCCACACAAAACTTGAAGGAAATCGTTTTGTGGATTATTTTGAGAAATATAAAAGAGAACTATTCAAAAAAACAATGACATTTCATGCACGACGAAGAAGTTATTTCGAAGGAAATTATGGCCAAAATCCAATTGAGTGGTTAAATTTTTTGAGTAAAAATGAGATAGACACTCATCAAAACATCAAAAAGTCACACAAAGATGTTCCTCTGACTGTGACATTCCAAAAGTTAAAAAACAGATCAATTCGTCTTTATCGCGATGGAACAAAAGCAATATACAACGAAGGTCCATATGAATTGTCACGACCATACTTGTCGTTGTTACATACTTACGACGATTTTAAAGACTTGTCAAGAATATCGAAGAAAAACCTTCTAAACAAATTTTTCACCGATGTGCCAACAACGCTGTTTTAACGAGATGTGGCTACGCTGTTGATATTGATCTTCTACCAGTCACTGCTGAACAGCAGCCGAATGTTGGAAACACCGACTGTGTCCCTGGACCAAGTACTTCTGCCACCATCATAAGTGACACACGATCAGGAAAGCTTCTGTTTGAAGCAGAAGACTTTCCTTTCACCGAATTTGACTTGCCTGATCATGTGGTTAGAGGATTTTTTACAAAAGCCAAACGTCTCCTCAATGAGCCAGGTTGTATCACAAAAGCAGGTTCCAATAATCCATCAATGCGAACCGTCAAAAGTACGTGCAGTGAAACGCCGCATATTGTTTCGGCCACCGACAGAAACCAATCTTTTTTAACATGTGATTGTAAAACATATCTCATATATGACTTTTGCTACCACACACTTGCAGTAAGTGCTGAGTTGAACATAACTTTCAATTACATCGTAGAGCTGTTGAAAAAGCTCAGAGCAAAACAAAAAAGACGAGGTACAGTGGTAAACGTCACAAAAGCAGTAGAAGCTTAAAAAACAAACAAGGAAATGGGACTTAAGAAAAACGAGATAGCGAAAAAAAAACAGGCAAAAAGCTTCTAGAAAAGAGTCATCTCCACCATCTACCAATACAAGTGCTGTTCCTGATCCATCAGCTGTAACATCTCTGTCTACATCCCATTTGCAGCCCACTTCTTCGCACCAACAAGTTGTTCAGTCACAACCTCCTACAATGTACCAAGCAGTTGCTCAACCACAACCTCCTGCAATGTACCAACTGTTGCAGCCAAGCTCTATCATGTTCCCGCCCTCATTTGCACCACCTGTGATGCCATCTTCTTGGTTACCATCGGATGTGACTTGGTCTACTTCATTTTCACCGTACCACTATGAGCTCGTTTTTCTTCCGAAAAACGTCACTAAGTGTTATGGCTGTGGACAAGAATTTGCTGATAGATATCGAGCCTACCCTAACAATGTTATAATCAGACATGAAGATAGACGTATTATAGGGAAAAATGGAGATGGCAGTATACGATTTTCAATTGATTTTCAGTACACATACTACCATCTTAATATGGATCACGTTACAAGAAAGAACCCGCTATTTCAGGGGCAGCTAATGCTACAGTCGGACATTCAGTCACGTATGACGACGTTCCAAATTGAAGCAATACAACAAGCAGGTTTTATAATTAACACTTATTAATATTTTGTACAACAGCACACTTTGTGGAGGAGTCAATCAACGTGACACAGAAATGTGCTCTTAAGTTTCCTCTTGGACTTTCATTTTAGTACAACTTATATTCATTTTACTAATTTTGTTCTTTATGGTTCTATTTTTTAAAACTTTTCTTGTATTTAATTGTTTATTAAAAAAAAAAACTTCTTTTCCAAAGTTGTTTGTTACCATATTTTTGTTGTCCGTAGTCGTTACCATACCTTACAGTCCCGCAGTCACTTGTGGTCACTCGTGGTCACTTGTGGACTCGTGTGGACTTTTAGACCTGACCGATCTTTTCTATCTGTTTGAAATTACCTCCTCTCTCTTCGTGATAGTCATATAAATTGTAGAAAGATACGAAACATTTTGCGTGAAGGTGTAATTGATTAATTGTATAAAGATGAAGAAAAAAATGTATAGTTACTAAATTAATTTGCATTTTTTGTTTATAATTAAATATTTCGTGGTAAAAATTCTCAGGATTTTGGGCAAAAACCGCGAAAATTGTACGATTATCTGACAAATTGACGATTTAAACTGAACAGACATATATGTAGATGGAGGTCTCTTTGTTGGCAAGTGCTAAAAATGTAAAGGACTTTTCCAAGCAATTCACAGTTTTTCTTCGGAAGTTCTTGCTTATTTTTTGTCACATTTTCAAGAAATGCTTGGTCGTATTAAGAAAAATCTTAATCGCATTGTTCGTTATGTCAAAAGTTGAATCGTTGCGTTCTGCTATTAAATTTGTATTATTTTTCAATTCGCTTTGCTCAACCGAAGATAACCTTATTTATTTTCTAAACTCCATGCGGGACAATAATAACGCGGTATTTAGTAGTGTAGTGTATTATTTTTCAATTCGCTTTGCTCAACCTAAGATAACCTTATTTATTTTCTAAACTCCATGCGGGACAATAATAACGCGGTATTTAGTAGTGTAGTCGTTGTTTTTAGCATGGGTTATTTTCCTTATAACAACATTTCAAGTTATAGTTGTTCTCCTATAAAAAAAACGAAATGATGTAAACATGGTTTAACTATAAAGACATCAAGAATAAACTTTACACACATGAGTTTGAGCCCTGTCTGTAGGAGCAAACAACATGCATGGTCGTGTTGAGAGATAAAAGAACAAAAAGTTGTCTTTGGGAAGAAATGTTATTGGGGGACAAATTGTCAGTTCTAAAGTATCAATGAGATGTCATTCATTGGCTATCAAATCAATTTTTAAATTGCTCAAAAAGCTAATTCTCTACTTTTATTTTTTTATAGCGCAGGCCTGGGCCATCATTAGAGTGGATATCTTGTCAGCGCGCCAGTAAATATACTGTATTCTGGGAGTTCCTTGGTGAGTTAATATTACGACAGATTCATTTTGAGCATCGTGAAGGATAAAACAATAATACTTCGTTTTCCTCCGCAGAGCGTGATATGAACAAAATCACATCAACTTTTGCAGTAATATTTTTTTAAAGAGATATGATACAAATTATATTTTCAGCAATTGCTTTTGTACACTATAACAACAACAGAATATCAACCTTATACCTAGTCTCTCGCTAATTTTGTTAAACGCATGGGTTAGGAAAGTGATTGTAGCTCATTTTTGAAAAACACGAGCTTTCACGCGTGCATTTTTCACGGATACAAAAATAAGTTAAAAAAAAAACTGTCCATTTTGCAAAACTTACGAATATGGACAAATGCAACACACAGTTTATAATAGGTATGTGTAACTTTTTTGAATATAAAAACTGGTATTCTTAAAAAACCTTATCAAGATAAAGATGTGCGACACCAAATCGAAATGGTGTATCAGTAAAAGCTAGTTGCGTGACTCTAGCTCACAGAGGCATAAGTTCTAAGTTGGTGCTACGTAATTATAACATATATAAATCACAAATATTGCGCTTATTAGAAAAGAAATAATTTGCTGTTACGAATATCGCGATAATGACCGAGTTAAAACATGCCGGTACACTACGCGTCTACCATGTTGATTTCCGTTCATATGCCACAAATCAGGAGAGATAACTGTATTTAAATCTGTGCAATTTGTAAAACTATACTGTTTCGAAGTTTTTTTTTGGCAGTGAGACGATGTTACTATAATTTTTTTATCAAAGAACAGCAGCTGCATCGCGTGGGTCTTCGTTGATGATGACGTCATCCTTTATTCAACCACAGGGCAAAGTATAACAACACAATACGTGTCTCGCTAACACCAGTCCGCTGTGTAATCGAAACCATTGAATGAACTCTATAACGATAAACATATTGATTCAAAGTAATTAAATTCAAGCGTCACAACCATCTTAAAAAAAATCTTAAAAAAATTGAAGGGAAAAATCGAGAAGACGTCAAAAAAACGCATGTTGCATTCAACTGTATCATCCTTCGTTAATAATTTACCAATCCGTGAATACGCAGTGGCCACAACATACATTAACAATACAAATATTGTTAAAACACTGTAGGGAAACGTGCGTGTCACATGCTCACTTGAGATCATTCAACATTCCAATCCCTTAAAAATGAACAAGATTTTCGAGTGCGTTGACATGATGGTTGTTCGTGTTGTTTCATTCAGAAAGCGAAAATATTTAACCTAACCGAAAAAAAAACGGTGCAAAAGCATTGAAATATCATTTCATAAAAACACATTAACGTTCTTTAACTCAATTAAAAATTTCGGCGAATATTTTGAATTTTATTATATTTTTTACTTATATTATAATTTTATATAAAATAATTATTTCATAAATAAAGAACCCATTTCTAACTCGAATTTTCACGAGACGTTCCATTTCTAACTCGAATTTTCACGATTTCTAACTCGAATTTTCACGAGACGTTCCATTTCTAACTCGAATTTTCACGAGACGTTCCATTTCTAACTCGAATTTTCACGAGACGTTCCATTTCTAACTCGAATTTTCACGAGACGTTCCATTTCAGCTTTTTTTTTTCTTAAAAAAAGTTTATATATCCTTTATCTTTCACCAAATATTGGACTGCTAAAATTCTTAAAATCATACTGAAATTTTCCCCATCAATATTTAAGAAAACTATCAAATTGAGCTTTATTGAAGTAATTCATAGCTTGCCTCTTTTTTTCACCCAGACACAACAAGAGCTAATTATTATATCATCTACTTGAAAGCAGCATTCACTTTAAGCCTGAAAATTTGCTGGCGTCTAGTACGCTAATGTTCTACTTGTCCAAATTTTAGTCTGTATGTTCTTAGAAACTGGGTTTTAATAACAAAGACTTGTATGGTCACACCCTTCTTCTGCGTTAATTTTCTTGGTTGTCAATCAAAACAAGTTAATTTTCTGTAGCAAGGCATTCACTGCATATTTGACGCCAACAAAGGACAAAATCGCACAATTAGCCTGCATATATTCATGACCACATTCAAGACATTCAAATATGTGGTATATATGTGGTAAATATGTGGTATATATGTGGTATATATGTGGTAAATATGTGGTAAATATGTGGTATATAAGTTGTAAATATGTGGTATATATGTCGTTTTGCGTAAATACTTTCGAGCTTGGAAAACGTTTAAAAATTTCATGTAACAACCGATTCTGGATATTTAAATTTTTTTAAGCAAATGTTATTAGCAAGCATACTCTGCGGATACAGGGGGCGAAGATACATCTCAACTGTCTCGCACTTTATTGCTGAATAAGAAATTTTACCTGTTCTATTGTATTCAGGCCGCGTCGCTCCTTCGTTGGTGTTAAAACAGGTTCTTCCGAAGTAAACTCAACATCGAAGTTGCTTACATCTTCGGCGTGTTTCTAAAACATCGGAATAGGTTTAGTTCAGTAAGTTCTTCAGAAATTAAATTCTAACAATATTTAAGAAATAGTGGGAAAGAAATGAAACCAATCTCTAAAACCACTTACCACTGTTGGTATGAACGGTGCTTTTAGTTTTCGGTGCAAAAGGCTTTCCCACTTCATATCCTGAGAAAATAATAAAGTATATGTTTTGCTATTAAACAGCGGTACACCAAAACACCAGCCCTGCTATTAAACAGCGGTACACCAAAACACCAGCCCTGCTATTAAACAGCGGTACACCAAAACACCAGCCCTGACTAACTACAAAATGGATTGCGGAAGATAATTTCAAAAGAGAAATATATACCTTATAAAAAGGCTGCTTCTTAATATCTTCAGCATCCCTTTGACTGGAACCCAGCCTCCTTTCAGGATTTTTACGCAGCAGCTGCAATAATAAAATTTATATAAAAAAAAACAAGACAAAAATAAACAAGACACAGTTAAACGATTGTTCTAATTGCAAGGTCGACGTTTATCTTTTAGCTACATTTAAAATAAACACTCTTCAACTTGCGTTCTCTCAACCA
This sequence comes from Hydractinia echinata, assembly GCA_030067915.1. NCBI lineage: Eukaryota > Metazoa > Cnidaria > Hydrozoa > Anthoathecata > Hydractiniidae > Hydractinia > Hydractinia echinata. The sequence goes on from JASGCC010000010.1 coordinate 879,135, forward strand.
CATTAAGAACACAGTACTGGAACATTCAAAAACAGTAATATCTTTTCAAAAAGTGTCAAAACACAACCCCTCACCCTTCTCATGAGTGCAATTGAGTCATTTGATAAAAATCTAGGGTAACGAACTTCGTCATTTACAATACTGTCAAACACCTCTTCTTCGTCGTCACCAGGGAACGGACTCTAAAAAAAGTAAGACACATTACGATGATGAACAATCGTGAATTTTTAAATATTTCGTGGGACTTAATTTCGTTCATTTTTGCGCGAATTTGGATTAAATACCGCAATATCAACGACATATAACCCTTCCATAATCTATTTCCGTTAAAATTAAGGCACGAGTTACCTCTCCAACTAACATTTCGAAAACCAGAACACCTAAACCCCACCAATCGACGCAACGCGTGTAAGAAGTCTCTGTTAACACCTAGGAAAAATAACAGCAGTTTAAAACATCTAAATTCAATTCAAACTCTAGAAGGTATATATAGTACACAAAATCGAAATTTATAATACAATTCAGATTTTAAGTAACGGGGGGGTTCCACGTTCTTTGAGTATTCACCCGGACGCCTGACTTTTCCTCTTCTATGACTGGTACATCATGTTGCATCATAGCCAGAGCTTCACTTAGCATTGAGTGAATAACAAACAAATTAGTTATATAGCTTTGTAAAACGAGATTTAAGGAGACTTTTTCAAAATTGAGGAGAATTGTGGACTTTTGAGGAGTCGTGGCAACCCTGAAAATAGATTTTTTCTTCACATGTGGTTGCTAAACCTTAACAAATGAAACTGAGTTCCCCCTAAAAGTCTGTCAAATAATTCCATTTGTTTTCGTAGTTGATAAAACTGATGGTCAGCCTGCGATAAAATTAATCTTCGCGAAATAAGTCTGTGAAAATTATGCAACTTAAATTACTTCGCGGTCCGTAGATGGCAACAACACAACATTGAAGTCGAATGTAATACCAACATACAACATCTCCGCCTAATATTTTTCAAGCTCTGTGAACTTAAATCATCTAACTTACTTCAGGCGCTAAAAATTCAGGCGTTCCGCAAAATGTACCAGTTTTCTGTCCAAAACCCATTCCTTCTTTACATAAGCCAAAATCTGCAATTTTAACATAACCTTCTGCGTCAAGCAGTAAATTGTCTAATTTTAAATCTCGATACACGATCTCGTGTTCGTGAAGATACTGAAGACCAAGGATGACGCATCCGGAGTAAAACATCGTCCTTGGTTCGCTGAATACTTCTTCGTGAATATGCATCATAAGATCGCCGCCGGGAGCGTATTCCATAACAAAACATACGTGGTCCTGAAGTGGATAAAAATGAGCAAAGTAACTATCTGAAAAAACCTTAAAACAGAGGTTAATTATAAAAAAAAAATGAAAAGGTTGGCCGTCCAACTCGATCAAAGCAATTTCAACTCGTCCAAAGCAATTTTAACCCGCTCAAAGCAATTCTAACTCGAACTGTGTTACAAGTTTACCCTACCTTCGTTTGGAAGCAGGAAAACAAATTTACTAGGAACGGATGTCGCACACTGTTTGCTGCTTCAAATATCCTTTTTTCCGACATTAAACTGAAAAAAAATATATATAACTTTTAAAATTGTGTATAAAATAAGCTAACTAAATAAATGTTTTTTACAGATATTTTAAAAAAACTTATTTACTTTTTAAAAATTTTGTCTCTGTGTCTTTGTACTTTAAGGAAATACAGTATTTGCGGAAGAAATTTTTGCAGCCTTTGCGGTTTTTGAAATTCGTTAAAGTTTACTCCCGTAAAAAGTAAGGTCAATAGGAAAGTGGGAAGTTTTTTCCAACGAAATGTGCCAAATGGAAATGGTCTCAGAGAAAACTAGTCGGAACTAGAGGAAAAATTTCGTGGAGTTGCAATAGCATTTCATTTTGCACAACCGCGAAAGTTCTTTTTTTCTCTCAAACTGAACGACACAAGTTTCTTGCACACAGTTTCTTTCCGTATATACAAAACTGTGATTTAACAAAGCCACTACAATTTAATAGATAACAGCAGCCGCAAAATTTAGCGAAAAATTTAAAAATACCTTTCTACTTCATCTCTTGATATAATATCTCCTTTTTTCAAGGCCTTTATAGCGAACAGCTCCTTCGTCGTTTTATATTCAGCCAGTAGAACCTAATTTTAACAGAATACAACATTTAAAACTCCACAGCGCGTCACGAAAAACTTACTGTGGGAGAACATGGAGACGCTGCAAAGAATGAAGGAAAGATTTAAAAAACTTCAGCTCATTATCCATCATCTAGTTACATTTTAAACTTGTAATTTTAACGGTGACTGGTTTACTATTAAGGGACATTATCAAATTCCCATATATATATGACGAACATCTCAGAAATTCGTTCACTAAAAATGAAAAATACCTTTCCAAAATGACCGCGCCCTAACACACTAATACACCTGAACTGTTCCATCGACATTGTCGAGCTTCTGTTTCTCCTACAAGAAAGCAAATTTGAAATAAAATTTTACTTGACTCGCTTTTCAAAAACACAGTTTCCTCTATAAAGAGTCAGTACCAGGGCTTCTTGTATCAACTACTAATGATGCATTTATATATTGAAAAAAAAACTGTTCGTCATAAAGAAAGAGCAAATTCACCTTGGGATGTTTGGTGATCTTCCGGCGGTTTTTCTACCTGATGCACGACCGGTGCTGTGAAGTTCCGTCTTAGGTGAAGGAGAAGCGCGGCCATGCGAAGGAACCGCAGGAGGGAGATTATTAGTTTCCGATTTTTGTTCGACTATAGTGGGACTGGTCATGCCATTACTGCCGTGCGTTCTTTTTTCTTTATCGGCTCTCGGTGAAACAATCTAGATGAAGAAACCGATGTGCAATTTAACAAGCAAGTGACCACGAGAATATTATCGGAAACGCAGAATAAACATTAAATATCGGAATTAAGCTTTTAAAAAAATTAAACAACATACTTCTATACTAGTTGGGCGAGTATTCGGTGCAGAGTCCGATTGTTTGCGTGATTTTTGTATATTATGCAAGCTGTCATTGGAAGGATTCCGAGAAGAGCTACCAATGGGAAGTTCGTTGTAGGATGAGTGACGACTAGACAGGTCCTGGTTCGAGGAGGCGTTCTTATTGGATAAATCTTGCGTCGACGAATGATTAGAAGATGAAGATCGGCGTGCAGGAGATGCCGACTGGTCTGATAGATGTGTGGTTGAACTCACTAAGGTTGGTTCACTAGAACTAAAACGTGACAAATGTTACACGTTTGACCAGACACGCTTATGCTTTAAATTGTCGAAATGTTCTCAAACTACATAAATACATGAAGAAGTAACCGACATGAACCATATACAACTCACCTTAAACTATTTTGAGGAGGAGTTTTAGTTCCCGACGCACTGGCTTGTGGGCTAAACGACGCTGACCCCGTTGTAGGTGCGGCTCGTTTTAATAACCTCGCCCAAGTTGCAATATTAGTATGCATTTCGCCTGCACGAAGAAAGTGTTTTCCTTTCGCTTTCGGAAATAACTGTTTCTGTCGTTGAAGTTTGGGTCGTCTGTTCACCATGGGGTTAAAAAACGTCACCTGTTGCAAAATAAAAAAATGTGTCAATTAAGGTACGCAATTTCAGCTGATTAAAAGAGCAACCTTCATGTTGTGAAACACTTCGTTCTTCTAAGCTACAACAAATTTGTTGCCTGGCTGTAAACCTTTCTATATAACACCTAATCTACGATACTAAATAAATACTTCGTTTCATCGATTCGCAGAGAGAAAAAAGTAACAGCTGCATTCAAAACTACTGATTGAATAATAATTTATAAAAAAGAAAGATAAAAGAAAGGTAGATTGGCGCAGCTCATGTCTTTACTGCCATAACGTTTGAGCCTTTCTTGACCACATTGAGTAAACTAAACTAGAAGTTACTGAAACTTTTGGTTTAAACGTGTTTGCCAAGGGAAGCAGTAATACCGTTCAGTTTTAGTGATTCTGTTCAATATAATATTACTCTTTCACACCGAATCAATATGTAGACAAATCACTCATGCAGTTTTGTCTCTCGTGCAGTTTTGTCACTCATGCAGTTTTGTCACTCATGCAGTTTTGTCACTCATGCAGTTTTGTCTCTCGTGCAGTTTTGTCTCTCGTGCAGTTTTGTCACTCATGCAGTTTTGTCACTCATGCAGTTTTGTCACTCGTGCAGTTTTGTCACTCATGCAGTTTTGTCACTCATGCAGTTTTGTCACTCATGCAGTTTTGTTTATATAATCTTTCAAACAACATAACTGCATTTTATCGTACATAATAATTTTAATAGCATCAAAACAACATTATAAAAAAAAGATCTCAAATATGAAACTGCTGCAATAGCTGTTTGATCAAGATTATCATCATACATTTTTTCTTTATTAAAATGAAGTGGCAAGATATGATTTGTTTCATAATTTTTGTTAACTTCTTCTTCATTATGAGTTTTTAAGATCTACCTAAAGGGGATTCATTTTCGCGAGAACTAATTTTCGCGAAAAATTGCTTGAAAATAACATTTTATTTTCCCGAGAACTAATATTAACGATGTTGACAAGTCTCAACTTATACCAGCTTTTATGTAGGACACATTAAATAAAGACTGCTAAAGTTGAAATTCACATAATGTATGTAGTTTTAGGTAAATCAGGAAAAAAATCGTTTTTCGAAGAGGATATAAACCAAAATTTCGAGGGAGTTAATTTTCGCGAATAGCGAGTTTCCCAATAATTTTTGCTGGAACTAATTTTCGCGAAATTGACAAAAAACTTGCAAAATTCGCGAAACTTAATTCCCTTAAGATAGTATAGCTAAAAAGTATAGTTGTCAAATTAGGTCTAATACATCCGCTGGATAATCATGGCAAATTTTGGAGAAAAATAAATAGGACGACAATCTCTTTACTGTCCATGACAATAAGGGTTTGGCCGAAAACTTTACTACCGTTTTTTCCCCGTTTTTACCGCCAATACGCGTAAACGGAACACATCTTATCGTTTCTGTGAAATTATAGTTGCCAGGCAAAATAAATAAATAAATGAAACAAACAAACAAACAAACAACTGAACAAGCGACAAATAACCAAACAAAAAAATGAACATACGACTTATTACTACTAACCAGTTCTTCTTTTGTTAAGCCAGTCTCGCTAACAATTTCAGGGAATTCCTCTTTAAATAAGTTAAAATAATACTCAGCAAGCTCCTCTTCATCTTCATCTCCATCAAATAAATGCTCTAATTCAGCTGTTAAATCGTTCGTCAAAGTATCTTCGTCATTAGGAAAAAGTTCGTTGCTTTGTTCAGCCAAACTATCATCTTCGAAATTCTCTTCACCACTGTCTGAATTATCAAGTTTTTCCTGCGCGCTAATCTTATTATTAGCGCGGGTACTTTTTTTACGTCGCATTGATTTCGAGCGACTACGACTCAGCTTAAAACTCTTTTGTCGAATCTTTTTCCTCGGCGTCACGCGAGCAACATTTGAGTCTTTTTTATTCTCCTTATTAGAATCTGTCAGTTCGTGTTTTTCATACAACAGCTCATCGTGTATATCCACTAAGCTATCCTGATCAGTGTCAAGATCAAGCGAGTCCACAGCTACCTCTTCATCTGATGGCTCCGGCCTGACTTTTTTTAAAACAGTCGGTTTAAAATTTTTATTCTTAAATGATTTCGAACGAGACCTACTAACACTGAGTTTAAAACTTTTCTGTCTGATTTTCTTCCTTGGAGCAACAATTTTTTCCTCCGCTAATTTCTTTGTAGGGATTAGACCATTGCGTACCAAGTAAGATTGCACCGGTTTTGATGACCTGCCGCTGGTTGCAGGAGCGGATTTGACACGATTGTTAATAAGTTTTTCCTTTGCAAATATTTTATTTGTCGATGCGTTCAACGGGAACGGAATAGAGGTACGAATATGTTTATTTTGACTACTGTATTTCTGCGTATTCGCTATTCTACTTGTGCCCTGGGTTGGCCTTGCAGCTTTGCGAAGAATTCCTGGTGACGAGTTATTAGAACTACCACTGTCTGTAAGAAAAAGTTTTTTCGTCTGTAAAAATTTACTTCGTGAAGGTGTGTTAGTCTCTGGTTGTGTTTTATTGAAATGAGGGCACTCTTCAATGCACCTGGCCTTGATGAAGGCTTTATTTCCATATTTTGAATGAAGCGGGCAATGTACAACTCTTCTCACGGGCGGTGCCTGTGTATTACTGCTATTTCGTACTGCTGTTTGTCGATTACTGCTCCTTCGTACAGGTTCTTTTACTTGATCTGAGTGTTGCTTTTCCGGCGATTTTTTCTCCGGCTCTTTTCGCTTGAACTTTTCCCGAAGACTTTTATCTAATTCACTAACATAAGTTGCATGACGAGCCGGTTTCCGTCTGGATTTCGTTTTCTTGAGAGACGGCTTTCCGTCTTTCGTTTTACACACGCAATTTCCGTTATCATCACACTTGCACTTGTTTTTATCACTTTCAGAGCAAAACTCCTTCGCTCTGTTTTCCGACTGTTTGCGAACGCTGGCAGTCTCCTTCGCAACTGTTTTACTTTTTATTGGCGACGGTAGTTTCTTTATTATGGTATTCGCCTGACTGACTTTACGTTGGTAAGCATCGAGCTTGCTTGCTATTTTCATGGGTTTCGTCGGCTGCACCGACTTCTGAATCGAGGGGTAATTCAAGTTTGTTCTAGTGTTATTGGGAGCTTTATTCACCACTGTTGAGCCTCCCTTAGAAATAGCAGCTGAAGTGCGTGTGGAGGAATAGCGCGACTTCGCGGTAACTGTATTTTTCGACGTTGGAAGCTTTGATGGAGACGACAGTGGTATACGAATGGGCGTAGCCTGCGCCTTCGATACAACACTCTTCTTTACAAGTCTACTTTGACCGGCGGATGGTAATCCATACGTTGGAAGCGATCCCGATTTGCTACTATTCAAATTAGTTACATTATTTGGCGGCTTAGTTTTCACATTGTTAGCTGTTCTACCGACAACCTTAATGCCAGACGTTGCAGTCATGTCATCGGCCATAACAAGAACAATCACAAACATGCTTTGCACTCGGGAGATAGCATAACTTTAAAAAATTCTGCACACTCTGTTTAGATAATTTAGTTATTTATAAATTTGTTTAATTCTTTAACACTTTACGTTTATCAGATAAAATTTGGTTCTTTACTGGTTATATAGTAGCCTTGCCTTACTTTTAAGTGCTTTGAACAATACGAACGTCCTCGGCTTCACACATATAATATGGCTACATCACGTCAACTCCGCTTTTGAAAGCAGCTATAAGCTTTTGTATTGGAAAAGATACACGCACGAAATATTACGTTATATTATTTTTTTTATCGTATAGTAAAACTATCGAACGTTTTAAAAAATTCTTTACGTCCCCAATAATATCTCTTTATGCAGAACGAATCTGCAAGTGTCTTCGTTCGCTGAACTTCAAAAAGCTACAAACTTCTCCTTTTTCGAGTTTTTTCTATCAAACTATGCTCAATACACACTTCAACATTTGATTGTGCATAGAGAGCAGTAGAAAAGCATAAACAATCGAGCTACCTGCAACACGATTGGCTGCTTAAATATTTAAAAACTGGCTAAGTTCAACAGATTGAGTATAGCAGGACAGAAGGTGAGTTTCACTATTTATACAATTTACGCCGAAACAGTGTCATCTATATTTTAAACATTATAAATAAAATAAGGTTAAACTGAAAACTTGGTAAATATTTAAAATTTAAAGGGAAAAGAAAATAATGCAGAATATGTTTTATAATATCATTAACGTGATATTTAAATATATTTTCGCGCATAACTGGAAATTTAAACAAATTTAACTTTTAGCAACAATTACTTGGATGTTCAACTTGACATCAGAGAATACGTTTTGTACATCAGAAATTAAAGATTGCCAGCAAAAAACACAATGTCCCTTATGGCAATTGATGAACAATTGGGTGAATTAATGCAATGTATGCAATATTACAAGTAAAACAGAAAACAAAAGGTGCAGGAAAAAAGGGGCGTATTTAGGCAAAAATTATTAAGCTGTTAAGAAAAGAGATGTCTAAATTGGTTTACAGAAAACTGAAAAGAAGATTATATATATTGTTACTGTATTTCGCTCTAGTGGCCATTGCTGTGCACATAATTAAAACACAGCTCATTCCCTGGCAATCCATTTCATCTCTGAAATCAAAGTCATTTATCACAGCTGACAACACGCAATACTCTTGTTAACACACTCATAAATAATTTTTATTTGTGTACACTGGTTTAATGTCAACAAACAATACAGTAAGGTAAACAAGCATCAGATATCACCACAGCAACATCCACCATTCGTATAATCGTGTTAATAAAAGTTCATTTGCTAAAATGCTTATGAAACATCCTTGTAAAATCAAATAGAGGAAACCCTTTTTAACTGCTTTTAGATTCCATGAATCTAAATTCGAAAATAAATTACAAAGGGATATAGAAATCATATCCACTGCTAATACTTCTATATAAATCGGCCTTGTACATTGAAAACTTTCTCTTTTTATTGTTATTCAACCCCTTTCGCAAAGAACAATGTAACACAAAAAAATTTAAATAATGGCAAATATTTCCGTTGTCATGGCGATGTTGTGAACAGGATGTTCTGACAAACAGCGTTATGTTTAAGCCGACATGTTTTTTTAGTTTGACAAGTAATAAGATACAAGAGCAACAAACCACAACAAGATAGCAATTTACAAACAACCCTTTCGATCCACTTCAAAATTCACATCCACTACATTTGCAACTTGTTTTATTTACACCAATACCAAACGTTTTACATTCTACTCCAAAGAAAGAGATTCTTTAAGAGGAAGAGATTCGTGCAATTTTGTAACAAAAAATCTCACGATGAAAATGCAATAGAAAAACGCATCGATGTCCGCCTTATTATTTCTCTTCACGCCTCGTTTCTATCCCAACATAACGTGTCGTGTTTTTAACAAGCTTATCAACAAAACCAACTGCAAATATTAGCATTGATTTTTAATGTTTACTCGAAAGTCGTACTTACAGTAGCTTAAACAAACGTAAATCCATAGTTGGAATAACAGTGACAAGGTGAAATTCAGTTTTAAACATGTAGTCAGCATTTAGTAATAATAGTACCAATAACATTAACATACAAGAGACTTTTAAAAAAAATTTAAAATGCTATTCCCACAACATTTGCTGTGAAACATCTCTTGCCACGCTTTGTTGTACAACATGTGTTTCCAATAAACTCGTAAGTCAAACAGTGACAGTTGTGCAACACTTTATAATAATGGAAAGACTCAAGGTAATTATTATGTGTTTCAGTATAAACAAAACAAATATTTACCAGCTTTATTAGTGCACTGGACACTAAGTTGTGGCCACTACCTAAAACTTACTAAGCAACTACATTTTCACATAACTACTATCAAACGCTAAGACTTTAAAAACATCTCGCTTTTAACGATTCTTCTACTGCGCAAAACAACATTTCACCCTCTAAAAAGTCTTTTTCCCGAAGAGAAAAAAAAAAAAAAGGAAAATTGATGCTTAAAAGCGGGAGCAATTCAAACTTACTTCGCATCTCAACGTGCCAACAGGTTCCAAACTTAACTTCAGTTCATGCCTCTGGTTATCCAAAAAGTCGACAAGTTTTAAAAATGTGATTCCACAAAGTGATCGGTAGTCGCGATAATAGACGCCAATTTCTAGTTCCCTTGCCTACAAAAATAAGGAAATAGAAATTCAAAACACAAAACATGAATGCAAGTATGAATGCAGTACACACACTTTCGTAAAGTTTCCTCCAACTTAATAAATGAATTATTCGTTCATTCTTCCTTATATATCCTTACTCAATAAGGATATAGGGAAGAACTGTTTGTGAATGGATTTATAGCTAAAAAGGAAGCTAGGGAATGACTCTAAATTCGAAAACTATACACTGAAAGTCAATTCAATGTTGGGGGGTCAATCCCGTGATGTTTAAATATTTTCATACCGTGAAACAGCGATTTTTTGGAGAATAAAAAGTATTCTGAACTGATATACGTTATGGCTATTCATGGAAAGACAAAACACTCGACTACTTTTAATGGAATATATAATAGTATACACTCGATTATCTCAGATAAACTTCATGCATGGTGATACCTTTGTCCCGAGTGTCACAGGGGGCACCAGGAAAACAAGATGAAAAAACAAATAGCATTAAAGTTGCAGTAGTAACGAAATACTTATTTTGTTATTTCTTTTAAAGTTGCAGTAGTAACGAAATACTTATTTTGTTATTTCTTTTAAAGTTGCAGTAGTAACGAAATACTTATTTTGTTATTTCTTTTAAAGTTGCAGTAGTAACGAAATACTTATTTTGTTATTTCTTTTAAAGTTGCAGTAGTAACGAAATACTTATTTTGTTATTTCTTTTAAAGTTGCAGTAGTAACGAAATACTTATTTTGTTATTTCTTTTAAAGTTGCAGTAGTAACGAAATACTTATTTTGTTATTTCTTTTAAAGTTGCAGTAGTAACGAAATACTTATTTTGTTATTTCTTTTAAAGTTGCAGTAGTAACGAAATACTTATTTTGTTATTTCTTTTAAAGTTGCAGTAGTAACGAAATACTTATTTTGTTATTTCTTTTAAAGTTGCAGTAGTAACGAAATACTTATTTTGTTATTTCGTTTAAAGTTGCAGTAGTAACGAAATACTTATTTTGTTATTTCTTTTAAAGTTGCAGTAGTAACGAAATACTTATTTTGTTATTTCGTTTAAAGTTGCAGCAGTAACGAAATACTTATTTTGTTATTTCTTTTAAAGTTGCAGTAGCGAAATAATGCTGAGGGGGGTATGTGATAATAGTATTGGCGATACTTAAATATTACAGTTATTGATTTCGTCGTTCAAGTCACGGGGAAGTCGTAAAATCTCAAACGTCTGAATGTCGTTCAGCGTACGCTTTTTGATTTGCGAGACATCCCTATGATAAAACCACCATTTTCCTGGAGCGGGTCATCAGGCAAGATTGTTGGCTCATGAAACTTTTATACCGTTGAAAGTATGTGCAGTAAAATGTACCTTATCTAATGTGACATTAAAAGTTTCATTCCAACAATGTGGAGCTCTTGGTTTCCATTTCGATTGACCAGAATCCACGTTGTCTAGCTTTAATATTGCACAAATCTCATCTAAAAAAACACAAATATACGATATCTCAATGCTTGTTACTTTTAATAAAGGTCCATAGAAAATCGAAACAAACGTGAATGAGGTGTGGCACTTTAGAACTTATTCCTAGATCTCAACAATATAACAATTTTTTGTACACATTACATTGATATCCTTAAAAACAAGTTACTTTACAAATCGATTATCCAATTAATTCATTCACTTGCATTTTACAAACATGTACAACTTGATGAAAATGAAAAAGAAAGTGAAAGCAAATGAAAAACAATTATTTCTTACTCAGTGACGTATCTTCTGATTGTTTTGGATGATAAGTGCTACTGCTAATCCTCTTGCTAAGTCGAAATTTATTATCCGGACTGGCTGTAGGTACACTAATCTTTCTTGGATCACGATTGGGAACAGTAGCTAATAAGTGTTCAGCACCGAAGAGTAAAACCTGAAACAAATGAAACAATTTGATCTATAACAACAGCAACAACGACAAAAAATTCATACGGAAATTCCAGACCTCTGGTTTACCAGTTATGTCAAATTTTGAAGACTCGACCTGGTCCTCTTTATCAACCACACTCTTTGTGTTCAGATTCAATAAAATATGTTTTAGATATAGAATTTAGTACATAATTCTGATTGTCATGCAGAAGTACTATCACATATTTCTTCAGTTGCAAAAATTATATATAAACAAAATACAGAATCTTTCGGGAGATTCCCATTAATTACTGAGTATGATTTAAACAGATCTTTACAATAAAAGGTGTAAGCATTTATAGGTTTTCCTAAATTTAGTACTAAAAACAGGGAATTAGTGGTAGAACAGAGCAGACAGACTTCTTTCACAATAAATCAGAGCAAAACAAACAAGAGTTTTAAGAGGTGTTATCCTGTTCTTTCTGTGAGATGCAGATTATAAAGAATACGGACACTCAAATAAACTTAATGATATTGTACTGAATATTAACATATATACCTCCAGTTTTCCAGTAACAGCTGCTGCCTTTTGACGTTGTTTTGATTTTGGCATTGGCAGACTTTTTTCGTTATATATACCCACTTGTCCTGCTGCTGGATTGATTTCTGCCATTCTTTTCTCCAATGACATGTGAAGAAGATCTAGTTTGTTTTTTGCTTCAACAAGTGTCTTTTCAGCCTACAAAACAAAATGATGTATAATACAAAACACAACATATATTTATGTAAAATCAACTTTCTCATTGAAATTGTAAAGAACAGACGGCACTTGTTTGTTCTCCCCGAGCCTATTATATTTAATTTTGTAATTTTGCATCTAGGCGACAGTAGTTAGTAGTTTCAGCTAGCAGTAGTTTCATAGCATTATTGAATTGTATTTCCCACCCCAGAAATAGTAATTAATTGTTACTAAAAAACATGAAAAAATTTCCAAAGTCAATTTAAAGGTAGTGACTGCTTGAAAATTATAATGGCTGTACTAACTCATTTTTCTGCTACCTTTCCCATCAATCTTTGATAAAAACAAACATAAACAAAACTTTATTTCATGTGGCCATGTCGAAGCACAGCTTTGTTCATTCTGAATGTTTGCGCGGTTAGAGACTGGGTAAAAAATTTAATATGCGTAATTATGCGTTTGACATCAGTGGTCATATACTACTTTCGGGACTGAGAACAAGAAAAAGCATAAACCCCCTGAAGTAACACTGAGATGTCTTTATCATTTTATTCCTTGTGGGATACATTCTTCAAACTTTTTTCAAAACAATTTTTCAATGAAAATGGTGACTAAAAGAAATAAAATTAATATTATTGACTTTCAATATGAACCCGTTAGAGCGAGTGGCTGGGAAACCCAGCCCAGTTTTAATGATTCGGAACAGGTGTACATCGTGTCATACCCTCTTGTATTGTGAATAGGATACGTCAAGAGTACCCTAGTCCCGACGGAAGTTCCCAAGGTGGATTGTTCTTAGAGAGGAGACGAGGAAAACTAATGAAATGTATTTATAATAACTCTACGGGTTTCATATAAATTACAATTTAATTCTTTTGTATTTCAAGGAGTTCTCAATGATTTTATCCCTGTCAGGTAGCTCTGTAAGCGCAATTTTTTGTCGCACATTGACGTTTTCTCCTCTTTTATGCACTAGCTTTCTTTTCACTTGACGCACGTTCAATGACCTACTTAATGATATATCTTAGATATTCAAACTCCTTCTCTTTTTTAATGAGCTTCGCCACAAACCTCTTCGTCGGTTTCGAATAACACACTGACCGGGTCAGTAATATAGCGCCGGGTGGAAAATTTTTAGGGTCACCGTTACAAAAATGTTTTTTGTCTCTCTGCCAGATGCAGGAAAGCCAGCCTTAAAACGAAACCCAAAAAAAAAAAATTTTGTAAAACGTATCAACCACGAGTGCAAAGTTGAAACATCGTTGAACGCGATGATGTGTTGGCAGATTTGCTATATGTTTTTGGCATTAAATATATTTCTAGACATTTTTGATTTCTCTTTCTCCTTTTAAAAAGATTTTTTAAACTTTATTCAACATGTTTTTTCTTTGGTATTACATCACGAGAACATTCGTCCGAAAGCTGTATTAAGGTACAGGACACCTAACCTCTCCCATGTTCTGGTTATATATAACTTGCATGGGTGCGCACTCTTCTCGCAGTATTCTCTGTGACGATGAAGGTCGGACTGACTTGTGGCATGGTTCCAAATGGTCTCCTGTCTTTCGTTCGAGTCTCAGTGTAATGCACCAGCCGAGCATAAGAGTGTCAGCATGAAGGAAAGGGGCCGAGTTTAATGTTCTCTATACCTTACGTTCTTCGTAATACCACTGACCGTTTTTGATTGCGGGCTTCATAAGCTTTGTGTTTTTGGTGGCGCTTATTTAGCACATTCTTTTAAAATATAAAAAAAATATATCGTAAATATCGTAAATATATCGTCACCCGGGTCAGTGCTAAAACCCTCATCCGGGTGACGCCAAACATATATATTTTTAGGTCCAGCAGCCCCATGCTTTCCGTAATTTATCATCTTTAGGAAAGCAAAATAAACTTCTATCTTTTTCACGCTGACTTTTATTACTGCAGCGATACATAATTTTACATAATTTTTCCCAATGTGTACAAAGCCCTTAATTTTTTCAAAGTTTCGAAAAGAAGAAAAAAAGTAATAAATTATTCATTCGAATCTCACCCTCCTGGTGATGGGTGTAAAACTCACATTTGTATTTTTGATAAATTCATTCATTTCCTTGAGACCTATTGGTCTTGTGTTTTGATGGAATATGACCACTGACGTAAATGGAAAACATATTACAAAAGCCTCGTTTTTGTGCACAGCATTGATTTCAAAATGGAGAATGTGATCAGAAGTATAGAGGGGAAGCTTCGAAAATCAGAAAAACAACATTACAGCTTGGAAGTTTTATTCTTCCATTTTGAAGTTGAAATTCGTAAATAGTAAGACTTGATCTCTCAGTTAACTGAATACTTAATTTAAGCAGTCACTACCTTTAAAGAGGATCCTTGGCAAACAAATTAAGTCCAGTTCTTCTTTGGCTCCCAGCAACAAGCTGATCCCCCGCTATTATTCCAAGAAAATTTTCCCTGACGTGAAAATCTAACAAACATTATTTTGTTCGGATTTCTTGCCTAGATGTAAGTGATGTAAGTGAAAAAAACCCAGATAAACAATGCTAACAAAGTTTTGTTAAACTTTTTTATATGTGTCTTTCACCAGAAACTGAATATGGAATGTATGGACCTGCAAATGTGTTTATCAGCCACGTCTTATTATTGCACAGTGTATTTCAGTTTCAAGAGAACCACAATTTAAGTAAAAAAGATGCATATTATAGTTTATAGGAAAGGATAAAATGAAAGCGTGGCATTCTCTAGTTTTGGCTTAGTTAATGTCTATAGTTTTTGTATAAATTGTTTGTTAAAATCTTATTTGCTTAAGCCATAGCAACTTACCTACACATATTCCAAGATAAAGGAACTTCTGATCACACAATAACACAAATGCTATTACTTTATTGTAACACTTATTAACACCTTGGTAATGTGTTTTTGAATAAAAACCTAAAAATTACTTTCAACTTCAAGGAAATTAAAATCTCATTCCAATTGATAAAATTATACACACAGTGATCATACAGAGGTTCAAATTAGCATGTTGCAATTTGCAACTTGCGAACCCAAATGCCATTTTTACGAATCATTTTATAGATAATTTAAAATTGTGGGTCCCATTTTTTCATCAATCGTTTGTATTTGTTTGCAAAGAATTTTCTTACAGTCAGAAAATTTTTGCGAATTGACCTTATATTTCTAAATTCGAACCCTGCTGCCAATTAGTTACTCCTTTACCTAGATGAATTTAAAGTTATAATCTAACACCTCTATTTATTGACGAAACATTAACCACCAACATTTTTAATACACATATTCCGAATGACATAAATTCTATTTCCACACCATTTATCTTATAATTATATGATTATAACTAATAAAGTGAAAGTGATGTGTTAGTTAATAGCCACATACATTTAAATAGCTATCACAATCTATTATATAATTAATTCAAGCAATTTAAAACTGATGCAGTTTTTAGCTAACATTATACAACATCGTCCACAAAATTACACCCAGGCTGCCATATTAAATTAATCACTAATAACTAATCATTTAAAATCATCTGTCTGTTACAAGTCAGGGACACAGGTCAAATTTTATTCAATAGAATATGAAATGTAATAACAGCCATTCATTTGCTAAAAGTAACCTGACCAATGTTGCAGCACAAGCATGGGCATAATATTAAAACTAAAATTACTTTATTGCAACAACAGTGCTGAGCACAATTGATAGAACAATCTTCTGTTGTGAGTTCAATTCCCACCTGATCTATTAACTTTGCAGCACTTGAGAATTTAATGTGCAGGTTCATTTATCCATCGTACTTTGTTATTTTTGAAAACTTCTTGTAATCAAACTACGATCTAATAAATCAAGACTAATCTTGTAGCATGGAACAACAAGAGCAGCTCATTTTGGCCTGTTTCTGGAGGGATTACACTAACCCAAAAATCATTGCTCAATTGTCAATTTAATGAAAAAAACACCCATGACAATATATACAGATAAACAAAATGCTTCAGGGTTTGTTTTATTTTATTTTTCTGTATCAATTACAATTGTTGCATTTAAGATGCCATTATAACAAAAAATATTAATGTTTGCTGATGTGCGACAAAATCACTAACATTGAACAAAAAAATAAAATCTTGAAAAAAGATTATCTGAACAACATTCTTACATCATAATCAGGCGTTGCAGACTAGTAACATGTTAGGATTGTATATTTTCCCAATACTTTGCTCAACAACAAAAAAAACAAGAAAAAGAAAGGAAATAGCTTACCTCTTGTACTCCTTTTTTATCTTGAGCAATAAGAAAGTGCTTTAACATATTTCGAGCTCCCTCAGCAACCCTAGTTTCAATGTCAATATGGTGCCTAATATCATCAACTCGGTGTTCTAAAGTTTTTTCATGGCTACCAACACGATCAGCGACATCTATACCTTCTGTACCATTATTTTTGTTATCTTCACTTAACTGTTCTCGTAAAATAGACATTTTTATAGAGTCAATTTTTATTTTAGAGTCTTCTAACATTTGCTCGGCATCTGCTATAAGCTTCTTGCTTTTATCACTAGAAAGTAACATGGCCAGCATGTTTTCAGCACCCTGTTTTACTTTCATTTCTATAGCCAGCTGTTTTTCAAGTGACTTTAATCTGTTATCAGTACTGAAGTCATCTTTGTATTCAAGTATTGGGTGGTGTGATTTTTGTGGTGACAAAGGATTATGCTGTTCTTCTAAAAAAACAAAATTGAAGGTCTTTAGTCTACTATAAAAAATACATATCTGATATATTAAACACATCCTGGTCCTGTATTCTTGTACCAAAAGGTTTAGGTCTTGTTGTAAAACTGCCTTACAATAATTTTATAACAACCTATTGTAATGTAGAAAAAAAGGCTTTTTTAGGTGAGACATACTCATGCTCATACAAATTGATTAGTACATGCCTTTCCATACTTTCTTAATGCATATGTAAAATCGCACTTTGTATAAGAAAGATAAACATGAAGTCAGACTTGTGTGCTTTATGCTACATACCAAAAGCTCAAAATTAGGTGAGCAATTTTTAGATTTCTAACTTGGGAGTCTAATAGGACAGGCCAGATGCAATTCTTGTATCAGATTTCAAAGCCTGTAAAATACAGGTTGACTTTTGTAGTTAAACTCTCTGAGCTGCACATCATGGCAGTTTTGAAATATTAAATTTTGATCATTTTATAAGAGAAAGGTAATAAATGCATTTTGGTAACTTTTTTAGCGAAATTTTGTGCAAAGATTACTTTAGGCCACTTCCATGTAATTTTTTATTTGCTTCATAAGTTTACTTTAAATAAAACATTATATATTTAAATGTTGTATATTTTATACATTTTAAGCTAAAACTCAAAATGAAAATTGAACATTAAGTTGAACAGATTCCCACTCTCATAACCGGTTGGTTTTTAATTGTTTTTTTTTTACAAAATACGTGATTTTAAGAAACATAGATTATAGTAACTACAAAGTCAAAAAATATAGAGAACCCAGGCTGAGCTATAAAGTCTTACATAAAAAAATTCACATTGAACAAGAAGATCCTGCTGAGCGTAAAGTGTATGAACTATGTTGTTGCCTTAGTAATAAAAGATTGATATATACTTTCACTTTCATGTGTTAAAATAATGGTCAGGGAGGGACTGAATTAAAATTAGATTACAATTATTCCTTGTCTGAAAATGGTCATATTGTAACCATTGTGATTTTGTGTTAGCCTTTAGTCAAATACGCTTTCTTTAAAGATATCAAAATCAACGTTCTCTAATATAAAAGTGTAGATACAAACAAATCTATAAATTCAAATCAACCAAAATAAGCATAAAACTATTTATAAGCGTGGCCACATCTTACTCTGCAAAAACAGTCTGGGTGTTAATGTCATGTGTGAAAACATTAGCTTCAAACAATGAGGAAAAATGAGAAAAGATCAAATGCAACCAACCAAAACCAATGAGCACAGCCAGCCAGATTTACACCACAAAGAATTGATTTGTGACCCAGTATTATTCTTTTTAATCAATCTTCTTAATGTTGATGCACTGGGTTTCTTTAATCAGTCAAGAAAAACATGATCTAAGTCAATCACAATTACGTTAGATGCAGCAGACATTAGATGTCAAGTTGTTTTTATGGTCAACTCCTTCCATTTTAAGGGTTAATTTTTTTAAGGAATTCCTTACCTTTTAGTTTAAACAGGCTAAGTCATGAGCAAAAGTAGTGGCATGTGGTACATCACACCAAAATTTTATATATTTATTTTTTTGTGATTAGAAACAATTTGTGAACAGAATTTCTTTTATTTCCTTTTATTTCTAATTATAATTCAGTACTTGAATGATTTGTTTATTATAATAAAACAGTATGGTAGATATCATTTTGAGGTGTCAGTGACGTGTATTTCACGACCGAGTGCATAAGAATCTGGATTATTAATCGCTGTTAAACATATTAAAAACATGTTACAATTAAATGCTGATATATATATATGCAAAGTTTTTTTCTATTTTCAAATTTGCTAATTCTCAAGCAATAGGCTTCGCTCAACAGTAAATGACTGCCATAGCACTGACCAGTGCTGCTGAAAATATGAAAAAAAATAATAAGAGACGTTATATTGTCATTGCAGCAATTCATTTTATCATCCATACTGTGATTGCAGAGACAAAAATATGCAAAAGACATTTTAAAAAATCCTTTTATATATACTTCATTGTTACAGATGCCCCATGATAATTATTATGTTTTATTTTTATGCCAAGTAATATACACACTTGATCTGGTTTTGTTTAAAATAGGTGTACATATATATATATACATATAACACCAGATTTAAATATAACTAATACATCAAAGAATTCAAAAACACATCACACATAATAAGAAAATTTGGTGTGATTATATTGGACATCTTAATTAATGTTTTTGCCAGTACAATTGCCGACATGAATGCTGACGTGTTCACAAAGCAGGCATACAAATTACATATCACATTGGCAATTTATTGCCAAGAAAACAGGGGGGGAAGTAGATGATGACGTAATTTTGGGAGGGGGGTCAACCAAATGATTACGACTGATTAAATGGGGGAGGGGGGGAGTAGAAAATAGGCAAAAAATTGATTTCGTATATAATATGTGAACGCTCCCTTATTGGTGTTAAAAAGTGTAAAAAATATACAATTTGCTCATAATTAATAAAGTCACACAAGTCCGTAAGTCAAGTTTTGTGTTTAAGTCAACAAAATTAAAAGTGTTATTTTGCATTTCAGAAATAATTTGGAACAATTGGGGGGAGTTTGAGAGGTATCAGATGAAAAACGTTAATTCACCTGTGCTCACCCTCATAATAACAGGCAAAGGAACAGGCCCATTTTGAAATATGTTTAGCTATATATACATTTTAATATAAACTTTTGTCACATTGCACTGCCTTTTTCTGCAAAGGACATGACATAACAAAAGTGTATATAGGATCCCGCTGGATTTTTTTGTTAAAAGCAATCTGTTTTTAGATTCTTCTTAACAATTCTATGAAGGATCAAATTCACCTTAATGCCAATTATTTTTATATCAATTTTAGGTATAATTTACAGACCAGATCTATTTTGTACAGAAATGACTAATTTTGGCGTTTGGGGACCATCTAAATGTCATGTTTCTGTTGATAAATAGTGTTGTTATGGAAAGTTATTGTAACATTTCTAGGTAGAAAGAATGTTGTTTAGTCTTGAATCAGAAATCAAAGAAATACAAAACTTGGTCGCCTCATAGTGACGTCATAAATTCTGTTTTTCAAAAATAAATTTGTCTTGTGTATTGCAATGGACATACAGAATGATGTAGAAACTCACTAATATTATTTTATGTATGATTATGTATGTCTCCTATTCATTGAACTCCAGCTGCTACATAAAATCTGTTATAGAATAGTAATTAGTAATATCAAGACAAAAAACATGCACAAGTATATATAGAAAGAAAAAATAGTGATCGTTATGAGTTATTTAATAATAGTCGTACTCATGCAGCTTAAAGTAACTTGTGTATTTATTAACAGTTTGAATTCATTGACATTTGTAGCTTGTTGCAAGAAGAAAGCAGTATTGCTTAGAAAGAGGTTAAGAATTTGAAAATTTACCAGATATTAAAAGATATTTTAAAACTCAAAAGTTTTAAGCAATCTAAGAAAACGCATCAAAGTTTAATATTATTTTTAACTTTTTTTAGCATTTTAAGGCATAGTTCTTGACACATCAACGTCTGTCATTCAACGCATACCTTTAGAACAGAAAGGTATTTATACTTAGCCAAATGTTTTAAAAGAATAGTATTTATTTGTTGCTTTTTTCTGCAGGGTAAAATGGATGATGATCACCCCCCTAAAATGAGGAAATGGGAGTTTGATATTTCTAAATGTCTTGTTTGCTTACAACCTGTGGACAACAAAGTTTCATCTCCATCGCTTGAAGTTCTTCAGAAAGTGTATGGTTATACAAAAGAGCGCATTGAATATGGCGATACTACCATTAGGGAATTTTGGGAAACTATACGTGATGTTAACCCAGCAGATATCGTTTCTTCCGGATGTGTTTAACACCGTTCTTGTTATGCAGATGTTGGAAACAAGACTAAACGAGACAGGTGTAGGCAAAGATATGAAAAATCCTTGGAGATAAAAAATACCAGTACGAGTAGGAGATCATCTGGGCGACCTAAAGGAATATTAACTACAAAAAATCTAGTCACAGCGTTTGTTGCGATCACAGCACATAGAATATGACAGAAAGGCATGTGTCATATGTCAACAAAAAGTAGGAGAAATGCATAAAGTATCAACGATTCCTATGGGTCAACGGCTATTTGAATATGCATCATCAATTGAGAAAAAAGATGTAGAAATACGGCTGAATTCAGTCTGTAATCCATCAGACGCTGTAGCAAATGATGTGCTGTATCATTTAAAATGTTATGTGCACTTACAGAGAGAGGCTGGTAAGAACGCAAGCACAGATTTCATAGATGTAGATCATAAAGCTCGGGTAGTAGCAGATATAGAAATCCTGAACCTGGTCAAGTACAAACTTTCTCAAGGGGAAATTCTTAATATGAACACTATTCATGAGACCTATAAAAGTATTTTGGTAGAAAATGGAATGGAGAAACGTTCTTTAAAGGATGTCTACAAAAAATATTTAAAACAGTTGATAGAAGAACAAATTGTTGATGTTAAGTTCATTAAGTCGTATCGCGCAAATGAATCAACACAGTTATGCAGTTCAAGGACTGAAAGCGAAGCTTTTGATTCTGCCAGTATTGCTGCTGACGATTTTAATTTGCTGTTCAAAGCTGCAAAGATACTACGGAAGGAGCTCATTTCTCACAATAATTGGCAGTACGAAGGAAACTTTACTGATTTTGAAGCTCCAGTACTTCTTAGTACTTTAGTAAAATGGCTAATTTTTGGACCACATGTCACTTGGGAAAATATTATATGGGCTGATAAAATTGATAAGGCTGTTTCAATTGTAACTAATTGGTAATACAGTCCTTCAAAACAAACCGCCAAGTTACTTACAAATCTCCCACTGAAAAAAGAGGTTTTTACAGCAATATTGAAACACCGTTAACTGTACGGCTTGGACTGAAATTGCACCATGAAACTAGAAGCAAACAGATCGTAAATCATTTAGCACAATTGAACTTATCAATCTCATATAACAAGGTTTTGAGATTGGAAACTCAGATTGGTAAGAGATATTAGTATCACTGCTGCGTTTGAAGCCGTTGGAGAGAAGCATGCTGCAGCTCTTTTAGGATTTCATGCAATGACTAGCTGTGACCAGACTGGCAAATTCAATGGGAAATCTAAGATACACTGTTGGAAGGTTTTTAAATCAGCAAGTAAAAACGAGTTAGAAGCACTGAAAGTTCTTGGTGAAACAACTAGTTTGCTTGAGAAAACCATTCAGACATCGGAATACTTTGTGATGAGACTATACGTAATGCTTGTACCAGATCAAGTGCGAAGCATAGGAGAATTGAGATGGTATTTGTTCTCAAAGTTTCAACATGAAGCAGAAAAACTGCCACCAACCGCAGCAGCTTTAAGATTTAAAATACTGAGGTGTCACTACATGTGCATGGTGTGGAAACAATGTTGAAATATCCATCCTAATTTGCCCTCTCCAACAACTTGTGGTTGGAATGAAGAAGATGGGCATTTAACAGCAGTATTAACAGATAAACCACCAGCACCTGAGGCTATCATAGAAATTTGTTCCTGTAAATGCAAGAAATGGTGTGTTAGTGGACGTTGTACTTGTGAGCGTTATGGTCTTGTCTGTACTGAAATGTGTATGTGCGCTAATTGTGACAACCAGTACGAAGAGGAAGACGATCACAGTGAATTGGAAAGCGACGATGATGAGTGAATTGATAACTGACATTTATTCAATACCAATTAGATGATAGGTTTCGTTTTTTTTATGTGGTTTGAAATTCGCACCCAAATGTATATTAAGTAAAAACAATATTAGGACAAATTTGCGAATTTTAGTAATTTACTGACCGGCTCATATCATGGGTTTTGTAGTTGAACATTTAACAACATGTGCAGCATAGTCAAATTACATTTAATGATACCAACAAGTGGCTAAACCTTCATGTAATACACACATATAGTAATAAAGTATATACAAATAGGCGATTTATACCTGTTATGTCCGTCTGGTCTGTAAAATGCACAAAAGTGAAAATAAAAATTGGCATTAAGGTAATTTTGAATATTTATGCAATAATATATCAGAAAAACACAAAATATTGCTTCTAACAAAAAAATCCAGCGGGGTTACAGTTGCCCCCACACTACTTTATCAAAACATGGCCGGTTGATACTTGACCCCTTCTCTCCTCATCTATATGAGGGTGGACAGACCGCGGACAAATACCCTGGAGTCCATAGATAGATAGAAAAAACATCATTGGGCTCCACAGCAATTGGAGGCCAGTCCTGTAGCTAATAAAAGTTGTTTTAGATAATTGAAATTAGTTCTTCTCTGCCTATTTGTTTAGTAGTCGATCAGTACTTGGGAATCTGAAAAAAAGGTTTATGCAATCTATTGTGAAATATATAGTACCTAACATCGTCTTCTAACTGCTAACATCAAGTTGACTCAATGTCTCTTTGCAACAGCAAGGACCCCAAAACAACTGATTTTTATTGTTGTTTTAACACTATGGTTGGTGCCCATTTGGAAATAATACATATAGGTAGTAAGCCACCTAGTTCTATCATGTTTTGTTTTTTTACTTGGTGGAAAATAACTCTGAAAAAATCGTGTCTGTTTTATTATTATTTCATCCATCACCACGTTGACACCCTAAAAAAAACAACTTGGAAGAAATGTAAATATATAAATAGATACATACTAACCTATAACTATCTCTTCAGATATGTGTGCATTTAAATCTTGAAGATGCTCATGAAGTTCATGAAGTTTGTTTGATGATTGTTTTATGGCTTGCTGACATTGTGCCAATGTTCGTTTATCTGTTGAAACTTTTCTTAAGTTTTCTGCACCCTCTTTTATTTTTAGCTCCCTTTTTATCTCTAGTTTGATACTTTCTTTCAGCTGTTCCACATGTAAGTTTCCTGTTTCTTTATTATTCTCTGTTAAGGACATATTTGGACTGGGACAACGTCGTATCCTGGTGCTCTCGACCAAATTATTTGACTTGCTGGGAGTGTAATGTGTTTTGAAAAATCCAGGAGGCAAACTTTGTCGTCGTATGTCCTTTAAAGGCTGAAGTTAAAAACAACTAATTTATGAAAAGTATATTAATATAAATAATTGTGACCCAGGCATTGTACTTTCCTTGCATAACAAATGGCAAATTGTTACTATCGTGATTCCTTCACTCTCCCACCATTTGCTGAATTCGTAATACGGCAGCCCTGTTGGTTTATCAGAGGCCAGGCTATAATCTTTCAAAGAACGACTCGAAATCGCGTCGAATAGCCAACCAACTTGCGAGAAATTAGAGGTTAGCCAATCAGAAAGAGTGTAGGCAAACTTTCGCTTGCAAAAACAATGGTCAAACTTACTACAACATTCTTTTGAAAATCAAACAATTGAATCTTCAAAGAATGTGACCATGGTAGTAAACACTAAAAAAAATGTGATGGTCCGGGACCCAGAGAGACTATTCCCAATAAAATCGTTCCCCTATATTTCAACTCGTACCAACACTTACCGATTTTAACTTACTCATTACGGTTAAGATGAATTTCGATTTGATATACTGCTCTCACTATTCTACACTCAAAGTTTCTTCCCATGCGTCAAAAAAAACGAGCTTCTTCCTCATGATTTTGTGGGTTTCACAAAATACTTCCATAAACCAAATAGAAAATTTCTTAACGTTGCTTTTAAAAATTACATTACGATCTATTAACAACAGTTTTTTTATCAATGCAATAAATAAACACAAGGGTACTTCACATGCCCCTTTATTCCATTTGTTTACTATAAACAATTTTAAAATCTTGTTCGTGGTCATACACTATGAAACATTTCTTCTTGAGTATATATTCCCTGTTTATTAAAAATGAATCTGGGATTATTTTTACATAGTGTCTCTAGTCTAAAAGTAAAGAAAAAAAAAATTAAATGCTAATAGATTAATTAAAATTTACTTTTCAAAGAGTTAACACAATAGTACATTTGTAAACAGATTCTTCAGCTTTTTATTCTTTATTTATTTAGAGAACATTATCAATTGTTTTCTTTTGATGTTTTCTTGAAAATCTTTTAAATACGAGAACCGGAGGTTGGCTTTGTATTCAACATGTGCGTCCACTCAATAAACCTGGTTGCACATAAATCCCAATTTCCTTTTACGATCACATGTCTCCATCTTAAGTTGAGTACGGTTGCCACTAAACACAAGATTTATTTAACAACCGATTGAAACTTGGTAATTATGATCGATTAGAAGAACTTTGATAAGCATTTTGTTGTATTATTAAATTGTTTTAATGTACTGCTTTACTTTACATTTTTAAACCACTTAACTGCAATGTCAATTTCAAAGGTAAGAATTTGTGTGCCGAAATTAAATACATTTCTTCTTGTTTATTAACAATATCAGTAAAGAGCAAAAGATTAATATTTTAGATTTCTCTCAAACAATTAAAACTAAAATGGTTCCACTATTATTAAACTATGTAAAATATTTATAACCCTTGGTTAAATCAAAGCCAAGGGGTATAGAGAAAGTATCCTGGCATAATAGATAATACTCCCCACCGCAAACGTTTAATTTAGCTCCATAGCTATTAATGATAACATTACGCGTTTAGCTATATTTATGAAACATCATAGTTTCAAATGAAAATTTTTTAACCAGTCTGCAGTCACGATAACGGAGAGGATTGTCGCGTTCATTCTTACGCTGTTTTTAGAAAATACAAGAGTACTGCGTGTTCTTCTTTTGAGATTTCATTTTCTTTTTCTTTTTGTTTTTTTTACACACACTTCACCCTCAGGAGCTAACACTTTTCCTCCACCATAATGACACACAATAATTGTCTCACACAATAATTATTATTCGTCATATCTAAAAATAAACACCAAACCATTTTGTATTCTTTAAAAACAATTTTGTGAAGTTTATTTGCATAGCAACATGTCACATCGGAATGGTATGTTCATAATGTCTACGCAGACGTCAAAAGAATAATTGTTCGCCGTTGTGTTGGATTGTGAAAATGATAATTGATGATTGGTAAAATATTGTCGCAAAATCATGCAAAAATATATTTAGAGCCATATCTTACCCTCCCTCCTCAAGTTTTTGGCCCACAATTTCTTTAATATTTGGTATTAATAAGTGCCCTCATAATATTTTTAATTCGGTGGGACGAAAATCGTGATAGCGATAGCAAACAATGAACTTATATGGAAATAAAACACAAACAACTTACTTTCATATTTGAAAAGCAGTTCCGTTTTTATAAGACGCTGACGAGTGAGATAGTCCCAACAATTTCTTAACCTTAAACAACTCACTTTGGTTTCTTAAATTGTTCTTCAGCTTTGGAGTAGACGATTAAAATGAACTTATTTTCATGTCGTTGTTTTTATAACGGGGATTAGTTAGTACGCCAGTAGTAGCTACTAATATAGCCCAGCTCAAAATTTTTTGGAGTTTCCAACTCACGTTTCTACAACCTCACATCAAAAGAGCCTTGGTTCGAGGTTGAGAGTTGTAAGCACAACTTTCTTGTTGAGACGCGGAATGAATTTAGAATGGTGAATTTAGGTGGCTACAATTAGCATCACTGATAAGCTATATAATATTCGGCAAGACTGCAAAATGTGAACTGTAATATGTCCATTGGCTATATTTTGAAAAATAACTCTCAGTTAATCATGAACACTCGTAGCTATTATGTTTTACAGAAAATTTTAAATAACATTTTTACAAATCAGGTTCAAGAAAATTTTGAATACTAAAGCCCAACGCAAACTAAAACGCGCCTTTATATCTCTCCCTTATTAAACGTAAAAAAAGCTCCGTCGTTCAACTCAATTTTTTTTCGTCTTAGAATATTCTTATCGACTTCCAAAATCTTATCACAATCTCTGTTGTAATGTGCTTCATACAATTATCTTTTACATGCCAATGTTCGATAAAAAGCTTTGAAACTTTTTTCGCAAGAAAAATGTGATGTGTCATGTTATGTAAAGGTGGAGCGTAACAAAAATCCAAACCTTGGCCTCAGTTGCTTGCTACATGACGTGTGTACCGTTCATTCGTCTTTGTCCAAAACTATTTTATACAACACTATGACTCAAAATTTTCATGAATACAATACGTTAAACGAATTAGGAATTATGATAACATGCGCAATATCGTGACAAACATCTATCAGTAGCTTAAATAGCATCACTATAGCTCCTGCTGCAATTAGGTATGCCAGCATTAGTTTTGCGCAGTTTTTAATAAAATCAGATTGCAGTAGATTTAATAGATAATAATACAAGTTTCTAATCATCCTGTTCTGCTTGGAATTTTTAATTAGTACTCAACTTATTTTGAGGAATTAAGCTGAAACTAAAATGAAAGATAAAAAAAATGAAATCTGCCAGTGCATATCTGGTTAGTGTTTTTACTTTAATGGTAAAAGCCACAAAAGTATCTACATTTTCGCGACACCTCCTGGGTCGTGAATAAAGGGTGGTGAACTTCCATTGCAGCAAAGGCAGTTCTTTGCTTTGTACTAAGTTCGACCTTTACAAAGCAATATAAAAAAGATAACTAAAAATTCATTAAATTTGTTAAACGATTGAATTAAAAAAGAAAAATAATCTTTCTTCTTTGTTAACAGTTTCCATGACTAAGATAATTTTTTTTTCTCATAATAATATTGGTGTTTAAAAGAAATACATGTTTAATAGTGGGCTAAAAAGCAGGCATTCGAGTACCTTAATTTGATACTGAAGGGCAGGGTATACTTGTTTGGTATACCTTAGTCCATAACTTAGGAATAGGTAATTGAATGCCCCTTAACTTCTAGCAGAGATTTTACATGGGAAGTTTACCACGCCTATTATAAAAGGTACTATTATATATATTTTGTGAGCAGTTTTAACAATTCTGTTCTAATATTTACATCTCGATAATAACAAAAAAAAATCCATCATCGTCCACGTGATGAAAAATCTGCTGTTGTATACTTGACGGCTAACGTCTTCGCTGTGTTAAAAAAGCAAAGAAACTCTGAAGACAAGGTTCAAATATTACGAGAACACGTGGACGATGAAAGGGATGCTAGGTGACAATAACAAGTGATGACAAAACAAATGATAGTTTTATCGGTTTTTAGTTGCCAAGAGCTTCCAAATAGAAGAAGACAATGGAGGTATCTCAGCATTCTTTTTACTAATTAAATAGCCAACGGTATAAGCGCCCGTGCTATAGTAAAGCATTTCTTCAACTGACCGTTCATTTATTATCGTAGCTGCTAGTGTTGAAACACACGGAAGATAATATGTCCTAATGTTCTTGAGCAGTAAAGTGATAAAAGTAGCAGGAACACTTGTTGGAAACGAAGCGTTGGATATGTTTAAAATATTTTTAAAGAGTAAGTCGCAGTAGATTCATTTTCACACATGACAAAAACTTTATTTAGGAAAAAATGATGTTTTAGTTAAACCCCTTTTTTCCAATAAGCGCTGCTACGAATCACGTGTTTAAGAATAGCCAATCAGAATTTTTTTCGACATAGTGGGATTTAAGAATAAACGCTTCCAAATATTAAGAGAGGACTGTATATTATGAACCAAAATGAAGACTGAAAATAGTTACACCATCACTTGGCTGTTGTTATATGTTGGGGAGTGGTCGGTGTAATCCACAAAACGCACGGAACGGCAGATCGAACAGACATAAATATCTACAAAACAAGAATCCTAGAGCTTTGAAATTTCTGTCCTCGAGCGTTGCTTGGAATCGGCAATCTTGTTGGTCCTGGAATCTTGTTGGTCCTGGAATCTTGTTGGTCCTGGAATTTTAAAGCAGAACTTAAAAACCCTTGGATTAATTATACTTTAAATTTCGTTTTTCACGATGCTGAAAATATTCAAACGGGTCAACTGACGGATCATTTAATTAAGGATTTTCCATAATTTATAAAATTCGGCAACCTCTCCGAAAAAATATAGGTATCAGTGGCACTAAGTAGCCATGGTGTTAGCTGCGCGGGTTCGAATCACCGAGAAGTCCAGTTTCTAAAATGAAAATTTGCGTATAAAAGCTAGTTAATGACGTTGCAATAGGCTTTTATATATTTACCTTATTCCAGGAAATTAACAAAGCACAAAATTAACGATCAGGAAATTAACGCGGAGAAAACTAACACGAAGAATGCCTATAACAACTTATAAAAACAGATTTTAATTACCGCGATTTAACTCAATTGGCTTGCAAAACGCATTCAAACAACGCGAATCAGGAAATATCTTTATCTCTATTTTGAGAATGGGTTCGTTGACAACTAGTTTCTTTGGTTTTCTTAAAAAATTTAGTCGTTAACCCGTAGAGAAATCCACGGATCGCCCGTCTTTAAATTACACGCTATTTCGTGTGCACGTAGCACGACGCTTTATTACAGAGACTTTTACAATATCAGCTGCGTTAATTTCATTAGGTGAATAAACCGTAGCAGGACGATACATTTTTTTTTCGTCAATCAAACAAGAAGAACGGAGCATGTGTGTCAGCTTTGTATTGCTAAAAAATAATGGGGATATCGCGCGAAATATTTGCTCTGGATTGCATCGTCATTTGGAAAATCATTTTAACTAATCTTCACTTGTAAGTGCATTCTTCGGGTCTTTTTATATCGGAACCCCGAGTTTCCCGGTAAGGCTGTGTAAATTCAACTCGGATTTATATGCATATCAGTCACTTTTTGTCCCAGGTTTACATAAAAAAATATAGAGGGAAAATAAAAGAGCGGGTCAATGTGAACAACACATATTGCTTCCATGAAAAATTAAAATTGATTCTGAAAACAACCATATTATCGCTATTGATGCAAATTAACGGCGTTAATTGTTCTTGTCAAGCTTTGAAATTGATGAATCACTTTAAAATAACTCTAGCATTCAAACGGAGGAGCTACCTCTTGCAACCCCTGAAACGGAAAATGATGGAACAGTCTTATCGAAAACCACGTGAAGTTTGGTGTTGGGTGGGCAGATTAGAAGTGTGGTGGATAAGCATCCTGAACGTCGGTATAAATGAAGAGGAATGGCAAAAAATTCAAACTTTTAAGAAGTGCTTTTGTGGAATTTGTCAATGAACTACGTCCATTGATTTCCCCTGATCCTTCATCTCCAAATTACAGTGTTGTTACATCAGAAAAAAGATGGTTTTAACACTTTATTTCTTGAAGGATACTGGCTCTTTGCGCATAGTAGCCAACTCATTTGGATTAGACTTGAGCACTATTTCAAACATAATTTACATAATTCAAGTCTGTAACCTAATAGTTCAAGTATTAGGTCCTAAATATGTCAAACTGCCATAAACTTAAGACGAGATAAGTTACAGCAAGCCTTTTGGTTGCATAGATGAAACGCATATACCTCTCGACGTTTAACTATACCGGCGGGTACTTCTGGGTCCGGTATTAACGGGAAAGCGCGCATTTTTCTGTTTTCGTCGATTAAGCTGCTTTCATTTTTGATCAGACGTCCCGGCAGTCTGATTTTCGTAGAATTTTTATGAATATCGATTGTCGCTGGCCTGGAAGTGTTCACGAAGCAAAAGTATTTGCTAAATTCAGCATAAACAAGATGATGAGAGCGAACAAACTACCCATAACTTATGAACAAGTGTCACCCAATCGTACAAAAGTTGGAAATTACTTGATTGGAGACCCGGCGTATCCATTAACACCATACTGTCTCAAGGAATTTCATAGTAGCAACAACAAAGAAGTTTTGTTCAACACCATTCTACATTCTACAAGAAACCCTGTTGATTGTGCATTTGGCAGACTGAAAGCGCGGCAGGGATTTCTCTCTTGGAAAGTTGAGCTCAAATTGGACCGCATACCAACTGTTTTTTATGCTTGTTTCACCCTAAATAACATATGTGAAATAAATAATTGTTACATAGATCCAGAAGATGTACAACAGCAATGAATTGTACATCAAGAAAATAAAAAGAAGTACAATGATTTACCTGACCCAGTGTTTTCAGTTATCCTAGACGAAGGAGCAGTTATTCATGATATGTTAACCACATCAAAGAAAACATCCCAGAATATTTGGTTACCAAATAACAGTTACTGAAAGTAGTTTAACCTTGTGTATAGTTAACAGATTTGTAAAAGTTTCCTGAAATTTTTCAGAAGCACATGGAAAGTGCAGAGTTCATTAACCTAAAAACGGTTGAACATATTTTGCTTTTGTTTAGTATTTACGTACATACATATGTATACAGACACTGAGTTCATTTGTCATCTGAAATAATATATTACATGCATAAGAGAAAATGTACATCTACAAAAACAAAATAAAAGTGTTTGAAAACTTTATCTGTCACATATTCACCAAAACATACGATATGCTTGAATAGCAAAACTGAAAATAAGTAGGTTCTGATTGTCTTTTTTATTACTGATTATTTAAAAGACTCTGTAGTAACTCTATTTGTCCAGCATCCGGCTGATAATATACTTGTGTTGTTGTTGAGGAGAAACGGGTGGTGCAGTCAATGCTGTAGCTATCCTTTCCATAGTACGTCCCAGGCAATTTGTGATTTCTACAATTGGGGCACTTATATTATTCAAGGTATTATTTGAAACTTGTGTAAATGACTCCGTTGAGTCTTTCAAAGGCTGGTGAGATCTCTGCGAAAGTGCCTATCCCCTGTTGTGGGACAGAGAGCTTTCGTTCCAAATGCTTACGTTTATCGTCGATCAGTTTGACAATAACAGGCTTTTCACCAGGTGTCAATACACTTGAGTTTGACTGTTCACCAGATAGCGACTTGCTTACTTCTGAATTATCTCGGTTTGGCGTCACCACGTTGCCTTAGAAAGAGAAGGGATATCAATAAATACAGCTAGCTAGCCTAACAATTTTAAACAAAAGTTAGCACAAAGGCAACAAATATCACGAAAGCTAGTCGTAGTTGACCAATGATACATTAACTTTTCAACGTAAATTTTGATAGATGCTTCTAAAATAATTTTTCAGATCTAACATCGTGAAGTATGCACTACTTTCATTTTTGAATCCAAAAGTTCAGAATGTGTTGCTGGTAGGCTAAGTTCGAATAGCAATATCTCCGAAACGAAATGATATTATCAGCTGAAACTTACAGGGTCACCTCATCGTACCTGTAGTATAATATAAACAAAGGAAAAGCAAAATCTGAGATGGTCAACATAGGATCACTCTGAAAATCTGTTGATTTGATATGGAATGACCCTGCAGCTTCTAATTCCACAGTCGATAACACCTGTTTATTTTATTTCTGTGCTATTAACATTACACCACAAATTTTCAACAATAATGGTATTGCTTATTGTTGCTGAATCCAAAGTTCATGGGCTGTGAATTTGGAGAGAGCCACCCCAAATTTGAATTAATCTAGTGTACGACTACTATAGTCGTACACTAGATTGACATTTCCACTCAAAGTTCCTGCAAAAACAGCCTTTAAAAACATTTGTCTTAAACTTTTCACTTTTTCTAAAATACGGCTATGACCTTTCAATATGAGAGGGAGCTCTTATTTTCTGTTTTGTTGAGATGATGGTGGATTTGTTTCTTCTATAAATCCAAACAAAGCAGGAGCTTGCATAACTTTTGCCATTGCTCGACGTATATCGATATCGCTTCATTTTGTCTGCATTAAAGTCGTTGCCATTATACTCGCAGTTTGACTTATATTTGAACAGGCTATTTATCATTGCTTCGTGCATTTCTTCTGTCTATCGAAATGATTTCTTTGGCTTCTTGTTAGGACGTGGATAGTGCACCGGTTACGGTGTCACCGTAAAAATATACTCCCCTAACAGTTTACTCCCCAGTAATAATTTACTAGGAAATAAGTACTCCCCAGTACTTATTTCCCGGGATATTGTTACTCCCGGGAGTATCTATTTACCAGAAAATTATTACTCCCCGCAGGAAATTTTTACTCCCCTATCTTAATAAATAAAAAATGACCATTATTTTGCTGATAAAAAGAATTTATTAAGAGAACTTACAGTGGACTACCGAAAGAGTTAAAAATCCGGTGGGGTGGGTCTGGCTTCTCTTTTTCAGTGGGACCATTAAAATCTATATATATACAAGCTTTTATAAGAAGCAAGAGTTGTTTAAAGAAATGTCAATACAAAAAGCTTTCAGAATCAAATGATTTTAATTGTTTCTTATAAATGGTTGGTATATATCAGAGATATCTCTATGTATATATGCAGCTGAACTTGACTTTAGAATAATCATTTCAAGATCATTTGATAATCTATTTTCTCACGATAACTACAACCTTACAACGAAAAACTGTAATAAAATGAATAGGAATTAAATTTAACAAATACAAAAAAGTACAATCGGTTTTGAGTTTAGAAACAAAATGATTATAGCTAACAAATCACGACAGAAAAAATCTTTCGGAGCTTGAAATCCTTTAAAATCTGGAAAACATGAACTGCTTGAGCTTCAACATTTATAAATGAAATAAATAATAGATTATTAGAGCTTTAAATAATAGAAAAAAAAACTTTTGACCTTGAGCTTAAGAACTTATCGGATAAAGTAAATAATAGTATTTTGTTGTAGATAAAATAAACGTTTGAGTTTAAAAAATGTATCAAACAAAGTAAAAATAACTGGAGCTTGACACTCTAGAAAAACATAGAAAAAGAACTGCTTAAGATTAGAAATCGATAAAACAAAGTATAAAAATTATGAATAAAGGAACCTCGCGCATTCAAATTTGCAATGGAATGTCTTCATGAGAGTTAGTTTTACTGGGAAAGTTAGTTTTTACTGGGAAGAAAGTACTTCTCCATTCATAAAAGAGTGATTTCAAGGGAGTAATAATTTCCGTGTGGGAGTAATAATTTCCTGGAAAATTACCACTCCAGGAATAATAATTTCCCAGGAAATTATTACTGGGGGAGTAATTTTTTTCGGGGAGTAATTATTTACGGTTAAACCGGTTCTTTAAGCTCGAAATCGCTTAAAGTTCCGGTAAATTTAAAAATGTCATAATTACAACAGCGCTATAACGGCGTATGTTTTTCTTTGCAACACATATTTTTGATGTTTTTCCACTTTCTTTTAAGAACACAGAACTTTTCTCCCACTTTCAATGTTTACATATACTCTAAAGTTGATTGGCTAATAATGGCTTTTGAGAAATGTAAACAAACGCATCTGTGCCGCGAATCTGTGCAAATCCAGTGACCTTTGCA
The DNA here is from genome assembly GCA_030067915.1 of Hydractinia echinata. Lineage (NCBI taxonomy): Eukaryota > Metazoa > Cnidaria > Hydrozoa > Anthoathecata > Hydractiniidae > Hydractinia > Hydractinia echinata. The sequence continues at coordinate 913,596 of JASGCC010000010.1, forward strand.
TCTCGCATAGTTTCAAGAGACACTGCTTTTAATAGAAAGTTGAATAGAATTTAAATAGACGATTCGCGAGTTGTATCTCCTGGTTGGATAGTAGAGAGAAAACATTTTTATTATTGCTAAAGACTTTTGGGCGAGAGGGTTGGAACTTACTGTAAGAAGCGATCGACGTGAATGATGGTTTTATTCTAAAACCGCTCATTCAAGCTTCATGTGGACTTTACGGAACAGGTCCAAAACCTACTTTTGCGTAATACAAGTTACATTGCCGTAACATTAAATAAATGTATTTACATCAAACCCTCACCCCCGAAACATCCAATGTCAGGCGTGGCAGCATGAGTATGGAAGGCACCCCTACCTCGCTACCTGACTGACTAAAACAAGGAGAATATGCCTCTCGGTTTTTCATTTGAACTTATCCATCGTGTTCGAGTTTTTCTGTGGGAATCAATGGAAACGAAAATTTAAGAGCCAACGCTTTGCCAAAACCTTACAAAATACATAAACTAAAAAACGTTAAAGTTTGCATTTCTGATCCACGAGATTTGAACTCGTAATAATTAAGATCAGGATTAGTTATCTCCATGACTCTCTATTCTTTCACGGTATAATGCTTCTTGTTCATTTGATAATTAAATTAATTGTCAGCAATTTTAAATAATCCTTTTCTCTTAACTGAAAAACGTTGCTATAACGAGTTGTGGTTGAACAAAAACACATAAAAAGCTTTTAACAAAATTTTATGGTATTACCAATATGAAGTTAGCCATTCGAGTCGTAGTTATCTTGATGTTATGTTTTATTTTAGTAAAGTTTCTTTTGTGGTTCAATGAAGTTTTATATAACGTAAAAACGCGTCAAGAATGCCGCAGAAAAGTCCTTAAAGATTACATCCTCGTTATAGCGTTCAGTTTACCTTATTATAAAAACAATATCTTGTTTCAAGAACTTTATCAAAATGCTTTTGGAAAGGTTGTAATTTGCGGACCAGAACCAGACGCCAGGTCGGGACGTAATAAACCAGATATCGAGTTTGACGACGCAAAGGACTATGGTTACTATTGCATGGGGTTAGCTGTGAGAAAATATCAGCATTTCAAAGGTACAGTTTCTTTCCCTGTTTAATGTTTTCCTTACAAAAAGCTTCCATGTATTAGTGTAAAAGGAGACAAAGCGTTTAGACATGAAACACACTGTCAAACTTTTGTAATATTTGCTAAACTTATCTTTGATCTGCTTTTGTAAATGTCTTATTTTGACAATTATGGTGTGTGATAGTAGAACGTCATTGCGTCTAAGAGAAATCGTGTTTTTTTGCAAGTTTCTTGCAGATCTTTTGCCTACTTTAGGGTACTTTTATATAAATGACGAAATGTTATTCAACTGGTGGAACATACAGCATTTGGATTTTTCGCAGCCATGGCAAGCTGGACATCCCGAGTGGAGTCAGAAGGCGTACGATTCCTTAGATCCAAACACATTTTCTTTCAAACTATGGAAAAAGAACTTGGAATCATGCAGAGATTTCCACCAAGCTGTAGTCAGATTCTCTAAATTTAGCAACAAAGATTTTGACGGCAAGAAAGCCTTGAAGACGTATTTGCAAAACGGTCATGGGCAAGCAATGTGTGGGTATGGATGGTCGAACTTCTTTTATATTCCACACACCCTAGCTGCATCCTTGTCTATGTTAACTGAAATCGGATATACAAACAGGTTAAAATCGGATATTGGGTTACACAATATATTAAGAAGTTTATCTCCAATTGAAAATTTGCAGACTGTGAACATTACAACATTACAAAGGAACAGTGAAAAACGAACGATAAAAGGAGTAAAACGAGCACAAAACTTTTGGATGCAGTATAATTTAAAAATACATGTTGCCCACCCCTTCGGTATTAACAGCAAATCACAAGAAGAGACGCAATATCACGTGACTAACCTTAAAAGCATTTACCTAGATCACGCTCTAAAAATAACAAATTGCAAAACTTTAGAATAGGTTTTATCTCCAGAAGCTATTCTCCTAGGTTAGTTAAAAGTAGGCCGTTTATTTATTTATTTCGTCTAGTTCATATGTTAATGTGAAGAGCTATTCTTCCTTTCCAACGAGGGGTCATTCACAGTTCAAACGTTTTTCTTTCTAAAGAAGGATTTAATGTTACCTCCTTGAAGCAAATTAGCAAAATCACTGCACATTCGAGCACGTAAACACGGAAATATATTTTTGACCAAGAAAAACGTTTGTAGCTAACTATCAGAACATGAGTGAAATGATGGTATTTTGAGCGACAGAGAATCTTTTTAATGATTTTTAATGCTCCCTAGCGCTTTTTGCGTGTTGTGGATGTTTTTTTTTATCTAAATTCCAATGACGAAATAAACGTATAAGATTAACTGTTTTGAAATAATGTTATATTTATATGATTAATTTATAACATTTGGTCAGTAAAATGTTGTGGCATTGTATTGTATTGATGTATGCACTTTTTGTGAACTGACTTCTTTCAATAATCTCGATGTATATATATTATCATAATTTTCAAGTGAACTACAAAGCAATGCCTAAGTGTCAGATGTGGCAGCAAAATTCGTTTCTCTTCATATCGCAAGCTAACCAAAAAACGAAATTATATGACAGTTGCAATGTTATTTAGCCCCGGCCATGAAACTTTTTCGTAGCTTAGAAAATAGGAAATTGTGACATATTTGAAAATAACTAACTAGTATCTAGCCAATGCTCCTTGGTCTCTTGATAGGCATTGCTTTCGTGTTTACATAATTTCTGTCCATCATTTTGCGTTTCGAAACTTAGGCTGAAGTAAAGTCTGCATTTTCTTTTGGCAGAAGATGTTGAATCACTAAAATTTTCTTTTCTTTTCTACCTCTGTAAGCTTTGTTTATATTTGATCGCAACAATCCATTTACATCGTATCTTATTAAAACGTATTAGAAATTCTTATTGAACTGTTAAAGTTCCCTACAAACAATTCTAACATTCTCCAAAAAGAATTAGAGACAAAAATAACAGCTATTAAAAAATTGCATGTAATACTCAAAGAGGCTTTTATTGGAATCTTTTTGGCGAGGTTCAGAATCACCAATATAAATTCTACTAAAAACTTGGCATTTCGCGGATTCGTCCTTTCTTCTGATGGACCAAAAGATTTTTACTCCTCCTAAAAAGACCCTTTTCGCTTAATTTGAAAACGTGATCTCAAATCTGACGATTATTCGTATCCGTTATTGTGGTTAAACTAAACCTCCTTGGTTAAACTGAATGCTACCTATCAGGGTACACCACAATGTCAGGCGATGACTTTGTGTCATTTTTTAAAACGTTATTAACAACTGCATTAAGAAAAGTGCTTTTTTTTTTCACAGTCGATGAAAATCGAACGGTTATATTCAGTGTCCCAAAATTCTCGTTCCTTCCTCAATTATCTAATTACAGATGAATATCATTTTCACTGTGGAAGTAGCGTACCGCTTTGCAAGAACACTACTGAAGAATGAAAGCGCGATAACAAGCCAGATATTTCTGTGTGACACCTAGTTTTAAAAATTCTATATTAAAAATATAGAATTTTGCAAATTATTCCACATGAATGTTTTTTTTGTAAATATATCGTTGATGATTATGCTACAATTCCCCTTAAATTACAGGACCTTTGTACGCCGCAACGTGGATTACTTCGCAGAGCAGACGTGTTAAAAGTGCGACTAGCGCAATTTAGGTAGCTCTTCCTCAGTCAACCCGCTGTGGAGAATTCGCGAGGTGGTGCTTTTTGCCGACTTCGCAAAAGTGCTATTGTCTCAATAATTTTGCGAGAGATCGTAGATATGTCGTATACAAGGTTTCTGTAGCTCACCCACGTGGTGTACATGCATTTCAACGTACACTCAACTTCGCGAAACTGCTTCAGTTATTTCCGGAGGACACGCGTTGAAAGCAGTTTGGTTTGATATATTTAGAATAAATAAAAAAAATAAAAAATTCTTTTATATTAATGCAACTTAAAAAAGAAAATACAATGTTAACAGAGATTTAATTTGTTACATATTTCTGCTGCGATTTTGTGATAAATATATTTACTTTCAGTCAATATATCTCAAAGCCGATCCTACCAGTCACAATCAGGAGAGCATGATGGACCAACAACGGTAGCTAAAACTATGCTATTTTTACTATTTTAATAGTGGTGGGTCCTTTATCCAAGAGAGTGTCCATGTTGGTAAAATTCATCACATAGTATTTCAAATAGTATTTCAAAACAAATGTTTGAAATGAGAGTGTAATGTGCAGAGCAATTATTCTCTTCTTCTGATCAGTGTTGAACGCAAGGCTGAACGCCTACGTGGTGTCACGCATCCAGAAGGAGCGCTTTAATGTAGGTATGTAACATGCCAAACATTCTGTGAAGAAGCGCTCACTACAATACATCGTCAGATGTAATGTATTTCGCAATGCCGGTTTAAATAAAAACACGGGCTACCGTGTCGCTACCTCATCCAGCTAAGATTGTCAGTCTTTTTGCGAAATAAGTTATCATGAATGTTTTAAAATTAACTGTGAACATTATTTGGCCGACTGTAGAGGTATCACAGGTTTCGGAGATTGTTGTTGTATTGCGTGCAGAATTCCTGTCATTGTATCACTAAATTGTATCGCGACTAAGAGGTAAGGGCTTTGATTGTAGGTGGATAATAATCTTAAATTAATAAAAAAGAAATGCAAAAAAACATCCGGGTGTTGCAGTTAAAATATGGTTATTCTCACCTCTCTTGACAATTTTAGATTTCAATTTTTCGTCAACAGCGTTGTCTTGCGTGGCTTTCATTTTGTACAATTCTAAAATACATAAAAGTTATGTTTTCAACCTCACCCCCATGTTGGGCATCGTGAACATTCACGACAAAAAAATATTTTCTAATTCATTTTCTTCCTAATATACTAGTATACTATAAACTACAAACTCACTTCTTCTTTCACGCACGTTAAGGCGGAACCTCGTTCCCAGGGCCTGTTGTCTCTTTTTTATATCTGGACGGCGTATCGCCGGCCCGATGTCAGAAGAGATAGAATATGCTCTGGGGACGAGGTTAATTAAGGCACAGAATAATGAGGAGATAAAGCGGTACGGTCATAACACGGAACTACGCACCACAGTTGATCGTTTGCGAACACTAATTACAACATCCTGGGTTCTGACGTTTTGACATAGAGGAGGCATCGAGGAAGCAAGCGCTAGAGGCTTTGACGCAAGAAAAACTGAGGACGAGGTTGTTATGCTTTAAATACACATATTCATATTTATTAATAATTTCACTTAATGTCGTGTAGTAGTATATGTCATTTTTTAATTTCTAGCAAACTGAAGACACTAAGGCACCTACCTTCGTTTGGCGAATTTGACATTACAAAAAGCGTCAACATTGAAGCTAAAATGAAACGCAAAATAATCACACTGCTTTAATTCTTTGGGAAACGTTGGATTATCAAGCTGTGAATTTTTTGTCTTTTACGAAGTATTAACCATAAGCTCAAACAAATCATTTGTTTACTATAGTCTGGTAAAAACGTGAAGGTGTAGTGAAAGTTTACTTCAACAAAAGTCGCTTGAGAGAATTCCCCTATTTGAACATTTGAAATTTCAATATACGCTCGCCGCATGAAAGATTAACGAGACAACCTTTCTCAAATAACTGCTGGCTTGGATGGAAGAAGGTTTGGGAAATAATTAACGAGGAGGAATTACGTAACACAAGAATCTACTTTTTTACGATTAAGATTACACTTTAGTTAAAATATATATGAAATATGAAATTGAAAATTATGCATACCGTAATGCATCGATTAAACGCCCCCTTCTTATAAACGCCCCCCTCGATTAAACGCCCCCCTAAATATCAAAATATTTAATAAACGCCCCCGGCGTTTAATCGATGCATTGCGGTATTCCCCCGGGTATTATGGAAAAGGGTTAGGGTGAGGGTATGGATATCATGCACATATAAATCAGAAAAATAAAAATGAATTTCAAAAAAAAACTACAAGAGAAAGAAATGTCACAGCAGGAACGGGAATTCTCAATATAAACGAGAATTGTCAAAATAAGAAATGGAACTGTGACGCCACAGGACCACAACGGTCATTTACGAGCGAGAAGATAACACCATAACAAGATATCACCATAACAAGAAAGATTTATCGAAGTTAAAGTTCCATGAATACACAAGTAAAGAAATTATGACGTAAAAATATTTTTTTAACAACATTAACCTTATATGCCCCATAAAAATGAAGACCAAAAAATCTTTACTTGATTTTTTATCTGACGTCTTTTTTTTCTCATGGAGCCTTTTATAACTTTGTAGTGTGTAATATCCGTGCTTATGTGAAAACACATTTGTGTATAAAAATTAACTTTTGTGTTGTTTGAGACGCGAACGAATGACTCAGCGGAAACCCCGAGTTTAAATTGGACAATGTGACTAATCGCTTCGGAGGCCATTTTAATTTATCTGTGAGTTGTTTACCAAGCTTGGCCACATCTTACTCTGGTACAAAACTTTATAGTTTACTAATGTTTGTTAGGGTGAGTGAAACCACTCGCTGGAATATTCGGATGAAAAGGGCTTTCCCCGACATGGACCACGTGAGCAAAGAACAATAGAATTAGCCAATCAAAAAGCGCGGCCAGATTTTGGCCGCAGGAAAATCGTTTGAGACCCAGTGTAAGAAAAATTACGCTGGGTCTCCTGGCTATGGCATTACATGACCAAGACGGGCCATTATATGGCTGTTAAAAACAAGAGTTAAATCTACCTAAATGTATGTGAATGCCTTATCAGGCATTCCAATAATGGACTAAAAAATGAAATCTAAAGTTTTTTATTGAATCGTGAAAAGATCCACGATAATTGTAGCTACACTATGCGATGTAAATGTTTTTTTGATACTTAGAGTTCGTGTTGTTTACACTTGGCAGTCATAAGAGCCCTAAATTCCTAAGAGATGTTAGAATCACGTTGATCATAAAATATTACAATAGATAATTAGATGCAAAATTATCAGTCTTTAGATTTTAGTTTGCTAAAGGAAACTTTTTTGAACGACGACAATTTTCTCGTTGGGTTTTTTCTCCACATCGTATGATATGCTCTAAATTTGCAAATTTATTGAGCACTTTTATTGGTTAGCCAAATATTAACAACAGAATAGCTACACTATATAAAGAAAATAAATTTTCAAGAACAAGTAAAATATATCATCTTACCAATCAGAAAGCACACGAGAATATTCGCCATGTTTCCTGAAGGTGTTTCCCGTACGACTGAATTTTTCACTCGGGGTATGAATTTATTCCACTTTTTCTACGAACATGCGCAATGAATTAAAAAAAAAACGCTGACCCGGCGCAAAAATTGACTTTCTGGCAGATGAAATCCTAAAGATTAAACACAATCTCGTCCCCAGGGCATTTTGTTTCTTTTCGGACGTCGAAATTGTTTCTATACTTGTCTTAATAAGTGTTCTGCATGTTGTTTTTATACTTTATGCATCGAAAATTTGATGTTTGATGTTAGAAGAATGTTTTTATGCGCATGCGCAAAACTGAAATTCCGAGATTCTTATTTCCGCCTCCTTCCTGTATACATTCAAGAATGCCAGCATTCATTTTGCATCATTAAAATTAATGATGTTGAATCGATCCCAAGGGAAGTTGAAGATGCTACTCTGCATATTAATGCTACTATCCATATTATCAAGAAAAAATTATACAGTAGCAGCTCGAAAATTGCAGAATTCAAATCTGGTGGTCCTCGGGTAAGCAGTTCTAAATTACATTAGTACCCGGCAGTGTAATGTCTTCTTTATATCTGACGTCTTTATTGGCTTATATCGATCACGTGAGCGGGCGCTATTTCTCTGTAGCGACCAGCTAAAATCTAAACAAAAAAGTAAACAAACTTTCGTGAAATTTGAACGCTGTAAAATATCCAAATAAAATGTTTTAAAATAATTGATTTAGGCTTTTGTTTTGAGAGTACGATGAAATAGATCAATTCATACTGGATCAACAGGCTGTGAAAACGAAGTATGCTGGTAATACCTTCAAGAAGTTGTGTTAAAGCAACACAGTGGTCATAAAAAGATAGACAAAGCAGCTCACAAAACTCACCTTTTTCGAATGTCTCACATGTTGAGTTCTTCACACAAGGATAAAATAAATCCACCTAACACCACTCCCGAATTATCATCAACTATTTCTTTAAAAAAATAAGTTCAATGTGATGTCTCTAGCTAGCTACATTTTTTTCGTTTATTTCTAGTTAATTTCAACAATTGCTCGTTTAATTTCACAACAAACACAACCACTCCTCCGGCAAATTTTAAAACCTTCAAAATAGAATTACAGGAATTTTTTCACTGTGTTCGAAAAGAATTCTTTTCCTTCAGTTGATCGAATGTTTACTATTGTCAGAAGACATGGTTTCTACATAGACATGTATTTTATTCTTCATCCAAATGTCAATCTTTTTGTGAAAGACTTAATTTCTATGTTTTTATCAGGCTACCAGGTACTAAATGACTTATAAACCGTTTAGCCGGGCGCTACGTGGGAAACAGCAACCTCGGTTGTATGCATGGACCTCACTGCGTTCGGTCCATGACGTCACAACCTCGGTCGCTATTTTCCCGTAGCGCCCGGCTAAACGGTTTATAAGTCATTAGTAATTATATAAAATCATAAAACATTAAACGTAGCATCTTAATTTATCATTTTTTAGACAATGTTTTTAAGTGAATATTTATTCCAGCATTACATTGTACTTTAGCCAATTTACATTACATCAACACCAAAAGCACACAAAGCCAGTAGCATTGCGTCACAATGTACCATCAGAAATAGGAATAAACATGTTCAAAATAACATAATGAAAATTTCTGGCAGTGATACTGTATCTGCTGTAAGCCAGACTGATGTCATTTCATAGATAGATGGTCTCATAGATATTGAATTGAAAATGGCCAACAAAAAGAAAAAATTGGCAAAAAATGATGATCAGTAAAAAAAATTGGCTTAAAATTTGAACGAATAAGAAAAAAAAGAAAAGAAAACAGTTGTATAATCCTGTTTATAATTTTTTGGAAAACAGCAGGGTTTTTTCAGCATTGCCTGACAGCTGAAGGACTGCCAAAGTGTAGGCTGGGTAAAGAACGTTGAAAATGCGCTAGTCGCAGTTTCTGCGATGTCCGCATTATGGAGCAATTAACGCGACAATCCGCAGAGGTGCGGAAAATCGAGAAAATAGGCCATGCTGACGACAGCAAAGATAAGCACAGCCTGAGCTTTCGAATCTGACCAAATAATCTAAGATCCTAAGTCCTGACTGTGACAAGTTTTAAATACGTGAATCATTCTTTGTTGGCATGATGATCTTCTAAAATTCAACATTTATGTCAATATTTTTTTGAAAAGAATTGTAGCTTTTGTTGTACGTGGTACTATGGTCAATTTAGCTGCAGAATCTTTCGTTGTTGACATCTGAAACATCGTTAATGAAATCATGCATGCTCTATTTTGTGATGGCTTCAGCTAGATTTGAAATAGCTGCGACTGCTGGAAATATAAGAGATCAGAGACATAAAGGATGTGTATGCTTGATTTGAAGGATTAAAACAAAAACTTTAATTTTTTAGCTCGTTTTTATCTCGGTTTATCTAGATTTAGAACGGTTTAGCTCGGTTTAGAACGGTTTAGAACGGTTTATGTGTTATTTTTTCTACATAAACTAGATGATGAATTAAATATTTTAACGTGAGAAGCTCTGCTTTGCGCTTCATACTAGAAGACGCCACCAGGTGGAAAAAACATTTGAGTTAAATCCAAAACATTTTGCTTCAAACAGATCGCTGCTTTCTCGTTTCAATACGATTTTTCTGAATAGATTTCGCTTTCTTTTTACTGTTTCTTGCTTCGCACCCTCTTTCAAAAACTATTTCTAAATAATCTGCTTGCCGTTGTTGTGTATCTTGATATACATTCTGCGTTGTGCTAGGTTCCATACTTCTGTTGCCTGTGGGTTTTACTTGCTTAGCCAGTGCTTTTTCGATGTGATTTTCTGTGTTCTCTGTGTTTTATTTTAAGTTCATGTGTCTCGATTGTTGCGGTCAAAGCTCAAGCAATCAATTTGTATATTCAACCAACAGAAACCAGGGAGACACAACTATATGGACAACGCTTCCACCCAATTGCGTAGATTTTCAAAGCATTGGAACAACTACAACGATTTTTCTCCGCCTCCTACTTCAACGTTCCCTGCTACTTCAACTCTTCAACTACAACAGTTTTGTCACGTCCTTTGACAGAAATATTACAACACAACAATAAACATTAATTTACTTGCATATGTTCTTTTTATCTAGAATGTATTCTAGATAAAAAGTGTTGTTCTGTGTACACGAAAGATATACTGCAGACTTGATTAACTTTGACCTACGAGGATAGAATCCTCCTAGATTTGATCTGTACACAAATACCTTAAAGTTGCTGCCACTTTCATGTAAGCGGGTCGTTCGTTACCCGCTTACATTACATGACAGCGCCTTGTTTAGAAATGTCTGTTTCTAAAGTCTAAGTATATAGTTAAAACTAGCAGAAGACATTCGCATAAAAGTAATATAATCTTCTTCTTGCTCTAACCGAAATTCGTTCAATAACGTATCACACACTCCTAAATTAGATCTTTTCTGCAGTCATTTTTTCGTCCACATACGACGTTTCCGACGTTTTCTTGAATTTGTTGTTGGTTAAATAATAACTGCAACAGCAGCGAGTTCAACTTCGTCTTCGCTCTCTGAAGAAAAATATCAAAAATCTGTTCTCGTCTATCGTTTGTCAAGTTTTGATTTTATTTTAATGCTCAGTATAATTTCGACAAATTGAATTTGATTGATTGGATCGTGTATCATCGCCTTAATAGTCCATGAGACAGGCGAAAAGTCGTGGGACATTTTTGAGAATAACAATGTTATATACCAATCGAATGCAAATTTTATGGAGAAAAAGGATATCGACGTTATTAAGTCTGATTGTGTCATCTTCAGTCTAAAAAGATCTTTGTAGGGTTGGCTTTAAAAATGCTAGTTTCTTTTGCAAGGAAGTTTAACAACTTCGGTCGAAGTGTCATTGAAATTGCAAGATAAGATCAGAGTTGCTTTCTTAACACAATATAATGACGATGGCTAAACATTTGTGCATGATGGTGTGCGTAAAATTGTATAATATATGGATAAAATACAGATCAGATTTCTATAAATACACTTCATATATTTATATTAATTGAAAAAAACAATGTTTTTACCTATTGATGCCAGAATAAATCAAAAATCGGATCAATCAATGTAAAAACTGAACTCTGAAAAATGAAACAAAAGTGCTAATTTCGAGAAAAACAATTTTTGAAAAAAATAATCGCTTGTTCACACTTTTGTGTGTTCTTTTAGATCCGCACAAATTAATACAAGTAAGGTATTACAATTCGTATGAAAACAAATCTTTGTTACTTTGAATCGTTACGACTTTATTTCTGGTTTCACGTCTCTTAGGCTTTTTCATGGTGTCGATTGTTGGAATTTTTTTATCTTCCTTCACTGAGTCAAAGATTAATAGTTGTCTATCTTCGCTCATTATTTTCTTGATAAAGATCTTCAAAGCATAAAGTCAACGTTGCTTCGCACTTCCAATATCATCAGCGATATGTTTAGGAACAGTTATACCTGTGGATATCGATAGAAGAGAACGATTACTAAATGGATTCATGCTCATTTCTTTTAAAACTGCTTGTATATCTTCTTCGTCTTTCTTCCTTCGTGATGGCATGAAATCTTCGTGCAGATATTTCTGTTTGATACACCCAATGCTGATGGCGGCACGGTATGTAACATTGGCCTCTCATTTTCTAACAACTGAAACATTCTTTGATAATCCCATTGTGCCACTAAGAGTTTTCGTCTCTTTGGTCATCTCGATAACCTTATTTGTCTCGCATCTACTGAATGTTTTTTTCAGCCGTCATCTGAGTAGCAAATTTGCCAACATCTAGCTTTTGATGTATTTCTGAAAATTTGTCTGCAATACTTAGCATATCGCCAGGAAAGTACGTCAGATATCTGGCATAATGGACATTCTCTGATGTGATAGGCACATTTCTTTACATCCGACATTCACTGTCAATATTTGTGTCAGGCTATTCACTTCTTTCTTTAAAAGTACATTTTCCTGCACCAAATGTGATAATGCTTCTCGATATATAGAAAGTTTCTCATTTTTTTGCATATGTTAAACCGGTGAATATTTTTCCAAATTAAGCCGAAAATTTTTTCTTGTGGAATCATTATGAGCTGACAGAGCCTTTTCCATCTCCTGCAATAAATTAGATAACAGCATTATTTCAGGAATGTCTGTAATGGTATGACGCAACTGCACAACTTCCTTGAATGCCTCTAATTCTAAAGTGTTTTTGTGTTAACTTTGTAATGCAAGCACTTTTTTGTTGTTGTTGTCCAGTGTGGTTTTTATAACATGAGGAATGATATCGTGATTCTGCAGAAGTCATATCTTGTGAGGACGAACTTAGTATCAGTCATTCTTGCTTGAAGCAGCTCTTCTTTTTTTTCGACTGCTCGAAATTAGACACACTGAATTAGTTTTTCTAGACTTCTTCTTCGTATTTGCTTCTCGGAAAAAAATACAACTATTTGAGAGCAGCGTTGCAATGCTCCTGGTTACATATCTCTGTGACTGCCTTATTCATCATTGTCTGTAATATAAGAATCAAATTTCTGTTACACATGTAAATTTTAATACAGCAGGCGATACTTTCGAATCCACATGTGTTTCTTATACTATTTTTTAACCACCTGTCTGAGCGTATCACCATTTTTCGATTCTCCTAATTACAGTCAAAATCCTTGCAAATATTTGTTTTTGCGAATCAGTCTACATATTTCAGGTTCTATTGCGAAAACCGCAACCGAGTTACATTGGAAACAATGTGCTCAAAGTAGAGGCGGGTAAATTAATAGTGGTAAATCCGATGGTCTACACAGATAAATTCTAACTAATATGGATAAAATTTCGAAAAACAAAATCAACTTAAGGTCTTGAACTGAGTGAAATGTACATCAAGCTAAAATATGCAGTAAATACTCAGGCATATAAAGCACTATACACGCGAAACACGTGGTGCACGTTGGCACGTAGGGCACGTTGGCACGTAAGGCACGTTGGCACGTAGGGCACGTAATTTTGAAGACTTAACCTGATTAACACTGGACTTTATTGAACTAGTGTGGTAACGGAGGAGGACGGGGATGACAGGGGGCATAAAGTGCAGGAGGGCCATAAATCCGGAAGTACTTATGCTTAGGTAATAAAACTTGGCATACTTTAAAAAGTCTTAATACAAATGAAAAACAAAACGTTTTTATATAAAATTTTATATAGAATTTCAATGATGTATTTGTGCATATTTGTATGAAACAAATTCCTTTAACGATAAAGGTAACAAGATCCGTTTTTCCAAAAATATTTCCCAAATGTCTTGAAATTAGTACATGTGTGGGGATCAAAATTGACGTTTTTTTGCTGGATCGATATTTCCTTCAAGTCTGGTCTAAATTTCACTGTAGGACACATATATCTCCTGAGCAACACCTTAGTAACCACCTGGTACCGAACATACATGTAATAAATAATTGTACAGCCAACACATCTTACAACGCTCTACATGTAGCTACAGCACTCTATAAAATTTACAAATATACCCCCGTCCGTAAAATGCAATACCCCCGCGAAGTATAAAAATTTTCTAAAAAATGTTTTCTCGTTACAAGCTCCAATAAAAGTTAGGAAAAGTCGCATAAACTTCAGCACTCATTTAGATGCCGAACAAAAGTTATGCCTAGACAAAGAGGCCACGGGCACATTATGCCCCCCCCTGCCAACCCTCTGTAACTGTTTTTTTAAGTACATGACGAGATTTTTCATACGAGTTCCTAAGGTTTAGTTATGTTTAAAAAAACTTCACCTTGGTACACCTACACAAAGATTATATCATTACAGTCAAGGTTATATTTTCCAGTCAGTCCAAGACATTACACAGATATGGCTTAGTTAAATGCATTTAAATTGATGCTAAATCAAAGGTTCGTGTTTAATTAAACATTTGCAGCTTAATTTTATTGGATTACCTACATTTACAAGACAATTTTAATACTTTTAGTTCTAAAATGGCGACACATCTTAATTACGGACGGTAATCTTTAAGAGGTACGACCACGCTCGTTGTACGCATGCTTCATGTAGACATTAACAAGTGGATGCAATAGTGGTGGATTTTCCAGACGGCTTAAAAGCGATCTAAGAGTGATCCGGAACCGGTTTCCATCCCAAACCAGAAACTTAAAAATCCAATATAAAAAGATTTAGCTAATGCTGTTAAAATTGACAATTTTCTGCTCAACGGGGAGATAAATTTTAAAGCACAGCATCATTGTAGCCCTTGTTGATATCGTTTTGACTTCATCAATAACGATGAGAAAAAACTTCATGAAATGTACATCAGTTTGCTTCTTTCACCTAATCAGAAAGATAAAAATAGAACTGCAATATTGCCATGTCATTGACAAGCTAGACATCAAAACAATGACAAAAAGTTTGTTTAACATATTCCTTATCTGTTGTTTGTTTTACCATTAAATTGAATATCATCTTTAGCGTGTGTGGATAATCTTTATTGAACAAAGTTCTACCGTTCCTTAACTGACAGCTTTTTTTTCATGTTTATTTTTTCTCACAATCATGTCATTGCAACTCAAAAATGAAGTGAGATTATCAGCTGTACTATCTACTTAACGCAGTATTTTCTTTGCCGTTGAATTGTATCCCGCTAATTACCTCTCAAAGAAAACTTTAGGGTTGAGTTTAAAGAACAATTGTGTACTAAATAAGGCAAAAGGTAACACGTTAATAACGAAACGACGAAAAAATATTATAATAAAGTTTTTGGTTGCCTCAAATAATAGACAACCAGTTTACCACTGAAAGCTCCATCCCTATTTTTTTGTTTTAATAAACTCATGTTTTAACTGATTAGGAGTTGTCTAATAAGCAACACGTGAGCATCAAATGTTTGAATTACGTGCAAATAGATGTCCTTTCTAATTAAATCGTCACACATAACTATGATTTTAATTGCTAGATTATTCTTCCCTCTCGCGTGTCTGTGAGTAGTTTTACCAAACGCATCAAACACATGGTTATATTGCACACAAGCATGCTACAGAAGTGGGGCACATATCAGACGTGTGTTCATTTCAGCGTCATAAAACAGGAAGAAAGATCTTGTAGAAGAAGACCTTGTAGGGAACACAGTTCGCCGTACCCGCGAGTTGTATCCATAAGGTTCACGGATTACGTACTGGACTTTTTGTGACCAAATATCAACCAGTTATTTAACCACCTTGAATAACCTATGAGTGACATAATTTCTGTTGATAAAACCTGCCTAGCATAGCGTCAAAGGAGTTGATTGGCGCGGGTAAGAACTTGCTGAAGTCAACAATTTTTCTCTTCGTTTTTCTGAGAACACGTGTTTTCGCCGCTGATTATTACAAGCTGATGAAATTAATTGATGAGTGAGTTAGTTTGCTAAATTGTTCCTTCGTAATTACACTCCATAATATTACCATTTAGAGGAAAGCAGAAGGTAGATTTTTCTAGAACAACATTTAGCTACACTGTTACCATAGCAACTCATAAAATGCAAAATCAAAAAAATATTTAAAGGCACTAAGTTCTTGACTAATTAGAGCAGTATTTTAGGAGAAATAAAGCAAAAATTTAAATGGGTGATGAAATTGACTCCTTTAAGTTAGGAGAGCAAATTAATCCAAACATTGGATTCAAAGTAACTCGTTTCTTCTATTCTTCTCTCTTGACCTGTTCCAGCCCTTCCAAGAATTTTATTCTACTCTTAAAAATACTTGTCGAACATTATACTAAAAAGACTAAAAGAAACAAAACACATGCAGCAAAAACATCTTGTTGTGTAAAAATTAGAAAATAAAACAAATATGAATTAAAAGACAGCAAACCAAAACAGCAATTGTTTTGTTTTTGGAGGTTGTCATAAAATAACGTTTAATTAATATCGGACAAACCAAAAAGCAAACAGAACATTTCAATAACTTGCTTTTATGATATGGTTTCATATCAGGCGTTCAGTTCAATCGTTGTTCATTTCATCCTCAATTAAAAGTAGTCTATTCAATTCCTAGAATGAATTTTTAGTTGTAAATTTTTATTTTGTCCAGAATGTGGCCGTCAATATATTTCAAGCAAGATAAACACAAATGTTTTTCTTAGCAACCATTTATTAGTATCCAAGGGATTAAGTTGTTTACAAATACAAAACCTAACACAACTAAATTGAGTTTATATCGAAGCATTGTTGATTTAAAGAAGGTATGTATGACCATATATCTTCGCAGTCCAAAGTGATACAGATACAAAAATCTCAGTATGTAGAAATTGAAAGAAATTTTTGTAGCCTATTAGCAATGGAGATCAGTTTGTGGTTTTTGGTTACCAAGACATTGTGGTTTCCTAAATATTTTTGATAAGTAGAACTTTAGAGTACTTTCAAAACAAACTGTTAAGGCGAGTTTCCACTTGTCCGATTTTTCAAGGGAACGGGAACAGGAAAAAGAATGGGACAGACTGAAAAAACGATTTCCACTTAAAAAAGCGCGGGGAAAAAAGTATTGAAAACTATGTGCTTGCTATTATATTTGTTATTTAAAAGATAAAAAAATGTTAAGTACAGAAAAAGAATGTAGATCAGACAATTGTTTAGGAAGAGCAAAAGCAAAGGTGTGTTTACTTTGTTCATTTTCGATATGAGATTTACCACCTAGAATACTTTTTCAAGTTCTTTAGAATGACACCTACAAAATATGAAGAATTAATGCGATTAGTTGTCCCATCTCTTTCCAAATCATTACTTAGGCGTGTGGACCATGTGAACTTTGGCAGAAACTTCCAGCAACTGGAGAAACTTGTAGATTTACCATTGTTAAAATAATTGTGTACCTTGATACACTGTACACTGGTACAGATGGAAAAAATGATGTGAAAAAAACTCATTGACTACTGTTTTCCATATTCCTCATTACAGGGGATGCAGGTTGTTCAAAAGGATTTGGTTGATTCTTGTTTTCAGTGTTTCGATGTAAAAAGATTTGTCGAGATGTTACATTGTGTGCTTCTAATGCATATGACATCGGTCAGCATCGTGTCACGTTCAGGGTCAAAATATAGGAATATAAAATCTTAACGAAAGTATATTCGTAAGATAAAAGCATATTTAAGAATTAATAGTTAAACATTTGCCCTAAAAACACCTAACTAATTCAGAACACGCAAAGTAGAGGAATCAGTTTACCTTAATTTGGTAGTTTGGAAATTGGAAGAACTATCAAGGATTCCATCATATATTGTATCGCTTTAAGCAATTTCATATTTCACAGCTGCTCTGTTGTTTTAACATATTTTAGTGCCATTTTTTTTCTAAGTAGTGGTCCAGCTCAAGTAATGAAAGTTTTATCTCTGAAGTAGCTAGTTTTGTATAACAGCGGAAGTTGGTCTATAAGTACATACGAAAATATGTCCGAACCCCCAAAATAACATTTTTTTGACAATATATGGAAAATGTGGAAACTTCAACAGTGGGGTAGTTGGGGTAAGATGGGTCACTATTGATACATGTAAAAGTAATGTGTCTTACGCTTCTGTTTTCCTGTATCCCGATACAAATAGAAGGCCCACAGAAAAGACAACAAGTTTTTTAAACAATCCCAGCTTCAAAAACGTTACAATCAAAGCTTTTATTATCCATAAGTGAGTAATTGTCGTCCAGATTTCTTGCTTGACCGAGCCGATATTTTGTGTGACCGAACAGTTCGTAAAATCTATGTTGACTAGCTACAATCGTGGTCACAATATGTTGGGACAAGACAACGAATTTTAGAAGTTCGCCACCACAAGTAATTGCGTAGGCTAATTCTATATTAGACTCACACATCTTGAACTTGTCAAAGTTCACTTGTCAATGCTCAGAGTGGACTTAGGATTTCGGATCTTAGGTTATTTGGTAAATACGAAATTCTTAAAATGTGCTAATTGTTGCTGACGTCAGCAAGGCCATTAATCACGAATTTCGGGGCCTTCGTGGTCCCCGACGTGAATTATTTCGGTGTGCGGGCGTGCTAAAGAATGTGACTAGCAACTTTTCAACACTCTCTGCCTGGCCTACTTGTGTGCAAAAGTAGCGACTTTGCAGCCTGCCGGCTGCAGAGCATTGACTATTTGACTGTTTTGTCCATATTTGGATAATGAGTAAAAAACTGCCTTAGTCTCAATATTTTTGTACACAATTGTAGCTATAAAAATGTTTTGAAAGGTTTATATGATTCAAGTGTTTTGTATGCAGCTAATGTCAACTGAACAAACACCTATAGTTAGCTAGATAATATCAGTCAATAATTTCCCATTCGATTTACGTGTAGCTACATTTCTTTAGATGAGAAATTATGTTCGGAAGAATAATCGTGGCAGTTGGAGTGAACTAAACATGAAAAGTGCTATCGATAGTGTGATAAAAAAGGAAATGTCTATACGAAAGCAGCACTAACATATACCGTTCCCTTTGAGTCACTACGCCATCGTTGTAATGGCCAGATGAAACAATTTTCTGAGGAAGATCAATATAAAAAGCAATTGGGACTAATACGTACTGTCAGAACAAGAAGCAGCCTTAGAATCCTACATTCTTGCTTTGGACAATTAGTTTTATGGTTTATCAATAAATGAACCAAGAACAGTGATTTTGAGGTGAAAAGAATAAGATCAAGCATCCATTGAACAAAACTTTATAAATGGCAGGTCGTGATTTTGTGGCTGAGTTTTAAAAGCGGAGAAAGACATTGTCTTCAAGAAAACCAGAATCTGTTTCCCTAAACAGAGTTTTCGGACTTAACAAAACATCTATAGAACGTTACTTCACAAACTTAAAAACAATATTGGACAAGTGTTGTATTCCTCCTCACAGAATTTTTAATGTGGATGAATCAAGTTTAACCTGCGTTCATAAACCTGTAAAAGTGTTCGCGCCCAAAGGAAAACGTGTGGTTGCCTCCGCAACAAGTGGTGAAATATATTCTTCAAAACCTTGCTTTATTTGAGAAACGTAGCGAAATGTGATAAAAACTAAATGACGAATGACTAGAATTTATTTAGTTTTGGAATTCTTTAATGTCAATAAAACAGCATCGTACTGCAGCGTGTTTCATCGTGCTACATCGTGTGAGTGCTGAAATTGATTTACCCATCTTAACTTAAGCGTTTCGTATTCAAATCCTCACCTTATAAGTAAATAAGAATGAACCCATAGAACTGTTTTTCTTGCTCTTTTCAACACTTTTACATAGAACTTAAAATGGCGACAGGTTTGCGACAAGAATGTATAGACTAAACTCGTTGAAATTGAATTTAATTGCGAGAAATAATTCCAACTTGCTTACTTCTTAGCTGAATTTTTGTATGACTTTTTTTAAAAAACTATGAAACGACTACGATGCATTGAGACCAAGAAAAACGAGATATAGCTACAATGTTTCCTCCATGAAGCATTCTAAATTATTCTGTTTTTTTAAACGTACTTTTAAAAAAAAAATTTTTTCGTCATAACACTAAAACTTCATTCTAATGCTAATAGCGTACAATGAATGAATAATGCATAACTGACAGATTTGCATCGATTCATCCTTGTATAGACGTATGCAAACAAAATACGTTTAACTCTTTCTTCTTGGTGGTATATATATATATTATGCTATCAGTGAGCATAGCATATACTGAGTTATTTCTTGGTGTCAAATAATATTTCAACTTCTAATTTGTATTTTCTCTTAAAAACATTATAATCAAAATAAGGCGGCAAACATAAAATAAGCAGTGGTAGCTATTCAAGCAATCGCACCGATTCAAACAGAGCGTTGAGAATGAATATAAAGAAGTGTCAATGTCTTAAAAAGGTTTTAAAAGTTTGATAGCCCATCTTAGCATATTAAGTTGTTGCTATTATGAGAAAGATAATTTCTGTTCGATTAAATGGAGAATATGGTAGTTATATGGTTCATTAAATGTCATGATTTAGTTGTTTTTAAAGCTTAATAAAGTTAGAAACGGCCTTAAAGTCTTTAGCTTCGTCGTAAAGCTTTTATACGTAAAAGATTGCAAACTGCAAGGCCAGAAAATTAATTGATTGAGAAATGTTTAGAAAGGTAAGCCAGGGTTTATTTAGGTTGTGTGGAACGATTCTTACTTTATTTATAATGTTTTGTGTTTTGTTAGAATTTTCATCGTGGCATTGCACGTAGCCTACTGAGTGCTGAATAATTCTTTTAATTTAATCTCGTGGCAGCTTCCTTACGTAACGTAACATATCAATACATAATTTTTACAAGATGCTACACGAACTGTTTTCTGTTTTATGGCAAATTTTGTCAAATTGAGATTGAATTGAGATGAACTTTTTCAACTTGGGCAAACAGAAAAATAAATCCTTGCTCTCGATCACTTGTTTAAATTATCGAAATAGTGACGGCGAATCATCTCGTCATATTTTTGTTTGCATACTAACTTGGAACGTAATTTGTAATTAAATTAAATTAAAGAATATATAAGAACCATATTTTAATGTCAATACAATTTAGGTGAAGTTTCTTCTTGCAATATGAATTCCATCAGAGATTTTACAATCATCAACGAATGATGCTGAATGCTTCTTGTAAGTGGAAACTAAATCCAGTGTTCATTTGATACTTAGTAATCTTCGCGTTATTTGAATTTCATGCTTTGTGCCATTTCTGTGTCATATGACTTCTGTTTCAACGTCCTTTCAGATTAAATTTCCATTTTCCATTTCCTTTCATCATTCTTTTTGCAATGGAATCAAAAATTGCAATTATTGATGTGAAATGCTTCCGCATTATGCTTATGTATTCACGGAAGTTTGTAAATAGAACTTTAAGAACATTCTTTTTAGTCAATTGTACATAAAGTTGTAGAAAATCTAAGAAAACCTACGAAGTCTTACGTAGCTAATTAATAATTTAAAAAAAAATGTATAGTGAACATCTGGCTTTGCTTCATTTAAAGACGATTGCACCTATATTTTCAGATCCTTGAACACAGTTAATATTCTTGCTTGCTCAGATTTGTCAATATTGATTTGAACCATTATTACGTTGGTTAACAAAGGTAAACAGGATGTGATTACTCTGTAGATTTAATTCTAAAGTACTTTATGCAATAACAGTGTTATTTGATCTCTATACAAAAAGTGGTAAAAATAACATTTTTTTAATGAAACGTTTTTTTCTTTGAATCACTTCTTTGATCAATTCGATATTAGAGAGTTAAAGTTTTCCTTTATATCCTTTTTGCTGAATAGGTAAGACTATTATGTTTTTTCATTGTGTAAACAGAAACTTTTTTATCCATAAATCTTTATGGACATCTGCTATCTTATCTTAAGCTTCTGTGGTTTAAATTTGCAATAAAAACATCCATAGAATTATTTCTTGTATTTCCCTGAGGTTCTTATATTTGATGTTTTTAACAATTTTTGAGTTTAGGTGAAACAGCTTGAAGTTTAATTTTTCAATACCCATATCAACTTATGCAATTAAAATATTGGAAGATAGCTATGATTGAAATTTTGTGGTTGTTTGAACATGAATATCTAATGATATCAGTACAGTGTTCACAGTACTTTCACCTGAGATCCTAGCAACATTTACTTTGGAGTGGTACCATATAATTTCAACTTAGACAACAATATGTCTGTTAATTCTTCTAAATATAAATGAAGTTTAAGGGAAAAGAAAGGAACAAAGAATGCAAGTTCCTCTGTTGTTGTCTATTTTGTTTTTGTTTATAATGCTGAGTTGTTTGTATTGAAGTTTTTCTGTTCTTTTTTATGGTGTAGTTACAATAAAGATTGTAATGACTCATCATTCCTCAAATCAATGGAAATTAATGTTATCAATTAGTAGTAATTGCGTAAATGTTAATACACTCTAGTTTAGATGTAAAAAACTGTTGGGAATGTTGCAATACTTTTGCCAAAACGCACAAGATGATACGAAACCTTTCTTATCTGTCTGTTTTTTATCATCGGCAAAACATAATTTAAAAGCAGTTGCGAAAAGTTCGTAGATTACCAGGCTTTCTTTTTAACACTATGTTAAAAATTTGGGTGATTTAGTTTATCACCTATCAATGGGAAAATAAATGTTTTGATACATTCAACACTGTAGTTACTGTATTGCATTTTTCCCTTGACTCCTTCTCGTGCATTTTTACACTTTTTCACTTGTGCAGTATTTTCTTTACTGTTTTTTTGTTGTTGTTGTTGGTTTTAGATTGTAACTATATAATCTATGTAACAATATAACGAATCTAGACCACCCCAACTTGTGCATTGATTTGCAACTAGAGATATGTATGTATTTAGACATTAAGTTATTTAAATAGTTTGTTTTAGTGCAAACTTGAAGAGCGCCATAACGTTTTTGTTAGATTTACTCAGAAACGCACAAATTTAAATAACATTAACGTTTCTTTTATTATTATGAACAATTTTTCATGGTACAGACGCATAGCCACATATAGATGAAAACGCTTAATGTCTAATTAGTTTCTCGTATAACTCTGTTGTTTATCTTGAAACTAAACTCGTAGTCAAAATAAAACAACAATATTTGGTTAGTCTGACATTCTCAGCACCATGCTTTACATGTCCAATCTTGTTAAACTCACTGAAGATGGCAATAACCTATCCGAACCAGATTTTTGCGTGTCCATCCAATGCCGTTATACATGAAGTAGTTGCAACTCAAAGCAACACTAAATTGAAATCAATAAGAAAATTTAGACAACAGTCTTAGATTCAACTTTTAAATTTTATTAGTTTGATATATGGAATCTAGCATTTTAGCATTTTTAAATGACAAATATGATTTTCGCCTAGAAGAAGACATAAAAATTGAACTTCACAAAACACGAACTCTCTCTCCCCGCAACTCTCCCACCCAGTTTCAGTAAGGTGTGGTTTACACTGTTACATTATTTAACTGTAGCAAATCCGCACATCCTGGAGCAACATCATAACCTGAAATCAACCAAAGAAAAACATTAAGCTAAAAAAGCGATGACTTTAAAAGGCCATAGTCATTATTCATGTAAAATCAATTTTTTCTTCTATACATTGTTTTTTAACTAAACCAAATGAACGACACACTAGAGAAATAGGATAAAGCACAAAAACAATAATTAACATTGACTTCATTCTTTACAATGTTTTATATCAACGGGTTGTTAAAGAGCGCGTTCTTAATTTTTGTTTTAAAGAGATTTTTTTGGAACATGTTTTTTAAATGTCAACATTTTTTTAAATATACCTAGGTTTTTTCGTATGTTTTATGTATCTCTATTTGAAATAATGCATCACTATTATGTGATATGAGTTCTAGGCTGTGTGACCATGGCGAAGCAAAGCCTTATCATTTATGATGACTTAACAAGATATCACGTTTCAACGAAAGTTTTTTTGTGTATCACAACACTATAATATTCTTATAACACAACAATTTTTTTGCATTCTAAACAGGAGCAGATTTTTAAAGTTGTGAAAAAAATCAAAACGATTTGCATTTAATAACCGTTTAAATAATAAGAAACATTTTTCAACTTCAATATTTACGCAAAACGTCTAGCTGTGATCAAACTTCGCAAAATTTTAAACATGCCTTTTTATAGGCGCATTGATTTATTTTCTTTAAAGTAACATGGCTACGTGAAGGAGAAGCGAAGTAATGAAATGGACATTGCATATCCCAAAGGGTGAATTAATTACACACCACGAGCACAGCTTAAAACAAACACTATTTACATCAAGAACAATGCTCAGCTGCTCATGTTCTACATTAAAATTTATTTTCTTTTACATAAAACTTGGAGGATATTTTCTTCGACTCTGTTGTACTCAAAGTCGTCTACTGTGGCAGAGAGAATGCTAAAGTACAACGCAAAGAGGTGAAAAGCCTGCATGGTGTAAGAAACATCTGAATTCTCAGCTATAATGATTCGCACGAAGTAAATTATATTTCCTGTAGAGAAGGGAATTTGACAGTTTAAAGTGTTTTTATTGCGTTCAACTCCGATTTACATAATAACATAATATCTCGCGTTGCTTTTGTGTTCGTTTTGACATTCTGATAAAGATGTAATGTACACTGCCAACAAACCACTTTAATAAATATTGAATATTGCTTTTATTAAACCTTACCCAATGAGAATTGATTGTATTGTTAAGATAACAAAGAGATTATTAACGAGGCTTGGTCGTTTTCATTCAAGTGTGAAAAAAATAAATGTGGAAATTATTTTGATTTCGTGTTGAGAATATTAAGTTGAGATGATGTTAAAAAAAGTTTATTGGGTAAGTTTCGCACTGTTTTAAAATATTGTTTAACTTTTCTTTATATGTGATTCAGTTTGAATTTTATTTATTTTATTTCATTAGCTTTACGTTGGAAATATGTTTTGTGATTTAAAAGGCTTCCAACATGCATGTTGCTCATAAATTTTTTTTTTTAATTGGTGTTCATATAGCTAGCTGGCTTGTGTTATTGATTTTTTTATAGGCTAACATATAATATTTTTTGTTTTCAGTAACTGCAACGGGTAGTTTTTTCACCTACTTTTCAGTTATATAGCCTGGACATTCAAAACAAAAAATAAACACGAAAAGGACAGAAACATGTTTTGTCGGGAAAACTCTTGATGTTTATCACAACTTCGCATATGAATTTCCAAGATGCCGCATATGGGTATTCTTAATAACCTTCGAAGTAATGTCATGTTTAAGCTGGGTAATTTTTTAACATCATGAGACGTTATCTTATCTTATCTTTAAATTCTTTTTATCCAAAATAGCCTTTTTTGTAATTCACTGTCAGGAATAAGCGCGTTGAACACTAGGGATTGTGTGAACGTTAACCACACAATACAATGCTGAAACATCTTAAGGTTAACAATTATCAGTTTCTGTACAAAAGTAGCGATCTGCTTCCAACGTTACTCTTATGTTTACAACAATTGAGACACACTTTCTTAAAGGATTATGCAGAGAAAAATAAAACATTTCTAATTGCAATCCCTTTGTCACTATCTAACATGCTAAAGTTACAAGATGGCAATTTAAATCTGGCATCAGAGGTTGGCATCGCTGACATTGCTTCATGGTATGAGTCTTAACAAATCTTAAGGAATTTGCTTCGAGGTGCTACAGTAGCAGAATTTAATGGCTAACATTTTTGTTAATTCGTAGAATCTGCGGTTTGCTTCTTTGCCAATAACGAATAGATAAACCAAATTTTAGGGTTGTTTAGCAGTTGGTGGTGATGGGAAATTGAAACAGTTTTACAAATAAAACCAAGTTTTAACAATTATTTTCAAATTATATTTTAAAGCTTTACATTTTTACAAATGGCTAAACTGATTCATACATGGATCGCTTTAAATCTTTTTTAACAATCTTTTTAAGCTGCGTACGAAATTTCCAATTCTTTTTGTGTCGTGGTCACATTTTCTGTATTCATTAACAAACTTTTTTTAAAGCCATGATGTAAAAAGTTGATCAACACGTCCATGAAAAAAAAATTTTTATCCTAATTATAATATATTGCACTTTAGCTTGTGATTTTGTTTTTTAAATTAAAAGGAGACTGTAAACAATTTTTGTTTAGTACAAATTGAGAATCCAAAAATGGTTCACAATTTAACCTGTCGCTGGAAAGCGATTTCGCAGGTGGCAAGATTGCAGCGCATAACACGTACGAAATTCACACCTTATTAATGATAAATTATTCAAAGTAGGTTTGTTTTGAACCATTCCGCTTGTTTGTCTCATAAAATATTTCCCGCTGAATTTTTTTGCTCTTCAGTTGCATTATGCTTTTAGCAAGATTATTATTTGTTTTTGAATGCAATAACCAATTTATGAAATCTTGAAAAATAAAGCATTTAACATGAAATTGCACGTAAACTTGTGCATGCAATAACCCAAAAACCTCATTCAAATGCTCAGAATTCATCTCATTAATATCTCTGTTTGTTTGTTAAGTTTTAATTAACAACAAACTCTGAATTGGAAATTAGACCAGCGATAAGATTATATGTCTTTAGCCGTAGTAAGTATCGTAAGATTTTTTTTCCCACGTATTTGCCTGAAAACATTCCATTAATGAGTACGTCGATTTTAAATATTTTTATTGATATGCGAGAGCACTTTTCAAGATTTCTGTTGGACACTTAATGCTGGTGTTTCAATAAAGAAAGTAAGAAACCATATAACAAAAAAACGAATGATGACCATTTTTTACTGAATGACCAATTAAATGTCAATTAGTCACAGTTGGACGGATAGGAGGAAATACAGTGTTAAAAAGACATTGTTTTAATATGAACTTTCTGCAGTAGATAGTAAAAATGTAGTTGTTTTTTTTATACTGAGCTTTCTATACTAATGAAGGAGGGTGAGAAAGAAAGAAATGTTTTCATTGTTCAGGTGATACTTATAAGTCTCTATCAGTTCATTGTGTGTTTGTTAGTAAAATAGCCACATCAATATATGCGGCGTGCTTAGACTATATTGAATAATGTTGTGGTTGGCTCATTCATTGGTAACATCTGTTTATCGCCATCAATTGAACACTTTGTTGATAATTTCGATTTCAAAAAAAAAAAAATTTAGCGACTCCGTGTAGAATAGAAAGAATGTGTATTGTCTGTAAAATTAAAACTACAAGAAAAGTCATATGCAAATATTTTGTACTAATTTTTAAGTTGCTCTCGAGTTGCATGAAATGAAAGGTTTTCTTTCTTTTAAACAACTTGTTAGAGTGCTGGGTTTTATAATACACTTAAATGCTTCTTTCCATCAAAATGAAGTTTGGAAAATCTCCTTCTGTTTTAATGAGACGCCTTGATACATTTGAATGAATAATAGTAAAACTATTTTCTTATTTTCTTGACTTATAAGGTGTTTAGGTTCAACAAGGTTAGATGCCGAGTTTGGTCCGTTTTTCATATCGCACATTCTTCATGAAAATCTTTAAAAATAGACTCCAAAATGCTGAGGAAAAATTCAGTTAGACGCAACTCTTTAAGATCTTTTTACAGCAGCTCCTTATTTCCAGTTTAAGAAAGCAGCTTTTTGGTGATCGAATTTTTATTTTAATCGAACGTTCGACTAACCAATTCGATCGGACTTTTCTCTCCTTCACATTAGAATTTTTATGTTTTAATAGAATCACAACGTGCATTTTTTTAAAAAATGTTTTCGATGTACTGAGTTATTTGTTGTTTTTAATAATATCTGAAAACAAGGCGAGCAAGTACCAACTGTCAAATCAGTTTGTATAGATTAATCTCCAAATGGTACTCTGTTGCAGAGTTGATAGTTAATTATTGATTCTTGTACTGCAGAATCAATTAAATCCTAAGAATATGCAATGCATCATGAAAATAAAACAGATGTCAAAAATGTGTTGAGTTTAAAAAGTCGTGTTCATTAGTTTTGATAACTGAAATATTTAAATGTTATCTATGTTTGCCTTGACTGTGTGCAATATTGTCGAATATCTGAATGCGAAAATAATAGCGATACAAGAAGAGAAAGTATTTAAAGTTTAATAACTTATAAGAAATATTGAGAGTTGTTGTTTAAATTTGTGA
Source organism: Hydractinia echinata (assembly GCA_030067915.1). Taxonomy (NCBI): domain Eukaryota; kingdom Metazoa; phylum Cnidaria; class Hydrozoa; order Anthoathecata; family Hydractiniidae; genus Hydractinia; species Hydractinia echinata. Next base: position 941,537 of record JASGCC010000010.1, read on the forward strand.
ATGTATAACTTAAAATACGCAAGCACTAAGGCACTGTAGTCTGTTGTACTTTATTGCACATTGCAATTGGAAAAAAAAGCGTTTCCTTTTTTTTTACTGTATAAGATCAATTTCATGTTTCTTATGCGCTTCTGAATATTTTTTAGATCTATATGGCATATAAGTTGAGAATTATCTTATTGTATTTTAGATTGTGTAATTAATAAATAAACCGAACGAGCACTCCAGGAGAAAGGATTGATGAGAAAAAGATCGAAACCATTTTCGCGGCTATATTGTAGAAATAAAAAAAGGTTTTAGAAAGGTATAATTTTATTTTATTGTTTATCGCTTGTACACATTGTGTTTGTTATGTTACTGTTGCTTTTTTGTTTCTTTATTACTCTTTTCATGTTGTGTTTGCTGCAAAGCGTTTCGTAAAAACACATTTAAACTGTTTCGCACGGGCCTGTTGTCCTATCAATTCCAATCTTTTCTTCAGCATCAGACATTTAAACGGATTTTTTGCACTTAAATTAACTCAAGCTTCTTCGCTTTTTTAAGAACAATAAAGCTCTAAAACTGCTAAATAATGTCCACGGTCCTGTTTAATTAAAAGTATGATAATGTTTGATTTATATATTTGAAAGTTAACATCGCATAAATAAGTACTTTCTTGGTCCAAAATTACCAACAACTCGTATGTTTTTATTAGATTACTCTAGTCCACATATAAAATGGAATAGGACTTTAAACCAGAAAAACATTTAGCTGACATTTTAATAGCATTCCTTCTAGGAAGACATGTCGAAATAATTAAATATAAATTAACGGTGCATAGTGACTTAAAAATCTCCACGCTAAATATTTCTAACCCTTGAAAAATTGATCAATGCTTGCAAGCATCATGATTCTCAATGGATACAAAACAATGTAAACAGTGAAACGTCATTTTGAACTGACTATTAAGTATCCTGCATTGTAAAGCAATTTTGAAATAAATTATCGATGCTGATTTTTTACGCATTGACTTTTCCATATCAATTTCATGTAATATTTTTAATCCTCTTGTAATCTGCTAATTTTTTTTTGGAACATTCAATCAGATTCAAATAAAATAGTCTAACTATAACCGCTCGGTCCACGTGTGCACCAAAAGAAGCGATTTTGCAGCTTGCCGGCTGCAAGTGTTGAGTATTGACCATTTGACCCTTTTGGCCATATGACGAAAAAACTGTTTTTGTTTCATTCATTTTGTTCACGATTGTAGCAGTATTGGAATATTCTATCCTCGTGTACTCTTAAAATTGTTACAATGTCGATATTTTAAAAGTTACCACAATTTTACAAGAGTTTAGATTTTGCAATTCGGTACAGTCTAAAAAAACACCGGCTAATAAGAATCACAATAATTAATAGGTCGCTTTCTGTGCGATGTAATATTTTGATTTTGCGTTTAGAACAAGTGACATGCGCACGCATTCTTGTAGGTAGAATATGTAAAAAACAGACCACAGGTCTAATAAATTCATTTGAAAAACAAAATATTGCCTAAAATTGTTTAAATGTTTTTTTAAAAAAGAGAATTTAGTTAAAAAGATTTATTTCAGCGCCTTGTGCTTATGAATTTAAAATAGCTATTTTACCCTATATGGTTCTGCTTTTGTACCTACAAGAATGCGTGCGCATGTACAAAAATGCGCAAAGTTCTGAACTTTTGTAACATTGGAAAGTAATCTATATTAAAAATAAGAAATGCTTTAAAAATCATCTACAAAGAATTGATACCTCCGGGGTAGTTTTATTTATTATTTCAAATAAGTTGCAAAATTTGTTTATTATAAACCCATTTTCGTAGCTACACTTTTGCACAACTCTTTTTTATTTTATTCATTCATTTATTTATTTGTTCTTTTTTTGGAATGGCGAATGAGAATTAAAGAAATGAGAAAAATAAATGTAATATAAATAGCAAATATAAATAAAGCGAGCAATAAGAACAAATATATCTAGTTGTATCTTCTCAGCTATGTAAGGCTTGGTTACATAAATGTTATTGCAAGCAAGCGAGTAATCGCCCTCATTAAGTTGCACCTAAAGGATTAAAGAACCTGGAACGAGTGAACTAAGATTATAATGTTGTATCCCCGTTGGTTAGGTGATACATCAATTTCCTATCCCTGTTAATTTTGTTGCGGTTAAAAGTTAACTGATATTGTTATGACAAGGATTTAACTGCATCTATAGTTGTTTACATTAAAATCTACATCATATTGATGGCTAAAATGGTGGTGTTACGAAGACGTAATAGTATTCCCGACATACATAAAGTTTTGAACATAATTATTAATTACAGTATACTCTCGATAAGTGATACACCGGATAACTAGGACGCCCGCTATGTAGTACACTTTTTCTCGGTCCCTTGAACTTGCTTACCCTATTCAAGCAAAAAAACTTCGCATAACTGGGACCCCGGATAACTAGGACGCCCGCTATGTAGTACACTTTTTCTCGGTCCCTTGAGGCAAAAACTTCGGATAAGTGGGACATGCAATGGAATGACTTCATATTTTTTTCTTGAAACAGAAGACATTGCATTGAGTTTCTAGAATTGTCGAAAATGAAGTAATAGCTGGTTCCAGGCAAAGCAAATTGACAGAATTTTTTTTCGTTTAATGTAGTGTAATCTTATGTTATATTGAATGGAATAGAAAAGTAAATGCAATTATCACCATTTCTTATTTATGAATTTAGCCTCAAAGTCCTCTTGTTCGCTAAGTTTTACAAAAAATCTCTCGATAACTAGGACAAATTAAGCCTTTGTATGAAAACCCTACTTACAAGGAAATTCGGATAAGTAGGACGCCCGCTAAGTAGTACACTTTTGTTCGGTCCCTTGAGTGTCCCACTTATCGAGAGTATACTGTATAATTATTAAAAACTGATCAAATGTAATTCACGACTATATCTGAAAGAAATGCAAAAGATATTTTGCGCGCAAAAATAAGTCAACGCAAAAGCTAGCCAAAGATTACTTGAGCATCATTTGAAAAAAAGCGAAACATAAAAATGTCAGTTAATAAGAGTACTTTTTTGTTTCTACCTCATGGTTCTTAAAAAATCGACATTTTGGACCTTAAATAATTCTTAAATTGATACTTAAGCAAATAATGGTAAAAATCAAAATCAAAATTAAGTTAAAAATGTCCAAAGAAAAGGTAAAGCCTTGATGATTCTTACAAAAACAATTTTTTTGGAAATAAAGTATGTATAGAAAAATCATTTTGCTAATTGGAACAAAACAAACCTGGTCAAAGTTGATGTTCTGTTCATTACTTGCTCAATGAAAAAGTGACGGAAAAAAAGAAGCCTCGGGGTGGCCCTTATTTTTGCTTTTTAAAGAAATGTTATTATATTTCCTTATTTCACAAAAAAACTCCACTAAACTTCATACTTTTTATTATTTTCTTAAAATTTCCTTTTCTTGTTTTTTTTCAGCGTAATTTTGTAAAGCATACTGGAAACTCTCGAAAAGCATAAGCGAAGCATAATTCCAACCTGAACTTATATATAAAGTAGTTAGGCTTGAAATTCCGAAAGAATTCTCTAGAAAAATAATAACATAACATTCTACATATGTTTTTTTTTTAAAGTGTTCGAAAATCAAATCGTTGCCAGAAACATATTGATTTTCTGTAAAACGGTATAAGCATTAAGCGTACTAGGCTGAATTAAATACACACCAAGCTTATTAAACGAAGAGTGCATTTTGTTAAATGTTTTTTGCATTATACACCGTGATCTATAAAATGTGCTCACATTTTTGTTCTCCGGTTACGGACATCAACTATAATCATTTCTGAATGAATAGTCTTACGTGTTTATATGTACCGTTGAACTCAAATTGACGCGTGATAACATACAAAAACGTTTCATCTTGTTTCTAAGTTTGTTTTAAGTTGTGATTCTTATTTTCTACAGCTATTCAGGATAATGTTTAACCCTGGGAGGATAAGAAGTCCCTAGTTTAACCAGATGGATTGATGTAGGAGTAACTTTGGCAATTTTCGCGAAGTCAAACCAAGTCATTTATTTATTCATTTTTTGAATTTCCAATTTAAAACTGTGCTCACTTATGCAATTTCAATAATTGAAAATAAAATGACTCAATTTTCAAATACTTCTCAAATCTGAATAAATTAAGTCAGCCATGCTGTGTCTGTCAGAAAAATGTAATCAATTTCTGTCTAATTATATTTTAATTGTGCTTTCTCAGTGGTGTAATAAAGGCAATTTATGACTATTAAAATTTTGTCCACATCATCCATCCTCGTATGTTGTAATGCAGATTTTGATTCACCTTGCTTTCTAAATTTCAGTTTCATTCCTCAAGTCGTGCTGAAAACTTTTTAGCGAAAGACTTTTTTAGCGAAAAACTTTATTAAAACGACAACTGTAATTATTTAGATTTAAAAATTGTAAATAGCAGAATCTTAAAATCGAAACTAAAAATGAATGATCTTGAAGAATTTTTATTGTATTTTTTTTTAGATGCCGAGTGGAAATGCTATCGAGCTATTTAACTGTTCGTTGTGTTCGTTTTGTGAAACCAGTTTGGACCGTTTAGCAAGTCACATACGACAGCATATAAAACCTGACCCAAGCGATACATCGTCAAAAGACGCCATCGTAACGCCGCGCGAATACCCAACTGGACACAGTAACGCTCGTATGTCGCATGAGCCAGCAAGTTCTAATACCAATGGCACTACGAGCAGTATGAGTTATTTTAATCGAAGTAATAGCGAGCATGTGATCAAACAAGCTGAAAACATTCGTAAACCTAATTACGATTTTATGTCATCGAAAATAGAAATTGTCAACCCAAGGTCCGTAGAATCTGAGAAAGGTACTCCCAAGGGATCGTATATACCTCCGCCGCCTCCATTGATTGAAAAATCACCTCAATTGGTGCCATATTCTAGAGTCTATACCTCCCAAATAAATCAGAGATTCAGCAACACTAATGTTCAGCAGCATAGTCCTCTGAAGAATGCAGCACCAGTTACTAGATACATACCTGTACATCCACGTGAACCAATATATCATGACGCCAACCGTGGTTACAACAACACCCATTATGTGTCTAACATGAACGGACAAGCAACATATATGACCGAGTTCGTTCCCATTGCGCCTGCGAGCGTTAAAAACACGTACGATTTGGACAAGATCCCTGTGGATGGACATCCTAGCAGTTCTTTGGAAACATTTCGACCAGGTATTCCTGTTAACAATGGAATGCAGAAAGGAGTAAATGTTTCTTTTGTGTCACCAACTGATCCAAGAAATGGTAACCCTGATATACGTCATCGGCAACATTATGACATCATGCCACATTACACGTATCCGGTTCGTATAGCAAAACAGCCAGATGATGGCATTCGAATCCATAATGCCGCATCTCAACATATTCGACCAGTCCAACAGCAACCAATGATGAACAGTGGACAGAGACCAACAACGACATATCAAATTCAGAATCATGGCCCTCCCCATATACAGGAGCTACGTCATTCACATGGTACATCAGTTCAAGCTCAGTTGGCAAGTATACAATATTCTGACTTAAAACAGCAAAAAACAACCAATACTTTTGGAGTTCCTAATAAAGGCACCGTCATTTTAAATCCAGATCAATTGTTGTCTGCTACTGGCAATGTATCTCTGGATCAACTAGCTGGATTGCTAATCGTTCCTTTAAAGAAAACTGCAGAAATTTCAACTCAAACCGATCCGGTAGATATTATGAGCAAAAATTTAACCAACAGGAATATCAATAGTACTTCTGTTCAGACTGATCTAAAAATGGGACAGATCAATGAAGATATAAGTACAAGAGCCTCCACACCCTTATTTGGAAATTATCGTTCCACTGATGCTTTGTTCGAATGTCTCGTTTGTGGTGAGGAGTTAGCCTCTGATCATCATCTTCAGGAGCACATATCAGAAAATCACACACACGTATGCGAAAAATGTTACCACTCATCCACCAGCTTGACTGAACACAACATGCACGTGCTTAATTGCGGAAACTTAAACGCCGAAATGTTATGCCTGGAATGTAACAGCTCCTTCACGTCACTTAAAAAGTTCAATCAACACAGAAGTAAAGTTCATAACGTCAGAATGCCGTTCCGATGTGGCATTTGTAACGTGCCGTTTGAAACGCATGACGCTGTAATGAAACACATGGCTACGCATGATACTGACCAGCCCGAGTTTAAATGCCGCCATTGTATTAAAGTTTTTCAGTCGCCAGATGCTCTGAGTAGACATTTCGCCAGGCACAAAATGGTTGACGTGGTTCATGAATGTCGTTTTTGTAAGAAGTCATTTAATAAAGACTCTTTATTGCAAGATCACATCGCTTATGTGCATGTTATCTCCGAACCCAAAAATAGTGTCCATTCGGAAATACAATTCGCGCAAACGAATGCTTCCAGGTCAGTTGAAGCCAGAAATGATGAAAATACGAACATTGTTAAAAAGCATCCTTTGTGTCGACATTGTGATTTAGCTTTCAAAAACAAGGACCTGCTAAGTCGTCATATTGAAGTTTGTTCCAAAAACAAAGATGCAAAAATCTCAGCTTTTATATGTGATGTGTGCAAAGAATACTTCGCATCCGATATCTTGCGGCGACAGCATTTGAAACAAGACCATCGACGCACAAACGGATATCGCTGTCCAAAATGCTCCAAAATATATCGAACATGGAGCAGATTGAAGTTTCATACCAAACAGCAACACCTGAAGAAGTCTTGTCCCGATTGTGACATGGTGTTTACCAAAGAGCATGTGCTTCGCAAACATCAAGAGGATGTGCATGGCAAACCACAAGGACAACCAGGAGAACGCGTATACACGTGCAGTTTGTGCAACACAATGCTCAATACCTTGACCGAGCTTATGAATCATCGACGCGATGTCCACCCTGAGTTATCGCAATTAAAAACTGCGGATCAGTTATCCTCCGCTACCATGCTGAGTGTAATTAACAACAACGACAACGACTCTGTTGACGACACTGAATTATCGGTTAGTAAATGTCCTGATTGTAGCGAAATATTCACTTCAAATAAATTGTTGTCAGATCACATCAAAGAAAAACATGCCAATAGCAATAAAAGTAAATTCGTATGTAGCACATGCGAGTTATCTTTTGATGACGAGAAACGTTTGAAAAATCATCGCGGTTTAATACACGGTGAAAAACCATTCGACTGTTCCTTTTGCGATAAAAAGTTCCAGTATTCCAGCCAAGTGATATGGCACATGCGTTGTCATCAAAAAGACGGAAACGCGCGTGTGAAAACATCGAGCTCGGTGTGGAAGATTAAAAATAGCAAGTATTCTGCCCCTGGAAAACCTAAGTCTTACATTTGCCAGTTTTGTGGAGCTAAATTTAAACAGGAAAAGCTACTGAAAAACCACAAAGGGGCTGTCCACAAGATAAAACTTTTTTCATGCGATATATGCAAAACGAAGTTTGGGCATTCGACAGAGCTGATTTGGCACGTTCGTACATGTCGCGCAAAATTTAGACGTCTTAACCCAGGTGTTGATTTACCACTCAGTGGGAAGACAGAGGATGACGTCGCCTCAGAACAGAATCGAGTAGACAGTGCAATGGAGGATGTCTCGTCTAACGATGACGAAACAGTACTAGATCCTAAGTCAAACTTACTACACGACCGCGTATCAATGACACGGTTAAAAAGTCCGGACTCATCACGTTTTCAACTAAGTAACCATGAAGCGCTTGAATTACTTAAAAATGAACCGGAGTTTGAACCGAATATTGGGGAGTATTCCTGTCCTATATGTCAGAAATCAACAAAGTCGATTACTGGTATGAAAACGCACTACGGCCGTTGTCATGGCGTCTGGGGAAAAGAATCATCTCATAAAAATGATGAAAGCAATGAAGTTGCAATATTCCCTTGCAAATATTGTGATCAAGAATATCAAAACTTTGACGAGTTGTGCTCTCACACAGCTGTAGCGCATGGTATTAACATCACAATTGACGATGTCGACGTGGAGACGCGTCAGGAATTCTTCAAAAATGACGTCGAAATTACCGTCTATGTTTACACATGCCCTCATTGTGACGTTTCGTTTGACAACACAAAAGCAATACGGGTTCACGCTTTTAAGAAGCACGGTATACTGTTAAATGATAAAGAGTTGCAGGAATGGAAATCGTCACCTGGGAATCAAGGGACGGGTGCACCTGGGAGCCGACAAGGAGATGAGCTACGCTACAAATGTCAACGATGCAAGGCGAAGTTTAGAACGACGAAAGCTATTCGTATTCACACTTTCAAAAGACACGGTTTTATTTTATCAAAGAAAGAATTATCTCGTTCTAAATCATGGGTATCAAGTGTAAACTCGCCGGTAAATCGTAACAAGGGCAAGGATTTAATAGAAGAACCAAATCCATGTGACAAGTGCGGACGTGTATTCGGAAATTATCGAGCATTGTTTACGCACTACAGACAGGCGCATCGAATTACGAACGAGACATTCGTGCCAAGAAAACCATCACGTACCGAGCTCACTGCAAACTTTTCGTCAGTAGAAAAGAACGAAGAGATAAAGAATGATCATACGCCTGCAGTAAATAGTCCGACAGGTGCTACTGCCGATTCCATTGATTGCCCGAAATGTGATCGCTCCTTCACCCAACATAAGTCACTCGTTGCGCATTTATATTCCGCGCACAAGATATCGAAAGACCAGTACTCCGATTTCTGGCCTAATGGAGTTCCTATACTCCCTCGTGTGAGTTCCACTTGTCCAACATGCAGCAAGGAATGTGTAGATGGTCGTGCTATGCGAATACATATGTTTAAAGCACATGGAATGCATTATCGTGATCTTGAAAAATCATTAACTGAAGTAAGCGAACCATACGATGCAAACGGAAACGGAGGAGCAGATCCAGTTGATGAAAACGAACTGAGTGTAGTTGATGACGTTAAAGGACCTCCAGTGTGTTTCATATGCGACAAACATTTTAAAGGTCGTCGTGCCCTGATGACGCACGAGTTTAAATTTCATGGTATTCGGTGGGTAGGACGAAAGCGAATATTCCCACAACTTGTCCGAAACTTACCTGTTGTAAATAAACGTCACTCTTCAACGAAAAGAATATTTGCAGAGAGCAGCACGATAGTTAAGGAGGAGAACGTCCCTGATGATTCAACGCCGAAACCTAGTAATGGATTCGTTTGTCCAGAATGCGATGCACGTTATCATAATCGGCGTGCTATGACAACTCACTTGTGTCGGATCCACAGATATAAAAAGGAGGGCATTCACGAGTATTTTCGTATTAAACCCGCTGATGACGATAGCGATGCAACTAATACAGCTGATTTGCCACCAGACGACATGTCGGATAATTTAGTGATCGTTGAAGCGTCGGATAATGAAGAAGCACCACAAATTTCAGATACTCCCTCGATACCTGAACAAACAAGCACGGATAACGTTCCCACTCCAAAAGACGTCAACGATAAACTTGATGAAATTAAATCAGATCTAACAGTTGCTATTTTATAGAAAGCCTTGAGTATGTTTTGATTATGTTCTTTTTTTTAACATGTAAACGTTTTTTGGGCATTTGGCCAGATCAGTTATTTTCGATGAAAAAATTTGTCATAGCAATATTTCCCAGAAGTGACTTTACATTTACTGGCTATCCATCAGAAATAAAAGCTTCTTTAAGTGTTGTTTTATCTTGTTCTACTCCGCTACCATTTGAAGCCTATTAAATCTCTAGTTAATTCAACATAATTAAAAGCTATTAATTTATTGTTTGCAATTACGCGGCTTTTGAAAGTGGTCTCTACTTTAGTTACATTGGTCAGTCACACGAAAACAAAATGTTTGTTTCGATATGTTGCTTTATTACAGCTATTTTTGTTTGTGTTAATGGTAATATTGTCTGCAATGATCACGTGTCATGCAACAAAATTACCCATTTGAGAGAGAAACGATATTGTGTTGGCTGTGTGGTGCACGTGTGACGCAGGTGTAAAGATTACTCTCTTAACTGTTATCCCACTTGGAAACGTTCTATAAGAGCACACGTCCTCCCAATTAATAACAACTATTGAGCAATATATTTACTAATATTGTTACTTTATACTGTACAGTTTTGTTTTTTTTACATATTTTTCTTTATATTTACATATTTTACTGCGTTTGTGGTGTTGATTATATGCTAGTTACATTTTCCAAATTTTAATAAAAATTTATAAAAAGATTTTACTTGATTGTTTTACCTGAATAAAAAATATCCGGTTTGATCACAGATTCAGATTATTAGAAGAAGCGGAGAATTGAAAACTAGTTGTCAGTTGCCAGTACGACAACTAAAATATCCTGGAAAGTTCGGGGTAGGGAAATGCAGACGTTGGTGCTTTCCTAACTTTAAACGTGTGTCAAGGGCTCAATGAAGTAGACTGAAACGTGGCATGCAAATTTTGGAGGATCGCGGCAGCCAAACCATCAAAAAGCGGGACGAGATTTAGGCGCAGCGTCAAGCATACAATAAGCGCTCGGAGAACGCTCTTTTTTGGTTCCTCTGCTGTACAATTCTGCGAACTTCCTCACTGAGGATAACTTGATAAAAAACGGACAGGCAAAACTATTTAAAGCATTTTTAAATGGTGTCAACTATGATTTTTACGACATAGTAGTTTAGTAACCCGATATATATTGGGTGTCCATTTTGCTTTTAATTCACCTCGTGTGAAACCTGAATATCTTAAAAAGGTAAATGCAAGGGGAATGTTTTGGAGTTTTCGCAAATTTACTTCCTTTAACTCAAATAAAAATCTTCCAAAATTTTTGGTTCTGAAGATCTGCAGGTAATGCGTTGTTCAGTAGATCGCAGCAGGATTTACCAATTTTGAACTATTGCTGACGGCGCGAATGAACTGGGCCATTTTTATCGATTTTATAATATGAAATTCTCGTTTTTTTGTACGTTTTTGTTAACAATCAAATCCAACATGTAGGGGTCATGGTTTGTCATCAGGAAAAGCTCTGTGAAGCTGTGAGAACAATTCAAATTTTTTTGAATACTTTCTCCATGTTTTAGATTTCGCTAACAAAGTTCTCCAACAATAAAACCTTAAAGCTTAAAACGTTTTTTAAATAAAGAAACACGCAAGTAAACGTTGTTCAAATTAATTTTGATAGAAAGTTCGAATGGTAATGTTGTGGTTGAACGATTTCGAAAAAAGAAAAAACACTGTAAAGTATAAAATTAGCACGCCGGTGCAAGCGGTTGATGTCTGAGCGGTTTAATATCTAAATGTGTGGATTATGAAACCTTGTTTAGAAAAGGAATATGATCTTATGCAGCTTTGCCATCTAAAAAAACATTTCACAGTAGAAATTGGCGCTCATATTAATTTTAACCAAGGAAAAAATTCATCACGAGAGTCAAACAATTGCTGCGCAACATAATTCACTAGTAGAATGAAAAGATAGAGAATAAAAGGTTACCTGTTACATGAACCTCGTGTCATTCAATTCAGATAACATCAGCCACGTCAGGTTGTAATGTCCTAATGGTTACAATTTGTGTTGATTCAGATACAGGCTGCACTGAGAAAGTTGTTTGCGTCTAAGCTTTTATATGAGACTCGATTAGTTAACCAACCTAGTAAACGATTTTCTGGTTTATAAAACAATAGACCCTGCCTGGATATCTCATATCATTTGAAACCTGTTTGTTTTCTATAATAACGAAACAAGTTTTGTGATCGGTTGTGACTTGTTACAGAAGCTTTAGGAGAGCATGTCATTAAATTTGTTGATTCGATTTGCTTTCTTATAGTGATTTCAATGGTGGTTACAACTCCAGTGACACGTTTTTTATTTTTTCCAGTCAACTTTTATCTCATATAAAAGCACCCTCATTCCCAGATTTTTTTGTCTGTTTGATATAAGACATATATATCAAGAAGGTAAAAAACCTTGGAGACGAGGGTGGTATAATAGGTCATGATCAACTCCACTGCTGTTTTTGTATTTTATAGTCATAAGAAAAAGAATATCTTGAGATTGCGTGATTTGCCGACCTGAGCCGTGGGATACTTTTATTGAGAAAACTCCACTCGTGCCCAGTTTCCTACGAGCACAATATTTTCATGATGGCACCCTAATTGGTAGCGCTGGGAGAATTTCTTATAAATACAGAATTTAATTTTAAAAAATGCCAAGCGATACTTGCTGGATTTACGGTTGTACTGTCGCATGCAGATCTAAGTAGTTTTCAAGATTCTATCAGGAGAAAACGCCTTCGACAAAGCCTGATGAGAGAAATTGTTAGCTGTTGTCACAAAGAATAGTGAATTAGATGCAGCCGTGCGAGATCGAATCAAAATCTAGAAAGTATTTTTTTGTGGACGTCATTTTGCTGAAGATCAGTTGCTGAGACAGGATTCAAAAACAACCTTGAAGTCTTGTGAAATCTCGAAGATGAATCTCTCAGTCAAGAGTATTCCTTCATCCTCAACAACGACAAAGAGAGAATCTGCTTGAAGTGTTGCAGAAAAGAGATCTTCTTTTGCCATGATTCATGGTGATTTTGATAATGGTGAACCTTATATGGCTGTAAATCTTTTCACGATTTAAAAGTCGTGTGCATAAGCTCAAGCTGGATGGTTGAGATATAGTTGACTTGCCATCTAATGTGAACATTTGTTTCATGGATCATCTTCATTACTTACCAAAATATGAAATTTATGGTAGCCATGAGTTATCTTACACTATTTGTTACTTTCTTTAGAGTCTTCCAAATAACCACTTTCATTTACACATTGCATCAAGGGTCAACGAAAAATGTCACTTTGTCCAAACTCATCAAAAATATCAATGATCTTAACATTTGTTGTGGCGTAGCAGATTTGTTCTTTCAGACAGTTGCTTACAGCATTCTGTTCTCATTATCTTTTCAGTGGACTGTGCTAACATTGCATCACCATTACACCGGACCAAGTGGTACCGTTCACTATATTGTGCAATTTAAGTTAAAGCTCCATCTGTAAAGTGCACATCATGTGGAAAAAATTAAAAAAAATAAACAGCGAGCTTTAAAAGAAAAAGAGACAACTTAACATCTCCGGCAAGATTGAAAACGCCAATATCTTTAACTTCACCAGAACGTGTAAAATTGCCCATGCAAAATAATCGAACAGATAATGAAATTATCAAATTGAAAATGAAATTTTACATAGAAAGTTTACAGCTCAGGAATGCTAAGACTACAACAGGAAACTTGCTTCTAACTCCTTGCTTGTTGATGATGAATTAAGAAAAGATTTTGTCGCCATTTATGAAGCTATGGAAAGAACAGCAAAAATATATATCAGCTTTCAAAACTGGTGTGAGCTATTCCCCTATAGCCATACGTTACTGTTTGAGGTTGGCTAGAACATTTTCCGCAGTATATGATGAGATTCGCAATGATGAAGTGGATTTGTAATAATACCTAGTCCAAGACGCTTCAGAGACTATAAAAACTATATCAGACCACAACAAGGCTTTGTCAAAGGTGTGATATCTGAATTGAAAAATATGGTCTCAAAGTTTTCAGAGACTTTGACATAATTTTGATGAAGGAGATGTGGATCCCATAAAATCTAGTCAGAAATAAGCTTATTAAAGATTGGATAGGAGATGTTGACCTGGCAACTTCGATCCCAGGACCTTTAGTCCCTTTTTGCGTATTGAACGGCGAGACAAATCAATAAACGCAGCGTCGATGAAGGACAAAAAGTCTTGGGGACAAGGTTGTTGACCTGAGTGACACAGATCTTGACTATGTCACATTTCAAAAGACTAAGCAATTTGCATCTCATGTGCTAGTATTCCTTCGCAATATGTACCAGATTTATGTGGAATTATGGATTTTTTTTAGCATGGGCACACATAACAAAATTGTTCAGTAATGATTTGAGCTTAAAATGAACATGTGAAGTTATCATCATTTTCAGTAATGAATGTTAAGATTGGCAGCTCCAAGTTCTGGGTGAATCCGTGGTATCAAGCACTCGCAACATTTGGTTCAGCTAAGGCTACATCCACTGCTACCTTTTACAAAATGTTCAATCAATTTTTCGACTGCTTAAATATTAGGAATACTCAAGTAGATGTGAAAAAAGGAAAACCATTTTTAAAACCATACAGTTCTCCAAATAACAAAAAATTTAAAAAAGGCTAGTGGATATTTTTTCTGCAATTTTCTGTTGATTGTAAAACATCAATTGCAAGCCGGCCAGGCAGGTTTACAGATAATGCAAGGGAAAATATGTTTATATCCTGGCAAACTTATGAAGTTGTGAAAATCAATGTGCATCTATGTATGTAAGCTTTGTTTTGTTTAAACTGATTTTGTGTAGCTTGCTGTTCCTGTCACTGAGTTTCTCAATATATTCATAGAGATATCTTTATGATATTTTATTATTGCACAAATCAGAGTATTTTCGAGAAGTTCTGAAACCATTTTCTTGCTGTCGTTATTTCTACGACAATTATCTTTGGTGAACTTGCGAATTTGCATCTTAACAATGGAAAAATATATTGGACCTCACTAATGACCTTCCACAGCCCTCCTCTATTTTTTGCTTCCACTAAATCGCATTCAAACTCTTGTCAAATAAGCCCAATATATTAAGGGTTAACTTCCCTATTTTAAGATACAGTGGTCCCTTCGCAAACACCTGCGGGACAAACGTTTTATTTCCCTTTCAGGGAAATGTGCGCTTTGATCTAACATTTCCCCAAATTTAATATAGACTAGTTTTCGCGTTACGGGCCCTCTACATTCGTCCAAACGCCTAACAGCAAAAGTGATAGTATTACTTTCAAAGTTACTTGCAAAAATAATTTTTAAGTTGAGGCGCCAGTTTTCTATTTTTATGACCTAAGTCAAATAATTCTGTACCAACACCTTTATCAGAATATCAAGTTTCTGATGATGAAAGCCAATTATCCTCTGTCACTAATTTTCTTATGCTTTTTACGTTATTGTGATACAGTTTTAACTATCTTCTTTCTCCTGCAGGTAAACACAAATTCCTATATAAGTCAAACAAACTTATTTTAGGAAGCTTCTGTGTCCTGGAATTTTTCCACTGTTATTATATTTGCGTATATTGCAAAGCAACAGAAATATCTACGTTTTGTTCCCTTTACAATTTAGCTGCAATGCACATCAAATTTAAAGTTGCTCAACGTACCATTCAAATTTTACAAAGTTTTAGCGGTAAACTATTTATAATGCTATGATTTATTAGAAAAACAAACTTATCATTTGTAAAGATTTTTTACGTAGTTAAATAATTTTGCGAATTTCTCGCGAAAATTAATTAAAACTTCTAGATTGAAGACTTGGTTGCTTTACTTTTCAAATTTTTATTCTTGACAGTTGTTAAGTTCTTACCCAAATCTCAGCCTCAACTCTTAGAAACTTGATTTATTACGTCAAAAAAAAAATGTAAACAACGATTTATTAGCAGATATCGCTTGAGAGCATTTGTCAAAGAAAAAGTTATTGAACATTTGTGAAATCTGTCCTGAGTTGTTTATCAAAGTTCAAAATGCATATACTTTCTTTTATACACTTATTTTTCTAAAAATGCTTCCTTTTTCGTTGGCAATTACAAAGGACTTTAAACCTTTTTCCCTGACCGATGAAGAAATGAACAATGGAACAAAATTTTATGAATTTACCTTTCTTGTCTACTTTTATATGCCATCAGTTTCATGTTGATTTCAATTATTCAAATCGTTTAAGGTGGCTTACCAACAAATAACCTATATCGCAAAGGACTGTCTTTTCTAAAGTTAATTGATGAGGATATCATAGTACGCGACAGTACGACAAAATTAAGTCCAAAATTTAGTTGATTGGTTGCCATGGTTACCCGTTGCTAGGTAAAATAGGAGCAAAATATGACATTTTGCTGCTCGACGCTAAACCAAATAACTGAATAACATGCGCTATTTGAAGCGCCTTTTTGGCCGCGTATGTTTCTCAAGGGTCACGTGTAGTGATTGAGTGAAACGCATTTTCGTAAGGTTGACTCGTCTCCCAGACAACTGATGCGGTATTTCTTGGACGAAAAAAAGGCTAAAACAGGGCGAAACTGGACAAGATAACTGAAAGACAAAACTTCGATTTGAAAATCGGTTTCAGTTAAGCACTAGGTATTACTAATGCCTGCATCCACAGAAGAAATTGTAAAGCATGTGTTCTTCGATCTTGAGAATTCTTGCTTCGCGTGGATTCCGAACTTAAACGGCAAAAAACGTGTTTAAAGATTATTTTATGGACATTCTTGACTTGTGGATCGACAAAAGGTGTACGGCAGCACTATTTCGACCTAAAAAGCACCAAATACCTAAGTCTAATTGACGACGAGGAGTTGTATTTAAAAAAAAGAAAAAAGTAGATTTCTTCTTCACACCCACCTGTTATTATTTGGATATAATTTCCAATGGCAACGTTTTTGTAGGAAATAGTAATGAGCGGAGAGAGTACCCCAAGATGCGAGTACCCAAGCAAATTTTTAGCTGTTGTGTTACTTAGCATAGTGTAATAATTTGATATAAGAAATTAAAAAAGATGATTAGAAAAAAATTTCATTGCTGATTTTCAAAATCTTTCCCTCGGGCAAAACAATGCTTTGTCTTCGCGGAGTCACAAATGTATGCAAGACTTTTTAGTGCTCGTGTATACGGAGAGAGAATATTTTGCAAATTAATACTCTAATGGGTCAATTAAAACAAAATTGAAATGTAAATTTGTATCTAATATCACAGCTACAAATTCATATGAGAACACAAAAATGTTTAAAATAAGTTCTCCAGTTGGATTAAAGTATACATATTCAAACACACATTGAAAGGAAAACTACGGTGGCCCATAAGGGTCATAAACTTAATACTGCGTACTTCCTGAATGACACTGCGCGCTTTTTCTCCGATACTGTGGATTTCTTATGAAACACTTCTTCTCCGACATTGCGCTTTATTCTTCTCCACTTTTTCTCCAATACTGCGCATTTCTTATACAACACTGTGTATAAGAAACACTCGTAAGACACTGTGCACTTCTTGTTAAAAATGTCAAAAAAATATTCAAGAAATGCGCATATTGGAGAAGAAGTGCGCAGTGTCATTCAAGAAGTGCGCAGTGTTATTTATATTGACCTTTCCGGGCCATCATAGAAAACACCACAAACATTTTTTGCACGGACAAAGAAAATGGGAAGGGTTGTGCAGAATTCCAGGACTTTTCCAGGACATTTGACAAATACTTGTGAAACTCCAGGAATTTCTAGGACTTGTTTCATATTTCAATCTTTTCAGGATTGTGGCAACCATGTACAATATGTAGACTTGTCCATAGAGATGACTTGTCTTTACCTTGTTAAATATTGCTCTACTTCGGGTGGATAAATCTTCATATTCAACGAATAGACATGCCATCTGTTATCTTACTTTTACGCAAGACATTAATTCATCGTCTGTTAAGCGTCTACCTTCTGTATCAGCTAATTTAAACAAAACACGGAAGGTTAAGGGAAGAAATGAATGCAAATAAATGATTGCAATTTTTCTGTATTTTAGTAGAAAATTTAATTTAGTCTCAAGTGAAACATAAGCAATCGAAATAAAAATGTGCTTGAATTCGCAACCTTTTATCTGCAACTTGCACAATTCTCGAGGACATGTTCGCAAACTTCAATTTGGCATTCTTTTCTTCCGCAAACAACTTCTTCTCTTAAGATAATCGAACATAAAGACCTTCAATGACAAAAGAAAGAAAAATTGCATTTGGAGGAATCATGAAATCCTGGCGTTTTTAAGCCTAAATCATAAGTCGCATATTTTCCCCAACTTTTTCTGACAAAACCCCTTCTATTATATTATATTATTTGTTCGATGATTACCCACTATTACAACAGTTGGAAACTTATTATAGCAACCCTTAACGAATTGAAACCAGATTGTGATGCAATAGGAGATGAGAAAACAAAAATAATGTGACGCTTTTAAATAGTATAAGTTGATTTTTTTCTAACTGTACATTTTTACAAAAAAACACGGCATATAAATTATTTTGTTATCGTCATTTTACTAAAACACGACACAACTAACAAAACTTAACGACTGATGAGAAATGACGTCACACAAAATGATGTAACGAATATAACTTTCAAAACTATTTCTTTGTTCTTTTATTCACTCATTTCTACAATACCTGGTAACATTTTTTTAACATATATGTCAAAAAATACCTTAGCCAGCTAAGGCATGAGTTACACAAGTAAAAAATCTTCATTTTAAAAACTGTCGTACCTTTTAAAAGACAAAGCTACAATCGCGAAGCTTAAAAATAATTTTCAAAATACCAGCACCCTTATTTAAAATATAAAGGCTTTTAATACTAGTATATAATACACATAATTTTCATGCATCCTGCAAAAAGTCAGCCTCGTATTCATATAGCATTTTGAAATGATGGCACAAGAAAACTTTTAAAATCTGAAAATATTACAAAATTTAATCTTTAACACAAATAGTTAATACTCTTTTTCTGTGTGTGAACAACACGTGGTGACGCAGCGGCGCGTAGTGACGCTGTTGAGACGCGTCGATCACCCGCGATATGCGTCGATAGCGGCAATCAGCAAAAAACACCGAAGTTTGGCTCTCTGAAGTTCTTTAACCATTGATTGCTGCCAATGGCCAAATAAATATGTTTTCGAAAAATCGACAAGAAACCTCTGATTACACCACAACAGAACGAATAGCATCCCAAAATTTAGAAAATGTCATTTAGTGTATATAAATCTCTCGTCCCTGAACTGCTCGTGTACAATACATGAAACCATAATGGTTATCGCGTCAACGCGTTACTTTGTCTCATATTGCTAACGGTTTGAAACCTCGTTGAGTTAAGCCTTCGAATCGTTTAAAGGTGTAATTCAGGAACACCCAGTCCTTATTGTTCGTTTCGCTTTTCTCTGGTATAGGACCTGTGAAAGAAAAAATAAACATGAATTAGAATACTAAGATAGGCCGGGTTATTCGTGAACGACGTTTCTCTAAAATGGGTGCGAAAAAAGGCGACTATTTGACGTAATACCGTACCTTGAGAAGAGGGGATGATAATAATAACTTACCCCATGATAGGTCCACGTCTGGGAAATCGTCAAAGTTAGAAGTGTCGTCAATACTCTTTACTTCGATTGGAATAGCAGCAGGTCTTTCCCTAACAAAAATCAAGAAATATAAACACTAAGAATGCAGTCTTCTGCTGTTCATGTTGGTAAACAGAGTTTTCTGGGGTTTTTCTACGAGATTAGCGCTGCAAATAACTTTTCTGAAAGGAGATAAGCTGCTTGTTGCCACAAAGAATAAGAAATTGAACGATAAAAACATAGCAGACAGACAGGAACGCACAATTTCAAATTCCTGAAATTTTCAGCCTATCCTTTTTTCCTTTCGAATAAACTCATTTTAAACCCAAGAAAAGAAGGTTATTTTCAAGCTACCTAATATGTTCCCAATCGACACCTCTATAGAATGGATGCATTTTGATTTCGTTGATTCCTGAATTTCGGCCTAGACGATGTTCTGCATCGGTACAAAAACTATAAACATGAAAAATAATTAAAATGGTAAAATTAGTTAAAACTAAAATAACAAAAAAGTACTTTTTCTAAAATAACAAAACAAATAAAAACAGTAGAAAATAGCTAGCTACCTTTGTATCATATTTTTAGCAGTGTTTGTTATAGGCATTTCCACAGGGAATACTAACGTTTCGCGCCAGTTCATCACTTTTCGATAAGTTTCTATAATAACAAACAAATATAATTACCACATACAGTTGAACTCATGTAAATCGACCTCCCATAAATCGACAAATCATGTAAATCGACCAAATTCTTCGGTCCCTTCAGAATGAAACCCTTACAACAAAACTCCTTTAATTCGGCAACTCATGTAATTCGACCAAATCGTGAGACCCCCTGAAGAGTCGAATTACATGAGTTCAACTGTATATATAAATTTTGCAAAATAAAAGTAAATTTACTTCGATCATAAAAAAAGGAAAAACAAATAACAGGAAATAATCTACAGAATCAAAACGGACTACTTGAACGAATATATTGAATTATCCAGAGGTTCATTATGCAACTAATATTTTAAGGATAATTAGAATTTAGGATTTTATTCGATTTTAGGTTTTTTGTGGAAAACACATACAAAAATTTAGGATATTTTAGAAGAACTTGAATTAGTGAAAGTGTAACTTAAAATGACACGAATCAAAGATGTTAAAGAAATTGAACAAGGGAGACAAATTGCATTGATCAGACTTCATCGCATTTGCTGACGCAGAATATATTTTATTTGGCAAATGGATGTTTCCTAAATATCTAGGTAAAGTTTTCACAAAATCGGGAAATTTTAGGAACATCTTATTTTTTTAAAGATTTTTAGGAAGCGTGAGTGCCCTAAAAAAGCAATCTACACCACATCAAACTTTGGTTAGCTGTTATCTCAACTAAATTGTTTTTACTAGAAACAAGGTTAACCACTTAGCCGAACTACTAAAATAATGTATCTAATTAAGCTTTCTTGTGTTAAGATTTAATTAGAAAATAAAACTCGATATATACGAATGAAATCATGTAAGTATCTCCTAACGATGTGAACACTTACCTTGTGGTGTTTCAGAACAAAATGGCGGGTATCCAATTAACATTTCAAACATAATCACCCCCAAACTCCACCAATCACAGGACTTCTCGTATCCGCTCTGCGTGAAAACCTCTGGTGCAATATAATCGGGTGTTCCGACTGTGGAATAAGCCTGTACGTTGAAAAAAAATCAATTATTCGAAAAGAAGGATATTTTTAGCTCTTTTTTACAATATTGGTTGACATTATGTCATACAGACTTATCATACAGACTTCCTAATATCCTAATATACAAATCAATTTTCTTTATTTTCCTTTAACGTTTACAACCAAAGTGGGCTGCTTATTCACCAGAGAGATGTTTACTGATATTTTTACTTTCAATGTGGGCATTTTCTCACCAGGGGGTTACATTATAATCGAACCTTAAAAAATTAAAATATGGGGCACTGGTTTTTAAAACAGCAATTCTTATCGCTTTTAAGCAACGCGTATGACTATATGTAACCTCACAAACGAGAGATAATTGGGACGAGGAAGAGTTTGATGTCTAATTAGATTTATAATTTGAGCTAGTTAGGACCCTCGTATGTTTTAATCCTTTTGCTGACTTACATCATTAGCACTAATTAATCTGAGTTCATCATGAAACAATAAATTAAACAGAAAAACACTTCTGTCTATTATCTCCATTATAGCCACAAGTGTTCAAATTAAAAACCATTAAAACAAAATACTTTAGGTTTGTGTTCAGGTTAAAAGGTGATCATGCAGACAATTTTGCAAAATTATAAACAGAGACAAACAGAAATATGTTTGACGCCTGTTGTTTAAAAAATGCATTGAGTTGTGATGTTGTCATTGCTATTAATAGTAGCCTTTAAAGGGTTAAACAGCATTTAAAACACAATTATAACCATAGTTGGACAAGTTTTTCTCTCTATAATGTACTGCATCAACAAAATTCATAGTACTGTAGGCAAATCCTTCTCTTAATGAGTCTAAAAGTATAGCATAGCTGACGTGTGATGAATTGATCTTAGATTAGAACGTAAGTCATTTACAGCAAATATAAAACATTTTTACACCTTGTTATTAGAACAACATAAAGTTTTCCCTTTTTTCTCTATAAAAGATGCAAATATAAAATAGAATAAAGGGTAAACATAAATACAACGACAACAGTGGTTTTTATAGCTCTGCTTTGCATAAATAGGTTATACATACCATTTGCCTTCTATTTCTTTTCCAAGTCATTGCTTTTTGTTTCGTTCCAACATGGTCGCCTAAAAATGTGAAGCAATATTTATTGGTGTTCTGACAGCATGGATATATGTGCAAAAAAAATTGCAGTAGGTATACTTACACAGATCTGCAACTGATGCGGGTGTTATGCCACGATAAAAATCTGTTCTATGTGATTTTTTTAGGCCTGTACACAGTCCAAAGTCTGATAATTTGATGTGTCCCTAAATAAGAAAAATAGTCACAATAATTATTTTTTAAAGGCTTTTATTTATGTAAGTGTTTTAAAATTGATGATCATACAACCTTAAATAAACTTTGAACAAAAGAAGTGACATGTTCAAATAATCAAACCTACTTTGGCATCCAATAAAAGATTGTCTGGTTTGATATCTCTAAATAAAAGAATAAAAAAGCAGCTGTTACACACCACCGAAATTGTTTATAAACTATCAACCCTTCTTTCTTAAAAGAGAGAAAATACAAGTATAGAAAAATAAACACATATAAAAAATTGAAGAGTACATTTATTAACCTGTGTATAAATCCTAATTGATGAATGAAGTTTATTGCCAGTATAGATTCAGCTACATAAAATTGTGTTTGTGATTCTGTGAATGTATCTTTTCTAATTAACAGCGTCATAAGGTCACCTGTAAATCGAAGTTGTTAAAAACGTATTTTATGCAATTTAAATGTTTTACATATTCTAATAAATTAAGTTTCCTTACACATATTAACCCTGAAGGGATTAAAATAAGATTTGACGAATTACATGCAGAAAAGAACATACATGTACGAACCTCCTGGTAAAAATTCCATAACTAAGTACAAGCAAGTTTGATCTTGAAATGAGTAGTACATCTTGACCACCCAAGAATTATCAGATTCTGCAAGTATATCGCGTTCTGCCCGTACGTGTGCAACCTGAAATTAAATTTTACAAACTACAGGATCAGCTGGGACTATTTTTAAGATTGTACAGCTATGCATACTGGTTACTGACATGTACTTGTTTATATTATTAAAACTTAACCTGTTCCTTTTCCAACATATCTTTCTTTCGTAAAATTTTCATAGCATATACATGACCTGTGTCCTTTTTTTGTACCAGCCGCACCTGAAAGAGAAATATTCGCACAGCTACTTTACAGGAAGAAATAGTTGCAAGAGGAAGATTCTATAGATTCATGAAATTTTGATAAATTGAATGAATTTAATGGCTGCAAATATTTCAAAGATGCATGATCCGTGAAGCAAATTTTTTGTATGCCCATGGGTAACTTTGTTCGTTTGTAATAGCGATTCAAAATACCATAAATTTGACATCACTTAACACGTTTTAGTACAGATTCTAAAATTCGGTTGCAAACATGCAAAATAAGATTTTAATTCTCCTAAAATCACATAAATTAATCTATTACGTATTTGCCATTTGCAAAAACAAACAGACTTTTTTCCTGAAGGTGCAGTAATAGACAATTTAATTCAAGACCACTAAAGTCGACTGACATTAACAGTCTGTAACATACCTCGCCAAATGCTCCTCTTCCTATAACTTTCAGCGATTCAAAATCCTCTCTTCCAATCCTTGTTCTTTTTAAACGTAAAAACTCTGTTTCACGTAATGCATACAATGCTCTCCGTGCATCTTTCTATAATGTATAAAGAAATTCTGTTATTCCTTATATAGGTGGAATGCAAATTATCAAGTCAATCACAAAGAAACGTCAGGTTAATCACAGACAAACATCAAAGATAACAACTGCAAGTACTTTACCTCCTTCTCTGAAAGCCCTTCCTTGTCCATAGCATCTTCTAGTTGTTGAACCCTATAGCAAAATAATAAAAATAAACTAAAAATATATACGAAAACAGAAATAAGCATTTCCCAACGTTCAGGCACATTTATAAAACCAAGTAATCCGATTTTACATAAAAAAAAGTTGCATTATCTTACAAGGTCATAAAAAATTATTTTGATTTATTTATCTGGCTTTACAAATTATCATATATCCTTAAAACTAAAGTGTATGCTTAATATTATGTCTATACAAAACATGTTTTTTTTCACCAGTAATTTCTATTTAATTGTAATCTAAAAACCAAGCTTTCGCTGGCACCCAGGTAGAAATTTTAGAGCAACGAAGAACGTTAATGATTGATAAACAGCTTACAGGGAGATGGAAGTTCAGCTTACTGCATTGTTTTAGGTGTACTGCAAACTGCAGACACCTGCATTTTACAGCCCTGGAATTAATTTTCTTAGCTTGGTCGGACATGTCCGTAGTTCCTTTTGAATTTTTGTCAGACAAAAAGTCTGATAGATTTTCCTTTCTGGTCGGACACTTCCATTTCTTTACATAACAGAATTATTGAATAGCCCTAATCCATGAGTCAGTCTATTCATTGTCAACCTGACCATCCCAGCTAATTCACTGACACCTGACTTAGTTAAAAGAACTACGTAGACATGAATCTCAATTGCCTGGCCCCTTGTTGTTGTAAGTAGGTCTTACAAGAGAAATCCAGCCGTGTGGACCTTAACTACGGAGGTGAACGTGGACAGAGCACAGATGAACAAGTCTGCAAGACTGCATTTACAGGAGAAACAGACATTATATCCATGGATTTAAGAACATTAATATTTTTGTCGTTGCTCTTGCATCTAATATTACGTTTTTCTCTTTGCTGTAGGCATTGACTGTACTGTCAACACCAGCTGAACATATATTACGTGATGATTTTTGACAGGATTATACACTGATACTTTGTGTGTTTTTTTGCACAAAGGCCAATCTTTGATTTCATTCGTGGCGCCGTAGATTAGTGGTTATAGCTTTCGTACTCTGTGCGGGAGACCGGGGTTCGATTCCTCTTGACGGCGATTCAACATGGGGCGAGTGAATGTTACCATAGCCCCGGGTTAACCCAAGCCATGTGAGGGAAATTGGGGAGATGGCACACTGTGTGGGCCGTTGGATGTTGCCAGGAGTTGTCTAGTAGAGCGTGGGCCCTACTAATTGGGTCTGCGTTGCTCAAAATGAGCATTAAATACTCTGGGACTCTCCATCTAAGCCATGGCCCCTCCTGGAAATAATAGACAGGGTATATCCCTCGATATTTGTGAGGCTAGCCATGTAAAATATGCACATCTATCTATCTATATTATAATGCCCGTATACGTCTGTCCGTCTGTCTGTCTGTCACGCAAAATGGTAGCTTAGCTGCGACGGGCGAACCCGTGGATTTTTCCACGGGCTAACGACTAGTCTATTCAAATTTAACGAAGCAACTTAAACTCTTGCAACAAAATTCGAAGAAACGTTGTTTTTTTAAAACATGTGACTGGCGTTCTATTACTAGTTCGAATGCTCCCACTTGGAGATGTTTTATATTAAAATGAGTTGAATAAAATTTTTAAGATGATGAAAGTGCCACAAAAAAGAAAAAAATTCTTCATAAAAAAACGTTTTAAAACCGTCAGGATCTTTTCTTTTATGCAGGCCGCGTCTTTTTATTCCATGTGCATCCATAACTTTGTAAAAAAAATTACTTAAACTTTCTGCATGAATTATAAGATTTTTTTTAATTTTATAAAACGAAGCATATTATTTGTTAATCGTTTGGCAGATTACGATTACAAATAATAAATACAAACTTGAAATTTAAGATAAAAAAAATTATTTTGTTTTGACAACATTTTTTGCGATCTGAATATGTATAAACATATATATTAAAATGAGCAGCCTCACTTTGTTTTTTAATGGACCATAACATTTATTATACCTGGCATGCGTGATCATGATTGAAGAATCATCCGCTATTTCTAGACCTGATTTAACTCTCCATTCCATTCGCTTCGCACATTCTGAATGATGGCGTGTAATAAAAAGACCGCTCAAAAGATCAAGTACAAGCAAGCAATTAAACACACTTCACAACTGATTATTTGCTATTTTTTGTAAAAAAAAAAAATATTTTTTTTTAGTATTCTTTTTTATGCTAATGAGCTACGGTCTGTAAAATATATTAAATATCAGTAAATCGAAAGTTTGTTTTCAGGAGAAAACAGGACAATACAAGCAAAGGTAATTATTACCTCTAAAAAGGTTTTTAAGTCATTGTTGTTGTTACTTTGACCAGCCTTATGTGCAAAAATCATCTATGTTTTTATGCAAAATTTAGAAGCTTATTTCATCAAAAGTTTGATTTAATGGCATTGTAAGTGCTTATATGGAATAAATTATAGATATCAGATACACCTAGGGAACTTTTCTCTCATTTTTAATTATATTTGGATGTCCAATGTGATATTTAAGATGATTTTGACGGCGATTCAACATGGGCGAGTGAATGTTACCATAGCCCCGGGTTAACCCAAGCCATGTGAGGGAAATTGGGGAGATGGCACACTGTGTGGGCCGTTGGATGTTGCCGGGAGTTGTCTAGTAGAGCGCGGGCCCTAATTGGGTCTGCGTAGCTCAAAAATGAGCATTAAATACTCTAGCACTCTCCATCTAAGCCATGGCCCCTCCTGGAAATAATAGACAGGGTATATCCCTCAATATTTGTGAGGCTAGCCATGTAAAATATGCACATCTATCTATCTATCTATCTATTTTAGATGTTTTTTTGTTGTCAGTACTCATAAATTTATTCACCGCTAGTAGCTCGACTTTTGTGTAAGTCACTAAAATCAAAACTCAACAGCCCCTTTTGTGGCACCTTAGGTGATTGCAGAAGGTCAAAAAATAATTACTCAATTGGGTCTTCAAAATAAGCTGACTCAACTGATTGGAACACACCGCCGATTAGGGTAAGTGGTGACGTCTTTATCAAACTTATCATTCTGATGGACATGACAACTTTGTCAGGTATAATACTTTTAAGATGATAAGGTGTGGCAGTGAGTGATGCAGACAATGAAAAACAATTCTTTGTGCATACATGTTTAATTAACATTATGATGATGACAAGATAGACTGGGTAATTAGTGAACAATACAAAAAATGGTTTCATTCATAAAATGTGAAAATTTATATTTGAATATATATTAAATGTTTAATTTAATTTTGCAGACCATTCTGTTCTAAATAAATATCCCTAAAAATATTACATCCATTTTCTTAGCAATTTTTTGGAAATTTTAATATTATATATACGCTACATGCTTGTAACATGTTTGACCTTTATTGCAATTCTCAAGTGCGCTTCTCAAGTGCGAACAGTCTGGGTCTAAGTCAAAAATAATGAGTGTGAATTTAAAAAAGGTCACAGATTGTAGCTTTTTGTTACAGGCTGCGTCATACTTATTTAGAGGCCTGTTCGTAATCACTCACCATCGCGTGCCTAACATAATAAGGCAAGCAATCAATCATCGCCAAAATCTTTTAGGTGCGCGACTATCTCGCGTGTTTTGTTTTTTCATATGACACAGCTTGCACTCAAAAAAAAGACTTAAGGTGAATGCTTTGAAACAGATTGACAGTTTACACATTGTAATTCCAAACATACAATTTTAAGTTTTAAACATTGGTGATGATGTGCATATTTTACATGGCTAGCCTCACAAATATCGAGGAATATAAATATACCCTGTCTATTATTTGTTTTGTTATCTGTTTGTTTATTATCTGTTTATTATTTCCAGAAGGTTCAATGACTTGATGTATTCCAGTATTTAATGCTCATTTTTAGCTACGAAGACCCAATTAGGGTCCACGTCTCCCATAAAGCACTATCTAACCTTATGTCAAAATGGGTATTTGTCCACATGGATGTCAGATGAAATAAATAGATTTTTTTCAAAAAATTATTTGCTAAAACTGCTTACCAACGCCACCTCCATGAAGTTGTCAAAAATATTTAACAAAGTTTTTTTTAGTGAGCCAGTAGAGTGAAACTGCATGGTCAGCACTATATCGCCCAATTATAGCTGGCAGTTAGTTGGGAAATGGCAAAACAAAGAACGAATTAGAAGTCAGCAACAGTTGGCACATCTTGTGAGTTTGTATCTAGCTAACCAAATAACTTAACAATCTAAGAGCTAGCTAAGCATTAGCTAGCTTAAGCTCTCCTAGTTTAACTCGTATCGGTCACATAATATACATGTAGCCAGATGCTAAAATAGTAGAAACCTAGTTAATGGTAAACAGAACATTTCCAACCTTTCCTTTCTTTCTTGTGTGTGGGCAATCAAAGTTGTATAATATAACTCTATCGTTGCTTTTGTTTTGGCGACTTTATCCATTGTCGTAGTTGAGAACGGAATAGATCCTGTTGCCATTTTTGGCAGTTCGTCACCGACTCCGTGAATTTTTATTGAACTTTTTGAGTAACCACCCTTTGATCTTTTATTATTACTTTTAAATTTCTTGGTCCATTCTGGTCTGATGTTTTCTTTCAAGCTACCTTTCTTGATCAACAAACCACTGTTCGAGTCTCTGTCCTGTGTAAGAAAAAAAATTGCTGACCTATGCTGATTTTAGGCCAATCAAAAATGCCTTCTTGCGTAACCTGGCTAGATTGCCCAATCACGTACATCGAAATGCCGATAAATTTTGTCGCTTTAAATTTCGGAGACT
Organism: Hydractinia echinata; assembly: GCA_030067915.1. Lineage (NCBI taxonomy): Eukaryota > Metazoa > Cnidaria > Hydrozoa > Anthoathecata > Hydractiniidae > Hydractinia > Hydractinia echinata. Next base: position 970,165 of record JASGCC010000010.1, read on the forward strand.
TGCAATGTTTACGAAACTAAAATGTGACGCTTTGTCGCGAAAACTTGCAAGCGATGCGGAGGCCATAAAATGACGTTTTTTGAGATTGTTTTGATGGCAATATCAATATTTATAAAGTAATTGCTGACATATTTTCTTTCAAATTCTAAATCAATTTCATTTTAATATGATTTTTAAAAAAAAGACTCTGAATTTTGTTAATGACTACAATTAATAACATTAGTTTTTTTAACAACCAATTCAACACATGACATCATCATCAAAACTCATTCATTCTCAGGCTGCTAACACATTAAGTAGCGCAGACTATAAAATTAATTAACTTAATAATTTTGCGTTCATACGAAAGAATAAAATGGCCGCTGGAGTGAAATGAAATTTTACCACTGTTTGTCACAACGAATTCCCGACAAATCCTTGCTAAGAAAAACATGTATTATTTTTATAACAGCAAACTTTTGAAGTTTATGACAGCGTGGATGTTTGTATAGCTTAATCCTTTCAGTAAAAAATAACGGTTTTGAGAGCTTAAAACACAAACTATTGTACAGTCAGGACGGAATATTACTGTAAAAAGATTGTAAAAATCCATTGTTCAGTAGCGTATATTTTCAGTGGTACTTTTATGGTGGAAAAATAATTTTTAATATATAGAGCAAGATATAATATAAAGTTAACAGGTAAATACTAACAAAGTAAAAAAAAATCGCTTACCATTGTGATATGTTATCTTGTGTTGTGTTAATGTGCTAGCCTTTTTTTCTTTTAAAGGTTTTAATTTGAACTGAAATATTACTTTCTTCTACTAACTCTCTAAGGAATTAAAAACAAAATTTGTATTTTAAAAAAATAGATACTTTCAAAGTAACACCACAACGTGAAACATGCTTACTGAACAAATAAAATTTTAAAAAAATTAAAAACTGCCTATAAAGTTTTTGTCATGTTTTCATCCGTTCCTCATTATTTCATAATTTGAAATGACAATTTTCTAATCAATGTTATATGTCAGGACAAGTACAAAAAATTGTTAAAAAACACAATTTAATTTATTTTCTACAATTCACATCAAATATTAATTATTTAAGTTTACGTGGAACAGGTTTCCATGAAACATCATAAAATTATTTTCAATTATATCTTTCACCCTACTTCGTGATCGACAATTTAAGAGTGCATATTTTCGTTACGTTGTGATTTTTTATGTTTGACACGAGTGAAGGATGTTATACCCTTTAATAAGGAAGTCAAAATATTTAATTGCAAATTTTTTTCGCTTTGAAAAGCTTTCGTTTTCCTTACTTAATTTTAAATCCAACATGATATTACGTTTTTTCTTAAATTCGTTTTTTTTTTGCGCCAGTTACTTGCGAAAAGTCACTTTATTCAAGTTAACATTATTTGAAAACATCTTAAAACATTACAGATTGAGATTGTATAATAAAAGAACATTCAACTTCATCAAAAAATATCATTTATATAAACATGTAGCTAGTTTTCCATTATGCCGATCCTTGTAAAAACTTGTTTATAAGAGGACAAAAATACATCTCAAAAGTATGGACTGGAAATAGTCTGTAGGAAAAAGTCTGTAGAAATATATTTTCTACGGATTATGATATTTCAAATGTGTCGACAGATTTGATTTATATATAACTTCTAAATTTGAACCAGGAATAGTTTGAATGGAGAATCGTTATTCCATAATGCAACCGACCATGACTGTTCAACTTATTGACTTAACCACGAATCAACCGATATGACAGCGAGAGGGAGTTCTGAAAAATTTAGCTTCCCCTTTCAGGAAAAACATAGCAACTGTGTAGAAATAAATATTTTAAAATATACATCTATATATAGCTTGAAAAATTTGAATAAATTATTCAACAAATTTCATCATTGTATAGATGCACCCATTTTTCAATCACCAATATTAACTAGTGAAATTATCAAATCGTCACTGTGACTAAGTTTACAGATGATAACATTGTGTACTCTCCTTTGCTGATGATAAACAAACTTGTTAATAATTAAGTAGACATAGAAAATAAATAAACAACAAATTTATCTGTCATTCTCATATACATGCATTCTTTTCATATTTTTTTAAAAAACGGCACAACAGAAAACGAGATAGGTAGCTACGTCAGTACGGATTTGATTTGCCTGTTATAGCGTCTCGACTACCTCCGATAGGTGTTGACATTGAATGGACAATGCAAAAACATTAATGTCTTTGCAGCCAATTGCTTTTAGAGAGAAGATACTCTTGTTAATAGCAGAAATTACTTCCTTTTGTACCTGAAAGAACGCCTCAGGGTTACCACGGTGAACTTAAAAATGGTCTGTGTGTGACAGTTTTCTGAATTAGCCAAATACAGGAAATAGATTTTACCTACTGAGGCTGATCAAATTAAATACATCTCTGATTGAAGTAGCTAGATTGGTGGAATGAGATACACTTGAGATGGTTATATATTTATTCCGTGCAAAATACATGCAACACTTTTCCCTATGCCAACCTCATTCCCAGGATTTCTTAGATTCCAGGTCCAGTACCAGAACCTAAGTCCTGGGAACGATATGGATTTTATACGGCTTTAAAGGCGGCTGTTTCTTTTAAAAAGTTTTTTCAGTTTGTTTTTCAGAATTTACTAACAAAAAGAGGCGTGGATTGAAAGTGCACAAGGAACTCAAGAAAAGAATATATTCATAAATTATATATGCTTCTCTCATAAAATATTGAAGAAAAAGTTTTCAAGGTAACATTCACTACATGTAACTAAGTGCAATAACTTGAACGCACAAAAAATTGCAAAATCAGCAAGTTCTCGTAGAATGAACGCTGACATGTGGCATTTGGTAAAATCATTGATGAGCATTTCGAATAGTTATTTTTAAAAGCGAAAGCTATCCTTTTCTCCTTAGAACATAATTATGTTTAACTATGTAATACTAAACTGGAACATAGGTGAAGTGGCTTTAGAGAGGTTTAATTCTGCAAATGTTAGAATTCTCAAGGTCATATCAGATTTAAGAGGATCAAACGTATTTCAACACAAAGCTAAACTGTTTCTTACAAAGATTTCAACTTGAGAATGTGCATCTATCTCATCACAGTTTCTGATGCAAGGACGGTGTGAAACATTTAATGTTGTATAAAATATCCACTTTGTTGCTGTGAAAAATATCCACTTTGTCTCATCCTTCTCGTACAGAATATAACATTCAAATTAGAAACAAATTCTTCTCACAATGCACTTATGTGACTTGAAGTAGTAAAAATAAATACGACTTATTTTTTTTTTAATTATAAGAAAACAGTATAGTAAAAATATAATAACATTTAATTTAACAAACGAAGCTCTTGCTAACAATAATTATTTTCTAAACATGCTTCGTGTAAATCATTGATGAGCTATCAATCCAAAAAACGTAACCGAACACATATCGAATTTCAATTCAACTTGTCAGCGTGCTTCTTTGCCATTAGAGTAATTCGCTTTTTTATTCTCCATAGAAACATCATTACGTTTTTATTGAATCGTTGTTGTTTTTTTACAAGAAGGAACCTCAAACGAAAGCTTTTACTCCATTCCTTCCGAAATTATATGTAAACAAACCAACCTGTGTTGGATCCTCTTTTTTTTCAAGACGCGAATAATTGCTTCCGCTTTACATTAGCTTCCAAAGTTTTGACGGAAAAGTTAATGAGCTATTATCAGTTTGATGAAGGGAAAAACACAAGTCACGCTTTATCTCATAATGGGATTACGTCATCTATATAAATAAATGATTGTGTTCAAAACACGCTAGAGTTGATATCTTTTCCGTTCTGTCGTTTTGTGAAATACACGTTTTTTTAATATTTTGTAACTGAAGCTGAATTTTTACTTTGTGGTAAATGGTTATTTTTAGTCTTCATGAAGTGAACTTTGCCGCAGTAACAGTTACCATGGTACCAACTCACCTCAAATAAAAACAAAAAAACATTCAGGCCTTACACTTTACAGTTTTCTGTTCCAGTTAGTTCCTAAGTAAGAACTAGAAGGATAGAAATAAGAAAGACTTCATCCTCAAAGAAAGTTTTTAACCTCTACCATGCCCGAAAACTCCAAGGGATAAGGGGGAAAACATGCCACCCACCACCACCCCCTCCCTCAACCCCACTCAACTTTTTATTTAAAATTTTAAAAAGTCAGTAGTTATTCGAAAATTATTGAAAAATTGTTGTGTTATTTCTATAATTTGAAATGGTAAAAGTACATAGCTAAAAACAAAGCAATTTGAGGCCATATTTGAGGATCTGAAGTCCAAAAATTTTAAGCCTCCAACCATGCTGGGTATCCTTTTGTGGCCCTTGAACTTCTAAAACTGTGTTGTCGGCCCTGTCTCTCCAGCTGTTTCTCTTGAATCATTTACAATAGGAAAAATAAAGGTTGTTAAGACGTTAAGGGTGTAGAGTGTAAAAATATATCCTTGAAGTGATGTATCCTCTCATCCCTAATTCTCTTCGAGTTAAAACTTAAAAAGTTAATCTCAAAGGGTTTTGGGGACAAGAATGGGCTTGTTGATTTCTGAAAAATCAGTTAGTACATCTGAACTTATGATTAGAATAAATTTCGACCTTGTGACGATAATTTGCGATTATTATTAACTTTTTCGATATTCAACAGGGAATGATTACTTTCAAAAAGGTTTTAAAAACCATTCTGTCTCAAAAATGAGGAAGTATTCTATCGCAGAAATATAACTATCGATGATTACAAGGTGTGACAAGGTGGGATTACAAAGTGCGATAGGTTTGAGGTTACAAAGTGCAACAAAATGAACCACAAATTGCGATGGGATGACAAAGTGTGATAGGTTTGGGATCACAAAGTGCGACAAAAAGGGGAATTACAAAGTGTGGCATGAAAGAGATTACAAATCGCGATAGGTTTGGGATCAAAGTGCGACAAAATTAGATTACAAAGTTCGACGGGATTACAACTACAGCCTAACATGATAAAGGAATGACACCAGAGTTACAATTAACTATTACTAAGTGCGAAGCTATGTTGAAATGTTCTGTTATCAAAATATTGTAAATTTTAACCTTTTTGTTTATGTAAAGGTTTTATTCGGAATTAATAGTTGCGAATAAACAAATCGCGGAATTTAGCAAGGGTTGCGAATAATCTCAACTATTTTTTACTTGAGGTAACATGCGAAAAGGTTTCAGGAGATACAGAACTAAAACATTACCTTTTTCATATTAATTCTGTATTTTGTTGTGATGTATATAAAATGTGAAAAACAATATAAAATGTTTTTTCTTTTCTTTTTGTTCTGCACTGCACCATGTTTTGTGGTATCTATCCTACACTGTATATAAAAGAAAGCGGTTCTGTTATCAAAATATTGTTGATTTTAACCCCTTTGTTTATACAGATACATCAAAAAGTCTTATTAGGCACCGTTACGAGATGAAGATCCTTAGAAAGAGGTTGTTTAGCAAAACTTCACGAAAGGTAATACGGGATGTAACCTTGCTGGCTCTCTTACATGTTATCTGATGACATTTGAAAATTGATGCATGCATCTGGAAGTGATTAGTGATGTTGTGAATACAGAGTTTTAGTAGTTAGAATAGTTTCTAATTACAAAATACCCAATCTTTTGTGCTGTCCGAAATTAAAGTGTTCTCATTTCGTTACTTCGATTTTCAATTATGATTTTCCTGGGAGATAAGAAAAACTAAAACAAAACGCTCTCAAAATTAACAACAAGAAATATATAACATCTAAGATTCAGTTGTCCTTTTTCAGTTCTGAGCCATGAAGTTGTTCAACTTCATAAAATTCATTCCTTAATTTCTTCCTTCCTTCCTTCCTTCCTTCATTTATTCATTCCTTCCTTCCTTCCTTCATTCCTTCCTTCATTCATTCATTCATTCATTCATTCATTCATTCATTCATTCATTCATTCATTCATTCATTCATTCATTCATTTATTCATTCATTTATTCATTCACTCTTTCATATATTTAGAGCTAAATAAGGCAAACCATTAAAACAAAAGTGGGCGGGAAACTTTCCCTTTTTAAGTTATTGTTTTTATATAATCAATTACTAATATAAACACATTATGTATGTAAATTTTAACTTTAATTTATCTTTTAAATATTTTTCTCAGATCTCTTTGTCATGATTCACATACGAAATACCGCGTGAGAGACGCGAGTGAATATTTTATTTTGTTTTTAATAATTCCGTCATCACGGTTTTTGCATATTGAGGCGATACTCAATACGCTTTGATGATAATCAACTTTAAATATTAATTCTTTTGAATACGACCGTTTTTACTCATGCTTTAAAAATATGACGTATGTTTAAAAGCAATTTCATTCCCAGCTTCTAGCCTTTTTTTTACTAGAATCGACCAGTTTTGGTTGCTAAAATTCATAAATGCACGAGAGAACACAATATTGTCACAAGAACTACCTCATACCCAGATCTATTTGTCTCATTTCTGGCAGAGAAACTAGGAAATAGGTTGACCTATAACAAAGCATTTCCAGATTTTTGATACTAAGTTGCAATACGAACTGAAAGGGAGTTTTATGCCAAGTCACAACAACTACAAGTCAAAATAAGATTAGTTTATTTTTCTTCTTTCATGAAAATATTCGGACTGTTTTGGGTCATAAGAGTAATTTTAGAGGAAGCCATTATCGATGTTGAGCAATCAACAATAATACTTAGGAACTGTTTTGTTTATCATAGTCACAAAGATCGGATTCTGTGGTACCATACTAAGTCTATCATACATATCTAAGTCCATTTTGACTGACTTTTTTCAATGTCTTCAACGTTATTTTTTTTTTTTATGTTTGTTTATCCCAATTATAATATATATACGATACGATACGATACGATAAGAAATGCAATTACGTAGTAGCTACATCCTTCCATTATATGACAAAGTTATTTTGCCAAGTTTAGTCAATTTAAAAAATCCGTACGGATAACGAGTCATCAACATAATCAATATCCAGTGAAATTAAATGCAAATTAATTTTAGCTGCGTCACATTTTACTTTAGACCATAATTTCAATATAAGATTATATCGCTTATTGGAATTGTGAATCAAATTAGACAAGGCAGTATTTTCCATTTTATTACGTCATTCATTCGTATATGAACACGTGTTCTTATCTCAGCTGATTAAACAATTTTATAAGAGGCTTTGTTCTAATTGATAATCATCTTGTCAACAAGGACACGTGGGATGTGATATAATATTGACGCGTGACGCGTAGTCATGTAGTAATGACACATCGTTTTGGTAATTAAGAAATTAGTACGCCATACAAGAACATACAAATTTTCACGTTCATTTTTAATTTGAGATATGACACATCATAAGTAAGTGACGGAAACTTTTAACGTCCTTAGGGATTCCGTCTTAATAGCCGGCTATTCCTCCCCTCCGACTGTATTTATGTTACATTACCGCCAGAAATGCATATAGTATTGCTCTAGCTTGGCTGCCTGCCACACAAGTGATGTGTGAATGACACAGTAGATTGCACCAAATGGGTGCAATCTACTGCCCTATAAAGTGCGGTAGATTGGAGACTTGACCCTGAAACCTAATGATTGCAAGCGCTCCCACTGCACCATCTATTATGGCAATATAACTTAATTTTTCATGGCTTCTGTAGATTTCGTATATTGGCTACTTTTTTTCACTTCTTTAAATATTCTAAATAACAACACTTTTTTTAGATTTTAATGCTTAGCTACTTCTAGACCAATTAGCTCCGCTTTCCCATATAGAAAGGAATCCATTCAAAAACTCCTTTCCAACGACTGTGCACCGACGTGACACCGACTGACAGTGGAGAACTATCATTTTCTCAAACAAAAACCTATTTGAAAAAAGATAAATAATAAAAACCTCTTCTATCTATCTGCTTTTTAGTCAGAAAAAAATATAGGTCACTGAACCCAAATTTGGCCACTTGTTGTATCATAGTCACTGCCTCTAGATACATATACATAGCCTCTGGATACATTACAACCAAAAATGGAGCAATTAGCACCAGGCATTTTAAAGTTAACATAGTGCTGAACGCTATTAAAATAATTCAATTTTCGCGCTGTTTATATTTTATTGCTCCAAAGGTGGACTGGGAACTAAAAAATCGGAGAACACAACATAAAATGCGGAAATCGGCTTATAATCCCTGGAGTCGCCAGACTATTCTTTTTCTTGTGACTATGGTTGTATGTTGTGTGAATTACCTTGCCGAGATGTTTTATTTTATACCAGCCCTCGAGTATAAATTTCAGGGTGTTTTGGTCTTTGTGGACTGAGTCAAGAGGATACGGAATCAAGGTTTGAATTAATGCTCTGTTCTCTTGTTTGGGGATTACAATTTTCAAGGAACATCTTTAACGACATGATTTTAAAAAAGTATGCATGCACCATTTCCTCTAAGTGACGTCAGAACAACATTTGGTCATTTTACTTACAAAACATAACCTTGATAAATTAACTCATTGATTTTGTTTTTCTTTAGCCACACTGTTTATTTACATATATATTAAGTGAAAAGAAAACTAGCTTATTTGGTCACAGTTATTTGCACCATGGTCCAGAACGTCCTCCCATTTTCTTGAAAGTTAAATAGAGTTAATAGTTTATTTGTATAAGTGAAATATAATTTTTGAAATTTTAATAAACACGCTCGATCACTTTCTATATTTTTCACCTGGACAGCCTGGACAGCCTGGACAGCCTGGACAGCCTGGACAGCCTGGACAGCCTGGACAGCCTGGACAGCCTGGACAGCGCGACAAAAGAAGTACACAAATAATTAAAAAGTTTTGTTTTCACTATCATTGTTCTTTTTTTCCAAAATGTCTATCTTTATGCCGATTTTGATATTCTTGTTCTATCGTATGCACTTTCGCTTCAACCTCGCTCCCAGGGCATTTTGCCTTGTTGATGAAGTTGATAGCGGCGTTGGCCACTCCGTAATAACGGCTCAGGGGCCACAAGACCCTGGTGACGAGGTTGCTTTCGCTTCAAATAGTGTGTACGCACCTAACAGATGACCCATTACTCTTCGGTCCCTAATAAACTAATGAGGAGGCAATTTCGTCCCCAGGGCTCTTTTACGCCTTTGATATTCTGACATGACGACTCCGTAGCTCCGGAGCCGTTCTGGCCGTTCTGTCAGAATATCATGGGCGTAGAAGAATCCTGGGACGAGGTTTGGGGGTCAGTCGGAAAATGCAATAAAATAAAATAAAGCTTTAAGTTATTTAGAAAAAAAAGGAGAGTAGTTATTTGTAATCCCAGTAAGCAGTAGAGATATAAAAGATGAAAATATGAACCGATTCTATCAGTTTAGTATAGAAAATTATTGAAGAAAGCTGTGTTTACGTCAGTCTGCAACATACAGAGAGAGGTTATAAAAGCAGAAACACATTAAGAAAGCCAATTATGATTTGCAAGTTGCGAAATCATCTATGGTGTTTCAGATCGTATTCGATGCTTAAAAAGGCTAGAATACAAACGCAAAGCTGAGCTAAGTTTGCAAAATGAAAAACTGCGAATATGTATTGTGCAAAACGCGGAATAAAGAATTGCAAATGAGCACCTTGCGGAATTTAAGATTGCGAATTAGCAAGCTCATCGATCTTTTGCTTATATCCTATATGTCAAAAAGTAGATTTTATACTTAATTTCAGGCTGAACAAGCACGAAATGAGGTAAAATGCAAAAAGATTGCAAATGTCCGTCTTTGCTTAAGAAATACAGAATTAAATATTGTGAACTTTGGACTAACTCTGCATTCTATATATAATTCGTATTTTTTTTGTTCCCAACAACCTTCTTCCGCGCTACTTTCTTTCCTTAAGGTATTAATATCATTTACAGCGCCATATCCTAATTGGTTACATAACAAGAAAACTATTCATCACAACTATTATAAACATTGAGACACATTTAGTTTAAACCTTTATATAAGACACTATAATTACCTGTGTTCTAGCTGTTATTCTATTTCGTGAGCAAAAGCACCTTGCACAAGATTTGCTACTTGAATTTTGTTTTAAGCCAGAGCAGATAAGTAAACAACTTATGATAGAAAAGTAAACTTTCTTTTTCGTTCAATTTTTCAGAGAAATCAACAAATAATATTTGTTTTTTTAATAAGTAATATGACGTCACAAACATGTTCGAATCAGTGAACATAGCAGAAACGATTGAGTTGATGGCAAACCTATTTTTATTTAAATTTAATGTCTAATGTAATGTAAAATAAATTAAAGTGCTCATTAACCCTCGTGGTGCGGTCGGTTTGTCAAAAGGACCAATTTTGACAAAACGTTTATTCCAACTTCAATTGACTATAACTCAAGAACAAAAACGAACTAGATGCGCTGCCTCTCCGGTTGTTGACTTTAGTTTAGCAAAAGAAAGGTTGCAAGCATTAGACGTGTCGCAAATGCATTGGACGCATGCTAAGTAGGTGTGCGATGACACAAAACTGTGTTTGGGTGATTTTGCGCTGCATTGGTGGTCCGTAACATGACCAACAATGTCGGACTTGGGAAAATTTAAGAAGAAATTTTTGAACGAACTATTGACATTGAAGGACCGAAATGTCACCAAAAAGCGCTTTCAGATTCCGGTTTTCTTTTTAAATGGCAGTGTTTTGGTCTTACTACAAGATCTGAGCAAAACCATTTTGTTAAAATTGCTTGTGACGGAGCTGGGCGAGCCTGTAAAATGCCCGTGGCTATCCCGTATATATACGGGACCCACACCAGCAGGGTTAGAACAAAAAAAAAAATTCAAGGTTGAACAGGTAAAGAAATTAGAAGACTTCAGGCTGTAGCCAAATTTGCTGGTTCTTAAAAAAAATGGTATAATACAACGGAATAAATAAAGAATTAAAACTACAGATTTTGAATATATAGTACTCTATAGAAAGCTAAATCTTTAACTGGATTTCTTTGAAATTAATCTCAAAAATTCTGGATAAAATTCCATGATACAAATCCTGTTATGTAAAATTGATAATTCAAATATAATATTCGAGAATGGATATATTAAAGTAGCATTTAATAATTTTCCAGTACTTGATGGTTTGCGATTTTTTCTTTCGCTAAATATTTTTTTTTGAAAATGCTGACGGTGGAGGTTTTGATGACAGTTGTCTGAAAAGAACACTTGAAAAATAAGCGTTCTATTATTTTCTATTTACGGCCCTCTTCAAGTATTTGCAAAATGAATTTAGTGAAAAGAGCCAATCAAATTGATGCACGAGACACGTATATAAACTTTACAGAATTAATTTATCACTTAGAGCAACAGGAAGAAACAATGCTCGCTGATGAAACACAAAATGAAAACAACATGCTTAACCTATAACATTGCAGAGAACAAAGCATATTAAGCATACACAATTTATTGTAGCTTTTATAATTTTATGTTGGCAGTTTTTTGCCAACATGAAATGCCAGTTGCCAACAGCCAACGTGAATTAGAAAAGCTACATTTTGTTTAATTCGATTCGACAAATTTAAACATTACGTTAAAAAGTTGCAGACGATACATCGCCCGGTTCAACTCGTTGAATTTTAATGTAGTTGACATTTAGTCATTGTTGCCCTCTCTGGTCCTTTTCCTGGAAATCAAAAGAGCAATAGTTCCTTTAAAATACAAGAAATTGCCAGCTAGCTAGACCGTTTTTGAGCTGGTCTGATGGAATTTTATATGCGAGTGCTAAGCCAAAGACCAGCCCATTCCAGTTTTTTTTTCAAGTAAAAGCATCTTTTGAACTTGATATAAAAATGGTTTGCATGTAGTAGTTGCAATTTACTGCTTGTCGATTTTTTAGATGTTTTTCACACGTGCGCAAGAATCCTTTCAAAACGTACACATTGAAACCTAGCTATCTTTTTCAACAGATCGTAGAAAAATATTTTGTGGATGCTTTGCACAATTTGAAGAGACAATTTTCCACAATCCAAGAGCTGATTCGGGTGGGCTGACCATAACCCAAAAGACTTTCTACTATGCATCAAACGAAATACAGCAAGAATTTCGACTCGCGGATGCCAATTAAATTTGTTTGTCTTTTTTGTTTGTTTTCCGTTCGTCTTGCATCACGTTATTGACTTTTTGTTTTTCAACTTCTGAAAAGTGAAAACAAGGCATGGAAAAGAAATCCGCGGGCTAAAAAGAGTAGTAAATAGTCTTTTTAACACGCAGATTTTTTTCGCCAAACCTTTTATTATCGTCTTCTGTTATCTTCTCTTGTAAACAAAGTAAAATTCCTTGACCAGGGTAATCTGCCCTGACGATTAAAGTCTGTTACTAAACGAATACAATGTATTTTATTACGTTAGAACAACATATGTAACCAACCTCGTTCCCAGGGCAATCTTTCGCTTTTTTGATATCCGAGACGGCGCGAAGAAATGAGACCGAGATTGTCAGAAAGAGAAAAATGGGCCTGGGGACGAGGTTGCATATGTACCAGCATTTGGTCCTGCACTGATTAATAATTGCCAAACTTGCTATATACTTTTATAAGGAATATTTTTTTAGGAATCGAAGCTTAATGTCAATACCTTGCAGGGAACCCTAACATGCGTTTTGTGTTTTTACTGAACATTTTTTAAACACAGAGTACAAGATACACCAGTTAAAGAAAGTTCGAGCAATGCTATACGTATCCTTAGAGAAAATGTAACATAGTTACAGTCAGAGGGGAGGAAGAACCAGCCGTCACGATGGAATACCCAAGGACGTTAAATCTTCCCGTAACTTACTTACTTCTTTATAACCACAGAAAAAGTTATGAACAAAAGTTGAATTGGGTGTGGAAGGAGGGGGAGGCTGAAGCAGCCCTTTCCCCAGCACGAATAGGATTAATAAGGCTGTTGTTTGCATGTTCTATCCTCAGGCCAAATGCTAAGTAGAAAGGTCAATCTATATTGACATATGTCCTGTTGAGACAGGACATATGTATAGTAACAAAATTATATCCATTTTTGCATTATCTAGACCTGTCCCAGTTAGTTAAATAAGGGGCTTTCTGAAAAATTTTGTGCGCCTCGTTTTCGCCGTTAAGGGAGAGGGGACCACAAGCTAATAGACTTGTTAGAATCGGCATCAATTCACGTTATCATTTTCCAACCATATTGCTTAAACACTAAGCATATAACTATTTTAACAGAAACTTCGGAAAAATTTTACATATATTTTCTCTCTCGATTCCATCCAACACCATGCTATAAAACCTCTCAAATAGCTAATAAGAAATCATCCTCGAAGTAATGATGCTGTTACTCCTAGTTATTAAAAATTGCAGATCAGATGGCGCGTCATAACATTCACTCGCCAGGCCTATGTCCAGCTTTCGCGAGGTAAAAAGTCAATAACCGTAAAATGCACCTTAACGTCGCCGAGAGCCATAGTTTTGAACTTATTTAGCAAAACTTAAATCAGTTATCCAGATTCACATGCAATCCAAATGTTAAAACATGACATTCGAGCTGATAATTCTTACCTTCCAGGACTTACGTTGCATGCAGCTCAGCCTCTTCAACATTTAAGAAATACATTTTTTTAATTTAGTAAACTTATGGTAAATGAAAACCGAAGGGTTTTGAATAATACGTTAAGCTGAATATTGAAAAATGTCGGGGCTCATCTTTAAATAAGGTCAAAACACAATCGAAGAAAAGGTACCGCCATTAACAGTTCCTAATAGCTCTAGCGGGCTATCGGAACGCATTAAAAGCTCCATGGCAGATGATCACCTTAGGCAAAAATCTAACTGATTAGAAGATTTTTAAATATAGGGAGGAGAGATTTTCTTCTAATGAGTCAATTAGCTTGCATTGTGACGGCTTTAAAGGATAATAGTATTATCCCTGCAAAGCAAACCTTTTGAAGTATCCGGTGTTGTTTCTCAATTCAGACATACTTTAGTTAAATGTATTTCCCCAATCCTCCTCGCCAAATGGTAAAATGGTACAGTAAATAAGTCTGCACAATGAAATAAAAAATAATTTTGGGCACAGTGTTTCTCACCTCTATCTAAAATTGCAAGTTTTAGGAATCAGTGATCAATGCCTGATTTTAAATTCTCTATAATCTTTTACCGCAATAAACGGTGCTTTAAGGAAGAAGGTGGCTTATCTAAATAATATGAGTCTTTCCGGTTGACATTAACCTTTAAGAAGCAACTGCTGGTATGAGACATGTAAGACACCAACCGGCACATAAGAAAAGTGGGACCAGAGATCCTGAGGCCTTAGAGAGTTCTATCTGAGACCCGGGACGTAGGAAAAATATTCTTAAATTGCGAAGACTTTTACGAAGGTGAGATCCAGGTGAATGTGAAGTGTTTCGATTTGGCGATAAAAAAGGGACATGCGCGCGCACACACAAGGCAGAGAATATGGACAACAAACGAAAATGCAGTAAAAAAATAAAATTATATTTAAATAGAGAAAAAAATTAGTTATAAGAAAGTTAATTCTTAAAAACCCGTAAATTGATATAACGAGACAATGTCCTGCTTTTTCTGCCCCGTTTCACGCGCGCACATTACCGAATTTTGTAAACATTGTAATCTCGTCTTGAGAGCGTAGCAAAGTAAGTACAAAAATAGATAAATAGACTGCTGTCAGACTTATCTTTCAACAGCGCACAACACATTACAACTATTCTTAATCTTGTGACACGTCTTTATTGGATATTTGACTAGGTAATAAATAAATTTAAGGGTTTTCAGCTGAAACTCTAAATGATTAAGACCAAAACAACATATCAATGCTAGATACAAGATTTTAGTTATATTTTTAATAATCGATAAAATAGTGAGTGGCCTAGCTACCACTGCAATTCTAACACAAAATGGCGGATGGACCACAATTTTTCAAACCATATGACTTTTTCTTACGAATACGACGAACTCGTTAAACCTGTTACAGTTACATCAATCGCCAATTCCGTAAAATGATCCTGGACGCAAGTTATTCGAACAGGCTTGGAAAATGTAGTCAACATTTTTATTCAAAATGTGAAAGCATTCTGAAGCTCTTTTCCGTTTAGTTCGGTGTATTTTGTATAAAACCCTGGAATGAAAATATGTGGAGGCAAAATAGAAATTCTCATAATATTTGAGTTTCTTCCAAACCACTATATGTTATGACCACACTTTGGCGAGAGTGTGAGTCTGGTAACAAAGTTTATCTGGTTACGTGTTTTTTGTATATGAATGAGTTCACTTTATATAAAAATTTAGGTTTTTATGAAAAGTTCGTTAGAACATGTTGTTTTTCTCAATTCCTGTAAATTTTTACGCTCATTTTTAGAGTTTGTTTACTTAATTACCGCATTTTATCCAATAAACGCCTCCTCTTTTAAACGCCCCTCTCTAATAAACGTCCCCTCTAAAAGTAAAAATAGTATATAAACGCCCGTCTTTTTTAATTTTTTTTTAGCAAAGATAAACACTTAATACTCTTCTTGCTGATTGGCTAGTATTGGCTAGTAATATATAACTGTATACTACAGCGAAATATTTTGCTGGTATTGTAAAAACAAACAGAACTTTTGCGCAACTGGCGCAACATAGATGCTTTTCTCCGGTCGCCTTCTGTACGAAATCACTTTGAGTATAATTTATAGCCAACAGCCTTTCTGTACTGTATATTTCAGAAAACAATTTAGTAAGCGCGCCTGATCAAAAAGAAAAAGAAAAAGTATACATAAATATATTTATAGTGTAGTGCACATCAACCTCGTTCTCAGGGCACCTTGATAGCAGCACCTCCTCTGGGCAAGAGACTCTGGGAAAAAGGATGGTCATGAAAGGTCCCCAGTACTATAACATTTTTCACAGTTCAACGGTGTATTCATATAGCCTCACTTTGTTTGGGGGTGACGAAAACAATAAAGATAGGAAAATTACAGAGATTATTGCTTTGATGTAATTTTCTTGCGTAGTGAGAGATGTCTTGTTGTGGCCATAAAAATAGGGGAATAAGGGTATTCCAGTATTCAAAATCTTGCCCTTGGGGAACCATGGTTAACCCTCACGAAGACACGGGAATAATTGTTTCTTGGTGATTATAGTTTCATAATATATATTGTTCTTGCAATCTGTGAAGGAATTTGGACTGAATACGCTTTCAATGTTCTTAATTTCTGGGAAATCCTCAGTATCGAAATTATGTGTATCCTTTTGTTGTGTTCGTCTGACAGCACAAGAAAAAAATGTATCGGGCTCCCCGGCACTTTTGTGTTAGAGTTGTCAAAAAATTAAGTGTTGCCATCTTAATGCTGCAATTTGAAACCTCTACATTGTTGTAAAATGGCTTTCCCAACCTTTAACGTCCAATCTTGAACAAACTTTAGGGCTACCACCTCCCTATGTCGGGGGGGGGGGGGGGGGGCGGGGGCTAACCATAACCCATAGCTAATTATTTTTATTGTTTTCTATTGTTTTATTCCCATCCTTTTGGGAATGAAAGCGCCCTTAACACTTTCGCGCCAAACCAGTTGGGTTATTTTTTGGGCATTATTTTAAACAAGCCTCAAAGTATTACTTTGTTTAGAAAATGCCGATAGTGGGAGAGTTTGATTAAAACAGGTGTAACCATGCTCAAAGTGTACAGACTGAAACAAAGAGACCCAGTTAAAACAAAAGAAAAAACAATTTTGCTAATTAGTGTGTGCGCGCATTCCTTTTACGTGAAAATAGTTAACTAAAATAATTTTTTATATTTTGTCTATAAAACAACAAGGTATTCATTGGAGTTTTTCTTTTTCTTTATCATAATCCTAGATTATCACGTTCTTTAAATTTGTTTAATTTTGGCGGGAAATTTGGCGCGTAATACTTGTAGCAGTGGCTGATTACGTCTCAGCCTGAATTTCTTTATAGATTTAAAGAACAAAAAAATTTGCTAAGAAACAAATATTTTAGAACATTTTTCCCTTATTAATATTAATTATCATCCGAAAATCTGGACGTATATTTTCCTATTTTAAGAAGAACGCAAGTAAGAACATTTGAGGTTGAAGATTCAGCTGAAATTTAGACTTTCATAAAAAAGTGTACCTTAAAAAATTGCAGATTGTCAGTTCGTAAAATTTTACACAGAATCCAATTATAAATTTGGAGATAACCTCTAACTGGCTATAAAATCAAAAAGCGCCTAATTATATGGGTCGGGTTGACTCTTTTGTGAGGCGACCCAATGGAAAAAATTCTTACACTTAGCTTAGTCCAGCATAGTTTTTCAGACCACCGTAAAATCGGAATAATTAAGGTGAGGAAAATTACGCTGGGTCAGAATACTGACCGAGCTTTTTGATTGGTTACTTCTATTGTTTTTTACTCACGCCATCATTATCAGGAAATGCTTTGTGTTGAGCGCAAATGGCGTCACTCACC
Source organism: Hydractinia echinata (assembly GCA_030067915.1). Lineage (NCBI taxonomy): Eukaryota > Metazoa > Cnidaria > Hydrozoa > Anthoathecata > Hydractiniidae > Hydractinia > Hydractinia echinata. Next base: position 987,653 of record JASGCC010000010.1, read on the forward strand.
CGAACAAATATAATTAATTCCCGTACTAGTTAAGAGGGTAAGATCTGACCACCCTGTCTTTGTGCTCATTGGTTGATTTTAATTTGGGGTCTGCTCTGAGAAATTATTTTGTGTTTATTGGTGGATTTGAATACTGGGGAGTTCTAGGGAATGCTCTGACGCACTTGTCTAAGCTTTCGTATGAGAGAAACTAAATTTGGATATCTCTGTAGAAAGCTTAATTAACTAGGCTGGCTTATAGAATGCGTGTATTTTTTTATTAAAACAAAAGGAGGATACGAGGTGTAAACAAATCAGCAAAAAAAAAATGAAAATTATCCCGAGTATTCTAGTCCAATGAATCTTATGAATAATTAATTTTAGGCATTTAAATTAGTTAAAACAATTAGTGAGATTAAGTTTGCTCTGTATAAAATTTTGTACATAAATATATCACTTTCGTTATATTTGCGCGGTTGTTTTTTTTTATTCAACCATTGTTTATCAACTACGATTCCACTAAAGGTTTTGCTCTCTCTTGACTTTTTTAGAATGCACGACTTCAGAAACGATTCAAATGTCGTCATTGTCTTATTGTGGTAGTTCTTTAATTAAAATCCCGCCAAAATATATCGATACGACAAGTTACAGACAACTGAAATTAATTATTATACACACTAGTGTCTGTTTCAACGAGCAATTTGGCGCGGTAAAGTTTAGCGCGCAAAATAATTGTATTTTCAGCATGACTGTTTAAGAATGTTCAAATGTTCAGAATGTGATTTAAAAATTTCTAATTCGGTTATTACGTTTGATATCAATTATGCCATCCGCAAAAATTGACCAATGTTATGTTTCGTTTTTATATTATTTATAAAAAAGTGTTATGATATCAAATCAATAAATAATATCATTTTATATTATACATAATAAATCATATTTGATATGCTTTAAATTATGCATGATTTATCGTTGATTCGGAAATATTTCCAGAAAAATAAACTTTGTTAATATTTTGTTCAAATATGAAATTTACAGAATTGCAATTGTTTTTTGTGTCAGAGAGCATACTTGCTGAATTAGATCCCCCAAGTAAATTCAAAATATATATACAAATCAAAATTAAATAAACATAAATAATTTCTCATGTAGTCAATAAGGACTCAGTTTCAGTTGTTTGAAGTTCAGATTTAAGTTCGTTTGTTTGTCCAGGCGATATTTCTTCGTTTGAAGGTGACGAAGGGCTGTCTTCTTCTAAGCCAGTGGGAGAGCCGTCTCCATGTAACTTCACATGTTTTCGTAGACTGCTTGGATGGGTGTAACTTTTATTGCATGTGCCTACTCGACAGGTGTATGGTTTGTCCGAAGTATGTACATGTGAATGCTTCTTCCGGTCGGATGAATTCGCAAATCTTCTTCCACATCCAGAAAATTCACAGACGAAGGGTCTTTCGCCTGTATGAGTTCTCTTATGTATTTTTAAGTTTTCAGACCGTGCAAATAATTTCCCACAGCCAGGGAACGGACATGGGAATGGTTTTTCACCAGTATGAACTCTTAAGTGATTCACAAGTTTATACTTTGCTTTAAACGGGAGCCCATTTCTGGGACAGTTTTGCCATTGACATACATACAGGCCGTTTCCAGTGTCTGCTGTTTGAACGTGCTCCTCATTCAAATGATTCACAATGTCTTGCATTGTAGAGAACTGTCGAGCACATGGTTTCATTTTAGCAAAACCATGCTGTTCAATCCACATGCATGTCATAATGTATGTTGCACCAGGATGTCGCATGTAGGGATAAAACATACCAGGTGGTGTCGGTTGATGAAGTAAGGCTTGATCCAAATACTGACTGTGTAAGCTTCCTGGTGATTGTGCTCCATATCTGCTTCTACCACAGATATCGGAATCTAACGAGTAAGCAGAGTGTGCTGATAAGAAGCTTGATGCAGAGTATCCTCGGACGGATGGTGGAGGTGGCACGAATGACGGGTAGTAAGAATGCGACGGATTTGATGTCAAATCACTCGCTGTTAATCCATGATGGGCTGTCGTATTTAACTGTGAACCTTGCGTTGGATAATGGGAATAACGATAAGAGTGTGGAGAGTATCGCGCAGACGACCCTCCAAGACCTGCAGAACCTGCTGTCAATGAATCGTAGTATGACATCGTGCCACTGTTTGTCACGCTCTGTGTGTGCAGATGAGAATCTTGTTTAGCGGGTAGATGAGGTGGTGGTGGAATGTAATCTGAGTGTGATAGATAATTAGCAGCGGCTGCAGCACCACAAGTCGAGTGCAAAGATGGATTGTGATAGCCAGCAGATAGTCCATTGTTGTATGGTGTTGTTTGCGGTACAGCGTTTGGTCGTAACCCGCGATAATCGTATGCGTCACTCATCACGTTCGTCATGTGTGAAGCAGATTGTCTTCCTCGTAACTACTTTTAATGTACTTTGTCTCCGCTGCTCAGTCTTTACACACGGTGTTCTCTGCTTCCCAACAAATCCACTAAAACGAACAAGCGTTGCTGTATTCTTCTTTAACAGCGCTCGAGAGAAGGTGATCTTTAAATAACAACGTTCTCCCCACAGAATAAAATCAGTATGTTTTTTGCTATCTTCTCTTCAATTCACCATTGAGCAGCATTCACTACACAACAGTATGATTGAGCAAGAACCTGTCCACATTTTTATCTGCAATTTTCTATCCCAGCATGCTTGGTTAAGATCACACTTAGAAATCAGAATAATTTGTATGAAAGATGAAAAGAAATTTTGCATAAATTAAGCATTGAGCATAATTCCATTAAAAATTTTTTTTTCACTTTTAGCATTTTTAGAAGAAATTTCAATTCATTCCTTTTTATAATTTTGTCTTTAAACTTATTATCACCTTTATTCTTGACGATTTAAATGCAAAGATCTCCCATTAAAGATGGATGGATTTACAAATTTCAATTAAAATCACGGATCTATGAGTTTCATTTTTAATTGAAATTTTTGGAGTAAATGCAATTGGTCTGTGTTTTACTTTTAACTAGAATTGTGTTTTATTTGCCTTTATTTATATACAATATATTTACTGGCCCAACTATATTAGGCTCAATATTTGTTTTGTTTTTGAAAACAAGGCCTAATTATTCATGCCGAATGTTTTTTGTGTGTTTTTCACATATCTTCAGCACATTTTCTCACAATGGGCATGAGTAGCTCCCAGCAAGATAGCAGCTGGAAGCCCATCAGGAGATGCAATGTCCTGTTGCTTTTACTGGTAACCTGACCGTGCATTCGTTGTGGCGCGACTGTGTCTCGTTTTGAAAGAAGCTGTGAAAACCGTTGACCCATCTCGAAGTGAATACAATACGCATAATGCCAACATTTTTGTGGGGTTAAAATACCGCTGAGTAACTGTGTCAGATTAAGGAGTCTTTCAATAACCGTGTAAATGTCCTGCTATGACTTGCTCTATTGATCGCCTTTGTTTATAGTCTGTGCAGTGAGGCACTGCCTCTGTGAAAACTACATCTCTTTCTTAGGCGCATGGAATACTCTGTAAGCTTCAGTGTTGCTTGGTTATTTAACGTTTTTCATAAATGACAAACCTAGTTTTTTACACGCGTACATATTTTCTGCTAAGGAGATGATAGCGACAAACATGCAAGTATTGAATGTTTAAAAATAAGGCATGCTATGACAATGGAGAAATGTTGATAGGTTTTTGTATATTTTCGTTCTTGATAGCTAAGTGTTCATCAGGAACGGAAAGAGAAAAGTAATAAAAAAAGTCCGTTTTGAAAGGGCGAAGCAATGATATAACTAGCATTTACTTAAGTCGCTACCATTGGTCCCAACAGGCAGAAGGTTTTCCAAATGTTTAGATGATCTAAAAACTATGCAATTTTTGTGGTAATTATTAGAGAAAAACAGAAAAATGTTTTATATTTTATTTATTTTTTAATTTAGTGTTTTTGATTCAGATTCAGATTCAAAAAATGTCTCTACCCACATACCCTGTCATTGTCACTGTTATTTTTGTTGTTGATGTTTTTCTGTATATATATATATTTATAAACCTCAGATGTTTAGATGATTAAGATAACGTTGTTTCGCTTAGTCAAAAGCATTTGTTGATACTGAATGCAAAATTTATTTTTCTAAGGTGTGATATCTAAAACAATCTTTATATCAAATCAATAGTTGAAGCAAAAAAATGCAGATCCAGCTAGTCTTATATATTGTTTTCTTCGCCATGTTAAATTTTATTAAAATAAGTACATCTAAAAATAAAACCACTATATATAATACAAATAATTGCGAATTCTCAAAGGACTGTAAAGTGAAAGTTAGTCTAATTTTTCGCTTTTAGTTGGCATAAAAAACTCTAGAAGATTTTTTTGAAGTTGTCAATATTTACACATTACACTTTTGACTAGTAGTCTTCCAAAAAATTGAGAAATTTCTACTAGTTGTAAATATGTAAATTTTTCGAGTAAGGAACTCTTTTTTTTACACCCTTGTCTCAATCAATCTTTATTATAACAACTACACTTCTTATAATATGACGAACGGCATTCATGTATTATTACCTGGTATATCAAGAAATTTGACGAATATCGAGTTGATTATGCCGACCAACAGGAAAACTACGTAAAATTGACGATTTAATTTTAGATGATGGGATAAAAGGCGATAAAAGGCGTTATTTCATATTTTCTTCTTGTATATATCTTGATGAAAGTCTCTTTGTTGAGTCAAAGTCATTTTTTTTGGTTGAATATCCCTCTTATAGACTCTATCAAAATTAAGAAACTTTTCTAGTTAAATGACCTCAGAATTTAAGAAACTAGTTGGCTGCTAGCTTAGTGTCTTATATAAAACCTTTTTTTTTCAAGAATTGCAAATAGAAAAAATGCAGATTCCAGAATTGTCGGCCCTTTACCTAAGTAAGCGTTATAGAGTCGCATATCTATGACAGTTTGACTGTAAAACCTCTCCAATAAGATAAAACTTGCGTTTACTTTAGCAACGTAACAAGAGTATGTTAAGAGTGAACATGTTTCAACATAATTTTTTGTGTAACGGTAGGTCATCAGACTCCTTCACGCCATTAAAGTGTTGATAAGTTGCACGTATCATGAAAATTGTTTTTGGGAGGATATTGGTGCATTAGAAAGTTATTCAAGTATTTCCTGATTAAAGCATTGAACTGGTTCGGAGGAGGATTCGGAAAAGATTTGGGAGAATTCTTCTACCCCTTCGCTTTGCTCTTGTGAATTTTTTTAATTTTATTTATTGGCTGGCGAAAGCGAAAAAGATTTAATATTTTTTTACAAAGCGGTAAACCAATCTTGTTTCCAGCTGCTGACCTAGTTGCACCTGGATTTTGCAGATTAAGTTTTTACCTTAGGACATTTGGAGGACATTTCAACGAGCATAAACTTATTGCCAGTGAAAACTTTCTAGCTAATCTGAAAAAGGTATGGCAAAAAGTAATTAGTTAGCTGCCAGCATGAAAAACAGTTATATAGTCGGTAACTGATAAGCAATGGAAAATAATTGTTGTTTTTCCCGCCATTTTTAAATATGCATACAACTTTTATGCCTGAAGTTTGCAATTATATAATGGCGCCCCTGGTAAATTCACAATTGGCAATGTCAGTGCGCATTGAACGAGAGAAAAAAATTGTACAGAGTGCTAGTTTAATTAGTTTGTTTACGTTTTTTAAAAGGCGCCATTTTTGCTTTGTTACTCTGCAGCAAGTGTGACCATGTGGTTACTGTGAAAAACAGGCTTTTACTTTGCCCAAGCTTTATTCCAAGATATTAAAATTGAGTGCCCCTCATACGAAAGCTAGACGAATATATCCCTGAATTTGAATCAACAATTGAAGGCAAACCAAAACATCACCGAGAAAAAGGTGAATTAAAATCGTTCAATGAACACAAAGTCAGTGTCGCCACATCTTACCCACAGTCCAGAAATTAATTATGTTTGTTTGAGTAATTGAAAGTCAAAAATTGAGAAATCTGAAGTAAATATTGAAAAAAATATTGAAAAAAATATTGACCAAGGGAGCGAAGAACAATAAAAGTAACCAATCAATAAGCGCCGTCACTATTCGGACGGCCGAAAATTCGTTTGCGAATACGCTATTAAGAAAATCGTTACACGATTTTTTTTTATTCCAACCAGTCTGGTTATTATTCACCCATTATACCTCTTTTTGTTCTAAACATTAGATCTATTATTTAAACCTTAAATCCCAGTCTGATATTAAAGCATAGAATTCTTATTAATTGAAAAAAATGTACTACATTTTAATTTTATTTTGTAAATATGTTTTTATCAGAAATTGTTTTATTTCAAACGAGGATAGGTAAATTTCGCGTCCTGGGGCGGGTAGTTAGATAGTTGCCGAGGGGGGAGAGTTGGAGAGTTGCTAAATTGCATGGTAACGAAGTTGGAAGTCTTACTTGCTATCTTCCGTAGAGCATATTATTTTTTTATACTTTTAACACCCGATGTGTCAAATTGCGTGGGGGATACTACAACACTAAATCACACTCACTTCTAATTAAAGGGTACGGGATTTCAGCAAAACTAGCAAAATATAATTTCTTATTCTGTTTTCGGCAATCCCCGACTTATGACACAGCACAAAAATAGCAGCTTGGGGTACGTTGGAAGCATTCTGATTAGTTTCTTAAAGCAGCATGAGATGTTATCGAGGATAATCTAGAAAGTATTTTTCAATCTCGGTTTTGTCACCACCTGACAAAACCGAGATTGAAAAATACTTTCTTCTTCTAAAGAATTTTTTTGCATGAGATCGTGTCAGAAAGGGAACGATAATAATTACACAGATTTAATGATGGCACTTTCAACCAGTAGACTTTCTGGATTCTTATATTTCTGTTTCTTAAAAAAATAGATTTATTAGATTTATTGTGCAACTCTGACCATACGACAAACTTCAATTTGACAGCAAAGAGTGACGAAGGTAAAAGCGAAGGAGCTTATGTTCAGACATAAATAAAATTCTGCTTGAACACTTTATGTACAGGATAGTAAAAAGAAATAAAAATTATGCAGAAACTCGAAAAAAACATTATCAAGAGGTAACATTCTTCATATTTGCCGAATTATGGCACATTTGGCGTACACATTTTCAAATAATCTGAACAAAGCTAGCTAAACAAAAATGAAACTATTCTGACCCAACTGACCCAACTGACCCAACACGGCCCGTCCATAGACAGGACGGACCGTGCTGCCCTGTCAATTAACGGGCCAGGACCAACTTGTGACATGGCGTTAAAAGTTATTTGCATACACCAAGACCTTGTATTTAACGTAAACTAACTCCAATAAAGTGCAAAAACGGAACTGCTGCACCTTTTGTGGCGTATTTTTGTATATAGCTAGCTGAGATTTAATCGAGTTACAGTTAACTCTCGGTAACTCGAACCTCCAAGGGACCAGAGAAAACAGTTCGACTTAACGAATGTTCGACTTAAGCGAAGCTTCCGTTAATTCGAACTTAGAAAAAAATGAGATATTAGTTCGAGTTAAGGCGATTTTTTTCTATAGACTCTATAAAATATACAAATGTTACAATCTAGTAAGTTTTCACTAAAAGAAGTTTCGTATGTTTGACTTAACCTTGTTGATAGTTCTTGTTCAACAACTCGACATATTAGGTTGATGTATTTGTGAAGACAGGGTCCGTTTTAACTAAACAACATATACTCCCGGAGTAACTCCAGATCTTGACGCACATCATTAGATCGCGGGCGAATTGGCTCATTTGAAGCATCATCATCTGTGTCTTCTTCTGCAGGATGCTCTTCATCAAAGACGTCTGATAAGATCTCGTCATCAGTCATTACTGGCTCGGTGTTGATGACAGAATCATCAGCAGAGACGATATCATTCGCAGTGGTTCCTTCTGGGAAGAAGTCGGGGGCGTGGACGGCAAGCTTATCCAACTCAATAATTATAACTCAATAGATTCAAATAACGAGCCCCTGAAATATATCGTTTACCTCGTGATCCAGAAATACAAACAAAATACAAACAAATCTTCAAAACATGTGGTATAAATTTTTCAAAGGGACATATTTGTGCTGCTCATTGGAGTTCTGGAAAACGAATGACATCCTCTGATTTACCAGACGTTGCAGTTCCAGAAAAACAGTATGAGAAGTTACATCAAAAACTGATCAATGCAAAGGACTTTTAGGTTTATCTTTTGAAATATGACCCACCAGGGTCAGCAGCATTGATGTTTAATTTATTGTCCTTCAGCTTCATACTAGCAGGCTTAGGTTTAATTTCAGCTAAGGGAACCATAGGTATCGACCCTTTTTGTAATCTCCTGTGCCACTTCTGAATTTGTTGAGTACATGTTAGCTCTAACAGTTTTTCTTTGGTATCGTAATAGTGTTTTAGGGACAGCAATAGGGCAAGTATGTGGCAACATAGCCCACTTAAACCAACGGAGCAAGAACAATGTGCTTTCTGGGGAACTGAATTTTTAAATAAAATGACTGCTGGTCTTATTTGAGTACCGTAGGATTTTTTAATCATTCCCTTAACATAAATTTCCTCGTTATCTTTTATTGTTTTAACAGAAGTGATTTCCCTGCTTTGCAACATCCGCACTTCCTTTTCTTGCTGGCCTTTACTTCCCTGAGATTTATTTAAAAATACGATTTGAACACTTCTTCATTTATCGTAGGATAATTAAGCTCATCGCTATCCCATTTGGCAGTCACAGGGGGTATATGTAGTGGGTCTAAGCTACAGTTAAATTTGTATTGCCTTTTGCACTTCGCTTTTAGTCTTTCATAAAGTTTTGGATATAGGCAGAATATTCTTAGTTTTATTTTCATGTCATCTGTAGTACCAGAGCAATGTTGGCCTATTTCTTTTAATTTTTTCATGCATTCCTCACGAGTCAATGAAGAAACAGTTCCTTGGTTCATTTTTATAACAAAATTTTAAATTTTAAATCATGAAAAGTATTTATAGTTGCATTTTAATTCACAAATAAGCGAGGTAGTCATCTAGTTACAGTTGTTTATACTTGAAGCTACCATTTTGATTATTTTTTTCCCGACAACGCGGGAAATCACTGCCTGACCGCGTTACATGAATAAGGCTAATCGCCTCAATCAAAGAGGACTGTAACTTGTCAGGAATTAACTTTTGTTACGTGCAAGAATGTATTTATTTTCTAACCTTTTTTTCCACTTCTCCAGCCATCCATCTGACGCTTTAAAATATGTAAGATCAAAACTTTCAGCAAATTGAAGAGCCTTCTCTTTTATCATATTGCCATCAAAAAGAACAAGAGAACCATTTTCTAAATTTCTGGCTACATTACATACCAGTATTCATTTTTCGAACACTTATTCACTATTTAGGCACTAAAAAGTTCGAGTTATTAAAAATGGTTCGAGAAAACGAATGTTCGAGTTATCCTGGGTTCGAGTTAACGAGTAGGTTTTTATAAGGAAGTATTAAGAAATGTCCAAGGGACTGAGAAAACAGTTCGAGCTAATAAAAGTTCGAGTTAACCGGTGTTCGAGTTACTGGGAGTCTACTGTATGCGTTTCAAGTTTGCTGTGGGTAGCAAAAACAACACTACTTAGCAACTCTTGGTGCAAGACCAGATCCTTGATTTTCATTCGCAACCGTGAAAAGATGAAATGCATCACGATAAGTGATTATTCACAGATGAATGTTGAGGAATTTGAGATAATATTTGTAGAATAAGTTCGCGGATTTCAGTGTCTTGGGACAGTGAAATCCGCAATTGGCTAAGAGTGAGAAATTTTCGAAGAATAGTACGAAAATATTTTTGTTTATCATATTTATATGTCATAAAATTCTAAGTACATGCTCAATATCATTATTTTATATCAAGGCATGGTCGAATTTAAGTGGAAACCAATTTGAATAAAAACGCCATCGGTCGATTCGATCGATGTCGGTCGATTCGACCACATTCGTTTGAGTGGAAATCCGCCTTATTGTTTTATATATATATACCAGCTAGCTACTTTTCAAGCTATTTATGTTTACATTTCAAGATAATCTTCGATGATATTATTGTAACTTGACCCATTACGTAATTTGTAAGGAAGGATCGCTTTGGCTGGGGCAGCAGCAATTAAAATATTTTGTAATATATTTAAAATTTATATAAAACATAGTCATAAGAAAAAGAGACTTATGACCTTAATTAAAAAAAAAATATTATGTTTTAATTTGTATTTTATGTGATCAGCCTCACCAGTTTCGTGCAATACGCCCTTTCAATTATTTTCAGGAGGGACCCCAAAGGCAGTTCTAGAGTCTTAACAGAAACCTTTTTTGAAATTCTTGCCCAACTGGACGACAGCCTTATGTGGGGATCAAACCCACAACCACTTGGACACGAGTCGGACGCTCTACCGACTGTGCTACTAATCCCCGTTTATCAAATTTATTTGTCAATTTAAAAAAGCAGAATTTATGACATGGTATTTGTATTGCTCATTACTTTAGCTATACTTGTAATAGATTATATTTAGCTAGAGAATTCATGATTTATTCTCCTCCATACAATTTTTGTCCTCTTTAGTCCTCTCCTATTAGACACTGAATTTGTCCACACTCGAGCCTGGCCTGTCTTCAATGTTTTTAAATTTGAAACAGTGTGTTGCCCATGTTGCAAGGTTTAACTTTAGTCTGGCAGTCTTCAGACTTGCCCATGTTGTGGCTGTCTCTATAACGTGTAAGTGTCAACAGTTGAGAGGCTTGACCCATCTTATGACAGCCTTTTCCAAAAGCACAAGTGTCTTTTGTCAATAGTTCGGCCTGTCCCTTTTTATGGAACGATATTTGAAAGCACAAGTGTCCTTTGTCAATACCGTAATGCTTCGAATAAACGCCCCCCTTCTATTAAACGCCTCCCTCGAATAGACGCCCCTCCTTTTCAGTCATTCTTTAAATAAACGCCCCCCTCGAATAGACGCCCCCCCTCGAATAGACGCCCCTCCCTCCTAAGGGGCGTTTATTCGAGGCGATAGTAAAAGTATACTTACTTACTTTTTTCGTAAATCTTAGGTTTAAGGTTGAAAATTTAGTTTTTTGCTTTTGAAGTTCATTCTCTAAAACATGTGAATATCTTTTATTTTCTGTTGTGAAGATATCTATTATAGGTATCCTTAAAACCTGCAAAAGAGACGAAGTGTAAAAAATTTATTAAACGCCCCGGGCGTTTATTCGAAGCATTACGGTAGTTGGATCTGTCCCATTTTTTAAAATTACAAGAGTTCTTTTTGTACAGTTGAGTTTGTCTGATTACACGGTTTTAAAAAACGGGAGATTCGTTTGTAATAGTTGGGCCTGCACCAACTTAAGACCAATTTGCATACATTTGTCCAAGGTTGGGCCGGGGCCGTCAATAAATGGGCCATCCCAACTGCGAACGCACCAACCCGTCTGTTGACGGGCCGGCCCGTATTAAGACGGGCCAGCCCGAGTCCAAAGTTGGGCCGGTGACCGTAGTTGGGTCAGAACAAAACCACTTTCATTTGTTGCGTTGTGACTGACGGAAGAAGATAAACAGCAATCTTGGCAGCAGATAAACTACAAAGTTGAAACTGTAGACAGAAAAAAATATATGTAGATACTAAAATCAAAAAAATTATACTTTGTTAAATATGTACAGGTCTAAAGATGAAAAGCGGGATTTTTATTCGGTCACCGGTAATAGTAACAACTCGCTAACTCACCGACTACCGAACTCTCCAACTACCTAACTTCCTGACTATAAAAGTTCTCATACTCATTTCGAACTATGGGCCTTAATAATTTCATTGGGTATTTTGGGGGCACTCTACACAAAGTCATTAGAAATCTTACCAAGTTTTAGAATAATTATTACATCTCCCTTTTCTCCTACATAACATTGGTTATTGGTTATGAGTCACAAATTACTCTTATTAGAAGAAACTCCACAATAAACAGAAACATGCTTGTCGCATATTATTTGGTGTAGATAGATACACACCATCTGAGCCGTTATTTAAAGAATATGGAGTTTTAAATATCTACAAACTTAGCGTTCATCAAGTCTTCATGTTCAACACCGCTTCCTGCCAGTTAGTGTTTACTGACAAATTTTTGATTTCCACCACGCGAGACGGAATCTTTCAAATCGCCTGAGGTAGATAGAGATATCGTCATGGAGGCAGTGCTGTATTATACAGTAAATATCTTTATTACCTAAATGTCCTCTAATTTTCTTTGATATCCACTGTAATTAAAGGTTTCTTTATGTTCTTCGCGCAGGTCTATATCTTTTCCATGTTTTCGCAAAATCAAAGTGGTTCAATGTTTAAATTATATGTCATACGCCTAATTATAACGACTAAGTATCGGTACAATGCGAGGCCACTTTTTATTCGTGAAATCACGTATTTAAATTCTCAGGATTTATTTTTTGCAAATATTTATTCCATTGAGATATATGTACCAACGTTTTCGGCAAACTGGCATCCTTTTAAAAATACTTTTATCGCTAACCCCTACAAAAAATTTCTGTACCGTTTACAACAGAAGCAGCTTATCAGAATCCTTTATTTCCTTCTTTCAATGAAAGCACTGTCAACAAATGATTTTTATCTTATCAGCTTATGGATGGATGATAGTTGAGGGAACTATCATCCATAAGCTGATAAGATGTTCTCGAAATATAAAAGAGTGGTGAAATTATAACCACAACTTTCCAGCTTTCCAAAGAATACTTTATCTATTCCCTTCAATAAAACTCTTACTCCCTGTTTCAAAATGTCTATTCTAAAACTTGAAAATATATAGCTAAGATTTTATCACACTAGCCTAAAAACACCGTTGCAAATTTTAAAGCCTTCTACAGAAGCTATTGCACATTTGATATTCACAAAATCGAAAGTAACCACGAATAAGTGAATACTATAAGTCCATTAGATTTCTCTGAATATTTAAAGCAGACGATACACAATCTATATTGTCGATTTCAATTGATAACATTACGCTTTTTTGTTTCAACTTTTTGGATTTGTCGAAAGAGATGTCAACAAATCAGTGTCTTCAAATTTGAGGATTTAACAAAGAAATCAAATTTGTCAATTCAAATTGATTTCAATAAAACGTATTGTGTATAACACTGATTAAAACTTTATATACCTTGTGCATCAGGACATAGATTTTTCTCCTTTTAATATACACTAGTTAAAGAAATTTAATAAGACCGTTTCCATTGTTGTGTAGAGCTTGAGATGCTGATTATATGATCATATGCTTTTGACAAAAGGTTAGACATATTGTGGTTTAAATGTTCTTGATTATGTCGTCAACCTGTTGATCCTGAACAGGGAAACTGGACGAGCTTTGGGAAATGATTCCTTGTAACTCTGGTGCAGGGATAATAACACTGTCCTCACTCCCTGTTTCTAAGTTATTTTGGCCTTGTACTAAAATTGTATTTTTGTTAGCTACTCATTTTTTGGATGTTCTTTCTTTCTTAACTTATAGAATATCCACCATCAGCATTTTTAAAAAAATTTGAGGGATAGGTCTACAAAATGGAACGCCTAAATACTGAAACATTCAAATGCTAGAAAATTCATTGCTTCACTGATGAAATATTAAACTACTTGGTTTAACTTGTTCAGAAGTTATATTCGTATATATATATATATATACCTAGTAAAGTTTTTGTTTTTTTAGAACACTACATGTAAAATCTGTAATTTTAATATTTTTTATTTATTGCGTTGGATAGTATGTGTGTTAACCAAGTTAGCAATAACTTGGAAAGTCCTAACATCTAAAGTGCCGGTCCTAAAAAATTGAGGAATAAAGGGCAAAATCATTAAATATCCTGAAATTTTAAAATTCAAATCTCAATTATTATGGCAACTAACCAGCCAACATTGAAATAAAATATATATATTTACAAAACTGCATAAAGTTGCAGAAAAAGGTCACTAGCTAATTAATCAGGCCCTGCTAGATACAAATTCTTCATAGCCAATGCGACAATTTATTGTTAGGTATTATTGGGTAGCTAATTGATAAAAGCAGTTTACAGGACAAATAGTATGTCAAAGGGAAGTTGACAGCCTAAAAACGTTCCCGATCTTTGTAGTAGTTATAGAGCTGTAAAAATATTATGTGTGAAAAATCAAACATCTTAAAATCCCATGTCAAAATTATAAACTCACAGACCAAAACCGTTTTATAATGAGGACATTTTATAATTATCTTACATGGTACCTTACTTTTGCAGTTCAAACAAATTTTGCATTTTACAGGAAAAAAGCTTTCGCGCTTAATATGCAAAAATAGAAGTTTTTGTGCGGAAAAAAAACTTCTTTAAAACTATTAAAACCGCAACAGTTTCTTCAGCAAACGTTTTCTTCCATTAAGGTAACCCTTGCCACTACATTTTCGCTATTAATCGTCTGTGTATATTCCAAATAAAAAGTCAAAACTAATTTCATACAAAATCATGTTCAAAATGGACCATTTCAGTTCCCCCGAATTTCGTCATCTCAAATATATATTTTAATATAGCAAAAATAAAAGGCAACTCGAAGTTTACAGGCTAAAGTCATCTAGGATTTCTTCAAAAAAATTCTTCCTGTTTTTCCCACTTCCCTTTTTTCTTTCTTGCTCGTTAATTTCTCTTTGATCATTTAATTGTTTGTCTTGCATCGCTTCATTTGCGGTGTCAACATTTTGTTGCATGCTCTCCATTAACGATTTCAACTGATCCATGTTGCCCTTCAAGTTTAAATTACTTGCTAAATCTCTTGGATACACTTGATCATAACTCAAACGTTCATTATTAAGAAACATATTTATTGGAGTCAGTTTCTGAAGTTCTTCACCTGGTACTGGGTACGGATACTTTTTAGTTTGGTCAACTTTATTTGGATCCATAGGTTGTTGTGAGATTATGTCTTGATTGAATTTATCTGACTGCTGTTGCATTCCTTCTTGCAGCATGTCCAAGTACTTGCGGTTTTCGTCGAATTGATCTTCGTGACGCATAGGTGGATTGGGTTTATCGTAAGGATTGGTGACGTTCGGTACTTCAAGTTCATTTTGCTTTTTTGTTCCAGTTTTGTCACCCTTTGTCTTTTTATAGGGATAAAAGTCAACATAGTCTTCGTCATCAGCAGATCCACTGGCTGAAAATTCCTCATCGTCATCATCGCTTTCTTTCTTCTTTTGTTTATTAGTGGAATCTTCAAAGATATATTCTTCTTTTTCTTCTTCACTTGTAGAACCCTCTTCACTTTGCAGATGAAGTCCTTTATTCAACCATTCAGTTAAATGTTGCCCTGGCTTATTTTTGCTATATCCATTGTACATATAAGGCCACGTGTTCCAGAAACTTTTCGAGTTTTCGTTATTGTTTTTGTTCAGATGCAGATCGCCACCCATTAAACCTGGTGGGTCTTGAGGGTTTATCTCGTGTCTATATGAATGTCTCTCTATTTTTTCATCTTCTATTTTATCTACAGTCTTGTGTTTATGATGCTTTGCTGTACGTGCTAACTTATGAAACTTTTTGGCTTTCATTTTTTTCATTTTTAGTTTCTTTCTTGAGAATTTATCATCGACGATAGGTTTCGGATCTGGACGTGACTCGTCCTCATCTCCTTCTTCTGTGTCTTCATCTTCGTCAGTTGTTTCGTCTTCATTTGTAACATTCGGATTTTCATCTTCTTCTGCAGCTTGTGCTGGTGATGGTCTCTGTGAGGTAGTTTTAGAAGGTGTTGGATGAACGAGATCTGGTTTTGTATCTTCTTTGTTTTCCTCTTCTTCTTCTTCCTCTTCAGCTTTATTCTTCCCATCCTCATTATCCTCAACTTCTTCGTCTTGTTCTTCACTGCCATCGTTATTTTGAGCAACATTATCTCCACCATTTATCTCCATTAGATCACCTGATGTGTTTTTCTGTTCTTCTATCGGTGTGGAAGAAACGGGAGTAGGTTTAGACGTAGTTGCAACAATAGCCGGTGTTGTCAGTTCAGGTGCTTGAGTAGAGGGTACATTAACAGGTTTCGTCCTCGCCATCGTCGTCCTAACAGTTGTTGGCTCTGGTGGCTCGGTAGGAGGCGGTTTTGTTGAAGGAGGGTCGGTAATGGGTGGATCTGTAGCTGGCGTTTCTGTGGTTGAAGTTGTCACAGTTGGTAACTCTGTTGGCGGGCGAGTTCCCGGGCTGCTGGGCGTTTGTGTTGGCACAACAACTGGTACTTTAATAATATACGGTACTGGAACATATTTGATTCGTATTCTTCTTGGAAGAATATAATATAACATGTTGTTTGAGTATGTGAAACCAACATCACGTTCTTTTAAGTCATACGAATTATCCAAGATGCAAAAACCACGGAATCGTCGCCACCATTTTAAAGACTTAAAAAATAAATGAAATCAAGTACATAAGTGGTAGACTAAAAAAAATGATCTAAAATCATTCTGAAGTCGAAAAAGTCAAAGATTATTAAAAAAAATTCACAATTTCTTTTTTAACATTTAGCTTTTACACTGTAGTACTTACGTTATAGACGGCTTCCATTTGTTGCGGCTTTCTGTAGCAGCTTTCAATGGAGGTTGCTTCAGGCGCTGCCGGTAAAGCGAAGTAAAACTCAGCTCCTCTTGGCATCGACATAAAGTTTTTCCACTTTGATAAAGAATTTCTGAACGATGCAGAACCTTTCACACAGCACCCTTTGTCCGTGTATCGAATGTAAATCTGATAAAGAGAAAATGATTGCAAATGGTATGTTGCAAGGAGATAAAGCAGTAAGATAGTTTTTTGCAAATTATAAATTTTTTCACGGTTAATGAATACATCATATTAAAAGTTACAAGTCATGTCGAATGTGATCGGGAAAAATTTAAGATGAAAAGTACCTCGCTGGAGAAAAGCTTCGTCGGGGAAATTTTCATCAGTAGTAAGTTATTTCGTCACTTTTTCCTGACAAAAGTTCACCTCAGTAGTATACAAGATTGAAATTTTTCAATGTTTTACCTTATGATTTAGTCATTTATTACTATAATTGGTATCTTTTTGTCACTGTTACAAGATTTTTATCAGGAAATATTGATAGATAGCCCCTTTTCGATACGTTTACAAACTATTCGTCGGAGAAAATTTATGTCAGGGAATAAAGTATCGGGGAATCATTAATGAGAGATAATTTTTTGTGAGGGAGGGGGAGGGGATATGAAGTCACTAAAGTACCTGCTCCAAAACAAATTAAACATTTATCGACATAACGAGTAATTAGTGGCGATGCAGCGTCCTGTAGAAATGATCACACTTACCGTCCTGTAGAAATGATCACACTTACCATAACTAGTTACATAAAAAAATCCCTACCTGATCAATAATATTTATACTTGAATCAAGTACTGTTTTTGGACCAGGTCCAAAATATGGATCAGGGAACATACAAGATGGAGACACCGTTAAGAGATAATTTCTATCTGTTACTGTTTTTCTTAAGTTGTGCAGTGTTTGTAGGAATATATCAACATATTGCGAATCTTGATTGTCCATGTATAAGTTGATTCCATCCAGTTTAACGCTAGTATGAGAGGAATAATGTTTATGCGCTTTATGATATATCTTGCGAGGAAAAGGGAAAAGGGAAAAGAGAACGAGGATAAAATTGAGTTGAGTGGAACTTAAATTCGGCGGCCCAACTAAATAATCAGGTTTCAATATACACGCTTTTTCTTTTATAAGAATATGCTTTATAAGAATATCAGGCTGGGATTTCAGATTTAAAAACAATAGGTCTATTGTTTAGAACAATAGAGAAATAATAATAATCACTAGCCTGGTTAGAATTCTGGCATTCTCATAAAAAAGCGTGTAGTTACTACCTCCAAGTTACTACAAACTGTAGAATTACTAAAATGAATTTTGGGGTATAAAATAGGGTTAAACGTTTAAGAAACATTGCCTCAAAGTCCGAAAACATCCAGACTGAAGTTTTCACATTAAAAAAAAAACGTGTGTATTGTCTATTGCTTGTTAAGTGTGCTTAAATAAGATTGGCGAGTAAAGAAAGAAGAATGCTTAAATGGCGAGTAAAGAAAGAAGAAAGTATTACAACTAGTTAGGTGGCCTTGCTGCGAAAAATATCTGAATTACTCCAAAAATGAACCAACTTTCTTTACCTTCCAAATGGTCTCAAATCGGGCATATCATCACCATCGAGAAATAAATGCCAGATCGTCTTTGCAAACTTTTCAGCATGGTTCGGACTTTCAAATTTAGAGGGAGCATTTGGGCCACCGATACCAATCAAAATTTTGCGTTCATGCTCGTGACAAAATCGAATGTCGTTCGCAATACGTGGACAGTATAATAACGCTGGATGACTCTCATCAGTACCTTTCGTGCAATGAAAAGAGAAACCCATTCCAGGTAGCGAATCTAAAGAAAACTTAGCAAGTTTGTTAAAAAAACCTTTTTCTGACATTGATGCTTGCTAAAAGAATCTTTCATATATCTAGCAACAAATTCGATTTTGACTCCATAAACATAACGGATCAAAAAAAGGGTAGGAAACAATAATGTTGCAATTTAATGAGTAATTCTGCTAGATGATTTTTTTCTTTGGGCACTTTTTTTTGTCAACAATGTTTATGAACTACTAGGGGCTTGTTGATAAGACTACTACATTCTTCTTCTTGCTCAAATAACTACTCTAGCTGCATCTAAGAATACGCAATAACATATTTATACATTCTACAATATAACAGCTATAGTTTTGTATTCGTTTTTACGAAAAATGTAAATTCTTTAACGGCAAAATAACAATAATAAAAAAAGGGTTTCAAAGAAGGCCTAACAAACCTTCATTTTTTTGCAGCGGTTTAAAAAATATTGTACCTTTTTTAATAAAAAGCAGGGACCCTGCCGATTGGTATTTTACGGACATGATATAGGGGTGAGGCTGTATATACTTTCATAAAAAAAAACGTGTATAAATATTATGAACAGTAGCTAGCTAACTGTTTATTATATTCTTAAATAAGTGAAGTTATTTTTTGCAACAGTAAACAGCGATAGGCTAGATATTAAGCAGATATTAAGCAAGGTAAAATCGGAACTATAACAGAATAACACTTCAACAATTTTCTTGTTGTTCTAAAACATTCGCGCTTCAGTTATTTTCAACTCTCCATCTGAATGACTTGCATGTAATTTTATAAAGAAACTATATATATAAACGAAATATAGTGCCGGAGAAACTGTCAAATATCTCGGCTAACGACTGCACGAATATCCAAAAATATTCTGTCAGACGCTCCCGCCTGAGGTGCATGATAGAATATCCGGTACAATTTAATGAGACCTCTGCTATATTCTTACTTGATCATAAAAGGATCGTTACAATTTCAGGTTTTTGCGCTATAGCGGAAGTGCAGTCAAATGGGAACGAGCCCGAAAAGTCACGCTTTAAAAATGATCTTACCTTTGTTCCTCTCATCGAAGAACCTACTGACATAGCCAATGACAATCGTTTGGTAGGGTGACTTATCATTGCACATCAGTGTCAGTGATTTCTCTGTCCTTCCTATCGTTTTAAATGCTGAATTTTGTCCCCAGAATGTTATCAGCTTTGGTGCTGGAGGGTCGTAAGCTAGAAGGGAATGAAGAGACATTAGGAAAGAGGAACGAATAAATGCAATTCACATTTCATTAGTTCATGGCTCGTGTGACGTTTTAAAGCCAACTTCTCCAGTGAGTAGTTATAGCCTAGTTACTAGCTACTCAACTTTCTTTAAAAGCATCAAAATTCAGTATCTCTTATACGAAAGCTTAGACACAAACGAATGTGTCAGAGCAATTCCCTAAAATTCATATCCAACAATTAACACAAATTAATTTCTCAGAGCAAACACCGAATTAAAATCAACCAATGAGCACAAAGCCAACGTGGTCACATCTGACTCTCCTAAACAGTACGAGCATTAATTATATTTGTTCAGGTGAGTGGCTTAAAAACAAAGGATTTCCCGACATTGATCACATGAGTAAAGAACAATAGAAGTAACCAATCAAATAGCGCGGCCAGTATTTTGACCGCAGATAATTCGTTTGTGACCCAGCGCCTCAACTATTCTGATTTTCTGGTGATAAAAAATATTATGCTGGGTCTTCTGGCAAGGACAGGTTGTGTTTCACCGAAATCGTATACAGGCTTTAGAAATTCTTGCTAAAATCTAGCTCAAGGTACTGAAAAAGAAAATGATAGCTAATACTGCAAAGCAAGCTGGAGCATTTCATAAAGAAAAGAGCAACATTATAATAAAATATGTAACTCACCATAACTGAGTAAGCAGTGCGCAGACAACAATATGATCTCAACCAATCTAACCGCCATCTTTTTGTTCTACAAACAGTAAATAATAATGTAGAAACCGTGCAACCATGCGTTTCTTCTGCCATTTCTCTTTTCAACCATATCACACATTTCCGTGTTTCTTATACATAATATGAGAAAGCTAATGCGTTAGGTGAGTTCAGCAATTTTAAAACTGATTACTCCAACTTCGTTCCCAGGGCATCTTGTATCTTTTTGACATCATGACGGCGATACGAATTATCGCCGTCCCCGTGTCGAAAAGATACAAGATACTCTGGGGTTGAGGTTGATGTTTACACCTGCATGCGTATAATAAAATTAGATTTTTATGAACAACCTTGCTCGTGTACAAGCTACCAGTGCGTTTTAAATATTTGACCAATCATTTTTGTTTAATTTGATCAAACTTTCTAGGTCCAAAAGATTTTACATTTGGATGGTTTCGTACTGAGGTTCTAATAAAATGATTTTTTATAAATGCATTTTTTACGCATAAATTGATTTTTTTCTTCTCTAACTTTTGTATCGCAACATCCCCTAATAAACGCCGTAGTGTTTATTATAAATTTCAAAGTTTGGGTATGGCCCTTAGGAAAATTTGGTACTGACTTTTTGCGTGAAAAACACAATCACGTGGTATGTTTTCTGAAATTGATGGAAAACGCTCCAGTCTATAAACAAAGTTCTCCAGAGAAGATTTTTTTTATGTCAAATGATAGGTCTTTGTAATTAGAAACGCATCTTATGTTAAAAGATGACTACACGCTCTTTTTTTTTAAGAATAAAAGTCTGGGGTTTCAAAACAATATACGTCTGTTTTTTAGAACAATAGCGAAATAAGAATAATGACCTTTTTATAATTTTGGTAGTCTTTTAAAAAATGGGTGTATAATACAATTTTGAGAGATTGAGTAAATATATATCTTTTTTTTTTCGTTAATGAGTTGACATTACTTAAAATCCTAAAATTTGGAAACATGGTCAGTCTAATTGTAAAATAAAATTCAGTCAGTAAGCTGACTAAGAAGAGGCTTTTTTAACCGTCCCACCGTACTAAAAAGTATTATTTTTTTAAGAAATCCGCGCACGGTTTTGGTCCAGACCTTAGCATTTTCAAACTGAAATTCAACAAAACTCACAGAAGTTCTAAAAAGAAAACACTAACCTCTATGATTTGACAATTTGTTGCAGCAAATTACTCCACATTCTCTGGCTACTTTTTGTTTAATAGTAACTATCAAATTCTCGTCTAATTTTCTCTATATGAATATATGCTGCTTTCAACAAAATTACCGACAACTGCTTCGCACAGCCAGTTTCAGTGTTCACAGTTTCCAGCGCTGTTGGTAATATTTCATTTCGCATAAGTCAAATCATGCAGAATGTTAATTCTATCACGAGATGAGCATTTTTTAAAAAGATATGCACATCAAAGATATTTCGGAGACAAAGCATCAAAGATTATGAAGCCTGTGTATTCGTTCTGACAAATAAATGTAGTGCGCAAAACAGATATAATTCTGGATTTCTCCAGCCTCATCCCTAGGCCATTTTTTCTCTTTCTGGAAATCTCTGACGGCGAGAGAATTAAAGCCGTGGGGACGAGGTTGTGATTTCTCTAGTGCTGAATGTAACAAAAATACTAAAAAGATATTCTTAAACTTTATAAAAAGGTAGCTTCACAACACATCTGTCATCTGGTCATTCAAATAAATATGTATGCTTCCTCATAAATTTCTTCAGATCTCCCTTCGTGAGAGGTTTTTACGGATATATTATTGAAGCAGGGTGTGGGACACTCAGAATGACGAGGAATGACAGATTGTCACAATCTCATCCCCAGGGCATCTTGTATCTTTTTGACATCGGGACGGCAATATGCCTTGTGGACAAGGTTGTCATTGCCTCTATTAAGATAGTCACTAATATATGTTTTTTTACAATGGCAATTAAAAATTTTAAATAAGGCTGGCTCTACTTGTGGAAGAATCACAATCAGGTTTGGGGTATGTTTACATTATGCTTATTTATTTTATCTTTATTATTTGAATATTTAAACAGGATATTTATACACTACCACTAAAAACATACACTGCTATTATCGTGTGTCCTGCATAAAAAAAAAAAAGTAAAATAAAAGTAAAAAAAAAAAAAGTAAAATAAAAGTAAAAAAAAAAAATTTGGAAGGGAAGGTAAAGCAATCACGTGAAACGAAAGTAAACGCGTGAAGAAAAAGTAAACATGTGAACAGAAAGTATACGCGCGAAGAGAAAGTAAACGCGTGAAGGGAAAGTAAACGCGTGAAGGGGAAGTAAATACGTGAAGAGAAAGTAAACGTGTGAAGAGAAAGTAAACGCGTGAAGAGAAAGTAAACGTGTGAAGAGAAAGTAAACGTGTGAAGAGAAAGTAAACGCGCGAAGAGAAAGCAAACGTGTGAAGAGAAAGTAAACGCGTGAAAAGAAAGTAAACGCGTGAAAAGAAAGTAACCGCGCGAAGAGAAAGCAAACGCGCGAAGAGAAAGTAAACGCGTGAAGAGAAAGTAAACGTGTGAAGAGAAAGTAAACGTGTGAAGAGAAAGTAAACGCGCGAAGAGAAAGTAAACGTGCGAAGAGAAAGTAAACGTGTGAATAGAAAGCAAACGTGTGAATAGAAAGTAAACGTGTGAGGAGAAAGTAAACGCGCGAAGAGAAAGTAAACGCGTGAAGGGAAAGTAAACGCGTGAAGGGGAAGTAAATACGTGAAGAGAAAGTAAACGTGTGAAGAGAAAGTAAACGCGTGAAGAGAAAGTAAACGTGTGAAGAGAAAGTAAACGTGTGAAGAGAAAGTAAACGCG
This sequence comes from Hydractinia echinata, assembly GCA_030067915.1. Classification (NCBI taxonomy): domain Eukaryota; kingdom Metazoa; phylum Cnidaria; class Hydrozoa; order Anthoathecata; family Hydractiniidae; genus Hydractinia; species Hydractinia echinata. The sequence goes on from JASGCC010000010.1 coordinate 1,010,915, forward strand.
CGAAGAGAAAGCAAACGTGTGAAGAGAAAGTAAACGCGTGAAAAGAAAGTAAACGCGTGAAAAGAAAGTAACCGCGCGAAGAGAAAGCAAACGCGCGAAGAGAAAGTAAACGCGTGAAGAGAAAGTAAACGTGTGAAGAGAAAGTAAACGTGTGAAGAGAAAGTAAACGCGCGAAGAGAAAGTAAACGTGCGAAGAGAAAGTAAACGTGTGAATAGAAAGCAAACGTGTGAATAGAAAGTAAACGTGTGAGGAGAAAGTAAACGCGCGAAGAGAAAGTAAACGTGTGAAGAGAAAGTAAACGCGTGAAGAGAAAGTAAACGTGTGAAGAGAAAGTAAACGTGTGAAGAGAATGTAAACGCGCGAAGAAAATTTAAACGCGCGAAAGGGAAAGCAAACGCGCGAAAAAAAAGTAAAATCGTGGAGAGAACGTAAAAACGTGAACGCTTGAAGACCGTGTACGCTTGAAGACCGTGACACCCTGAAAACGCCCTCCGTCGAACGAAAATATAATTAGAGCATCTGTATTTTAATACCCGTATTTTGTCTGCCGGCCAAAAGTAAGTCGTGCCAACGCTTGCACGAAATCTGCAAACTACGGAAAGAAACGCGATATATCTTTATCGACTTTGTTTTGACTCCTTGCATTTTTCATAATAACCAACCAGCAACCTTTTCGCGGAAACAATCAGAATCATTTCCACGGAAACAATCAGAATCATTTTCGCGGAAACAATCAGAATCATTTTAAAAGCTTTGGCGGTCTCTTTTTGTTGACCTTTTTGCTGTAATTAATTTATTTCTATAAACATATGGGGCAAGAGATACTTTGCTTGGCAGTAACGTTTACTGATTTGGAAAGCCCTCGTCGAGAGTCAATGAAATAATATGTCAATATGTCAATAAAATAATATGTTTTGTCCAAAGAGGATCTCTTGCCTTGATCACACTCAAATTTGGTTCTCATAGTTCCAAGAGGACGTATTAGCTAGCTTATTTTAGTTGGTACTAAACGAGAACCGCTGTAATCTAATATCCACTGCTTTTTCAATTTGCAGTGAAATACAAGGTATTCACAATTACAAAGTCAAATTTCGATCAAAAATAGTAAACCTAGAGTTAAAAGTCAATGCTCACAAAAATTAGAATCGTTAAGAGCACAGAGTTTATACTTTGTAAAAGCGCAAAGCTTTTGCAGCATTGTGTGCAGTGTCGAAGTTCCCACAACGCACGCAAGACCTTATGGGTTAAAGTCTGTTTTGGTAAAAACTATCAGGGAGGTGGAAGAAAACATCCACTGAATGCATATTACTTAAGCAATGCTACCGGCTAGATTTGAAACTATCCTTATTCTAAACCACAAAGAAGCAATTGTGGATGATTCAACCGCTATTATTTTTTTTCAAGGCTATCTAAAAAGTACATAACGTAAATGACGGATTAAGCCAGTGCTTGAAAAACTGCCCAGTGATTGAACAACTTCCCAATCGAAATAGGCGCCCACCGTTAAACGAAATAGTTTCGATAAGCGCCCAGTGTCCGAAGAAGCGTCCATGGCATTTGGCTGGAAGCTCATTTAAACTAGTTAAACTATTTAAAACTTGTTAAGGTATGCGATCGTGACCGCGATCTCTTGAAATCTCAGATGGAAAGTCTTACAAAACTTCTAATAAATCACCTTTTTTATGTCAAGGCAAATTCTCAACAATTAATTCACCCATATATCAAAATGAAAGCTCGACACCAATTTAGCCATTCTTATTTACTGCAAGCCCTTTTCCAGTCCTCTTATGCAACATTAATTAAAAACAAAAATTGTCACTACAGCAGTCATAATGGAAGAGTACCGTATATTAAAGAAACAAACTTTTCGCTTGCAATAATTATATTTTATGCAGAAGTGTTTTGTCCGTTAATCAACCGATAATAAAATACTATTTTACACCCCATTGTCCGCCTATCTCGATAGCTTTTTAAAGCTCAAACTTGGTATCCTCGCGCCAACAAATGGATATAGCCATTCTAAGCAACATTAACATCAAAAGATAGTGGGTGTTGAAATAAGTTGTTTTGAAAAAAACAAAACATGGCTTTTTTTTGCTGCACATACCAACTTGGTTACCAAACAATTATTTATCGTGTAACCATACCCTAAGGTTTCGTTTTAGGGGCTGCGCTACCGGACTTTAATCTTCTAACACTCCGGGGCGTCGACTTCCCACCTTCTTTTTCAGAAGAAGAGGAAGAGGATGAAGACTCCGAAATTTTTTTCGTATTTTCTTTCTTGTCTTCGTTCGCTTTCAGTTCTCTTTGGTTCTTTTTTTCCTTTTCTTCATTCTGCTTTTTAACCATCTCACTCCAGACAGCAAGATTCTTCCTATAATATAAAAGTAGAATGGTTTGTTGGATGATCATTTGAGATAACATTTGCAAAACACTAACTGCTGTTTTAACCACAACAAGAGGAAAATATACTGTTTTTAAATAAGCACAAACAGGTCCATTTTCAATTTCATTTTTATTTATTCCTCTGACCTATTTTTATTTAAAACTTAAAAAGCTTTGATATCCTATATATATTTACGAACACTGTAACAAAAAAAACAAGCGACCAGGCGACCATAACGTAACATATTTACTTTGCACCATCTAGCAAGGGTTTCGCACCAGGTACCAACTTTTGTAAAATATCATAACCAGGAATACATATTCCAAGCAAGAAACCAACCTGAAGAAAATTAAAAAGTAGGTGAAACCTCCCACGCAGAAGTTAAATCTCCCCCGCAGAAATTAAATCTCCCCTGCAGAAGTTATAAGCTCTCTACATGTTTGTTTTTATAAAGAAGTCAAGCGAATGGCTAACAAGTAAAAGTTGAGGTCATTTTACTAGACAAAGTTTCTGAACAAGTTTCTAAATTTTGATTTCTTTAAGAAGGATATTCAATCAAAAAAATGAAAGTGACTTTCATCAAGGTACAACAAGAAAAGATGAAATAATGCGTTTTTTTCTTTCTTTATTCATCATCTAAAATGATATCTGTTCCGTTGAATCGTCAATTTTTAATTTGCCAGGATAACTTCCCCGATATTCGCCCAATTAATGGGGAGAGGAAAGTGTAAAAAAAGTTTCTTAGTTAAATTTTTTACTTTTTTACAACTAGTAAAAGTTCTTTTTTTTGAAAGGCGTTTCTTATAAAGTGGTTTCTTATAAATAAAGTGTAGTCGGCCAAAAAAGTCCCGTTTCTCATCCAACAAAAATCTTCGCAAGGAAAGAATAGAAGTTATGTTACTTGATGATTTGGTAGCTTATCCGCTGTGTCTCGATCCATCATCGGTACCGGAGTACGACCGAGAGCTTTCTCTTCATCGCCCTAAGAACAAACAGTTTTTAACAAAATGGTGCTTGTGGAGGGAAATAGTTGTAGCATTAATTACATGTATTCGATTTTTTGAAATATTGTGTGACATTTGAATTTACTGCCTAAGTTATTTTAGTTTGGCTTTGGGCAGCTATAGCTTAGTATTGTTGTAAGGGTCCGCGTAAATTTACTTTGTTGCGTCTGCTACCGTAACTTTTTTTACAAATAAATATTTAACAAATTTAAGGTAAAAAAAATGCAAAAGAATTTTATTTATGTTAGTCATCGTATTTTAAAAAAGAAGCTACCGTACATCAAAGGCAAAGTAAAAGGTAAAAAAGCTTAATTCATTGTATCATTATCTCCGCCTTTTTTTACGGCTTTCTTCAAAACTTTTACTACATGCTACAACCGATTGAATAGTGGAAAATAAAAGAGAGAGTTACCTGCGCATAAAACTCTTGAAAGATGACTTTAACTGTCTCATATTGTATCTTCCACGGTTTCGCACATGCTGACAAGTCGCAAGCAGTCATGGCTAATGCGCGAAACATTTTTCTAAAAGAATGTTGCATTTTATTACTTTAGTTGCGTCGTACTGGTTCAGATTTGTCACAAGAAAAAAGCGAAGCAAACAACAACGACGGCAACAACGACAACGAGAGCGACAAGGGCAACAATAACGACGGCGACTTAACAACAACAACGACGGCGACAATAACAACGACTGCGACAACAACAATAACGATGGCGACATCCACAACAACAACAACAACAATAACATGGTTGTGTCATATTACCTATGTTCATTATTCTTCCAGTCGAAAGAGTTTTGTTCAACAGCGACTTGAAGTTTTGCTTTGTTGGAAAAAAACGATGCCAGATCAGTTGCCAGAATACAGTCTTTGATCATACCCAGTACTTGTTTATATTCGGAGGAGTTCAAATGAGAAAAGATGTTGTGACCTTCATGCTTAACAGATAAAGAATATTGTTGACATTTGTTGCAAGTTATGAACAAATCTCAAAGCAAAATGATTAGTTGGCTAAAGCCGCTTTTACACGATCAAATTTTATGACATATCTATATTATAATACCGGAATACGTCTGTCCGTCTGTCTGTCTGTCACGCAAAATGGTAGTTTAGCTGCGCAATAGCGAGAAGCACGCAATGCGGTATAAAAAGAACGGGTGAACCCGTGGATTTTCCACGGGCTAACGACTAGTACTATATAATCATATAAATTTGATCGTGTAACATACGTTATATGATGCAAATTTCTTTGATCATATGTACATGATCAAATTTTTAAAGATAAAACACGTCCTATTTTTTATATGATATATGATCATATAAACCTATTGTCCTCTATTGAAATTGAGATGTTAACCAATCATAACGCGTTTTCAATTGTACCGAAGTTATGTAAACATGAAACAAACATACAGAAGAGCGAGAAAATATTCAAAATAAATACTCTTGTCTCTCAGTACGGTGTTTTGACCCGTTATATTTTTTATAAGAAGCCAAAAAATTTCGCCAAAATTTCCACCGTCATTTGCAAGTAATTTTTATAGTCATTCTCCTCTTCTAAACGCAATTCCGAGATTAAAGTTTCATAAAGACCGAGTTGTGGCCGCCTACTCAGCCACGGTTTAACCCAATACTTTCTTGGGACAACTACAATTATTACAGCAGCGGTGGCTGGTTCCTTGTCGTTCATATTTATGAAGAAAAAGAAGTGAAAGTAAAATTTGATGCACAATATATGATCGTGTAACAGCAGTGCATATGATGAGAAGAGCAGGTGGTTTATATGATCATATATTATATATCATATAAAATTAGATCGTGTAAAAGCGGCTTTACTAAAGTAACACACTGAATATACCAAATACTATTGTGCATGATGAAGAGCAGGTGGTTTATATGATCATATATTATATATCATATAAAATTAGATCGTGTAAAAGCGGCTTTACTAAAGTAACACACTGAATATACCAAATACTATTGTGCATGATGAAAACCAAATCAGATCTACAAACCCCTCACAAAAATGTTGAGAAAATCGTACTTTTTCGAAAAAATTTGTAAGTCGGCAAGCAGCATCAACTCGCGAAATGTGCAACTTTTTCAGATGTGTAGGTAAGGTAGGCAACGTTTTAATTGCGAAAATTTGACACATAAACTTTGACAAGCTCACATCGTGTGAATCTCGTACAGCAATAGCCAGTATAACCTTTTTGTGGGGACGAACTTTGAAATTTTCAAACTTGTCTCAATATATTTTGTGGAGGATTGTTGCATTAACAAAGAAAACTCATTTTCTATCGCCAAAGATATTGAAAATAAAAACAACTAATGTATATTCAATCTACCTGCAGAATGGTTATGGTCTGATTAAAATGATGGTGCTCTAATGTTGATGTGGTGTATACCGCAGCCAATGGCGTGCCTTCTATCTTCATCCATTCATTGTTTTTGCCTCGATGATCCAAATCGTGACAAAGACATGCCACGTACAAAGCAACTGCCTTAAAAAGTCAAGGGATATTAAAAAAGGATCTGGTTGGGTATCAAACTAGGAGAATCTTTGACAGGGAGAATTATTGACATGCAAAACTTAACAAAAAGAAACAACAAATAAGGGTACACGTACTTCTAGCCCAGTTACGATTCCCTTTGAAAACTTCATGACACAGTACATGCAGTGTGCCACAGTGAAAGCGTGCGTCCAATTATGATACGGCACTCGCCGGTAGTTTTTGCGAACGGTTAACGTGAACCTTATAACTTCGTCCAACTCAAAACGACTGAAAAAAGAAATAAGTGAAGAGTAAAAATATAGCAGGTACACTTGTCATATTTATCTACTGGTCTAAGATAGATGCCGCTCTTAAACAGACGACGGTCTAAGACATCAATCTCATTCTCAGGCTAACTGCTAAGCAGAAAGGATCGATTCACTCTTTTATAGCGTCTAGCGCAATTCGCGGCCGGGGATTACACCTTTACCGTTAGAAGAAAAGCTCTGCCATAAGGCTACCCGTTGGCATTACCTGTAGAATTTTTGATGATAAGATGAAAGGTGTAGATAAACCTACCTGTCTGTTTTAAACAAGTCATCGAACAACCTGATTGCAACATTGGCCATTTCAACTGATTCCAAGTCGACAATGTTTAACTCGAACCTGGGCAGACAAAAAACAATGTCAAGAGACTGAAAAGGCTAACAAGAAAAAAACTCGCAGCAAAAAATATTGCTCTCATTTTTTAAGATTACAAAATCGAAAGTAATTATTGCTAACGAGCTTACAGCAATAGGCAAGAAAATTTCTTTTTCAACCAAACATTTTATCAGTGTTCTATTAACCCGCTTTCTCATTACATAAAAATAAAGCAAAAAGCAAAAACCGTACTGCAAAAATTCCCCGAAGAACATAAAAAAGAAACGCAGGAATACCTGATTACAGGGTCGGTTAAGGCGATGCTAAAAAGAAAAATACAACTTATAACTACAATATGGTAAAAGCGTATGCTTATGATTTTGAGATATTGGGAAGACATTTGAATGCACACTCTCTTTCTCTTTCTTCTATTCTACCCGGTAAAACCTTGACCCCACATCCAGGGTTTTTAACTCCATCACTTTTACCAATCATGCATGGTTACCAGCCCATCCAAAATCAATCATATTTATGTCCGTAAAATGGATAGAAATTGAAAAAAATAAAACAATCGCACAACAGAGCTGTCTTAAGTTAAATTCAAATCATACTCACGATGTAGTGTCCTCATATTTTTCTTGATACCTCTTCACCTGTCCCACTTCACTTTCAGTACACATGCTATGGTATGACAACACTTCCAATGCTACCTGCGGAGGAGAGATGCTGTACAGCTTGTCTGTATTACAAATTTAATAACATGGGTCTGAATCACGCAGTGGTCATACGACCCCACATTAGTGTTTATTAACCCCTTACAAATAGTAAAAAAGAAAGAAAGAAATACCTTATATTTTTGCTCGGATCTTCGAATTTTATCATACAACTAAAAAAGATACGAATGCATAAACAGCAGAAAATCTACATATCTACCGCACATAAAATCAAGGGCGTTCCAGGGCGTTCCAGGTCATCCCCCCCCCCCTTCAAAAAACACGTGGTATGAAGGACCACGATTGAACAAGGTCGCGGGCCAAAACAAAACAATAAATTGAAAATAGAGTTAGTTACCTTAGCATGGTGAAGGGCTAGACCACAATACACTGCGAATGTTTGAAAAGCTTTTTCATCTGCTGTTGTGAACACTCCTTGCTTCTTATTCACCATCTGCACAACACCTATTAAACTGCCGTAAAACAACACAACATTAAAAAAGAAAAAGAAAAAGAACAAAGTCGCAAGCTCCAGTTCTCCGGAAAATCAATGACCATACTATTTTTTAATTGATTTCGACTTTCTGTTTACACATCAGACAGGCAGCCAGACAGACAAACAAAATGCAAGAAAAGAAATACACTTACTTCCCACGTATAAAAATAGGCATGCAGAGGAGGGTATGGGTCCGGTAACCAGTTTGGTTGTCAATATCTCTATCATGAAAAAGATAATTTTTACCAACAACGGGCGAGAAAATAAACTTAATAAAACTTCTCTAGCAAAATAGAACTATAATATCTTTGATCTAAGACAAGAAAATGTTGGTGAAATGTACCCTATTTTTAATATCACTGGTCTCTAATACCTTCGAGAGACCGTGTGTCATCTGTGAAACTGGCAACAAACACGGCATATATTCCAACTGCTACATACCTGTTAAATCTTGGATCATCGTATGCGTTCTTGATATTTAAAGTTTCACCAGTGGAAGCGACATGTCCAGCCACACCTTTGCTTTTTGGAAATCTAAACACGAGCAGAGAAAATGTTAACAAAACCAAATAAAAAACGTACAGTATACACATGATAATTAAGTGGAGAAAAGAAACAAAGTTATAGAGGATAAATTAAATATAAAAGACCTTAGTGTTGATTCACATAAGCGTTTTAATATGGTGTTTATTTAAGGGCAGCATTTTTAACAAAAATGATTTTAACAAAAATGATTTTCTCAGAGCAGCATTTTTTTGTTAAAGGTATTTTACTTTACCAAAATTTATAAAAGAAACTTAAAATTCATATTTTCTCGTTGCCGACGTAAATCAGAGCGCAGTCTTTTGCTTAATGAACTAAATAACGACACATTATAACTTATTTATAAACAGACCCCTTCCCCTTGATTTTTATATGTTTTGTCAGAAACACATATTTAACACAGCCAGTCCCGCGGCGTTAAGTAACGATCCGTCTTGCTTTATCTTGTCAGAAGAAGATTTCCTTATACAGATTAACAGCGATACCTGATCTCTTGTTGCAATTTAGTTTCCAGGCCAGTTCCAATATCAAATATTCTTGCGTAGAGTTCATCTGTTTTGGTATCCATTAAAAACAACGATGTACGGTCTGCATCCACAAGAGTTTGTGCAAAATTCTAAAATAGCGACAAACTAGTTTGAAATCATTCCGCGAGAAGGAAATTTACGAACAAAATGTTTTGCGTCATCGCAGAATTAACAAGAAAGCCGAGCGGCTAAAGAACTGTGGAACAATTATACTAAAAAAAACGATTTTGCTACATATTACAAAATCCGAGAAAAACATAAACAGTTCGAGAAGGATTAGTTCAAGTTAATCGGCGGCTACTATAATCAGTGATTGTGATCGGACAATCATAAAGTGTAAACCATACCATAATTTTCATAATAACGGTATCCATGCTGACGATGTCTTGAAAAATCGACCTACATGTAAATAGAGCTTTAGCAAGTAACACAAATCATTTTATCCATTCTTAGGAAAACAAAACATGTTGATATGTCAGTTGCGTGTGAATAAGATTTAATTTTGACGTTCTTCTCTTGTGTTTAAAAAGCTTTGATAGTCAAGGGACAAGGCAGTATGATTCAAATTCATAAAAGAACTGATGTTTTCCTCTCCTTTTCCAAAAAATGGCAAGTATTCCTGCTAAATATGTACTAAAAAAGGATTAAAGTTTTTAAAAATCTTTTGATCGATTGTTCACGACATGAGTTGGATCAACGAATATCGTCAAAAAAGACAGTCCCATTTACGTATTCAGTTAAAAATATAAAATATGAGAATGTGTGGAAATAGCAGTCAACGAAACTCATAGAAGAGAAAATTACTCTCACTTACTTCGTCACATTAAGTAGAAATTCGTTTAATTTTCTCTGTTTATGCATAGTGTGGTACATCTAAAAGAAAAGACACTTTTTTGTATGCTTCAGTACCGAGAAAGGGGTTTAAAATACGACATGCCCCACCCTGATAAAAAAAGCCAAGATAATATCCTAAACTGTTATCAATGAGGGTCCTGCGAAGGGTCCTAGTGCATTTAAAGCTCCTATCTGAGCTACAAAAGTCGTGCAAGCACAGCAATCGCTTAACTAGACAACCGCCTAAGATATCAATCCTATTCTCATGCTGAACGTTAAGCAGAAAGGATAGATTCACACTTTTATAGTTTTTGGCATGAGTCGGTTGGGGTTTGAACCCAAGACCTTCCGCACTGGAGGCGAACGCTCTACCACAAGGCCACCAGTCGGTTCAGCAATCTAGCTAGGAATCGTGTTGCATCTATATGTTCCTACATTTCGCTTTCGTTTCTCATTTAATAGACGAATTTAAAAAATTGTTTCCAACCAAGAATAAAAACAAACACAATAAAGACGTCTTAAATTATGACGACCGCTATGACATCAAAGAAATTCATAAAAAATATTCCTATGCATCTTAACGCAAACCAAAAAACTAAATTTTGCGGGAATTAATTTTTGAGACTTTTGCAAATAGCGAGTTTTCTGATTATTTTCGCAGTAACTAATTTTCTCGAAAAATTAAAAAAACTCGTGAAAATCACGAAAATTATTTCCCTCAAGGTAGGTAACGAAATAGTTTATATAATTTAAATACCTCAGCGTAATAAAGTACAATGCCACCCCAAGCAAGGTAGCTGTTTGCAATCTAAACAAGAATTACATGTTCTGATGATAATATTACCTGACGGCGTGTTCACATAAAGAGCTACACAAAAATTTCTTAAGGTTTTCACAAACGCTCTTTTATTATTAAATTATCAACAGTTTTAACAAGAAAACTACCTAACATAACAAAAAACAAAGCCAAATAGACAGCGTACTGACTAACATATTGCGTGACTGTAAAGGTCAGTTTTCATTAAAGTTAGTAATTGTTGTGCAACAGTCGTTGTGCAACTGTTTTGGAGACCGAACAAACTCTCCACAACATATGCTATGCAACATCTCTCGCGTTGCTTTGTTGTGTAATATTTGATTCCAATAAAATGGTAACAGTGACTGTTGCACAACTTTTGCTACACACCTTTTATGTTAATGTAAACCGACCTTAAGCGGAATTCGATTCGCGGTAGCCAGAGCTGCGAACCGCATAAGAACGTACTACACGTGCGGTAATATGCTAACCACACACATACAGATAGTTTACTTGGTGTGTATTGGTGGTGTGTATCGGTGGTGTGTATTGGTAGTGTGTATTGGTGGTGTGTATTGGTAACGTGTATTGGTGGTGTGTATTGGTGGCGTGTAGTGGTGATGTGTAGTGGTGATGTGTAGTGGTGATGTGTAATGGTAGTGTGCATTGGTGGTGTGCATTGGTGGTGTGTATTGGTGGTGTGTATTGGAGGTGTGTATTGGTGGTGTGTATTGGTGGTGTGCATTGGTGGTGTGCATTGGTGGTGTGTATTGGTGGTGTGTATTGGCGGCGTGTATCGGTGGTGTGTATTGGTGGTATGTATACCCAGATTTAAGGTCTATCATGAATCATCAGTCTATAAATTTTCTGCTGAAAATAGTTTTCAGTCATTTTTATCAACAAACATTGAAATGCTTTGTTAAAATTGTTTAAAAAAGAGGAGAGAAAAGAGGGGTTAAGAAGTAATACCTGGTTATCTTTGTCGGTAAAAGGAGGTAGGTTTGCTGCTCTTGTTAATTCCATCACCCCTAAAAGTATTGAACCAATTTAATCCTAACTTTGTTATCTCACAAACAAGCCATCATGTTTGTTATGTTAGTGGGTGCGCGTGTGAGGAACAGGCAAACTAGGTAAGACTTTGACACAGTGTATATTGTTTCATTAAAACAGCAGTCATGCCACTAACAACAACTATATCAATAATCTACCTGTTAAATCACCATTTGGTTGAATAATGGGTTGACAGAGGACAGAACCAACGTTTATATCTAAAAACAATACACTTACCAATAAGTACATGCGTTATTTAAAAATTTGTTGATGGCAGTGCTTGAACTGCTTGAATAGAGCATTGCATAACGATTTAAAAAAAATATTTCAAATCAATACAAAGCAGCATTTGAAGCACCGTAAATCGTTTTACCTTTTCCATTGATACCAAACGGAAATCTTTCATCCTAAAAAAATTAAGTTACCATAAAAGTTGAAACAAAAAATTAATTCTGTAGTAGAACAAGATGTCTTCTTAAAATATTTTACGTCAGTCACACACATGGTAAATGCAATGAACTTAAGAGAAATAGTACTTGAGAGAGATATATAGAAGAAACTAAAGGCCGGTTTCCATACAGCAGCATCTTGTACCTCGTCATAAAAAGCGCCGCGACTTTTATCGCATATGCCGAAACTATTTCCAGTTGGCAAGTTTTTGCTCACATGCTATTGCAAAACATGGCTGATGTAAACAGAAGATATTCGTTGCTGCATAATTTGGGATAACTCAATAATTATATGACGCAGATATAAACAACAATACAAGATACGGCTAAATGCTTCAAAAAGAAAAAAAAGGTTGTTTCTTTGCATTTCCACTGATTCGTGTTTTATTTTGTCCTTCACTCAGATCACTTACATATTTTTATTGACATCTAGAAAAAACAATGTATAATGTGACTGATTAATGCCTTATTTTAATACATATTTTTATTTATTTACCATCATGCTTTTATTCAATTTTGGGTAGACAAAAGCGGGGCCGTTGCTACCAGCCATTTTGAAATAAATTAAAAAAATTATTACGTAATTCAAGTAAACTTTTAAGTTTTGATTGGCTGTTAAGCTAATGCGCAAAATAAAGCAAATAAAAATTAATGCAAAAGCACGAGATCATATTTCTGATAACGCACATGCGTAGATTAAATGTCACGACGCTTTTTACGACTGGACGTAAAATGCTGCTGTATGAAAACCCGCCTTAAAAGAGATATATAGAAGGGAATTAAGGAGATAGAAAGGAATTAAAAGAGATAAAAGGGACTTAAAAGAGATAGAAGGGACTTAGAGAAATAGAAGGGACTAAAAGAGATCCTGGTTTTACAAAAACTTTTGTAACCACGTCATTTTATTTTCTGACCCCTTCTATGTTGTTTATAACGATTCCCTCTTTGGTGGATGCAACGTATGCAGATACTGTCGTCCCCTCCATTATGATATTTAAATTTATCGGCTTTCTAGAGAGAAGTTGAAATGAACACAAGATTGCATTAATCAGTCTTTGTTACTCCTTATGGGACAAAACTTTGCCAAAAAAATAGTGAGGAAGTGGCCTCAAAGTGTGGAAAAATATTTCTGATAAAAAAATTCGCTTAAATGAAACTAAATATCTTTGTAACAATATATATTTCATAACAGGCAAGACCACGTAAGTCTTATTCTTGTTCGTTTGTGATTGTTTTCGTTTTGAGTTCAATACGTCCTGTCATTTCAAAATTTTTTTAATAAGGCAGTTATGACAGAATTAATAAACAAAACTTACGAAGATTCAGGTATAAACTGCCATATTCTCTAAAATAAACAAAAAAGAAAATGCAGAAATATTCTGACAATCTACAGACGTTACGACTGTAATATTTTGCTGACCTCCAGTCCTTTAAACACTGGTTTACAAAATCCTCTAGAATACTGCGCCGGGCACTGACCAGTCTTATTTTTAAATTTTCTTAAAAAACAACAAAATACCTTTCCGTCGCTGTCCGCCAGGTATAAATTATGTCCAGATGCATTGACAGCTACAAAACAATAAGAAAATGAAAGATACTTTAAAATCCTGTGATAAAAACACTCCCTTATAATCTCCTAACAGCCCTGATAACTAACAGTTAGTTCACACTTGTGACGCAAACGCAAACACAAGAAAAAGACTGTGTGAATACCTTCGACGCAAGCAAAAACGCAAGCGTTAGCTCGACGCAAGATATCAAAAAGTTTTGATATTCTTGCGTTTGCATCTATGTTTGCAGCATAATGTTTGTAGCGTGAACTAGATAACGCAAGTAAACGCAAACGCAACAGCAAACGCAAGAATATTCTCCGAAATAAAAATACGAAAACTGTGATAATTTAAGTTAGAAATATTATAAAAGTACTGAAAACAGATTTTTTTTGAAGAAAAGCTGGTAGAAAAAATTGATTTTAAATTATTCGTTTTGTAATGATAAAAAGTATGATAAAAAAGATGATGATGAACGTTTCGATCGCGTCTGTACAGTGTGTTAAATTTACTCTGTCTTCTGTTTTTCTGTTATCCTTTTCTGCTTTCTTAGGTAATTAATTATAACATATTATCATATAGATCAGTCATATATAATTCTTCACGTTTTTTTATCTACTATGTTGGTATATGTTTTCTGGCGTTTTTATGGTCTGGTGTAAACGTCTTGCGTCTCCGTCAGATTTTTAAAATTAATATTGCGCATGCATATGTTGCTTGCGTCGCAAATGTGAACCAGGCTTAATACTATCTGAACACACAACTAACAAAACCGTGTTTCATTTAATTTATCTAGCATTTGGAAGTTACTTTGTACGCCCCTTGCATATTGTAGCTAAGAAACAAAATTACTAACCAGATGCACAGCAATCGATCAGTTGATTGAGGATCCCACCTCTTACATCACCATGTATAGAATGTACCTCCGAAATGAACTGTTCCATAAAATACTGCCGCTCCACACTCGACGTGTTCTAAAAACATGTGTACATTGTTAGACATACAGTTTATTTGTTGGCCACGTTGTGACAAGGTCAGAAATTTTAGATCCGTTATCTTGTGAAGAACCGAAGAAATAAATTTACCCCAACAAATTTTGGTATTTTGTCTGGCTTTTCCAGCTGAAAGTTCATCTTTATTGATTTAACGTAATTAAGAAGTATAACAACGGGGGACGATCTACTTTTGAGATGTTTGAAAAACAAGCTACCTCAGGGTTACCACTTTTCGTATAAAGTCAAATTTGAGAAGATTTAAAAACTTTTGATGAGAACTTTTAACTTTTAAGAAGATGGCAGTATTTTAATTTAAATCTTAGGAGATTTTCATATTTTTCCAAATAAATTGAGATTAAATGAATTCCGTTGTTTACATTTTCAGTGGTAAGCTCTTTCGGCTCTGGCATCAACTTGGCAGGAAAAAAGATGGAGGCGCTAGGTGAAGCAAAGTAATTATCAGTCCATTTCGTCACACGAAGGCGTTCTTAGGACTTCAAATTTGAGAAAGTTGTTAAAAATCTACTTTTAGGGGAGATTTGAGGAGTTTTGAGCAGACTTATCAAAATTGAGGAGAATTAAGGAGTTTTGAGAAGGCGTGGCAACCTGTTTCATATTATGTTCCAGTGATGACTAGTCTGGTTTTAACTCTATTATACCTGAGCATTTTTGGCCCTTGTAACCCTGAGGGGGGAGCACAAAGTGCCCGCGGGCCATAAATCCTGAACCACTTGTGCTTAAGTGATGAAACTTGGCTCAGTTGGAGAATGTCTTAGTACAAACTCAATCCAGGTAAAAAAATAATTTGATGACGTCATAGGGATTAGAAATGACGTCACGCTTCTGAAAATTGGTCATTTTCCCATTTTTTCAGTACGTTTTAATTTCTCGCGTGTTACTAATGATACGGCCTTGATTCTTGGTAGATTTGTGGAATGAATACCAAAATGTGTTTCACATGAAAAAAGTAATTTTAATGACGTCATTGGGATAAAAAATGACGTCATTTCGGCAAGAAAATTTCTTATTTTAACGATAAAGATAAAAAGACCCGTTCTACCAGAAATATTGATGCTCATGTCATTAAACATGGCATATATGTAGAACAGGGCATTTAAAGATAATCGAGGTAAGGAAAACAATATAATGACGTCATTGGGATCCGAAATGACGTCAATTTGCTGGATCGATATTTCCTTCTAATCTGGTCTGCCTTTTGTCCCTAGTAACCATATATCACCTTAGCAACACCTTGGTTACCACTTAGTAACCAACATACATGTAATAAATATTTATATACCCAATACAACATCTTATAACATTCTTACATGAATGTCAACGGTTTTCAAAATTCCAAAAAATTTACCCCCGACGAAAAAATGCAATACCCCCAGCAAAGTACAAAATTTTTCCAAATTTTTTTTTTTTCATCAGAAGCCCTAATAAAAGTTAGGAATAGTCACAAAATTTTAGCACTTAATCACATGTGTATCTAAAGTTATGCCTAGTCAAAGAGGCCGCGGGTACTTTTTGCCCCCCCCCCCCCCCCCCCAGGTATAATAGGGTTAACACTCAATGGTCCATCAGAAACACAAGAGAGAACATATTCCATGATATATTTACTCCGTATTTCACCACTTAATTGTTATTGTTTCTGTAACACTGTTAAAATATTTCAATGCATGTTAACTAACAAAGTTTTATGCAGCTACGTCAAACAATAACAAGTTAAACTTTGTAATTTTGTTATCAGTTATCTGTCACCTTTCTCATGTATACCAGAAGTAAATTTAAGCAACTTTAATTATCAGGAAATCCAAGGATAGAATTTCTTAAAGGCCCTAGCTCTTTTTCAAAAGATTTCATAAGTATAATCAACTGCTCGCAAGCGAGCTTCACATTGGTGGAAAGATACTCACATTGATAAAATTTTGTCAAACGTCAATGCAAACTAGAAAAATTGTGCATTTTTGTGCAAGTATTTTTAGACGTACGAATATATTTCACAGATAGCATGTACAGGTTTCTTAAAGTAATAGGTTTTCTCTTATTATTTTGAAATCTTCCAAAATAACAAGGTCTATAACTTGTTTTTGGTTATAAAAAAATAATAATTATATAACCTGCCCAAAGATTGAGAAAGCCAGATGTTTTAAATTTTGACAGATGCAAATTTTAAGTTTTAAAACGATTTTTAAAAGTGTTTTAAAACCCTTTAAAGTCCTTTGTTTTATTAAAAAACCTTGAAATCGTATGGATATATTATTAAAAAAAATATGAAAAAATCGCACGAAATGTCAAATAATGTCAACAAGCTACTACAGAAAAAAAGATAAACTTAGAATGGAAAAAATCATTTGAACATCTTGTGTTTGAATGAAAAAAATGAAAAATCAACAGAAGAACATTATCCAATTATTTCACCCATTCAAAATACCTTAAATACCATGGGCAAAAACGATATGCTATTTTGTAGAATTATCCCTTTCATCTTCTTTTATGTTATTCTAACCCAAATTTCAACATGCCAAAAGAAAATATTTTGACATAAAAAATAACAACCACTAAATATCTCCAGTTAATATTAGCTTTCAACTTTCTTCTATTTTACTCACTACAAAGGAAAACAAAGAAAAGAGTCGAATATTTGCACTGCACAAAACTCAAGTGTCATATATAAATAAGAGATGCAAGTGTTGAGAACGAAAGAAAAGAAAAATAGGCCTTATTGTTCCTTTTCTTTAGCAGATGCAAGCGAAGCAGTAAAATATGAACTTGTGAAAACTATATAAAGTTTTACCTAGGTAAATATTGAGAGTTTAAAAGAACAATTAGAATTAGGTTTCAGGTTAACAAGTTTGATGAAACAAGGCGCACCTGCAACAATTTTAAAGTCTTCTATTGATATTCAAATTAACTTTAACTGGTAATCTGATGATTAAGACCCCAAGCTTCAGATGCTTTCTCTCCTTCCCATAGGAAAGAAGAACAAAACATACATAACTCAGTCTTTCTAATTCAAGATGACGCACGGCAACTGCTGAGGCGAATGTCGGCGAGTTCACAAATGGTCCTGATTCGCGCCGGCAAATCTTTGCCGACGCATGTCTTTAAGTTAAGTGTAACTTAAACTTACAGAAGTTTTTCTCTTATTTTTTCTCTTAATTCAGTTGTTGCTTCAAATGTGTGGGAGCATGCAATGGCGATACACAATATAAACTGCGGACGTGAAACACAAGTTTGCAGACGTAAAGCATTTCAGCTTTTTTGCTGACGTTAAATAAATTAAATCGGAAAGGCCGGACTTTGTCAAAACCAAATTTCCGATAAAATATCGTAATTCAAGATTTGAAAGACGACTTTTCTAAAAAATATGTGAAGCCAGGGAAGCAGCTTAGTAATTGAGAACAGTGCCTTATGCCAGAAATAATCTTTTTTTTCTTCCAATAAAATATATAATACAAATTTATATAAAAAGAATTTCTCACCTTCCATTTTGCAGCTGGAGGAAAGCCACAACCTAAGGAGAGCATTGTCAATACAGCCAGGCAAAACTTTGTATGCATATATAAACACTACGTTTGTTTGAAAACTATTAACATAAGGATGCTAGGGAGAACACAAATGACTGACAGAGACAGAAAACGTTTAACATGTTTTATCAACTATTTAAACTACAATATGGAAACAGTGAAGATTGCAAATTTTCGCAATGACTTTCCTAAGAGTAGATGTCTTGCTTAACCTGCTCATTACGAGCGAATATCGGCCATCAATAAATGCATTCCTCCACTCCAGGAGCTCCTAGAGTTTAAAATGGCCAACTACTCCCTTATTTCAAGACATCAAAAGTAAGAAATATTTTCCCTCTATCCTCTACCCACCCCCTTTTAACACCCCCTTTTAACACCCCCTTCCCTTAATTAATTACCTGCATTATTATGAAAAAAACTTATTAGGCTCTCCTTAGCACCTACAAATTGCTGAAAATTAGCATCCTCTTAGTGTTACGCAATTGAAGAAGAGTTAAGCCAAAATAAAACAGACCGAAGAAAATGGGAATGATGTAGACTGCCAAAACAACGAAAACAATGGTTTGACAGGTTCTCTTTCTTCCCTCTTACTCTCACCCAACAGGGAAGTAGACGAGCAAATTCCTTGCAATTAAGCTCTCCCTTTTGCTAAAAACACACTTGTCCTTATTTTTAACCATTCTAGTTAATCTTTCGCAATAGTTTCCTCAGCAACATTATAACCATGTTTAAATGAAAGAGCTCTATAGTGTGTTTCAATTGATATAACAAATTTAAACAGTTTTTTAAAGAACATACATAGTTACAGCAAAAAACGAAGCAAATCAAGGGCTAAAAAAGCCTTCTACTTTTAGCAAGGCCTTACCTAAAATGTAGTTTTAAAAAGGACATTGTATGCACATTGTAATAGATAGAATAAGGGCACAGAAAGACATACCATCGAAGGACGTAACAGATAATCGTTGCTGAAAACTTTCAAATGTCTTATAATCTAGCCATGATTCCAATTCATCACGAGAGACATGATTATGAACGTACTCCTTCATAAGTAAGGGACTACCTTTTAAAAATTCGTAGATAATCTCTGGATCAAGCATACTCAAATCTAAAAGTAAAAAAAGTTGTAAAAAATAAAAAGTTGCAAATTACACATGACATTTTTAAATCTTGACATACACATAAGAAAGAATAGAAAAAAGGCATTCTCAGTAAAATTCATTGCTAAAAAGGAAATAAATTATTTATGCTTGACATTAACTCAAAGTGATTGGCAAAAAACCCTTAAAATCTTCAGACCCCTACTAGCACTAAAGCCTTAAACGATTAATCGTTCATCTCTACAAACAGTGCATTACGTTTACAATAACAAACGCAATTTTGATTTTACGTTTTATGTCTAACAATTCACACAACTTTGACCTGTCCAACCACCAGTATTTGTAACAGAAACACATATGAAATTAGAATACATTGTCAAATGGCTGATTGCAATAAGCAAGAAAAAACAAAAACCATCAAATCCATTAAGAAGGCATTATAGTAATTTCCTTATGTGTCTTACCTTGCAGAAAAATATGAGAATCAAACTTCTGTTTATTTGGAGGAGAAACACTCAATTCTGCTTGCTCAAATAACATTGTTTTAAAAGGCCCTTGCATAAACATGCCAGCAAAATCTGGAGGGGTATGATGTGAGAAGTTGTCATAAGTATTGTTGTTATCACGCTGTCTAACAGATTTATTTCTATCACAACGAATAGTTGCACTTTGTGAAAGTGGCGGTAAGCGACGACTGCTGACTTGTCTCTGTGGGCTGGACATTTTCTAAAATATAAACGCGGTTTTCATTAAGAGATTAGTTTCAACTGCATACAAGACATTAAACAGCAGCTTTCATTTGTTCCTACAACATTAAATGGAAATTTAAGGGTATTAAATTGAGGTATGTAAGTTGTGAGATGACTAAACAATGCAAATAACAAAAGTCCAAAGGGTAAAACTAAGTTTAGTCTCGATCATCATAAAATATTATATAACATTGATTTGTATTTGTTTATGACTACACAAGACACATTCAGCTGAAACACAAAACTAAGAATGAAACTGCACAGAAATTTGTGTAAAGCATGATAATATAATATCTTATGTCTAGCAAATTTAACATATTTTAGGCTAATGTTTAGGCTATTGTTATTACTGCATTACAGAAAATAAACACATTAACATACCAAATAAACCATAAAAAAATTATATCTCTTTCAAACTTTTTTTATTCTTTGCTTTTAAATCTCATTTCAATTTCTACCAAATCTTCCATGTGTTATCAGCAAAATAATGAAACATCAATTATTTATAAAAAGCAGGTGGAAAAAGTAAAAAAATGTTGCTTTGATTACAATATTTTTAAATTGAAAAACGTTACTTTGCTTTGCACGAAGGTTTTCATTTTTCTAGTAAAAAGCAGTATAAAAATAAACGTGTATGTTTTCAGAATTTTTTTCAAAAGAAGAGTAGACTTTAAAACATTTTATTTTTGTTGTTCTTAACGACATTTTGATTTCAGTTTGAAAACAATTTACAAAAGGTTTTGTGGTACCATTTTAAATACTAATATCAAAACTAGATATATAGCACATCTGCAGAGTGAAGCTTTTTATAGTGAAACTTTCAAATAATATTTATCGCTTCAATATTTACTACATACAAATAACAGTGTAGGCAAACCAACAATGCCAAAAAAAATAATGTGTAAACACATTGAGGTAACTTACAGAAACTTACAACCTAACAGAATGAAAGATGTAACGTTGACATGCAAAACAATTATTAGACAACTGCCATTTTAATATTACTTGTGAATTAAAATCAAAACTGAAGTAGCTGGCAAAAAAACAGAATAAAAAAGTTTTAATTAAAGAATTTTTTTTTTGACTTTTTTTTAAAACCACATGATATATTCATTCTAATTCTACTTTTTTCCGTTCTTTTTTGGTAGTTTACTAAGTTTATTTTGAAGAACATAACGCTAAAATGAAAACCTTCAAGCCATCCAGTTTATATGAATTTACGAAAGTTCATGTTCAAAATCGTATTGCAAATTCGGCAAACTTATTCCAGCTTGCAACAGGCAGGTTCGAATTTTCATTTTAATAGGGAAGTTCAGTCTTTAGGTTTCTGTAGTTCAAATGTAAATAATGGGATGGGACTTTTAGCCTGGTGCATGCCAAAATCCCCTAATATGAAATTCTTTGGTATAAATACTAGGCTAGAACTACATGCATAAGTCAACTGTAAATCTCATATAAAAACAAGAATTATATTAGCACCTGCAAATTAATGAAAATTAGCATCTCCTTAGTGCTAGACAATTGAAGAAAGGGTTAAGCCAAAATGAAATGAAACAGACTGAATAAATGGGAATGATTTAGACTGCCAAAACAACAAAAACAATCAGTTTGCCAGGTTCTCTTTCTTCCCTCTTTCTCTCACCCAACAGGGAAGTAGACGAGCAAATTCTTTGCAATTACAGAAACCCTGTTTACTTTTCTTGCTCATGTGTAAATGCTAAAATCAGGATGAAAATCACTTTGAAGATTAGAATACATTGTTGACAACTCGGGAAATGGAAATACCTATATCTGTGATGGTTGAATGTCTTGGTAAATGTGAGATTTTTTAATCCTAATTCTGTATTCAAGATGTTCTAATTCTGGAACAGGAAATTTAGATCCACTTTCTGTTGTTTGATGGATTAGACTAAAAGTCTCTACTTTCTTTAAGGTTACAGCGTAGTCATTTAAAATTTTTATATAAAGATTCTATGGCAGAGGGGCAGTTTAATTTGTTTAAAAATGCAGTTGTAGGGGTTATTGGGGCATCTGAGATTTTCGCATGCAGGTTTTAGATAAACGGTATACTGAGAGAAGAAACAATACCTAGTCTCGCACATAAGGCTTTATTAGTTTGGAGTGACAAAGCTAATATCATAAAGCTTATTTAATGAAAAAATAGAAGACTTGTACAATTAGTTTTGCCTTTAGTTAGCTACCCCTTTTTATAGGACCTAAAATTTGCGCAAATTTAATTCGCTCTGCACGAATACCAAACTGAGCAAATTTCACCACAAGTAAGGTACTTTCTTTCAAATCTTTTAGTTTTGACTGATCTTTTTTTTGCTTTAATTTTCTAAAAGTCATCACAATATCTATAATTATCATGCTTGCTGTCTGCCTGTCTGTGAGATAAAAATGGCAGCTGTGAGTAGCGATAAGAGAATTTCTGTGGACTTTCCAATGGGCTGAAAACTTTCCATATTAAATTAATACTTGTATATGTCTGTCTGTGAGCCAAATTAAAAAAACGTTTTTTTTCATTACTTAACCGCCCAAGCAAATTGCATTACGTTGTCAAGGATGCACGAAGTAGCGATAAAAAAAATAAGTACAACAGGCGATTCACTGTGAAATTTTTCACAGGCTAACAACTATAGTGTAAATAATTTTTTTTTTATGAAAAATGGAAAGGATGTCATCTAATGTCCTATAAAAAATATCGCAAAAAAATTATGTACATGCATATATACGTATATATGAACTTTTTTTAATATGAGTATCATTATTTAGTACATAATTTAGTACTAATTCTCAACCCCTAATTCCCCAAACTGTGGTGAATATTACTAGTCCCAGATATACTAATTATAACACAAAATAAGTCCTAGCAAAACATTTATATATTTTGTGGCAACTACATAGTTTATGGTAAAAGTAGCAGCTGTAGCTAGTTAAATATCACAAATGTTCCCTGGTAAATACTCAAGACAAAAAGCAATAAAGTATGCTTACTAGAACATAATGAACATAAAGTATGCTTACTAGAACATAATGAACTTTTATTGAAGTAAAACATTTCAAGGGAAAGCATAATCCCTATGCTATGTGTTTCAAAAATAAGTTTATAAAGTATTACTGTTTCTAAAACAAGGTTTAGTTTAGCACAAGAAAGAAAAAAATTAAAAAGGGACTTACTGTATTTTCAACATCGCCACCTTTTCAATATTGGTTTCTGAAAGCATGCTTGTAGCTTTGTCTCAGAAATGACTTCATGATGCATCACACTAGCGCCAGCATAAGTTGCTTATGGTTTAATACCCTGAAAAAATAATTCTCAAACAAAGTTTAGCTGTGTGTAACCATTTTGAACACGACATAGTAGTATGTAGCAGAAAATAAAAACAATTTTTTTTTCTAGCACATACTCTATTTCCTTGGTGCATGATATTCTAATCTAAAAGCCCTATCTGCTCTCATGGTAAAAAAATCTCAGTACAGTTCTAAATCTAAATCTTGTGGTTTAAAAATACGTCCTTTTACATTTAACAATAACTACTTAATTATAAAACCAAAGCAAATATCACTTTTTTGTGGTTACAACAACAAGAATCAAATCAAAACAAAGTTTTCGACACTTAACATTGTTACACCTGAAACATGTCAAAAAACTTAGTTTAGTTTTGATTTAAATCTCACTTAATCTATTCTGTGAAATGTAACATTTAGTTTGGATTTGTTGTGTTTTTTAAAAAAAAATGTAAATTGTTCAAACTGAAAATTTTGTCATTGAACTGTTAAACCGTTTACTGTTGATCTTATGCTCCAGGCATAAACTGCACCTAATTTAACTCTGACTGCCTGTGATTGCTACAGAAAAAAAAATATAGACCTACCTTCTTTTTCAAGACATTTATATTAGAGAAGAAAAAGAAGTTTACATACCTCAGCTTCGTAGAGCTCCTCCATAAATTTCCGAACTTTAATTAATAAAATAAATTCAACTTTAATAATTTTCCAGTTGGAAAATCTACTAATGGAAACGAACTTAAAGTTTTTCATACATTCAGTATTTTTTTATGGTGTTGTGTATATAATTGATTTGATCTTAATATTTTGTCTAAAAGCTTACCTCAAGAAGCCTTATGGTTTATGGAACAATAGTTGCTATTTCTTTGGAGAAAAAAATCCCTACTAACTTAGCCAGGAGTCCTGGTGCTATTGTGATTTCTCATTATCTTGTTTCTCACAAAAAATAAATTTTCAGAATATATTATGCAACTGTGAAAAAAGGAAAAGCACAGCAATTTAATGGTTGCTGTTCAACTCGAATAAAGAATGTTTTTGTTTGAACCCTTGAATGCTAAGAGAAAATTGAGATTACACAGAAGCAGACAAATGCTATCAGCAGTCCAGTTCTAACTTTGTTTCTCCGTTCTAATTAACTTAAACAGAAGAAATCACCTTTTTTTACATACTTCTTGTTTCATACTTTTTTTCACCTATTTTTAAACTGGGGTTCGAGATGTTTTAGCCCCTATTGTGGGTCACTATGTTGTTAGGCCTGTACATGAAGGTTTTCTGGACATTTTAGATAATGGTTACTTACTCAGGTTACTTAGGTAAGGCAAATGTAATCAGCTGTCTTCAGTTAAAAAAAGTACATCAAAATCCTCAGCAGATCCCAGTACAATACATACTTTCAAGATATAAACACACTAAATCCAACATCATTAATTCTGGTGTATTGCTGCTCATAACAACATTTTTTCTTCTAACATTTGCTTTCTCTTGCCAATGCACCTACATATTAATGATTGAGAATAAAGGGTTTTATGTATGGAAAACATAAACTACTTTAAACAAACTAATTTTAGAAGGTACTAGTTTTTGTGTATCAAATAATAGAAAAATTGATAATTTTGTGTGCATATTAATTTAATTGACAAAAATTCATAGGCTAATTAAACTGCAATTGTTTCTTTTGAACATCTTGAACATTAGCCAAAGAAAAATTAATTTTTGTGAATATGTGTGTTTAATTTAATGATTCTGCACCAAATTCGCAAAACTTTGTACCCATCAAAAAAGCATGCTTGCGATGCATTTAACAAACAACTATCTATGAGTGAAAAATATTTCATTTAAAAATACCAAATAATTTTATTTACACCATTATGTCAGAATATCATAATTTTTTCTTCTTCATAAGTTCCATCATCGCTTTTCTATCAAACTTAACATCTTCTTTATACTCCTGTACATCTATTTTCTTTTCACTTCGAATTCGTCTTAATCTTGCTTTCTTTTCTTCTTCGGTTAATGTGTTAGGATCAAGGGGTAACCGAATAACTCCAACTGGCAAATGATATCTTGTGATATACGATGAACCATCTTGATTTACAACGCGTACTTTGTATTGGAGAGGGTACTTTTCCTTTTTGGGTCGATACAAGCTATAAAGAAACGCACAAAAGGGTTTTGGCTAGCTATTAAAAAGCTTGGACTTCAGATTATAAAGTAGGAGAATTAAATTGACAGGTCACTTATTGCGAATCAAAATGGCGTCTTTGTTATGTTAAAAATTGCGAATGCTATTTTTTTCATCAATCGTTTGTATCATCTATTTTCTATATTGTCGGTTGCAACAAAATAAACATTAATAAAGGACCGATGGCAAGTGATCTACAGTGGTTCCAGACCACAATTTATGCAAAAAGACTTCACATTTCTAAATTAAACCGTGGTGAAAGTTACATACAAAAAATGTAAAACACATAATGCTTATGTAAAGACCTTTAACTGCCAGATACACTGTGTGATCGACACTATAGAATATCATTTGAACACAATACATGCTACTTTAGTAGTGACTTTTATTCCATTAAATTTCTCATATTTACATAACTTTGTGGACTAACAATGAAATCTGCCTGTAAGTGTAGTTTTTGAAACTTGATTTATGCATGCTTGTGCTCCTTGTAGCTAAGGACTGCATGGATGGATTTTTTTTTAAGATCAAAATTTAAATTTGTGTCTACGTAGTTCTTTTCACTATATAAGTCAGGAGTAGGTGAATTAGCTAGAATGGTTAGGTTGGCTATAAACAGACTGACTTGTGGATCAAGTACTCCTCAGGGTTATAATTTTGTCACCTAAACAAATGGAAGTTTACAACAATGACGTAAATCCACTGGACTTTTTGTCTGACAAAAATTCGAAAAAAGTTACAAATATGTCTGACCAAATTGGAAATGTGGTGGACATTTTGTCTGTTTAGCTTAAAAAAATTATTTCGAGGTCTGTCCGTAATATATACATTGGGAAAGTAAGAATGATCAAATTAGAATCAAGAGCAACTATTTTGAACATTTTTACACAACCTACGAAAAGTCAATTGAAAAACAACCTGGGAACATAAATGTGTTATAAAAGATGGGATCTAATTTAAAATCATGTTTCTGAAAAGTGCTAAACAGGATCTATGAACGTATAAAGTGTATAGGTGTAATTTTTTTATTGCAATTTATTCTAGTCCTACTGCAGTTGTGAATTCCATTTCAAAGCATTCGAATTAGGAAAAGATGCTATTTATTTCAAAGGATAACTTATTATGTTCACTAACATGAGAAAGGTTTATTTAGGGCAGGTCACTATGAAAATTGAAAATTAATTTAGCACCATAAATGGAATATGACAGATAAAATGCATTATGTAGGATAAAAGATATGCTTAATTTTTTTTAAAAAAAGAAAAATTCTGAATTTTATTTAATCTAGACCAGCAAAAACAAAACAAAACTTTGTCAGATGGAGATCTGACAAAGTTAATGTATATATTTTGTGAACTATATACTTATATTTTTAAGCAACTGGTTTTACAAGGCAGGCTCAATGTTTCTAAAAAATCATCAATTTGAGCCTAAAATGTTTATTAAATGTTTCTTATAAGTTTTTATGCATTTTAAGCCTTGTGTCTCTTAAACTTGTGTTTCTTATGCAACATGTAGGTTAATCTTCTCTCCCTTTTTTTTCCTTTCAACAAGCTTTCTTTCTTTTACTTTATTCTGCTTTTATGATAATCTCATTCATTATCATGTTTGATAATCTCCTATATCAAACCTCACAAGTAACAGTTTGATCAGGACAGTATTTTTGTTTTCAACCAACCCTTATTGAAATACTTGAAACAATGCATAACTAGAGTGCTTTTTTGTTTCAAAACGCAAAGTGCAGTAAGTTATAGTTTAGTTTATCAGTCATCTTGGAAACTTGTATTGAATATTTTTTTAAGTTGTGAAGTTCTTCAAGCAAAGTTTTGTGTGTAAATTTAATAACGTTTAAGTGACAAGCTGTTCTTGTTGCATTTGGTTATACGAAAACAGTATCAGATATGGGACAGGAGACTATCATTGAAATGCCAAAGGCAGTGTCCATTGAAGAGTATAAAGTAAAATTTCACTGCATGTAAACATTTAAAAACCAAGGACTTTCAGTTCACTTAAAAGTGCAAACATGGAAATGTAACTGTTGCAGAACAGCCTGCAGTTAAAGTCTCATACAAGTCCCAAAGGAATTAAAAAACATCTAGACCATCTAGTTTCACATTTTGGAAACAACACCATATGTAGAAAGATGTGAGAAAGTCTTTTGCAAACAAATTTAAGACTAATGCAATATCTCTTGTGGAGAATGGAGAGAAACCAATCGATGTTGCTGAACATATATAAAAGTTAGCAGAGGCCAAATCTCCAAGTGGTTGAAAAAGAAAGACAACATTTTAAAGTCAACTGTCTGTCAAGACTTTTCAAATCAAACAATAATAAATAACTTTGATATTATTTAATATTAAATTTTTAGATACACGAAGCAAGGGAAAGTGCCTTGATTTGAATTAGTTGTGGAGTAAAGCTTGAACCATTGATCATCAATTTCATTAAATAAAACCATTTGAAATTGCGTTGTATCCTAAGAAAGAAACCCAAGGAAGACAGTCTTTAATTACTTTGAGAGAATGTTTGGTTAAGAAAAATTATAGATCGAAATGCAATGCAAGGTATGGTGGATTTATGCCATCTCAAAGATGTAATTCAGATCAGCCCCTCTCATTTCCAGTCGACACCAAGAAAACATACAAACAAATTACACCTAAAGACAAAGAGAACCGGTAAAAAAACGTGTCTGTTGGTATGGACTACCTGGAGCCACAGATATCTGGCAACCTGTTGATGCAGGATACACCCGATTGCTGAAAATCAGGGCAAGCTGGTTTAGATCAGGTTTAGATAAAATTCTGAGAAATAGTATGTAAAAATAGTCAGTTCACTGCTTTTAAAATGAAAATTTTGATTATCCATTGGGTCAGAGAGGTTTACAGAGCACTTCTGGATGAGAGCTATGACAAATTTAGACGAGGAATATTTAAAAAAAAAAGAGATGCTTGCTTACTGCTAATGGATCTGGTGATTATTTAGACCGACCTTAGGGATTATCAAACTATTGAGTTCCTCTGTCTACAATCATTAAAATCAACTCTACAACAAGCTGGGTTTTTAATCCCAGAGGGGATGACCCATGAAAATAATGTTGAAATGCTTGATATTGAAGACAATGAGAAAATATGTGGCCGTTAAACCTACCTAGCACAATGATGGAAACATTCTCAATATTTAGCACGATGACGGAAACATTCTCAATATTTAAAAATTGGATAATGAACTGATTTTTATAACCTTTTTATTGTAATTATAGTTTGTTTTTATACTTTATTACTAAGCGTAGATTTTCTTTATTGTTCATTTTTTTCATTTTCTTTCATTTTCAGTGCAGTACAATGTGCACACTGTTTTTCAAACAATATTTAAACTTTAACAATTATCTTCATTTTAATTTGCAATAACACCGGTTTTAATTTATGTTCGATTCCTTTAGACCTATATGCTTCTAACACTCTATACAATATATTATTTAATTAGTTTTCAGACAAATAATAACATTTACCTCAGTTTACTGACATTTCTTCGGATGGAACAAGAGCATGTCTAAGGGTACAAAAGTTTGATCACAAGAATAGTAAGTATATATCTATAAAATTATAAAACTATAAAACTAGAGTTTTTATCAGACATTGCTTAACACTGAGTTTGATTGGGATGAGGATAATTTGCATGGTGGTAATGTTGTAGAAGAGCCAGCTATGCAGATCAAGACAGAATGGGTAGTGAAGGCTATTTGGAAAATTAAGACTGGCAAAACTGCAGGAGTATCAGGTGTTGTTGCAGATATGGTAAAAGCAGCTGGATATACTTGAGTTAAGCTTATAACAAGTCTTGCTAATTAGATTATAAAGGATGGTGTTATCCAGAGTGACTGGCAGTCAAGTGTTATAGTAAATTGCTTCAAGGGTAAGGGTGATGCATTAGAAAGAGGTAACTATAGAGGGTTGAAGTTGGTTGATCAAGTAATGAAAATTATTGAAAGAGTTGATCAGTTATATAATTGATATAAGATGCAATTTGGTTTTGTTTTAGGGCGTGGCACTACAGATACAATATTTTTACTCAGACACCTTCAGGAAAAGTATTTACGAAAAGAAGAAAGAAAGAATCTCTATTTTGCCTTTGAAGATTTAGAGAAAGCTTTTGATAGAAGTCATGTCAGGATTAACTTAGTGATGAATTTAGTGTAAATGTTAGTGTACATCAGGGTTCTGTACTTAGTCCTTCGTTGTTTGTTTTAGTCTTAGAAACACTGTTAATGGAGTTCAGAACAAGTTGTCCATGGGAGTTATTATATGCAGATAATTTGGTTCCCACAGCGCAGTTGATAGTAGAATTAGTTCAAATATTTGAGAAATGGAAGAAAGAACTAGAAGAGAAAGGGTTAAAAGTGATAGCATCAAAGTCAAAAGTCATGATTAGTATGACCTTGTAGTTGGAAAGTGGCCTTGTGGAGTTAACAGGAAAGTAACACAATTTTTTGGGTACATAAGAAGTGCATTGGTATTGGAGGAAGGTTAAAAGCTGACATTCAGTTTGTATGCAAGCGTTGCAAAGGTGATATTATAGACAATGAAGTATTTTCAGCTTTAATGATGTACAACAGTGGCTTGTTAGAAATAGTTAAGAACTTCTGTTACTCAGCTGATATGTTGGGTAGTAAAGGGGATGTTGGAAGAAGTGTTTACTTGCAGGATAAGTTCTGCTTGGAAAAAGCTCAGCGAGGTAAAAGGTAAGTGTTATGATGCATGGCAGTAAGACATGGGCAGTGAAGCATGAAGATCTTGACCGTTTAGAAAGGGATGATATGGGAATGGTTTGGTGGATGTGTAATGCCAGTCTAAGAGACAGAAAGAGTTCTGATGAGCTATGAAAAACGCTAGGTATCTGTAACATTAAAGATGTTATCCAGATAGAAGAAGATTTAGTTGGTTGAAACACTTTGAAGGAATGGAGGAGGATAATTGGATAGGAAAGTGGAGAGATTTAATAGTTCCTGGGGCAAAGTCCAGAGGTAGACTGAGAAAGACTTGGCAGAAGGTAATATTCCATGCTTGGACGTTAAGCCAAGAATGATGACATATAACAAACGGTTACTAACCTGTATAATTAGCTTCGTGGTTTTTGTCAAGTGGGAGTTCATTCTTATATATATTAATGCTAAAAACAACATAAAAAGGTGACAAGTTTGTGGCACACCCTTTTAGAAACATGGTGACAAAGATGAAAAAAATCTATATGGTCAAACAAGATACATAAAACATGTAAAAATTATATAACTAGATTCAACGAACGTTTTCTTTTTTCAGTGGTCATTTCTACTATATTTAGGTTTCATAAAGGTAAAATATGTACACGTGGCAACAAGGGGCAGCATTTTTATTGAAATTGACATAAAAAACTTTGAATGGACTTGTTTCTATTGAAACCTCCCACTCACCATGAGAAACATTCATCATGACAGTCTTAAATGTCGAATTTACTCTGCAAAAAATGAGCAGTAACCAACTAGAGAGAAGCTTCTAAAAACAGATTCCTGCTTGCTCAAACACATGGTTTGAAAAAAAAAACTTTCAATTTTTACAGCTTTAAAAATGCTTATTAAAAGAAAGCCAAAAATAAAGCTTTTCGGTATTAAATCATCAAGCGATAATCTCCACGAATGTTTTTAAAAACATGTTTTTTTTAAAAAAATATTTGAAACGATCCCTCTACGAATTTAAAATAAACTTTTTCCAAAATAGTTATAAATTATTTCATTGTATTAAAAATTGTTTAAACCTTGTTTCCCATTCGTTTCAAAAAACCAATATATACATATAGATATATACAGTAACGCCTGCATGTAACTTTTATGTACGCGAGTTTTACGACCTCGTGTAACGATCTCATGTCTACATAAAGAACGTTCACATATCTTTTGTTTACACACGAACTTAATTGCTTTCTATTGTTATCGTCGTGCGCTAGTCATAACAATAAGATTTGATGAATCCTTTTGTTGTCACATGTAACATGCATGTTATTGTTTAAATGTGTTAAAGATCGCGAAGGCTATTGAAATATATTATTTTAGAAAAAAGAACGAACATAACACTTAATATTTAAAAAAAACTAATGCTGCTACTTTTTAAAACTGTTATTAATATTTCTTTATCATCAAAGCATATTTTTTAACATGCAAAACTTTTAAAAGGTCTTCTTATAAAAAGCATTGTTTAACAGCGCAAACGGAAAAACCCTACTTTCAGGACTTTTCCCTTCACGATAAGATTTCGAAAACAAATTAAATTTCAATACCGAAGAAAGAAAAATCTAAAAATCTAACTTTTGACGTTCTTGACAGGTCTAAACACTCATTGTGAGAACATTTTGTTTTTGCGATGCGATCTGAAAAAGCATTTCTATCGCCGTTCTTCATTCTTAAATTTTAAAAACGCGATCTAAAAAAGCTTTTCTATCGCCGTTCTTCGTTCTTAAATTTTTAAAACGCGATCTAAAAAAGCTTTTCTATCGCCGTTCTTCTTTCTTAAACTTTTAAAATGCGATCTAAAAAAGCATTTCTATCGCCGCTTTTCGTTCTTAAACGTTTAAAATGCGATCTAACAAAGCTTTTCTATCGCCACTTTTTGTTCTTAAACTTTTAAAACGCGATCTAAAAAAGCTTTTCTATCGCCGTTCCTCTTTCTTAAACTTTTAAAATGCGATCTAAAAAAGCATTTCTATTGCCGCTTTTCGTTCTTAAATTTTTAAAATGCGATCTAACGAAGCTTTTCTATCGCCGTTCTTCGTTCTTAAATTTTTAAAACGCGATCTAAAAAAGCTTTTCTATCGCCGTTCTTCTTTCTTAAACTTTTAAAATGCGATCTAAAAAAGCATTTCTATCGCCGATTTTCGTTCTTAAACGTTTAAAATGCGATCTAACAAAGCTTTTCTATCGCCACTTTTTGTTCTTAAACTTTTAAAACGCGATCTAAAAAAGCTTTTCTATCGCCGTTCTTCTTTCTTAAACTTTTAAAATGCGATCTAAAAAAGCATTTCTATCGCCGCTTTTCGTTCTTAAACTTTTAAAATGCGATCTAAAAAAGCTTTTCTATCGCCACTTTTCGTTCTTAGGTAGAGCATCTGGACATTAAAACAATGTTTTTATTTCCATTTCCCGGAGGCCAATTGTAATTTTTGTCGAAACGCTAACTTTTATAAGAAAATTGTTTGCGAAATTTTTTTTAAGAGTTACGTATGAACATTTAGCTTTTGTGAAAAAAATTAAACCCGAGCATCAGCGAAAACATAACATTTATAAACGAATGGTTTAACATGGTCGTTCGTGAATAAAAACAATATATAAATAAATTTTTGTTAAATTTTATTTTCTTTCGTTGATCTCTTGACGACTATAGCAATTAAATACAACAATGGGACACACGCAGTTCACATGAGCTAATTATATTTCGTGAACAAGACATGAACTCTATTGTTTTCAACATGCAAAAATAGCTAATGTACAGTACTGGAATCAGGACACCTAACATCGTGAATCGCGTATCATGCGCGTCGCGCACGATTCACGATGCTGTCGCGATAGTAAAATTTTTTAGCATCGTGAAGGTGGCGATCCATCGTAGGGTCGACTTTCACGATGCATCGTGACTTTCGCGATCCATATCGCGACCGTCATGATACATCTTTAAACATTACAAAAATCACGTAATTAATGTCATGAGAGAATAGCGCAATTAAATATGAATAATTGTTTTTTGTTTGTTTTTAAATCAAAAATATTTTCGTTGTCGTAAGCTTTTTTCTTGTTTAGACTTAACTTATTTAGTTGTTCTACGAGCCCGCCGACCCTAACTTTCACGATAAAAAAAATAATAAAAATATCAACAAACAAACATTTTCTTATCCCATCTCGTGAAAAAAAAGATTATGAATGTCGTAACACCCTCCTTCGTTATGATTAATATATGTTTAAAATTACGCTGCTTGCTAAAATCTTAAATTTCTTAGTCGATATCATTTAGGAAAAATAATTAATATCAATAAATCTTTTTCAATGATATTAGAAAAATAATTAAAACAACGTAAAATACGCATGTCGTAACACCCTCCTCCGTTATGAAATAAATAAATAATTTTAAGGTCGCGAAAGACTTTAAATATTGTCAACTACTATAGTCCGTGAAACTTTTTTGCACTTAAATATTAATTTTCTTATAAGACTGTTTGTTTTATTATTTTAAATGGGAAAATAATAACTTGCTGTATAAATTTCGAAACAACCTAAGTATAATCTGCTTGTTATCTTTCAAAACAACGCAGGTATATTCTGTATAACTTTCGAAACAGCACAAGAATAATTCTTGCTGTACAGCTTTCAAAACAACACAAAAAAAACTTGCTGCATAACTTTTGAAAACAAGTTTTTTAACATGCAAGTATTTTTATCTTTTCACCTTGAGTACTAGTTACATTTTTTAGTGAGACAAATTATTATTATTTTTCTTTCGCAACTAAAAAATATAAACTACGTGCGTTATGCAAAAATACATAGAAAACGGTTGTCGTAACACCCTCCTCCGTTGTTATTTTTTATTATTATATTTTTGTTGTTGTTCCGACCATACATTCTTATTTTTCCATGAACTTTCATTAAATCGGACATTCGCTAATTTAACATTCGCTAATACAAGTAAAACATACATAGAAAAATATGCTTGTCGTAACACCCTCCTCCGTTGTTGTTTTTTGTTGTTGTTGTTGTTCCGACCATCTATACATTCTTGATAAAATTATTTTTATTTCGCCGACCGACAGACCGTAAACTACTATCTACTTCTTGCGTAGAACAAGTAATTAAGTTGGAGTCACCTTATTTCTAAAATCCAATTTCTAATAAAAATACAAGATGCAAAAGAATTTTTAAATGTAAAAAAACAAAAACAAAGACACAAGATTAGCTATACACATCTATTGTTTAATATTTTTAATGTTATTCACGATCCATCGCGACAATCACGATTAATAGTGACGATCGCGATAGCATCGTTATTTTTTTATACATCGCGACTATCGCGAAGCTCTTCGTTAACATTATTTCTATCGCGATGGTCACGATAGGATCGTGGATCGTTCGTGTCGCGCATGATACGCGCTCACGATGTTAGGTGTCCTGATTCCAGTACTGTATTTAACAATAGGTTAACAATAGCAACGAAAGTTCTGACGCTATTGAAAGCTCATGCGAAGGTGATAACTATCGCGTACATGTAAGTTACATTCGGGCGGTACTGTATAATATCAGTCCGTTCTAACACTTTAAATTGTTTTAACACTTTGTTATAAATTTGTTTCGGGTTCAAATCATTTTAACATCGCTCCCAGCATGATACAATATCATTATGTTTATTACACTCTGCCGATTTCTAAGTTATTAAATTACTATATATATATGCAAACATCGTACTTCGTTCAGAAACCATCAAAGCAGAATTAAAAACATTGTCATAGTTCATTTAAAAATCATGAAAAAAAAATTGTAACAAATCAAATCATCCCTGTATATATATTGTTTAAAAACTGTCAAAATGGGGACCGTAAAAAACAAAATTTGTAAGTCTCAACAGTTGGTTTTACCACTATGAATACACAATTAAACTTTTGTGACATCCGTCAAAGTAAAAATACATGTCTAAGAATAGTTTTACGTAATAAATTTATCCATTTTTGAATACTTTTTAATTGCTTTGAGAGAACCTTTTGCTTTAGAATTTGTTTCGAAATAGGTTCAAAATGGTTTCAAAACCATTTCGACTTTGTAAAACAAAATTATGTTCAAATCTTTTTAAATTGTCTTTCTTTCTGGAGTATCAAAACGCTTCTTGGGCAAGCCACATGGCATATATGTGGTCATATTCCGCAATTCGGTTCAGCTTTGTTGCCGTAGTGATGATTGACATTTGGCTTATTTGACGAATCTCACTGGGTGAAAACAAACCTAGTTCGTAGTTCGTAAAAAATGTGGAAATGGAAGAATAATTAGCTAACGAAAGGTAATCACAATAAAAATCTGTCAGCAAATGATGCTATAGCTATCTAAATTTTGCTCTAAAAAATTATCTTTGCTCAAATTTTCTAACATTGTTCTTAAAACTTCAAAATGTGTCTAGCTCTACACTCTCTTCACCTAAAATATGGAAGACTTTTCACCTCCAAAAAAAATTGTTATTCCATACCCGAGGAGTTGCCAGTAAAGCGTTTTGAAACTTAAGAAAGAAAGACACACAGCCATAAATGATACCAGTGTTCGACATTTTTTTAATCCTAATGCACGACGCAATATCGACTTCTCTCTCCAAAATTACGTAAAGGTTAAACCCTGATTGGTTATCAGGGTTTTATCTTTACATAATTTTACACATCACGTGATGTGGCTACCATCAAAAATATGTTGTGTTCGCGTCCTGAAGACCCCGCAAAAATGAGTCGGTCGGGCGGTCGGGCATATTTTTCCCCGGGATTTTCAGATCGGAGCAAGCAAATTCGTTCTCAGGGCCAAAACAGTATAGCGCCACTCGACATCGTTTGTAGACCATTTTTCGCCGTCCTGTAAACTGTCAGTAGCCACAGGAGTGCCCTAAAGGAATTAATTTTTACGGAAATTAATTTTCGCGAGTTTTTGTCAATTTTGTATCAATTAGTTCTGGCGAAAAAAAATTTATATTTGAAAAATATCTCGCGAAATTTTTTCCCGGTTTTTTTGCGACTTACCGACTCGGGTTTTTATTACCAAATGTGAGTCGGTCGGAGGACGCGAACACAACATATTTTTGATGACGGCCTTTAGTATTCTCTAAAAGCGCTAAACAACAACTCTTTCTTTATATTTTCTCTCACTACAGACCTCACAATTTACAAAAAAAAACTGGTAAAGTAACCTATGTCCTATCCAAATTCAAACTATAAAGACTTGTTGATACAGAATAGAGTAAAAAATTGAAAAATAACACCCTTTTTCTAGAAGCGATAGCTAGCTCTACCTCTCCTCATTTTTCTGTTACTCGCTAGCTCTAAGACCTATACAAAATATATCCATATCATACCCTTGGTCAGTTAGCTAAGTATACTGAGCATCCCTTATTTAATTGAGTATAAGTTTAGCTGTGTATCTTATCTTGGCTAGAAAGGTACATTTATAAATGACTCTTCCTTCTGAGCTCCCCAGCACCTTGCTTCTTAATAACGTTGAGCTAATGGACTTTAGTTGTGTTTTTAGCACGTCAGATATAATGTACTACCGTAAGGGTTTTCAAAACATACGTAGATGTCTTTTCTGGTTTTTAATAATGTTATATTTAAAAGCTATACTTTCAGATAATGTTTGTTTTGCTCCCACACGCGTTTTGCGAAAATGAAAGTAAGTTCTGCTTTTTGTTCTCGTTTCTGATTTCTTAGAAACGCATATTTTTATTTTTAGCCTAGGTATTTTATTTTTGCTACCTAACAGTCTTTAGAGTGTGGTGGTTAAAACCTGTAATAATATCTAGCTTATGATGTATGAGCTAGCTAATATTTTATTATTTTTGGCTCATTCCACTGATGATTGCTGTAGCTTAAACAGTCAGGGTCTAAACTTTTATACAATCATGCAAAAGTCTTGAAGGAGCAACAAGGCATTTGTCTTTATGATATATATATACCCTGGTTTCCTGTGATGAGGGATCTACATGGCAAGGGGTGGTTGAAAAAGAGAAAAGCTGTTTATTTAATGACTTCTTAAAACTAGCTATACTATTATGTGAAAAACACCCAGGATTAAGGTTGCTTAATGTATTTGGAAGACTGCCATATAGTCTCAATTGAGCATCGGTAGGGTAAAAAGTAAATAACAAATAAGGATCTACATAAGTACTCTCAAAGCATTTTCAGAGCTTTTTGCAATCAAATGTGTCTCTCCGTTTTAAATAGCTTTTCTAACCAATACTTTATTTTTGAAGCATTCCATTCTATGCATTGAATTTATGGTGCTCTTATCATAACATTCTAAGCCAAGGAAAGCCAATTAAATTAAGCTACGCTAGAAAGCAAATCTAGCAATGTGCTGTGAAAAAAAATTGAATTTTCAGAGTTTCCTTGTCAGCTTTGCAGATTTAAGGCTTGGACTTTTTTGTTCAGAGTTGATAGAAAAATCAGATTGATGGCACAACACTATTTCGGGCACTCCACAATTGCAAGGTACAAAATAAAAACACTTTTCTTGGTTTAAAGCCCAGCTGGTCAAGATGTGTCCAAACAGTCATGTGTTACATCATCTTTCTACTTTGAAGGCATTAATATGGCCTATGCAATAAATGAGTCAGGTTTTTTTGCAGTGTTTTATTCTTGAGTTATTTGCTCATTAATTTTTGCTCGATGATGACTTTTATAAGAAACAAAAACGTGTCATAATGTGTTTAAAGCCAAGCCAGTTTTTCAGCTTTTTAATCAGTAGTAAGGGTCAAAAATTTTTTTTGGGTGTTCCAGGTTAACTTGTTCTGTTTGTTTTAAAGTTCAAGTGTTTCAGGGTAATTTGTTTTGGAGTTCCTGTTCCGCTGTTCAGCGTTTTGTAGCAAGTGTTTGGTATATCAATTAGATTGGCTTAACTAGTTTATTTAAAATACACCCTTTAATTTGTGCTTCGATAATTCAACTTAGAAATAAGCACAAAGTTAAATTATATTATTCAGAACTTTATCGCTTTGCTTAATTTTTTCAAAAAACATTCCTGTCAAAAAATATTGCATTTTTTCTGTGAAATATACTAAAAAGTTATTGTTTTTTTCTTGTTTGATTACTGCATATATATATACGCGTTATTTTATAAGAAAATGAACTTCAAAATCTTAAGAAAATTTTAAGAAAATCCCCAGCGTTAGTTCAGATCCAATTTTTGGATACCTTGATATTTTCATTTACATTTACTAAATCACCCTAATTTTGAAACACAGCACAATCTAGTTTTTTTCCCAGTCAAATATACATCTTAAAGTTTTATCCTAAAAATAACAAAACGATCCTCCCCCTTTAATAAAAATAAAAGATTTACATGACTATATTTTGTTAAAATGTTTGAAATGAAGAAACTTACATTTGTATGTAAAAGTGTGAAACTTTAAAATATGTGTCTACTTTTGTATAACTTCTTTCAAAATCTAAAGTTTTTTTTTAACTTCGAAATAAGAAACGTGTGAACAAAGTGTGCAACACAATATACATATAATAAGCATTATTTTAAAAGAAACAAGATGCAGGCGCTGCATAAACTATCTCGCTATTAAAAATGCACAACTATGAAACATCCACAATGCGACCCAATTCTACAATTTCTGCTAACAAAAATACAGCCTATCATCCATGGTTAACAGTCGCGCGATTGAAACGTTTATGGTCTTAAACGGCATTTAGGTGACAAAAAATCAAAATTTTGATGTCACCATCATGTTCAGCATACTTTTTTTGTTATCTGTGCCAAATTTTGTCGAAAATAAAGTAGTTTTAATTTCGGACCAATTTTGGCCTAAAATGACATTTAGGTGACAAAAAATCAAAATTTTAATGTCACCATCATGTTCGGCATACTTTTTTTGTTAACTTTGCCAAATTTTGTCTAAAATAAAGTAGTTTTAATTTTTGGACCAATTTTGGCCTAAAATGACATTTAGGTGACAAAAATCAAAATTATGATGTCACTATTATGTTCAGCATACCTTTTTTGTTAACTGTGCCAAATTTTGTCGAAAACAAATACCAATTTTGGCCTGAAACGTCATTTAGATGACTTCCAAGTACTTAGAGAGTTTAGGTATGAAGTTTAAATCTGTGACGTTGCAATTGACCATTTGGGACATTTAGTTAGTTACGAGTTGGAAACCTATCCTCGCAGGCAAGATAGTAAAAAGAAAAAAAAAAGTAAAAATAGTTACCAAGATGAGATTCGAACACACGACTACTCCCGTGTCGGTGCTCAGAGAGCCAAAAATTTCCATTTTGGGACGGACAGCTGTATTTGAATACTCCTCGCAGGCGAGATAGTAATAAATGTTCCTTCTTTTATCCTACTTTCTGATTAATTTTTGTAATTTTTATTTTTAAATTTTTAAAAAACATTTTACAGAATCAGATTTTAAAACTGATTAAAGGTAACTTATAACAAAAAATGAATAAGCCAACAAACTAAATTAAAGATGGTGAAGACAAATTTAGCAGACACTCTGGACTGGTATATAACATTAAAATGAGACATCAGACGATTAAATGAAATTAATAACACTGTTTATCTTTAATGTAAAATTTTGAATATTTTTTTAGTTATTGCAAAACCTATGTAGGTTAAATCATTACACATGGAATGCTCAGCAGCAAAAGTTTTCATTGTCATATAGTTTTCCATTTGGGTGTCGATTCTCATCTACTGCATCTTCGAATACAGAGGAAAAGCAGTATGGAGAGTTTATAGCAAAATTACCTAGTTATGTCGGTGGAAATGTTGAGCTGGAGTTGAACAATGTAAATGGTGTTGCAGTTATCAAGATTGACAATCCTAAAAGCCGCAATGCATTAACTGGATATATGATTACCAAGTTAAATGATATTGTTGATCAGTTGCATTTTTGGAAAGAGGGTAAGGCAGTTGTTATGCTTGGTACAAAGGACCAATTTTGTAGTGGTGGGGATTTGAGGTATTTTATGAACCACATGAAAACATCACAGCATGGCTCGTTTATGTGCAGATACATGCAAGATCTGATGATGCGTTTCACAAATTTACCATTGTTGACAGTGGCAGCAATACAAGGAAATACTTTAGGTGGCGGTGCAGAGGTATGTGTCTCACTAGCCTCTCTAATTCAAATTTGTTCATTGCTGACAAGACATGATAAAGTAGTTTGCCTGCCTGCTTGGTTAGCACGTCCAAGTGCTACATTAATTCAAAGCGCTTGTTTCATTATTTTTGATAAAGAAATTTGTTTATCTTTTAGCTGTCAACTGCATGTGACTTTTGTGTTATGCAAGAAAATGCAGGTCAGTTGAGTTTAGATTTTTTAAAGGAATAATGAAGATGTACATACTTTAACTGGAGAAACTCTCAAGAAATATTTTTTTTAAATTCGTTTTTAAAGAGACAAGGGGTTTGATGATACAGAAAAAATAGCAAAAGTTTGTTTTCAAACACGTTCAAACCTACATTTTGCATAATGAATATTATACCACAGTAGCATGTATTAATTTACAAAGTTTGTTTGTTGTCAAAGTCGTTAAAAAAACCCATCTAGAATAAAACTGACTTACCCTTTTTCTCCCCTTAAGTCAAATTTCTAAAAAAAGTGAAAATCATTAGCTGAAAATACGGAATATACTGGATAAACATTCGCGAATTAAAAAATTAGAAAAAATTCATGAGATAAACATTTGCAAATGAACAATTTCAAGTTTTTCATGACATAAACTTTTGTGAAAAAGGCCAAAATTTGCTGGTTTGATGGCATAGTTGCTCCAATTAAAGTATTCGTTTTCTTTCTTTGTGTGTTAAGTTTTGGCATTTGTTCAGCTGGAAAGAGGAATAACAACCGGTTTCGGTGGGAAAACTCGCCTAGTCAAACTTATTGGTGGAAAGAATGCAATGAAATTGTTGCTTTCATCAAGAAGACTGTGTGCAACAGAAGCTGAGCATTTGAACTTAATTGATGGCATATTTCCAACTGGTGTTGTAAGTACCCTGACAATTTTTTTATTAAATGCACAATTGTGAACACAGGAGGCTTAGATTTTAGGTACTGCTAACCAAAACATTACTGTACCATACTTACATTTTAAGAAGGGCGTAAGCAAGGGTATAAGCATAGGAATATCTCCTTTATACTTAAGAAGCATCCAGTATGAACTGAAAAAGTATGTTTCTTAGAAAACATATTTTTTCAATATTATACAGATAAATTTTCTGCAGGGCTGTAAAATATATTGCCCCCCTTTTTCTGGTGTATCTAATGACTACATCAAAAAGTTCACCTGTAATTTAGGCCTGGTTCTAATTATATAGTATTTTCAACCTTTAACTTTATAGTGACCAATAGAAACATTTGGGATACTACAGACAAGCAAAACCCTAGGGAGGGAATCCGACAAGATAAATGACATGGAACTTATATTTCAAAGTTTATGTTTAAATTTTTATATTTAATTATTGCTTACAAATAAGGATGTCATATTGGCCCAATAGAAATTGTCAAAACTTTCCATTGTCATGCTTTTTGACCTGCAAAATGATATATAAATTTAACCTTTACCAACATAATAAGGGTTAATGAAATAAAATAAAAAGCGTAAAAGATTTTCAAAATGGCAGTAGTTTACATGTACCAGTTTCCTTGTTGGCTACAGCGCTGTATAATTATTCCATCTTTAAATAAAGTTTTTGTGATAGTTTCTAAACGGGCTCTTAGACCCAGTGACCTTTTGATATTACAAGCTTTCTTAGCTTGTAAAAGGCTATACTTAAGTCAATCTTAGCTTACTCTGTGATAGATGAAACTTTTTTGTAGAATAATAGAGATAACAAAAACAATAGTTTGAATTATATTTTTTGAGACTGTTTCTTTACAATAGTAGAGTCTATCTGCTTTAGTGTGTCGAGGATAGTGAGCTGCCTCTCCAATATACAGAGTACTATTAGCACAAACAAGATAAGTAAACCCATGGACTAAAATATGGAGATGCTATAACACAGAAATAATAACGGGATTGACAGCTGTGGAAAAAATTTGTGATGGGGATCATAAATCAATTGCTGCCAGTCAGAGCAAGCTGATGCTTGAAAAAATAGGGAAAGGGATTTTGGGGACCATTCCAATCCTCTTTTTTAGAAAGATAAATTTATTGACAAAAATGTCCAACAAGGATAAATATTTATGGTCATAACAATAAATGGTTATGTAGTTAAAGTTGAAGAGCAATACAATGTGATACTTTTGGTTTTTATATAAAATGTATTTTAAACTTTTTGTAATTGATGCAGGGAATTTACTTTGTACCAAGTTTAATGACATGAACATCGATATTTCAGAAAAAAAACAGACGTTTTTACCTTCATCGTTAAAATAAGAAACCTTCTTTACAAATATGACGTCATTTTTCTAATGACGTGATTAAAATTAATTTATTTTTCTATCCAATGGATAAGTCTACCAAGAATTAAGGTTGTATCGTCAGTAATATTTGAGAAGTTCAAATTTATTGCAAATTGTGAAAATGCTTAATGACGTCATCAAATTAATTTTCACCTGAAAAATATGCCCATCACCTAAGCATAAGTATTTCCAGATTTATGGTCTGCGGGCACTTTATGCCAACCCCCCTCTCTAACCTTCCACACTATACCAAAAAAGCTTGCTGTTAATAGGGTAAAGATGCCGTGACACTTCGCCAATATAGGTAGCATTGCAGATACTACCCTATTTATATTTTTATAAATATTTAATTATACGTATTGACTTTTTCTTTTAGCAGAGAATGTGTTTGCTGTAATTTGTAACAGGTCCTATCTCTGCAACTTGCCAAGTAGGTGTAAAAAAATTA
Source organism: Hydractinia echinata (assembly GCA_030067915.1). Taxonomy (NCBI): domain Eukaryota; kingdom Metazoa; phylum Cnidaria; class Hydrozoa; order Anthoathecata; family Hydractiniidae; genus Hydractinia; species Hydractinia echinata. The sequence continues at coordinate 1,053,865 of JASGCC010000010.1, forward strand.
ACGCTAAGGAAAAAATTAAAAACAACAACATATTTATTATATAACACCAGCTCATCGGACTTTGGTATTTGTATCGAAAGAAATTTAATAAACCAGTGTGTCTTAAAAACAACAGAAAGCACATTTGTTTAAAGTATCCTTGAACAGCCTTTCTCATTTAGTTAGTTATGAAATTCTTTCAAAAAAAAGGCGAGACAAGTAAAATATTTTTCTTCAGCGTGGACTGGTTCTTTTATACCATTCAAGCCATTTAAAAATCATTTAACAACTTTCTCGATGAAAGTTTAAGGACATTCGTTATGCAGAAAAATATTTTCGCGGTTAGCAACTTCTTGTTGAAAAATAAACCAACTTCGATATTAAGCAATGATTTAATAGAATGTACATCAAGCCAAACTTGTATGTTTCAGGGATAAAGCTGTCGAAATGAGTATAAACACCACTAAAAGCAGGCTTTCTGGATACTGCAGTGACCTACTAACAAAGTTTTTCGTTAAGAATAAAATATAACCTATTAACTTGTGAAAAAATTTTAGCTTCTTCAAAAATCTTCAAAAATCAAATTGGAATTTTCCAGTCTGGTTACGTAGACGTCTTATTCACTTAAACGACAGAATCGCCTTCGCAAGATATTTTTCGTTGTTAGGCAATGACAGTAGACCCTGAAGTTTATTATCAGATGAGTGAAAGAGTCACCATTATTGTTAAAAAGCAAAAATGTTTTTTTTATAATTTACGTTTATGAGTTTATAGAATAGTTTTGATAGTTAATATTTTATTTTTTTGCTGTATCTTTGTAACCACGATTTGAATTGCTAATTGATGGTTATGTTATATATAGTTACAGTGAATTGTGTGGCAACAATGAAAATGTTCAATTCAATAAAAAACAGGAGTTTTTTCCCACCAGAAATCACAGTTGTCTTTTAGAACAAATATGGAAGATGGCTTAAAGATTAATCATAACAATTGCTGCACTTCGAATAATTTATGTGGAGGGTGGTATATATACTCCAGATGATTCATTACTTGATGGTGTTATCACAAAATATTTGAAGGGGAAAACTGAAGTAAGCTGTCTGTTGCAATGTGAAAGGGATGAACAATGTGATAAAACCATGTTTAAAATGAAGAATAAACAGAGCAGAAGCGGAGAGTGCTGGTTTTTCTTTCATCTTATACTCAAGTTTACCTTTTCTTAAGATTGGACATTCTCAGCACGTTCTGTGTTATGCACAATCTGTTGATTATTTAAAAGTTTCACACGTCAATGTGAACATTTTAGCACGTTAATATTTAAAATAGGAATGAATAAAGCTTAGCCAGTGTGGTTTAACTGAGGTTTATAAATATAAAACCTATAATATCTGAATCCTATTATACCTGAGTTTTTTTTTGCCCTTGTAGCCCTCGGGGGAGGCGCGAAGTGCCCGCGGGTCATAAATCTTAAACCATTTATGCTCGGAAATTACGTCATAAATTGTTCTACAAAATAAAATTTTCTGGTCCTGATAACTTTAAAATTCTGGTCTGCATTATATAAACCTTGTGGTATGTAGCCTTGGTAACACAAAAACATTCATTAACACATATAAAACTATATTTTAGAAACAAAACAACGCAACAAAACTGTTTTATACTGACTCGGAGGGATATTCCAGGAAATTGAAATTTTTTTTCACCCAAATTATTTTTTTTGCCGGAATCTGTAAACAAAAGTTAGAAAAAATTCACCAAATTTCAGCATTCAATTTCATCCACAAAAAAAGATATGTCCAATTAAAATTGCGGAGGGCACTTCCTTCGGTAAAACATAAAGTTAGTAAAAATAGTCGATAAAAAATAAGATCGATAAAAATAAAGCCGGTAAAACACAAAGTCGGTAAAACATAAAGTCGGTAAAAATAGTCGGTAACATCGATAAAAATGGTCGTTAAAAACACGGTGAAGAAATTTGATCGGTGAAAAGTACTGTGACTGAGACAAAAAAAAAATATTTACTTACTTTCTTTACCTAGGTAGCTACACTGCTTTAGTCATTTATTCTTTCCTTCATAGAAGCGTTTCTCTATGTATTTTAGTTGTGCTCTTTGCACTATAAGCAAAAAATACTTGATTCTATTCTTACGAGTAAACAGAAAATATGACATTATTGTTGATCGACAATTTCTGATGTCTTATCAACCTCAGTTTTCATTGGTTGGAAGCTTTGACTGTGTCCTTTGACTGTATTATTCGCACGCCAACCTTGACAGGGTTACCCTACGATTTTTTACAAAATATAAACAAGACGTTTAATTTTTTGTTGTTGTAGAAAATTGGACGCTATTAAAACAAAATGTTTGCTTTGGAGCACGTGCAAACCAATTTGGGAGATTTAAAGTACAACAAGATGCAGTTATGACTGGTATAAAACTGCACCATGTAGGTGGTGCTGGTGTGACATGCTACACTGCTGGTGCAGCGCCCACAAAATGGGGATGTTTGTCTGAAGGATCAGGAAATGTTTGTGTGATCATTTCAGTTGAACGAAACATACTTTACCCGTCCATGAAATATCATCTCTCAAACGGTTACTATGCCGTCCCAGGATACAACGCAAACTCTCCTTATTTAATTTTTAATGCATCAAATCACACAGTTCATAAAGGACAGGAGTTGAGATTGTACTATGGTGAAGATTTTCATGATTTTACTGTTAACAACAACGGTGGAGAATCTTGCGCTGATATATTTGCAACGTTTTGTGATGCATAGTTAAATAAATTTGGACACGCACCTTAAACTTTTCCTGTTTCCGTTGGCAAGAAAAAGTATCGTAAATGTGGAGAAAGGATTTTATAAACCGACACATGCACTATCAAATATCACATGCAGAATTACACTGGTATTAATATAAAACGCATGGCTCAAGTGTGTGCATATGGAAACTTTATAACGTGGCCATTATTGTGTAACATTTTTAGTCTTGCATTTAACTGCATTAAATAATGCTTCATATTTTGTTGCTGTCTGAGTGAGTGCAAGTAATTTTACTAGCATGTAATTGTTGTTGTTTTTTTTAAAAAAAATATTCCTGAGTTGATTCACAAGCAGAGAATTTTTTTCGCTGAATTACAGCTAAACTCGACAAAAACTTCACGCTGTCCCTACCTTGAAGCAAATTAATTGCTGTGAAGAAAGAGCTACACTTAAAGGGGCTACGAAACGGCTGTTGCTTTTCGACGTTATTGACTTACACGAAAGTCGAGCTAATGGCGGTGAAAAAGTTTATGATCACTGAGGACAAAATCAACAACTTAAATTATCTTAAATATCATGTTGGGCATCTAAATATAACTAAAATGACAGAAAAGTTCCCTACATATTTGGTTATCAAAGATTTATTTGATATAAATACTTACCTTGTTTTTAACTCAAACTTTCTAATAAAATAAACTTCAAACCTTTTGAACTAGCTAGTTAGCTATATCCTTCGAAATTTGGCGTAGAAACATAAACGTTTATTGTACATAAAGCCAGTCTAAGCAACAACAATGACTTTAAAATCTTTTTAGAGGTATTAATTACCTTCTTAAAGCTAGTAAAGTAGCATTTTTTAAGAAATACAGCTCCCCGTGTTGTCTATGTTCCTTCGTCAAAACAAACTTTCGATTTACTGATATTTAATATATTTTACAGACCGTAGCTTATTTTACCGCCAAAAAACAACCTGAAGGAAAATATTTTCTTTTTTCAAAAAACAAAAAAAAAAGTTGCAAAAATTTATCATAAAAAATTAATTATTCATAAACAGGTTGTCTAGTTACGAGGTATAATTTTTTCCAGAATTCGATAAAATACTTTTTTAGTCCGTGTGGGTTTTGGGGTGCTTGGACGAAAAATACTCATTCTTGGAAACAATACTGTTTCGGTACACTACGCTTTTACCAAAAACGCTTGTAGTCCCTGGAAACCTAGAAACAATCTTACTGCTTACTGGGGGAAGTTCCCATGGAGCATAAATCCTGATCTGCTTATGCTTTGGTGATGAAACTTAAGACAGTTGTAGAATCTCTTAATAAAAATTCATTTCACAAGTAAAAAATTATTTTGATAGCGTTCTTACGGATCAAAAAATGAAAAAATGACAAAAACAAACTATTTTTCCTAATTTTCCTTTATATTTTAAATTTTTTCGCATTATTGCTGATATGGTCTTGTTTCTTGGTAGGCTTGTGGGAATGAATACCACAACATTGGTTTCACATAAAAGAAGTAATTTTACTGAGATTATTGGGATCGAATATTGATGTCTCTATAAAAACAGCTTTTAAAGTACAAACTGGCCCAACTGGGGACGTCACAAAATTTTACCCTTAACGTACTTTAAAGTAACAAACTTTTGTGAAAATATGGGCCGACGAAAAATTAAGTCCGACTTATAATTTGGGCATTTTTTTGTTGTTGACGAGTCTATGTACATACACACGTACGTAGAGCGATTTTTCAACACCTAAATATTTCAATTAATTTTTCAATTTTTATGTTTAATTATTCGCCATGGTATTGTTAAGGATGTCACAGAATGGTGTGTTGAATGGATGAACAAGCAAAATTTACTAAATGTGGATGCGAGACTAATCCAGAGCGTAAAGAAAATGTCAACCGTTGCTATGAATGAATCTATTGAGAGGAGTTACGCTTTTGAAAGGTAAGTTAAAGGAAGACACTTTCGCGGTTTTTGGCCTAAATCGCGTGACCTGAGAAAATTTTTCAAAAAAGGTTAATAGGGAAAGTTTATTCCCTCAAAATATATTGAAAAATTTATTCTGAAATTTTTTCATGAGATAAAATTTTCTTTATAATCGCTTTCATCCTTATTGTTCAGGTTTCTGTGGGGGTTAGAATAAATACTTACAAAATATTAAGAGAGGACTATATATTATAAACCGAAATGAAGAATGAAAATATTAACACGACCACGTGGCTTTTATATGTTAGGCAGTGAACAGTGTAATCGCATAACGCACGAAACTACAGACTTTACCGAACAGTGTCATATAATAATTGTTAACCAACACTTTGAATCGATTTAAAATCATGTGTTTTTTATTGTTGATGGCATTTTATTGTAACTTTACACGCTATTTTAAGACCTTCTTGAATAATATAATAATCAACACCTATGCCTATCGCGAAAGTTAATTCTCGCAAAAAATCCTTGAAATGATCATTTATGACAATTTTTTTGACTCGCGAAAATTTTTTCATCAAAAGTAGCAGCATCTTGTTTTTCTCGTTGTTGTTGTTGTTGTTGTTGTTGTCGTCATTGTTGTTGTTTTATTTTGTTATTTTTATTGTTGTTGTTAAGTTGGAATTGTTGTTTTTGCAGAAAATGTAGAAATAAGAACATGAAAAGAACATGTAGTAAGCTCGAGTCAATATCAGCTTGGCTCTAAAAAAAAGATTGACAAGCCAGACTGAGTATTAACTTGTGCGAAAATTTCTCAACTTACTAATGAGTATTTCACTCTACGAAAGTACCAGTACTTGAGCGCGCTCCTTGTTGAAATAAATCACAATATGAGCACATCGCTCTAATCACTTCGCAATATTTTCCATTCAGACATGAAAAGGGTACAGGACATATTATTGACCAATTTTAGAAAACTCGTGGAAGCTTTGAGCTGAAAGCTTTACAGTTTTTTGGTAGCTACTAGCTGAAAAACATAATTATGTTGAAGACAAGTTTGCCTGATCATACCAAGATCGCAAATTGTCAATTGCTACAGTTTTCACTTTTAATTCGATACATTTATGATTTGTATACCTTTCTGTTTAATAGATCCGTATTTGAAAGGTTTTGGCAAGGAGAGCTTCATCAAAAAGTGATGAGAGAAGATAAAAAATACAGATAAGTATGCGGTGAATGGAAAAAACGCTTTCTTTCTGATGAATTACATGCATGTAGCAAAGAAAATTGTCTTTCTTCTTATGAGTATGAAGAACAAGAACAATTTAGTGTAACATATAGCATACAACGTTTTCAATACAATCTTTTTTTTTAAAAAAAAAAGACTAAACTCATGTAAAAGCCTTAAAAACTCAAAAAAGTCAGCAATTTCAAGTCAACGTTGCCCCAGAGCGTTTTTCTTCGAGCTTTTAGCATTAGATTCCGATGCTTTGATGTGCATTATTTTTCCAATCCCTTTTTTAAAACTTTGAAATAATATGTTTATATTTTATTCTATTTTATCTAACTATTATATATAAATTACTGTTATAGCTTCATTTGCATTTTCATTACCAAGGAAATTAATTTTCACAGGAATTAATTTTTATGAGAAATTTTTTGAGAAAATTTTTTTTCCTGGAGTTAGCAAGTCCGCATATTTCGCAGGAATTAAATTTCGCGAATTTATCGAAAAAGAAATTTTTAACAATTTTTCTCTTAATTTATACTGTGTTTCATGGCAACCTAAAATTAAGGTACTTTAAGAAAAGAAACTGTTTGCGCAAAAAAAATTCGCCGTTCTACAAATTTTTTATCTATTTCCGACTAGTTTTTTTACATCTTGTCTTATGGCAGCAAGTTTTTAGGGACATTTCGATGGAAAACTTTTGCAGTTTACTATTGACTTTACTAAACATTTTGCGAATTTTCCTAAAACTGCAAAAGTTCCTTTCGCAAATACTTACTTCTCTTAAAATATATTTTTACTGGACGCTTATGAGTGTAACGTCATTGTTTTTTAATATTAGCTACCTATCCTGTCATTTGACATCCAATATTACATACTCTTTGTGTAGTTAATAAAATTCATCATCAAACATATTCCAACCATCGTCTCACCTCCAATAGATTTTTCTGCTGATTTATAAAAATTGCGAAGGTCTGGTGATGCTTGGAGGATACTTGAAAATAATATTGGATAAACGACAAATTTTGACAAATATTTAGTTAGATAGTTAATAATAACAAGCTACAATATATCGCTTTTGTTTTTTTTACTTTTTATTTATTATTTTTTTCTGACTGTATCGATGAAAAAGTGATCTAGCTAATTACATTAATTAACAACGTTATATCTGACAGACAGATCGACATTCAGTAAAATAGATTGTCAAAATAAAAAATTACAAGAATGTACGTGTCTGATGACTATCTGAAACTTCCACAACATTTAGTGACACGTCTGACAAAAGTAAAAAATGATTAAAATAGGTTCTGTCAGAAGTTTCATCGGTGTCCAAAAGTTAATCTCAACTTTTAAAAAAATTGTGAACATTTTTATGCATGTTATTGTTATATTACAGTCTGGCATTGTTTTGCATTTTCAGGTGTTTTGATGAAGTTTTGTGTGGTGTATGATGAGAAACAAACACCCGGGGGAAAAAGGGGTAAGCCGGCAAACGTTTGAAAAACGAGTTGTGTACACTTTTTAAAAGAACCAGGGAATTTCACTTCAGCCTGATATTGCTCTCATTTTGTTATTATTTCACGCAATTTTTTTATTAATTTTACAGTACATTACAAATATTTGCGATGCATAATCTATAAATACAAGTTCGCAACATTCAACAACTTTTCTGCAAACATTTCTGCCATAAAAGTTGTGTAATTTCCATGTTTTTGTGGGGTTTTTTGTTTTTTAAGAAAAAAGAGAATATCAGTAAAATTTCAGTCTTGCGTTATTCTGATTTTATTGTTATTATCTAGCTAATCAAATTTTATGTAATAGTTTTAACTTCTACTTTATCTAAATAAAAATGGCTAGTAGACCCTATTTTGTTTCTCAAAATTTGAGAAAAGATTTTAAAATGCAAGCTGCCTTACGCTTTGGGAGTAAACCTCTCCTCTTGTCGCACTGATGTTTGGGTCTAGCCAAATAATGTAGCAGCCTATCAGTACGTATGGGATAAAAATTCAGTTATCTCTTGTGAACAATCTTTAAAATTTTTTACTGCTTCAATGCATTTTGTTTTTCATGCAATGTTTCTAGTAACATAGCCATTTTTTCTGTGTTTCTTTCATTGTGCCAGATAATTGTATGTTCATTCTGCCAAAAAGATAAAAAGAGATGAAGGTTTATATGTACACAAGAACAGTTACCCTCCCTCTCGTGCGCCGGTATTACGCATTTTCAACAAATCGCAAACGTTTATGACAAAAAGTATTCGCTGACGGTTTCAACATGTGTAAAAATTTCAGTAAGCCAAGAATAGGAATTTTAAATGTGAGGGATTAATATTGACATTCGTGCCATTCTCACGTAAGAACGCTGTTGAAAGGTTAAACAAATCGACTTTGAAAATATTTGTTTATTCTTTCACTGTTACCATGACAACAAGTTAAGATTTTTATTATCATTCCAAACAAATATGCGACGTTTCTCAGGCCTTGTGTAAAGTATGACGTAACAAGATTGGAAAGTAATTCTACTTCCTTATGACGAGGGTCTCTGGTCCTTTTAATAGCCATAGTAAGCTTTTGAAATTTTGCGATTATAGTCAGAGAGAAAAGGGTACTAAAAATCAGATGTTCGTTGAATTTTAAGGGGCAAGGTAAAGCACTATTGACATGCATTGTAGAAAGAGTAATTTAAAGAATTACTTGAACCCTCTGATACCCAACCTCAAGGTACCCAATTCTTCTCGAATATTAAAAAATCATTTTCAATTTAATAAATATGAAAGAAAAACGATCGATCGGTTGATATGTGGATATATATAAATAATATATATGTGGATAAACACTATAGAGCGTAAGTATATACTTACGCTCTATAGTGTTTTAGTTGAATCTACTAAAATAATATAAGATGTATTCATCTTATTCGTTGTTTTATGAATAACGCATTATTAGTTTGATCTTCTTAATTTCACTTTGGATAGTTAATTTTACTTTTGCTTTAGCTTACCTTGCATTTTTCATCGTCCAGGGTACACGAAACTTAATTTTCGTTTCCTACGCTTTCCTGTTTTCGCTTTCATTGCCAGATGTATAGAAACTGTCCTTAGTGATGTTGTTGTTCTTTGTGTGGTCTTTGATGGCGTTGGCGATGGTGATGGCGTTAGTAGTTTAGATGGCGGTAATAATGTCGATGTTTGTGGTGGTTCTAATAGTGATGGCGGTAATGATTATGTTAGCGATGGTGATGGCGTTTGTAGTTTAGATGCCGGTAATGATGTTGATGTTGGTGGTGGTTCTAATAGTGATGGCGGTAATGATTATGTTAGCGATGGTGATGGCGTTTGTGATTTAGATGGCGGTAATGATGTCGATGTTGGTGGTGGTTTTATTAGTGATGGCGGTAATGATTATGTTAGTGATGGTGATGGCGTTTGTGATTTAGATGGCGGTAATGATGTCGATGTTGGAGGTGGTTCTAATAGTGATGGCGGTAATGATTATGTTAGTGCTGGTGATGGCGTTTGTAGTTTAGATGGCGGTAATGATGTCGATGTTGGTGGTGGTTCTAATAGTGATGGCGGTAATGTTTATGTTAGCGGTGGTGATGGCGTTTGTAGTTTAGATGGCGGTAATGATGTCGATGTTGGAGGTGGTTCTAATAGTGATGGCGGTAATGATTATGTTAGTGATGGTGATGACGTTTGTAGTTTAGATGGCGGTAATGATGTCGATGTTGGTGGTGGTTTTATTAGTGATGGCGGTAATGATTATGTTAGCGGTGGCGATGGCGTTTGTAGTTTAGATGGCGGTAATGATGTCGATGTTGGTGGTAGTTTTATTAGTGATGGCGGTAATGATTATGTTAGTGATGGTGATGACGTTTGTAGTTTAGATGGCGGTAATGATGTCGATGTTGGTGGTGGTTTTATTAGTGATGGCGGTAATGATTATGTTAGTGGTGTTGATGGCGTTTGTGGTTTAGATGGCGGTAATAATGCCTACGGTAGTGGTGGTTCTAATAGTGGTGGTGGTGGTGGTAGTGGTGGTGGCAGTGAGAGGGGTTGTCGTAAGACTGATATCGGTAATGACGGTGAAGATTATAGTTTCAATGGCGGTAGCGGTGGTGGCGCAATTATGGTGAGAATTTTGGAGACGAAATTGTTTCGGTGTTAAAGAAGGCTTGCTGGTGCTATAAAAACAAAGAATTGATACTCTCAGCTCTCTGTTCATGTCACATCATGTGACATGACGATTAGTGACCAGAATAAAAAGCATAGCGTAGGAGGTGTTGTAATAGCAATGAGGAATATTTCTAAGCGTGTTCCGAAAGTTAGTTAGTTAGTTGAAACCATTTACACATTGCCACGGATATTGATTTCTAACTATTTTATCCTGAAATATTTGGATCAAAAAATGAGAGAGGTTGACGGTAAGAAATATAATTGGAGACAAATGAGTGGGAAAAAAATTTGAATTAAAAATCTTAAATGAAAATCTTATTTTTTCTGCAAATGCTTAATTACAACGAAGTGAATAATTTTTTTTGCATCACTATCAGATCTTGTTTGCAAGGAAACAAAATATCAGTTCACGAACATTCATGAGAAGATTTATGTTTTTGTAATGTAAACAAGTTGAACTCTTGTATGTTGAAATTTATAAAAACAAGTTTAAACGTATATAGACAGAGATGAGTAATAAATAGCCTACTCTTTGACGTTTTTAGAAAATTGTTAAACAGTGGAGATTATAAATGTGATGTTGGTTAAGATTAACAAGAACAGAGCTGTAGTTTTTGTGTTTTTTTTTTAATGTGTTAATGTTTTATATATTGGTCTCTTTTTTTTTGCGTGTGTGCGTTCTATGTGTTTCTGTTGTAATTGAAGCATGCTTGCGGTATTAAATGTTTTTTCAAACAATAATGTATTTTGAAATACTGCAGTGAAGATATGGTTCCTGGCGAACGTTCCTGTCATGAAAAAAGAAGCCGTGTTTATTTGACTTGATGAAAAGTTTACTGTTACAAAAAAAGTGATTTTATTGTTGTATTTTTAATGTCGTCGTTGTTGTTGTTGTTGTTGTTTTTGCTGCAATTATTTTTGGTTTGATCTTGTTCTCAGCCCTCGTTTATTCATTTTTTTTACAAAGAAAATGATATATGTATAAAATAAAACAAACTTATGTTGTTGTTTTTGAGCTAGAATATTGTTCTTATTATCTATTGCGTCACATCGGCATTTTTCTTGGCTTTAAATAGTCCAAGTTTTATTTTACCACTGTGTAATTTTTATAAAATGAACTCAGAACAACATAGAGGAGTCAAGTAGCAGTGTCAGTTATCGTTTGCAAATTTATTCATTATAATCAACTTTCCATGTCAAAGGTATGATTCACTTTCAGATTCTAAACTCTTAAACTTTATTAAAATGTTTTTTATTTCTTAGCCACGATAACATAGCAACCTATAATCTCTATTTGTAAGGTACTATGTTATCTAGTTTCGTGTAAGTCGCGCTTCAGTGGTTATTAACTTCTCTTCTCAATTACTAGCAAAATATAGCTAACACTTAACTAGAATTGGTCCTGAAAAACGGACGCTCCTCTGTAGAATAAACAAAAACATCGTTTAAGTGGAATTTCTTTATAGTTTCATAGACTAATGATGGATAATTCACTGTTAAATACATCTGAGAATTTAACCAATCAAGTTTCCAATAACGACACCATTTTTGAACATAGCTGTACACATGAAACTTACTACAGGGTATTGATGTTCACCTTACTTGGCGTTGTTTTAATACCATGTGTTGTGTTGAATAGCGCTATTATTTTTTCCTATTTCATGGAGAAAGCATTGCGGACATTGGCCACTAATTACTTCATTAGTCTAGCAGCTTCTGATTTAATTAGAGCGTTCACAGTCACCTGGATGATGATGTATTACACGTATAATTACCCCGATTGGGCACTGGGTGAAATCGGATTATGGATTTTGAATATGTCATGGTGTTTTACCTATGCTCTACCACTCGTGCATCTATGTGTTTTGATTTTTTATCGAAGTATAGCTGCTCGGTCGAATAGTTATGTTAAAAATCATACTGATTGTGATGTAAGAGTCTTGTTGCCTTGGATTTATGCGATTGCAGTAACTGGATTACTAATGATCTCTTTTCAAAGTACAAAATATAAAGGTTACATCTGGAATGTAGACCAAAAGACTTATTTGGCTTTTTTAGCAATACATTTCACCGTTCCTTTATTACTATGTGCGATTCTGTATAATATCATTGTTCGCAAAATGCCAAGTATAGCTGCGACTTCAGATAAGACGCCATATAATGGTGGAATGCTCAGTAAATCGCGAGAATTGAAAGTTGCAAAAACAGCTTTAAACATTTTGGTATTCTTGTATTTCGTTTGGTTCCCGGCGACGATTTTGGAAATTCTCTTTGTTGCCAGTGGACCAAATTGCACTTATACAAAGTTACGAACAATCTCTGCTTGGCTCATGAGTATATCTGGCTTCATTAATCCGATCCTGTTTTTATCGAAGCATTCGAAATTTCGGATGTACGTGAGACATAGAGTGTTTCATGTTCCGATAAGACGAACGTGGTCCATGAGGAGAAAATCGGACGTTTCAATTATGAACAGTCGCGCAATGAGCCAAACTCCGAAGATAAATCATGGCTTTCATTGCTCATCACAGTCCGTGATAATACCTAACGAGCCATCTTCGTTAAGTTATTCACCTTAACCTTGTTGCTGTTTTTTTTCTACAAAAACTGAATATTACATTTTAATAGTTTTTTTTTGCCGGAATTTAATTTAGTATGAAAAAATGTTTGCATCCATTTCCCTATTTTTTATTATTTCAGGTGGCGCAGTATGTCAGTAAATTTTTGTACGATTTTTATTTAAAAGAAATATATTTAAAATGCACAAAAGGCTGAGAATGTAGGCAATAGTAACTTGCACAATGCTGAAAAAATTAAAAAACGTAATTGTATAAATTAGACGAGAATAAGGCTAAAATATTTTTAAGGCATAAAGTAGTGGTCAGGCTTTAGGATACTCAGAAATATTGCTTCAAATTCCAGGCTGAATTCAAAAGTGTGTTATAACATGCAATGCAATTTTCGCGGGGATGTGAATTTGCGAGAGTCAAACAATCAGTTTTAGGATTTTTTAGTCCTGCAAATGAACTTGATGTAGTGCAAAAAACATGGCCATATTGAATATTACATGACATTGGTAACAAAATGGAATTTAGGACAAATACAAAACAAATTAAAACTGGAAAGTAAACAAGTCTCTCATTAGTAAAAACATTACTTAGTGCAGAATTTCTTTAGAAATATTTTTGGGAGCATTTGCTTTTCAAAATTAGTAAAAGTTAACCTTAAAATTTGAAGGATTGAACTTTGATATGTATTCTTTATCAAAACATAAAATCAAAGCTCAAATAGACTAATCTTTTGAATTTTTCAAGACCAGCGTTAAAAACGAATGAATAAATTTAAATTTTCTTCTTGCAAATTGTTCTTAAACTTTCGCGATTTTGAAAAAATAATTCGCGAAATTTACTGCACTTAGAGTAAGCCTCCGAAAAAATTCCGCTTCTTGTTGAAGCATTCACGGGTTTTTTATTTCGCGATCGTAAAATTCAGTACTCAGAATTGAGGACGTCTAATGATGTCATTTGCATGTTAATATGTATTTTCAAAAACAAGCTTAGAAAAAGACATAGGCTATTTAATTTCGCGGATCTCACTATTTGAAAATTGTACACGGGATTTGTGCCTCAGCTCACACCCACAAAAATATGTCTAAAGAAAAGTCCAATTTTTGCTGTATTTCTAATCAACCGGTTTTGTTTATTTTTTTATATTTCTGTAAAACTATTTTTTATACCATGTAGAAATTTAATTTATTTAAAATATTAACCTGTTTTTTTTTAATTAAATAAATAAATGTCAGTGGAGTTTATTTTTCGATGACTTTGAACTAGAATAAGGTGTGATGCGAGTTATAATTTTCTCTCATTGCTATGTTGATTTTGTCCTCCTTAACCCAACTTTTATGTTGTAAACCAACACATTTGTGTTTCATACAACAACTAACTCTCTTCAACTCACGAGCCTTCCATATATACAACTCTCCATCATAGATGTTTCTCTCCATGCTTGTTGTCGCATTACAACACCAACAAATACAGTACAGGCAGCAATACCCAACTTTACCCTGTTATCGTATCCTCTGAACATGATGCCTTGCAGTAAAGTTCACTGTAGCGAGAACTTAGTCTTGTACAAAACATTGCTTCCCAGATGAATAAGCTACTTAATTTTTCATTCCAGTCTTAGCTAGAAGAATAGGTCTCAGTTCCTGTTGACAGTACTTTACCTTTATTATTTTATAGGAAAAAATTATTATTTAAAAAACCTTTTTTCAGGTGGCTTGTTAGATAACCCTGGTTTGAACCTCGGCGCCGTAACTGTCCAACTTTTCAGTCTAACCAGATTTGGCATAAACGTCAGTTGCTTAAATGGAAGGCTGTTTATATGATGACACAGATAAATAGCCGGGATGGGACGACAAGGCGGGCATCCACTTTCTCTGACGTTACTGTTAGATGTTCATTTTCTGCTTATATGCTGTTTTCATCCCAGGAGATTTTCGCATTTATCATCCACTCCAAATTTTTACGCTGTATTTTCCCCGTTACGGCTGCCGCCTTGCCCCGTTCATGTAAATAACCCCTCAAATTTCCACTTACAAAATGTAATTTGCGGGTACGTTGTGTGGTTAAAAGCTTTACGGATAAATTAAACTATTAACCTTTTGTGGAACACTTGATTGAGATTGATGCTATAAGTAGGGGAGGTGATGATAACACAAGATGTAGATCATTAAAGAGCAAATTAAGACCGGCTAAAATAATTTTTATTCATAATAAAAATGGGATAAAACCCGTCAAATAAAAATATTCGTTGATCATTAATTTCATCGGTGAGAACATTTTCGTCACTGACGGATTTTTCACCGATAAGGCTTTTTTGATTCGAAAAAAAAAACTAATAACTTTCCCAGTTTCCTATGACGGTGCTCGCCTATTTCTTCTCTCAATAAAACATACATTTTTTCCGGTTCCGCTCAAATTTATTCCCCCATACATTATTTTCTAATTATTTCCAAAACGTTTTTTACTATAGATGTATGTTCATTTAGAAAATAGTAATGTTAATTTTTCCTAGTCAATGACCTTCTCTTAACCCATCATGCAATAATGCCAAGGGAATTCACATCCGTATCTTCTTCTCGTACCAGATACTTCTGCTTCCAACTACGATCTCTGGGAAAATATCAAATCAAACTGGGAGTTAATATTATTTGATCCGACCGCAGATAATTATTTATTGGGTTGCTGGAGGATATGCTTATGCAAAAATTACAATGTCACTTACAGTATGCTGACGTTATAATTATTTGAAAACCAAATTAAAAAAATTTAAACGTTACCTTATGATCTACATGGATGATATATGATCTATATGGATTACCGGCTGATGGCCTCATGGTAGAGCGTTCGCCTCCAGTGCGGAAGGTCTTTGGTTCAAACCCCGGCCGAGTCATGCCAGAGACTATAAAGTGAATCAACCCTTTCTGCTTAACGTTTAGGACGAGAATAGGATTGATATCTAAGGCGGTTGTCTAGTTGAGCGCCTGTTGTGCTTGCACGCCTTCCGTAACACAAATGGGAGCTTTAAATGCAGTAGGACCCCCTTCGCAGGACCCTTATTGATAACAGTTCTATTAGGACTGAAGAGGATATCCTGGGTAAATAATTGTAATTATAATAATATAAAATGTTCCTATTTTTTACTTTAAACAACTGTCAATTTGAGACAGTATTGTGGGGTTAATTAAGTTTTGTTTATAAGGAATAGAAAAACTGTCTAAATAAAATAGCCTTAACACAAGAAAAAACACTAATATTAGAAGAATTTACCAAGGATGGGTAATATACTTAGCATATACTTAAAATATTCCCCTATCTGAACCTGAATATGCTTCGTGAGATAACTCGTGTGGGGTGTGGTGGGGTTGGGTAACAATGTTCCCAATTTAAATAAAGCACCACTTATCCAAGTTCCTTACTAAAAGTCTCAACGAAAGTCCTGGTAAAAGAATTATGAATAACATTACGTTTCATCTTTACACATATTGGAAGCAGCCACGTGCTTTTCTTAAAAAATAGAATATTCAAATTTAAAAACATCTAAGTATCAATATTTTCTTCCTGTTAAAACCAAAATCTTTTTCAAGAGAGTTGTTGCGAAAGACTTTGTTGTTGTTTTTATACAAAGAATGAAATATGGCTGGTAAGTTGGAAATTTTCAATTTAATTATATCTATACATAACAGCAACAAATTAAATAATAATAAAAAAATTACCCTATAAAAAATTGTTAATGTTCCAATTTTTTATATCAAAAAAAATTGTTTGTATAAATTTAAATTATACTTCGAAGGGGTGGAATTTGTTTCACAAAACAATCGTAATTTTGGTGATTCATCTTTAAGTTTTCAACTGAACATATATACTCCATCTTTTTATGATCGCTTATATTAAGTAAATAGAAGTATTTGGGATATCAGTAAATTGTTATAAATATCTTCTATGCTAGGTTTTATAACAAACTTATTCTGGGGTTCATTGAGTTTTGTTTAATTTTTGTTTTGGAGAATAGAAAGAAATTATTTTTTATTTGCTTCTTTTCTTGTAACAGTCATTATAACTTAAAAACAGATCCTCAAATATGGTTATCAAAATAGGGCGTTACACGAGTCACAATGTTGCTGTAATGTTATGACTTTGAATGCTCGATTAAGCGCCCATTCTCGATTAGGCGCTCGCCCTTTTTGTAATTTTTTGTAAGGGCCCCTCTTGAATAAGCGATCAGGGGCGGTTATTTGAATATATTACTAGAGTCAAAGGGGGTATTTAGATATTATAGAAATTAGTTAAAATGTTTATGCCTATCTTTTCGTTTAAGCAGTGCACTATTATTTCATTGACGCAGAGGAAATTTAACCATAGACATCTAGTCCTCGGAATTTATGGCAGTCCAACTATGGGGCTGTTTTTGCTCGGATATTTCCGGGACCCGTCCTTTAAGGGTCCATCTTTTGTGAAATAAGTAGCTGAATGTATCTCTTTTTAAATGTTTCGCAACTCTCTAAACTCATTTTTTACTAAATGCATCTGATAAGTTCAGTTCCATGCGATGGCCGCGAGGAGTAAAACATATCAAGAAGTGAAGGGTCACTTCTTGATATTTTTTATTATGTGCTTCTATCGTTTATGTTCTTTAGTTCAGGTTTTTCCTTCAGTATTTTTTTTGACCATCATAAGTTTTGACTATGATTTTGTTTCTTTGTTTTGATAGGCTGCACCTCTTTTAAAAGCAGACTTCAGCACCAATTGATTAGCATTTAAAAAAAATCTTAATAATCTTGCCTAAATCTTACCTTATCTAAAATTATAAATACGCAAGAATTTTTTTTCACCTATAGTTACAGGAAAATCTTTTAAGGTCTAAAAATGTTGTCTTTGACAACAAGATGCATCGGCCTATTGTCTGATCAAGCGCCAGTAACACAGACCTTGTATTAGCCTTTTCGTAAATTTTTCTATATTTATTTTTTATAATGGTAGCTATTAGTCACCGACACCACACCTGCTTTTGCTATGTGTTATGCGATATAAACAGAATAGGACGTTGAGGATCTTATGCAATTTTAAAGCTTCTCTTTCTCGATTTGCGAAAAGAAACCAGCCTTTCCATCTTCTAGTTGCTCTTCTATATATAATTTGCGTTGAATTTTGTCAAATGCAGGAGTTTGAAGCAGTTAAATTTTATTCCTAAGAGATATATGTTTCTTAAAACTAGCAGAAAATTCTGATTTAGGCATTTTTAACATGCCCAATAAGCAGCCTTCTAGCCTGTGGTTTAGTAAGGTCACGGCTCAGTACAGTGAAATTGTAGTAACCCCATTGTTAAGAGATCTATTCCATGCTTAACCCACATCAAAATTGGCCTGGATCCTTTACTTCCTTCATGAAACCTAGGGAAGTATATCCGTGTGATAAGAACACCATAAATCGCTGACAATGGATGAAAATATGAACGTCTATTTTTGCTTTGAAATTTACTGGGAACTAACGTTTTCCATGTAGTTATCCTTACTAAAGTTAGCTGCTGTCACCTAGGATTGTAGAAAATGTTTCTAAAGTCTCGGATTATAGGTACTTTGAGCTTCTAACGAGTGAAATTTGAAAACAAAGTAAATTTTTTCGACAGTTTCATAAACTTTAACATTCGAGCTTAACCTATTTTGTTTAAAAAAGTAAGGTTTTCTAGGCTACAATATTGGATGGACAAAAGTATATGAACAATCACGTTAATCTAAGCGTGCATGACGGAACAACCCAAGGCTTGTAAAGGTTTAAAACTTTGAAAAGATGTCGTGTTGACGACAAAAATAATTTCCATCGTTAAGCAAATCTTGCCAAAGTTCTGAGTCCTGAAAATTGAACATTTTCGGGTGATTTCTTGATGATGTGTGTGTTTAAAAGAACATCTATACTTGTGGAAACAACCTTTGAAATTTGCCACACAGTCCGCCAATATTTTGTCTAAAGTTTGGTTTCCAATTAAGTACATAATTGTTGTGCAGCATTAGCTGATTGAAAAAATTCTATATCTACAACATTTGTTGTGATAAATCTCTTGTTTCGCTTTCGTTGTACAACTGCTTTTGTGAAAATTATTTATTTGTATTTTTCTCACGAAAACAATGTTACTCATTCAAAGATTCATGTCTGATTGCATCCCTGTGTCATATTTTTGATCTTTGAAGTTTACTATAATAATTATCAAAACTGCAAATAAAAATGATTGAAAATGAACGAAAGCATGCGAGAAAAGAAAAAAGGGGGATGTATTCCTTATGACGTTTTTTTATCATAAGAATTGAAATAAAAAACAGAAATAATTACGTGAATGAAAAAAGGTAATAACACACCATCTGCAAGGGTGAAGTCATAGGAATTCATAAAGAAAACACTTGTATTGAGGGCGCTCATCCTGTTTCTGTTTTATATATCATATAAAGCGAAAATTAGTGACTGCTTGTCGGTTTTCTTCTTCCGATCCTTAACTTTTCAAAATGGCGCACGTGGACCATTATGAAAACAAAGAAAAATTGTTTGTTCCTTGAAGTTTTACTTTTCTAAAACAACATGAATTAGCAAAATAGTTTTTTAGTAAAACGTTTTCAATAATTGTAAAGGCTAATTAACAGTGATAAATGCTATACAACCTCCGAATGCTATATAAACGTGGGATATTCCATGTCTATCACATCATATGACTTTTACTTCATTTGTTTTAAAGATTGAACAGAGAATCGTACCAACGAGAGAATCGCCAACAAAAAATAAACACATACAAGAATCTAAGAAGAATTTACTATCACCATGAATACTCTAATCATCCTATCTGCTTTAATACTTGTGATGTGCTGTGTTTCCACTGTGGAAGGATTCGCAGCAGGGATGGGAACTTCTGTTGGAAAGAGAAGCAATTACAAGGTAACATTTTATTCCTTGTTTTTCTTAAACTTTTTTGAACGGTAAAAATTTGTTTGTGTGCGGTAATAGGGCTAAAAGGAAATTAGGTAGCGGTTTAGGGAGTGGGTGCATAGAGATATAGAAGAGACTTTTATTATCCCTATGGTGGGTGAGTATGGCCATTGTTGTTAAAAACGTTTATGAATCATTTCCTTTATTTACCATAACAATTAGGTTTAATCACGTGAACACGTGAAACACAAATATTTAACGAAAACATGTATTAGCATCTTGGGATCTAAAAGGCTACGTAACAAGTGAGGGTGGAAGACTAGATTACTAGATAATGTGGTACAAGGTGTAAATGGGCAGTAAAGATAATGAATTTGGGGGTTGCGTAATTACATGATACCAAATTGTGGCACCAATTAAGAAATCGTACCAGAGCATAACCTTTAAACTAATACAAGTTTTATTTTCAAGTACTTAGCTGGTGCAATATAGATGATGTCCAGGTGATGATAAGGCGCTATAATTGCAAAAAATCAACATCTGTTTTCTTCTTGTTCATTACTCTACTTACAACTTCCAGTACCAAAGTTAAAACATTTTGAAAATCTTTTATAACCAGCATGTATGAGTGATATGACAGGGAAGAGAGATAATCGAATGAAGTGATATTAAGACTTTTTACGCTGTACTAAAGTTGAAAAATTTTATTCCTTCCTCTTTTAGGTTATCTTCCCATATGCAGTAAAACAGGATGCATTTACTGGCGGAGCGAGTCACTATTCCAGTGGATTTTGCAGCAAATTATGTCCAGACAGAGAAGAAAAATGTCTATCAGAATGTAATCGAGTATTTAAATTTATCAAAGCTGTAAAATCCATTAGTTAATTTCAAATTTTTTAATTTTAACAGGTATAATTTAAATTATATTATTTAGACTGTATTTTAGCAAATGTAATTTTTAGAAAAAAATAATACACATGAAAATAATTTATTTGCTCGAACTTGCTTGAAATCTTGCGCATATTGTGACAAATTTATTTTTATTCAACCCTTTTATTCAACCCTTTTATTCAACCCTTTATTCAACGTCCCCAGAGCTCTTGGGTTTATCTTAAAAGCTCTGTGATCAAGAACGCCTTAAACTTTGAAATTAACTTGTACGCATTCGAAATTGTTGTAAAAACCTACTTACATTGCTATGCGATAGAAATATTGGAGACTACGTAAATACTGTACAGACTCGATAGAAATTACAGTAAAATCGCGCATGCGTAATTATTGGAAAGGCGGGACTTTTATTTTTTTAATCCGTTCCAAGAGGCGGGTTTGCTAGAGATACGGTAATAGTAGCGATGCGGAACTAATAGAGTTAATACGGTAAATAATTTTTAAAAAAAATACACACAAAATCTTACCATTTTTGTCGCAGCTATGTTAAACAATAAGCTCTCCAATTCAAAATAGCATAAATGAATTCAGTATGAGATCTCACGGCTTCGTGTGATAAAAGCGAAGAATATTTTAGCCTGATATAGAATCGTTTCCTATTGATACACAGTCTTCTGATTCAGAGAGTTAAAACTGTATGCGGTACAGAAAATGTTATAGCGGTGGATGTGATCTTCCTAACAGTAGTCAATTAATTGCAGAAAGTCTTTATCAACGATTCTTCGTTTCAATTTGTCATTTTGTGCGAAGTTAACTGCGATACGTATAAAAAACGAAGACGTCATTTTGACTGTGAAATTCCATCCTGGCATCACTGTACTGAATAATAACGTTTATTCAGATATCCAGATATTTTTATTCCACATTGTGTAAGCACATAAAACTAGTGAGTATTTTTTATCATCTAAATTGGGTCACGAGGTTGTCATAAAAATAGAATTTGAATAACAGCGTTTTCAAAAATCTATCTGAAAATAATATTTCTTCGAGCGGCACTGGGAATTTTTTAAACTTTTCCCTGTGCTGTGGTTATAAAACGCTTCAAGGTCCTGTCTGCCTAGCTAGTACATTTAAAAACAGCACAGCACAATGTGAGATTTTTGTACAGTTTATGTTTAAAATGTCTTTCTTGTGTGTTTATGGAAAGAAAATGAATATTATGATGAAACTAAATTTGACCGGTTCGTGGTACCTTGGAGGAATTCCTTCAAGGTGGTACCATTTGAGTTTTTTTATGCGTACTGAGACACCTATCATCTTAATTAAATATGCTTCTATTTCTCTCTTTTGAGTCTTATTTTATGCTTATCTCAGGCTTACTTATCTATTTTATCTCCAATTTTTTAATTTGCTTATTTTTTCTGCTATTGATTTTCACATGTAACTACATTAAGTTTGTTGAATAAAAGAGGCGATAGTGTAGCAAGCCCGTTCCTAAGGTATCTTGTAACTTTTTGACATCAGAATGTTGATAACGTCCTGATTTTAGAAAAGATACAGATGTCCTGGGGACTAGGTTGGTTGGTAATTTAAAAACAAAGCGAAAAACACCTTTTGCGCCAATCACCCCACAACAGATATTTGTATTGTATCCTTAAGAAAACGATTTTGCTTCCCAATGTTTATTATAGTTCCTTTTTTATCTTAACGCTTTTGCTTATGAAAATATTATGTCCCACGAAGATTCATTTTTAAGTGCATATGCTTAAGAAAACTCTGGTGTGCATCCATAAGGTACGAGCCCTCTGCTGGCTGGGGACGAGGTTGATCGGTAACCGTGATGGTAAACCGGGTCGTAAAAATCGGTAAGCTTTCCATAGTCTGCAAAATGACGCATCATATGGCAACAATTTTTTTCTGATTGCTATTTTTCTGTTCTACTTCCTGGAATAAAACTACTGGAATTATTGAATATTAATTATGAATCTATTAATTTTAGAGGGGTATATGTAAATTATAAATCCCAGTACAATTAATTCAGCGAGTAGTCAACTGGACAAATCAAGAAATTTTTGGTGTTTAGCTATATTTATGTGGTTTTAGTTAGCTAGCTAGCTAGCTATAATAGCTAAGCCTTACTTAATTTCGAGGGATATACCCTGTCAATTGTTTCCAGGAGGGACCTCAAAGGCAGTTTTAGAGTATAATTAAATCCAGCACAATTTTAGGCTGCCATCTAAAATATGTTATTCTCAGAGTATGAGAACTTTTATAGGACGGAGACGTAAAACACAAAAAGGGTTTGACCAGAGTACACCCTTTCAAAATTGGTAACTTTCTAATAAACATGTCTACATGCAGTATGTAAGTTTGATACATATACCAACTGGTAGCATTGTTCACTTTCAGTACAAATAGTAGTGGTTTTTTAAGCCCTTGCCTCCTGGCCTAAATCGATGCTTTCTGCTTAGCGTCCAACATGAGAATAGGATTTATTTTTTAGGCAGTTGTCTAGTTGAGAGATTGCTGAACTTGCACAGCTTTTGTACCTCAAATGGGAGCTTTTAATGGCCTTAACAGGACCCTTCTTGATAACAATATTAATATGAACTGTAAGGGTATCCTGGGTAAATCATTGTAGTAGTAATAATATTTTTTTGTATGTACATATCGTATGGACTTTCCATGCGTGACAATCCTGCCAACAAGAATTACAAAGGCTGCCTACTTCCAAAAAAGTCTTTGAGCATGCGAGTATTTTTAGCTTCCACCTGTGCAGCTGGTTGTTTAGGGTATTTTCATGTGAATAAATGAAACAATTTGAAATCCAAAAATTAAAGGTTTAAGGCCATAAGAAAATACTTTTAATATACATATATAATTTATTTTTTATTATATTATTATTGTTTTGATTTAGATTAGTTAAAGTACTTCTTATTTCAACTAATGGCAGAATTTATCACAGATGTATTTTTAGTAACAGCTAGAGATTCTGACTTATCAACCTTTATTGTAAGTATAGTTATTATCAATCTGCAGTCTTCTGTTAGCACCGACTGATACTGTTAAAGACCAATTAAGCACTCTGTACAATCACTAAAAAGTCAAATTTACCTTGGGTTATTTGGAAAAGGCATTTATTTTAAAATGTTATGTTAGGCGTATATTTATATTCATTTAGATTACACTGATATTTATTTTCAACAATATGATAAATCCTAAAAATTTGATGCACAGTCAAACTTGTTTAAGATGGTAACTTTGGGGAGAGGAAAAAGTGGCTTTCTTTGAAATAATTTTTGTACAACAGCCACTATTCAAATCCTGCATTGTTTGTTGTCTTAAGAGTAGCTTCCTCTGCTACAATATATTGTGGCAGAGGAAATATTTTGTATATTGTACAATATACGAAATATTGTACAATTCAATGTAGTAACTATTTTACAATTCTGTACAATTATATACAATGTTCAAAATAGTTCACATTTTTGTTTCCATAATGCTTAAATGCCCAGAAAAAGACATATGCAATACTTTTGAAATTGATTCAATAGGAACCTGCTATCTGTTTCTTCAAATCAAACTGATTTGATTTAAATAAACTTGTGACCTTTGAAGTCACAATATATATTGTACATCGTGGTTACATCTGTACAATATCTTGTACAAGAATATACAGTTTTGTACAATTAATTGTGTACAATATATTGTAGCAGTGGAAACTACCCTATAAGCAGTGTATTTTTATTCCAGTACTTGAAAATAATTCTCATGTAGTAACTGTCATACAAGGGAGCATTTTTGCTAAAAAATACATGGGGAAGTTAATAGTGGCCATTGTGGAGAGGTGGTTGGGAATGAGGTTTAACTTTGTTGCAAAAAATCCTTCAAACAGAGCTACAGAAAAAAAGATGATGTGGGTTTATTTATTTTTGACAGCATAACCCTGGGTGTATGTTTGAGCATTATCATTTATTTGAGAACAGGTGTGATGGAGATATCTTGGTTATTGCAGTATAGACAATTTTCAGGAGTGCGTGTTTAACCGTTCATTTGCGATATACATTGGAACATGTTGTGTGATTTCACATTTGCAGACATGCTACGAAATCATCAAAAAATAAAACAAATGGAAACCTGCAATTTAATACTTAAAACAAAAAAACATTGAAAAAAGTTGATGATTTTGAGGCATGTTTGTAGCAAGTTCTCTAAGTAGTGTAACTTGGGTAATGTGGGTGAATGAAAAAATTCTGAGATTTCTAAAATAATAATACTACTGGTTACAATTCTTCTAAAATAAGTGTCTAAAAACTACCATAATGTTTTGATAACCCCTTCTTTCAATTTCCCATCTTGAAATATAATCCATCCCTTTGAGTAATTGTTTGTTGTACTAAGTTTACACCCACAAGTTTACCCAATCACCTTCAGTTTGGCATTAGAATAACAAAGTTATGTGAAAACAAATATGGCTAGGTATATTTGCTTTTTACCATAATGTAAATGTTTTCACTTAAAAATTTATTTTAGGCCTATGTAAAAACGGAAGTTTCTTATCCTATAGTATGTTCCCTGTAAATAAAGAAGTAAAAAAAATAAAAAGAAGTAGATTTGTTTTTAAGAAGACTGAACAGAAGATGATACACCGAACCATGTAGTGTTGTGTTTTCCATTTTCTAAAGCTACAGCCTAAAGATTTGTTAAGGGTAGTGGTAAACTTGCCAGAATTTCGGGAAAAGGTTAAGGTTGAGAAATTTGGTCTATATAGGGGGGATTTTCCAGAAAGGTGGGGGCATGACCCTTATCAAGGGCTAGAAGAATCATCACTGGACATCACTCATGTAATATGAAAGTTTCAACACTACACTGTTGTCAATTTGAAGTACATGCTCTTCCTGTCAACTCTCAAATTACCAGTCAAAGCAAAGATGCATTTTCATATGAACAAGAAACAAAAAACATAGGAAGACATAATTTTCCTGACGAGGACCTATTATTTTATTGTAGTTGCCATTACCTTTCCTTGCTATGCCATTTTGATTCTATTGTTTCATTCTTTTACATTTTTTGAGCGACGTCACAAGTTTTAGCATTCAAGTATGAGTTGGGTTCATACTTGAATGCTACAACCTGTTATTAATTTGGGCTTTGGTGTTTATCTAATAAAACTAATGGTTGAGCTACACATAATTGTAATAGTGGTGGATCATATTATGTCATTATACCATTCTGCTAATTTTAGTTTTTGTGTTCAATTTTTTAAAAATACTTAACTTGCCTGTTGGTTTGCTTTTTCTGGTTAGATGAATTGTAGTAATTGAATATAAGTACCTTCTACTGATCATTTGTCTCAATTTTCTTGATTTTCTGCATTCCAAATATTTGATATATGCCACACGTTTACACTGCATGTTTTTAATGGCGTAAAAAGTTCCTTCACTAGTGCAGTTCACAAACTCTTTTTAATCCGTACCACTGATTCTATTCATTTCGTCTGTGCTTCACATGCATTATCACAGCACAGCAGTTCCGCTGGGTGCTTTAAAAAGATGGGTTAAACATTTCTAAGAAAGGGGGAAATGTCAAGAAAGAGGGAAATGTTTTTTTTTCTGTGGGGGTGGGAGGGTGTCCAAAGTGTTCCGGACTTTGAGCATACCTCGTTTTTTAGCAGGAGATAAACTTTAATGTGTCTGAATTATTGTATGTTTTGTTTTATGTGAACAGTTGGAAACCACAATAAAAAACCATGATGGTAACCTTTGGGAACAAACATGGCGACACAAAGGAAAGCGCTTTCTAGGATTTAAGAGGAATCCTGATGATCAATATGTTGTGACAGATATTACAGTCGTTGAAGAAGATAAAGACATACCGGATGATTATGCTGGGTTATTAATTACGAAAGATACAAGTATGAATATCTTCTCTTTTTTATAATGTTAAATCCTTACGAGTGAAGTAAAGTATTTTACTTTTTTAAACGAGAGTTGTTTACCTAAAAACGTGTATGTGCTAATTTTGTATTTTGTAAATTGTATTTTTGTCATTAGAGGAAAAAGGTTCAAGGAAGTATGTTATATGTTACAAGAGAGATTCCAGGAACAGCGTAAATAAAGCCATCACTGAAATCAATGTAATCAATGAGTCCAAAGGGGAACTTGTCCCTGCTCAATTCACATCAGTTAGGTATTAATATGAGCATTGTCTTGTACAGTTGTGATATCAATTTTGAAATGTTCAATCAATGTTTTTCAATTTAATTGTAATGCATAATTTCCCGAGTGTTAGAATTGCAGATGTTGTTTTCGTCATTACATTATGCGCATAGTATAGACTTCTCTTAAATAATACAATAATACAATAGTTTTTCAGTAACGTTGTATTATATAAAAAAACACATCATCGTTGGATAGGTAACCTTAATAAAGGTAGAGATCAAATTTCGTGAATGATGATGGAAAATGAAATGACCTTTCTTTGTGAAGTTTCCACTTTGCAGGTTATGTGTGAAATTCGAATACTAAGAAATGTTTGTTAGGTAAGATTTGCATAAACAAACGTAATTTTACCCTGTAATGTTTTGTATGCAAATATGCATTGGCGCTGCACACAGAATTCGCTGTAGTGAACAAAATTTTCTTCCCGTGAAAATTGTTTCTTCAAGAAAAGAGAGAAAATTAAAAAGTGCAAGCATAATGATAAACTTGACTATTAAGATTTTGCTCCTCTAAAGAGTTTGCTCCTCCAAAGAATTTGCTCATATAATAGAACACAATTCTTCTCCTTATTAGGGATTATTGGACGAAAGTTATATTTTCTTCTGATTTTTGTTTTCTCAGTTCGTCAATCAACGATGTTTTAATTGTGTTCAAAATACAAGATGTTGTTACACAACCAAAACCACCAAAATTACCTCCAAGACAGTCTCCTTCAGTTCAAGTACAGCAGTTTCAACAACATTCTGCAGGGTACGTATAAAATTATTTTCCATAGCAACTCACAATAGGGTCAAATAATATTGTAATTGTAATTGTAATAAGACAATGACGTTTACCATAGTACAGTTTCATGTTACCAAATGTAAAACAAACTGTAGTATT
Organism: Hydractinia echinata; assembly: GCA_030067915.1. Classification (NCBI taxonomy): domain Eukaryota; kingdom Metazoa; phylum Cnidaria; class Hydrozoa; order Anthoathecata; family Hydractiniidae; genus Hydractinia; species Hydractinia echinata. The sequence goes on from JASGCC010000010.1 coordinate 1,081,406, forward strand.
GAAAACATTGTAGGCATGGCTTATCCTAGGAAATTAAATGACATAGATGTTTCTTTCACGTTCTATCTGACAAAAAGGTTGTGTTAATCCACGTTTCGTCTGCCGCTAACATGCTGCCATTTTTAATATTTTTGTGCCTTAATTATCATTGTGGTCACAACCGTTTAAAAATAAAAAGCTACCTTACATTTTATCCTTGATATCGTTCGTTCGGCCACTCATCACAAGTAAGAAATGGTAAACAACGAAATTTTGCTGCCTAAACGAAAACACTCACACCTTGCTTCGCAGTATGATAGAAAATATATTAGGATTTTGTTTATTTGCACTGTCAGCATGTCGGTATGAACTATAAGTGTAATGTAAGCGCAACAATTGCATCTTTAAAAGGTGTGAATTATTGGGCTCATTATTACTCGGCATTCTGTTTAAGATGTTAATTCTAGATTCGGCCGAAGTAACCGTGTAATTCAACGAAGTTCTCCTTCAATCTTCCGCATTATTTTTGTTTTATATACATGCTAATTTTATTTGAATTTAAAATAGTACATATTCTTCTATTTCAGCGTTCCCAGTAGTCCAATCTCAGGTGAGATTTTTCTTTTTTTCTTTTTGCAGCTATATCACCGATCACCAACCAAAAAGTTTACACCAAACGTCAACCTGACCATATTATATCTTTATCATCCGACGTTAAGGGGAGGGGTAAATCCTGCGACATGGTAAATCTTTAAATGTTTCATATATACTGTAAAACCTCGATTTTTTAGGGGGAAAAATTATTTTGAACTGGTTTGTTTTTATTACGCTTCACCGAAAGGAAGGAATAAAAACAACGTTTTCAACGTAGTATAGACGTAGTCTAAACTATAGCTCATATAGTTTAGACTCGATTATCCAAGATAAAAATCATATGTGGTGACAACTTTTTGTCCAAACTGTCATAATGGGAACACGGGAAATAAAATTTGAAGATGAAGCAAAAATTACGAATCAACCTTCTTTTTTTCCTATCACCAGCAGAACAATGTTGATCACGTAGAACTATGTGTTTGTTATTTTTTTAAACGTAAAACTGTTTTTGATTATATTTTTGAATCTTTGTTAAAACCAGGAAGTATATATGAGCAGCGAAATCCCTTAAGCTTTCGCACTAAAGGGTCCTATAGATAATTGCAGTAATGAAATAATGCTAGTACAGGAGCGTACTTGTGAGCGTACTTTGTAAAATCTAACCGTCGGATTGGCGTTTAGCCTTCGCTTTGTGAGTCGTCCCTATGAAGAAAAAACACGTTTTGATTTTTCTCGAATGAAAAAGTCATCTTTTTTATAAATTTATTATATAGGTATCGAAGGTGTTCCGTTTCAAATTAATCCGAAGTACAACACCCAATCAACACATAATAACGTAAGTGTACAATACTACTGTCTGCGTTTTGCCTCTAAGCATTTTTCAGTTTGTAGCAACAATCTCTTATTCGCCAGCAGAGACTTAGAAGATTCATGTTTTTTATCTAAAATTTGGATTGTGGATATACGAGAGTATTCTTCTCACTCCTGCATCACCTGTAATGTTTACTAAAAGATCGTCGATGTTCAAATTTCTATGCATTATATGATTACACTGCAATTATATTTTTTTGATTTTTTATCTAGCCAATGTTAAACGAGATTCATAAAATTTCTCTGGATGACATCATTGCAAAGGTATATATATACGTATATACATTTTTAATACATTTAGATTTTTTCTTCTCTTTCATTTATTAATGCCTCTTATTTATCGTAGCCTCATGGTAGATTGTTTAATCCCCTGTCGAGTCGTGCCAGGGACTGTAAATCGATCCTTTCTGCTTAGAATCCAGCATGAGAATAGAATTGATATCTTAGAAGGTTGTTTAGTGAAAAGATTGCTGTACTTGCACGGCTTTCGTAGTTAAAATGAGAGCTTTGAACACACCAGAACCTTTTTCTCAGGCCTCGCTTGGTAACAGTACCATTAATAGGAACTGAAGAGGCTATCCTGGGCAAATAATCATCACAATATTATATAAAGTTGCTGCAATATTAGGAATCGTTATTTCAATTAATTATTAAATGGACCCTGTCATCAGATTGGTTGGTAAAGATAAATATATAAGTTTTTAATTTTTGTTTTTCTTTCTGTTTAGTATTCCTATTCATTCCATACAGAGAAGGGTGTGATCCCGACGAGCTGATAAAGATTGTGTGCAGTCAAGTGGAACTGATGACGAAAGCTGGAGTTATTTGTTTTTAAACTTTCACTCTGTCGTACTCTGTTGTCGAGCTATCTTAAAAGCTGATTGGTGTTACATGTTGTGATGTGAAATACGAATTCACTAATCTTATGTTACTATGTTGGTTTGTTGATAAATAAAATTAAATTTAGTGACAAAAATATATATTAGAGAGTTATGTTGTGCTGTTATGTTAAAAAGTTTTTGCCTTCGTTGTTATTTTATACATTTTTTTACCTTTGTGTTAAGGAGGGGGGGGGGGGGGGGTGGTTATATTTTCGCAGGTGTTTGACAAAAAAAGGTAGTCAGCCTGGGAATTGAGTTCGCTGTCTGAATCTTAGGGGTAGCTATTTGCATGGAAGAGAATTTTCGCAGGATAATAAGATTTTGAAGATGTTTTTTGTTTTTTTTTCGCACAAATGATTGCCTGTTGGGAATTTTTTCGACTTTTGTATCCTTGTTTCCTCGTGAGGTCCAGCAATTTTTTTTTCCTGTCTGTCTGTCACGCAAAATGGTAGCGGCTGCTTTACTCATCTTGCTAAGTCCTTGAAAAACCGGGAGTTTGAACTATTTCATTTTGTTATATCTTAATATGCTATTTGTTTTTATTCATTAATTAAAAAGAATAGTTATGGTTAACATTTTTTTAAAAATACACGTGTTATTAAAAACAAAAAACAAAATTTAAAAATCGTAAAATATTTTAATTATAAACCCTCCAGTACGCTTCAAAGTTTCAGCGATGACGGCGTGCTTGCTGTGCGATCTAATGTAATGGTGGCCATTTTGAAGGTTTGTAGATCGTTTCTTGACCTTTTTTTGTTCTAAATACTTTGTATTGTGCTTTTTATATGTTTTGCATGTTAAGATCAAATATTGTCACATTTTTTAATCTTAAACAAACGAATTGTAGACGTTGGCTACAATCGTAGATTTTAGGGAGCATGGCTAAGTCCAACTCTGGCAAGCTAGCTAGGTAGCCTAATTTATTGCTAATCTTTTGAAGTTTTTATTCAGTTAGGTATAACAGCTTTTTATCCTAACCAAAGTTATTTATTTTTATGTTTGGGTTTGCGGCTATCTAGTTAGCTGTTTATTAATATCTGCCTTAAAAAGTGAAAGTAGCCAAAATTCTTAATCAATACCTTTTATTACTGTCATGAAAACTTATTCTACAAATAAAATTGTTGAGTTAGGTTTTTTCCTGTATTGAAAGTGCAATAAAGTTTTTTTGAAAAAAGGGTATTAAGCCTATACGGATATGCAAGATGGTTTACCTGTACTGAGCGCTCAACCTGATGTCACGATTGATTTTTGAACTTTCACGGGAACTTTTCCCGCAAAATAATATCATTTTAAAATGATTGTCTTTGCTTTAACAGGGTAAAAACAGGTTATAAACTGTGTGTTTTATTATTGTTTTATTGTGGGAGAGTCGAAGAAAAAAAACCCGGAGGTTCTTGATTTCATTAGTGTTTAGCTATATTAAGATGCTCATTTATTGTTTTTCTTACCACTGCAGAGTTAGTCCTCACAAAGAATTTTTAAGGAGAAAATTTTGCTAAATTCGCATCATATCGTATTCTTTACAAGGTTTGTTTATGCTTCTGGATTTAGGTTATGTCCAGTTAGGCAAGTCAAACTGTCTTTTTTATATAATCACATTCTTCTTCAACCTCGTCCTCAGGACATCTTGTATCTTTTCTGACATCGGGGCGGCGATACGAACATGGTCGTCTCGTTGTCCCGATATAAAAAAAATAGACAACATGCGCTGGGAACGAGGTTGATTCTTCTAATATTTGTAAAAAAAAACATTGAAGCTACAATATTCTCAATCGCTTTTTTTTAAGGAAAAGAAATCAGAATCAAGAATAGCACTGGACACCCTTTCTTTCAGCGTTTTAGTGAAAATACTGTTTAACACCGGCATAGTTTCAGAGCCCTGTTTAAATTTTTAAAATTCTACAACTCTACATTCGCCTCTGGGCTACTTTCTCGTTACGGCTTTATTAAAGTTATTACCTAGCTAAGACAAGAATTTATTTGTTGGTAGATCATCGTTGGATTAGTTCTCCAGGATAAGGTGCAGCTAATCACAATCATAAATCCGCTGTTTAGTTCGTTCTATCTCCAACATTAACCCGCAGTGGTAGATTTTCAAGTCAACTACATTTTATTGGATAGAGATTTTTTTCAGATGGCTATCACTGTGTGATTTGACACCAGGTGATCTATGAGCAATATTATTTGGGAAGTTTTTGTTACCCACACAGTGTAACTCTTAACATTTTTTGTGCTATATTCTATAAGCGAATCTACAAAGATGACTGTTAGATAATTGTACACCACTGTTAAGTTTTCTTGAATGTTTTTGTAGTATCTCTTTTAAACGCGGTTTTGCAACGCGCTGCGCTTGTTTCTTTTTAAAGAGTTTTTTTACAAGAGCCATTTATAAATTTTAGGTTAAATCAAAGTCAGTCGTCAAATATTAAAATCAAAAACTTCGTTAAAATCTTATTATCTTGCCAATCAGATTTTTTAAAATGCATGGAAAGCAAAAATTTGGCGGGAATTTAATTTGCGAATAAAAATTAATTTTGGCGCAAATTAGACTTGGGTGTTGTCTTGTCAGATCCGTCAAACCCTTATAACATTGTAATGTCACCGAGGAGTATTACTTTCATTTTGAACCACTCGCTCGCTCCCAGCAATGAAATCGCTAAAAATTATTCAAACTTGCAAATTCAACTTTACCGCTTCTTTCCTATTCCATAAAAGTGACGAAAATTTGTATCAGCTACTCAAAGTATCTGTATTAATTGGTCGCATTCACTTTTGTCCAAATTCCTCGTTGACTTCAATTCTGCTAATGCTGTTTACATTCGTTTGGGGGTATAGCCCAAACGAATGTGAGTTATCTCTGTTGTTCAGAATACTTTATTTCATAAAATTAACGTTGTAGGTATTTTCGCGCCTCATAGATATTGCAGAATAAATTTGCACAAACAAGAAAGAAAACTTTTCAAAAGAGATCCACGTTCATTAACTGTGCGACCCTGTCCCCAGGGTTCTTCTACGCCTTTGATCGTGAGGTGCGAGAAAGTCTAAGACTTTAAATTTTCTAGTGTGTTTTAGTTGACTAGCTTTAAGCATTCTAAACTCGTACCCAGTTGCTCACGGTTAATCTGAAAATTGGAAATTCCTTTTTAACTTAGTCAGTCCTCTTTCTTTAGGGATTTTCCAGGGTATTTGAAACTAGCGGTATATTGGTCATGATGGAAAACTAGCGGTATATTGGTGATATACTGCTAGTTTCAAATATATTAGCTATGGTGGAAATTTTTTTTTCCAAACCCCTAAATGAAAGAGAACTATTTCTTTGATTCAAGGTTTTAAAATCTGCACAATATGATTTGCATTAATATTTGTGTGGGTAACCATGCACCCCTAAAACGCAATTTGCTTTTACGATAAACTTGCCATCCAGCACCGCGAATTGTAACGGCTTTAATAAAAAAACCTGGGAACGGGGTTGCCTATGGGAACGTGGTAAAGATTATCTTTATATTAGTCACATAAATAGTTATGAAAAGCACAAACACTTGGACTCGTATTAGAAAATCAAGCACATTGCTCCTAAGATTCTCATATAATTTCTATGTAAAAATAACAACAAAAATAAAATCCCTTAAAACAGAATTAAAGGCTACCCTTATCCCGAAGTGAGAAATGTAAACCTCGTCCCCAGGCTTTTAATATTTGGACGGCCTGAACAAGTTGTTGTTCAGTTCAGTTGTTCAGGCCCTCTAAATATACACAGGCAAAGTCCTGAGGATGGGGTTGGGGAAATGTAAATACAAGCGAAATTGTCACATGAACAACAACAGAAAATGAGCAATATCGTTGACAAAAATACTCCTCACTTCAAAAAACTCGTAAGTGTGACCACAAAGTAGGTTCTCTCCAAAACTCACCCACATACTTAAGATATATTCCCATGTCATGTTGAAAGACCGAGAGAGTATAAAAGCTTGGAAAAAAGAGACCAAATTCATGTGTAGTCTTTGAACTGAAGCAAGATGAGACTTCTAATTCTGGCAATCGTTCTTGGTGTGGCGTCCTCGCTGACAATGAAAGGTAAGATACTAGATAGCAGTAAAAATCTTTTGCTGAATTAGAACGATCTGCATTCTCGTCCCCAAAGCTCTTTGAGATAAACTTACTTTCGACGATTTTTTATCTCAAAGAGCTCTGGGGACGAGAATGAACGATCTGAACTTTATGATGCAAATTCCTTGCAATAAGAAACGGAAAACGTTATGAGAGAAAATTTTGCCTCAGGCAAGATCAGATTTTAATTTCAACATTTCCCTACTAACAGCAGTTACCTCTTGATGTTTCGATCAGTGGTTCAAATTTTGTTGTAATTAAGGTTTTGCCTTTTAATAAAAATTAGCTGGTCATGCAGTTAGCCAATGGACACTGATTCTATCTTTTACTTCATTCTTTGCTTTAGAATATGAAGAAGAATTAGAACTGAAGCTTTTAAAGACATTGGAAAAGACAGCCAATTCAAGAAGCAATGACGAGCAGGAAACAAATTGTGAGTTTTTAATTCCTCCTTCTCCAAATCGTCTTTCGCATGTCGAAGCTTGGAAATAAAGTTGGTAGAAATCGGAAAGCCAATCAATCGTAACCTCTCTTACAGTTATAACTTTTAGTAGGATGGCTTGATCTATATCAAGAGATAGCGATTGCTTCGTTTAGCACTATTTTTGTCGAAGCGCGCAATGAATCTGCAGTTATTAAACGGCTTGTCACTGTCATAAATCATCCTAATCATACAAAGCTTGAAATTTTGAAAAAAAACAATTCCAACCGATTAGCACCGGTTACCATTATTTTGGCGTTATTATGTTAAAAGTCCTTCATGTGGTATGTATTGAGAACTGCTTCATGAAATAGAGCCATAACATTTGACCTATATAAACCATTTTGGACAGCATATCAATTTTGACAACAAAGATATATGCGATATTCTCATGTTTAAAATAAGTTAGATAGGGTTAAATAAAACGTGTGCTAGGTTTGGGAGCCAAATGCTTTATTCACTCAAAAGAAATTAAATGTTACACCCTCGTTCCCAGAGATTTTTACCTCCTATATTAAAAAGGGCACTGGCAACGAGGGCTTTTATAGCGCAAGAAATTTAAAGTAATTTTTATTTATTTATATTTTTATATTTTTATATTTTTATATATAGTGTACAATAATAACTACAATAATGAAGATGACGACGAAGAAGAATTAGCAGATTACGATGAGGCTCTAATTCAACGTGATCCTTGGGGACGAAGAAAAATTAAACCTGGGCTAAGACGTCAAAGGCGGTGGAGGTGGAGGAAAGTAATTGAGCACGGGCGGAAGATTTATCATCATGTGCGCCCTCATATTCCCTATTTTGCGCATGGTCTTAAATTGTTACTAGGTAAAAAGAAGAAAGACGAACTCAACCAAGAAAATATGTAAAATGATGTATAAATTTAGATAATTATGTGTAAAGTAAGATTTACTAATACCAATTGTTGAGATTCAAGTTTAAGTTGTCCAAAGTTGAAATGCAAGGGTTGTTGTTCTGCGGTTTTAGCCAGCAGAACTTTAAAATGGGCTCGTGTCGCGGGATTTTTTATGAGACTAGCGAGTGTTCCCAGCGGTACCAGTCTAATGTAGCGGTGCGAAAATTTTTTGGAGATGTTAAGTATTGCGAGAAGAATTACCTTGTAACCATACAACCGTAATCAATACGACAACTTCTCGTAATGGTTACGGGTACAAGGTTGTGTGGTTGCCGTACACGCTTTTTACAAGCAGCGTCTTTTAAGCAAAACGAGGCTCAAATTTTTTAAAAAACGAAACAATTTGTAAGTAACGCCAATAGAAACTAAGGCAACATTGAGCATCAGCTAAAATTTTGTGTTGCTTAAATAAAAAGCAAGTAATTCAGGAAGCCTTAAGCGCATCGGAACTTGCATGTAGTTGGTGTTTTTTTATTTTTTCATAAAATCGAGTCATATTTGTAGCTGTAATTACAGGGTGTAGACAACCTATTTCCCAGGCCAGGGGCCACGAGAATCTTGGAAAGGCGAGGTTAAGAGTGCATAGTGCAATTTACGATTAATTTTTTGAGTAAGTTATAAAAGCCACAGTTTTTCAAGTTCGTAGGGTTGTGCTTTATCTCTATCCCTTTCATTCACCGTCAATTTTTTTTTCAAAACTTCCCATTGTTTTAGCTAAAACCAACTCAAAGTTGAAATTACATGGATGTAACGATTTTAAATTTAGCGTGAAATTAAGTTGACGCATTGGAATTTTAACTATAGCCAACGAAAATGGTATACAAATTCTAAGGGGAGCTTATATCGGTTAAACTATTTAAATGCAAGAACCGTAGTGAACATTAGCATAAGTTTTCACTATATACCACCGTCAATACAAATAAAAATTTTGATAGAAAACATTGCGTATATGTTATAAGCCCCACAAGCTGTATCGGTGCCTGTGTATACTTTTATAGATGAAATAAAACATATAAATCATATTGAAAAATATATCTAAGTTTGGCGAAGAAGGATAGGTTGTCTATAAAAAAAAGGAATTAAAAGTTGGAACCTCTTTATGAAAATGCTAAATAATTCCTAATTTTTAAAATAATTACAGTCTTGGTGTTTCTTTATCTGAAAAAAGGGCGTCCCGAATGTCTCAGTTGTTTCATATAGAAATTTATCGAAGCGAGAATCATTACCTACAAGACGTCCTCCTTTTTTTTATCTGCTACCATTTCCTTTATGAATTTCATTTTAATATACATGTATACAAGAAAATTTGTATAAAACTAAAATACAAAGTAAATAAACACAAAAGCAACATTGAATTGCGTCAGACAAAGCGATGAAAACCAGGAGGAGAACTTTCAGTCGCGTTCGACGTTAATTACGACAAATGTAGTCACCGTAAGAGGTTTTTGATTTCTTCTTTTTCGGCAGCTTCCACCGCACTTTCGCCACTTGGTGATTTTACCGTTTTATCTGCACCCTAGGAAAAAATATGTTTAAATCGTTTGATAGTATCACCCAATTTATTAAAAATAAACGGTTTTTATCAGGAAACGAGCTGCTAAGAGCTGGGGCTGAGATTTGACTCAAAAACTAATCAACCACTAAAGCAACAGTAAAACTTGAAACGTGAAGCAACCAAAGCTTACATCTGCATCTTTTAACAAGAAACCTACAAAACTGTTCCTTTAGAAATAAGAAATAACATTAAAACGCCTAAATAAAGCTGGTATGTTGTAACATTTTAAAATTACTCTTTGCAACCTTTTTTAAATTTATACAACAATTGATTTTTTGCACTTCGTCCCAAACATTGTTTAGCTACTTAGGAAAAACGGCTTACTTAGGAAAAATGGTTTAGCTATTGTTTACCCGGGAGGATTATTACTAGCTGTTTATTTCAGTGTTTAATTTTATAGCTTTGAATTTGAGTATATATTCTGTTTCATTTGAAGGACTTAAATTCGCACCAATAATTTGCCAAACGCTTTATGCAAATTGTTTTTAGCAATTGTTTAAAATTTTAAGAATTTTTGGGACGATTGTTTAAATTTGGCATTGTTTATAAAAAAAGTGTATTTTGTTCTGACTAACACACGAAAATAAGTTCCAATACACATGCTTTAGGGATCGTCTCAAAATGTTCGTATGTTTTTTTCGTATAATTATACGAACGCTACGAAGTACTTCGTTTCGTGGAACGAATGTCATACGAAGTGCTTCGTTTAAAATAAAAAATGTAAACGAAGTTTATACGAACTTTTTTAATATATGATACGAACTTAAACGAAGTTTTTTTATCATACAAAATGAAATGATACGAACTTGAACGAAGTAAATTGCCATACGATCTTGAAACGAACTTCAAAAGTACCGGCGTAATTGCGCATAATTATTTCAATACGAAACCAGAAACAAAAGAATTAAACGAATTTTTTTAAAATACGAAAAGAAATGGTACGAACTTTAAACGAAACCAGAAATAAAAGAAGTAAAATATACGAGGTTGACTTCTTTGAAAAGACTAGCAAAATTGCATATTCATAGGTTCAATTTACACAATCTACGGTGATCTTTTCGCTTTATACGATCCCGTTTTCATGATTTTTAAACGATCTACGGCGATCTTTTCGTTTTCTACGATCCCGTTTTCATGATTTTTAAACGATCTACGGCGATCTTTTCGCTTTCTACGATCCCGCTTTCATGATTTTAAACGATCTACGGCGAGCTTTTCGTTTTCTACGATCCCGTTTTCATGATTTTTAAACGATATACGGCGATCTTTTCGCTTTCTACGATCCCGATTTAATGATTTTTAAACGATCTACGGCGATCTTTTCGCTTTCTACGATCCCGTTTTCATGATTTTTAAACGATCTACGGCGATCTTTTCGTTTTCTACGATCCCGTTTTCATGATTTTTAAACGATCTACGGCGATCTTTTCGCTTTATACGATCCCGTTTTCATGATTTTTAAACGATCTACGGCGATCTTTTCGTTTTCTACGATCCCGTTTTATGATTTTTAAACGATCTACGGCGATCTTTTCGCTTTCTACGATCCCGCTTTCGTGATTTTAAACGATCTACGGCGAACTTTTCGTTTTCTACGATCCCGTTTTCATGATTTTTAAACGATATACGGCGATCTTTTCGCTTTCTACGATCCCGATTTAATGATTTTTAAACGATATACGGCGATCTTTTCGTTTTCTACGATCCCGTTTTCATGATTTTTAAACGATCTACGGCGATCTTTTCGTTTTCTACGATCCCGTTTTCATGATTTTTAAACGATCTACGGCGATCTTTTCGCTTTCTACGATCCCGTTTTCATGATTTTTAAACGATATACGGCGATCTTTTCGCTTTCTACGATCCCGATTTAATGATTTTTAAACGATATACGGCGATCTTTTCGTTTTCTACGATCCCGTTTTCATGATTTTTAAACGATCTACGGCGATCTTTTCGTTTTCTACGATCCCGTTTTCATGATTTTTAAACGATCTACGGCGATCTTTTCGCTTTCTACGATGCCGTGGAAACAATCCCAAAAGACCTTAGATAATAAATCCAATTAAAATAAACGAAGTTCGTATAACGAAACGAACTTTATAATTGTTAAAAAAAATTCAATATAAAGACTATAGATAATAGTCCAATTATAATAAACTTCGTATAAGCAAATTTTTATACGAACTTCTTTAAAAATGATACGAACTACATACGAACTTTATTTTAAATGATACGAACTTTATACGAACTTGTAATTTTGATGATACGAAAAAGTTCGTATTAAAAATAAAATGATACGAAAGATTTAATAAATCGATACGAAGTTTTTTATACGAATTATACGAACTACGTACGAACATTTTGAGACGGTCCCTTATCCAATTCTTTGGATTCATACAGAAAGAACGTGAAGACGACAACTCCAGCTAATGACCAATGAACTAAAATATTATGCATTTCTAAATTTCACTGAGTTTCTAACAAACGTATAAAAACTTACTTTTTCCAGTAATAGCTTCACGCATTCGGTGTGTCCTTCAAAAATGGCATTCAGAAGAGGACTTATGCCATGTTTGTCTAATGCCTGTTAATGCAAATAAAAAAACATTCATCAATTACAAATGTCTATATTTACAACATTTACAATACGTTATAATATATTAAATTGCATAGTTTTTAGATGGCCAAAACTACCCATTTTGGAAATATTCCGACTCTCAGCCCCTCATGTAGCCACTATCTTTTAACGGATTTTAACAGCTTACAAGTTGGTAATAAACCTGTCAGAATTTAGAATTTGCATAGAAATATAAAAAACGAAATCTCACATTCACGTTTGCTCCTTGAGATAGTAAATAATCTAATACATCTTTTTGTCCATAATCTGCAGCACAATGAATCAAAGCTCTTCCCATACCCACATCTGCGTTTATGTCGAACTAAAATAAAAATATATATATAACAGTCTATAATTGATGATTATTGATAATTCACTGAGAAATGTATTGATAGCAAAACATTGTTTTCGACAACAACTGACACAGGTAAAAGCGTTATAATGGCATTGAATTGTCATATTTCTACACTAATTGTGTTTCAAAATGGGGCAACCACAATGAAACAATCGCATATTGAAAATAGAGATTCTGGGGTATATATAGTCTAAACTGAATTTCTTAACATTCTAGCATGAAGACACAGCCCTTACATGCTCATTAATTCGCTGTTTTGGATGGGGCTTTAAGCTGACCTCCTGCGAAAAACAAGTTGATTTCATATGAAAATATTTAAAAAGTTGTCTTTGAATCTTTTTATTTTTTTTGAAAAGTTTTTTTCTTGGTTTGGGAGATAAGTCTTGAAAATTTAGCTAAATATGTGGAATTATGACATCAGCTATCTGAGCACAGAAACAATTACTGGTCCGAATGATAATCAGGGTAACTAAGCATTAATATTCATGTATGTTCCAAATATCAAACTGGATTGAAAACATATAACATATATAACAGCACCTCATTTTTTCTAGTCCATGAGGTCATGCATTAATTAGCATAATTATACAAACTTCTAAGCCAAAAATTCCGAGAACCAATCAGGATTTTTCAAAAAGATAAAAAGATTGATAAACAGAATTTTAAACTCTTTCATACGAAGCCAACTTGCTTTTTCGCAGGAGGTTCACTTGCAACATCCCTTTGGCAAGGGGTTTGACATTTTTTGAACGACTGATTTTTTTTCTATATATAATGGAGAGAAGTAATTTTCTTTTAAAAAAATTGCATTGTCATGTCCTCTCGATCAAGTAAAGAGTTTCATTTGTTCAGATCATACACTATTTAAGGTTGATACAGTGTCTCTTCTGCTTTTCCAAAAAAAATTTTTGGAGTTTGGAAAGGCACAGCAACTTTCTGCTGGGTAATGATAAAATATGTTTGTTCTCAAAGAAAGTTATAAATACCCCAGACTGTGAGCAGGCTTGTTTTACTTTCTCCAAGTCACCATTTTGAACAGACCACTTTGCTTCATTCATATCTGCCATATTTATCTATAATTTGACACTAAAAAACGAAATGTAAACACAAAATTGAATACACTTCACCTAAAGAAACTAGTTTTCAGCATTTTGGCAAATGTTTGTCTCACAAGATTTTAATTCAATTATTTTTGTTAAAAATGAATCATTTAGCTATATATAATATACTTGCAACTTATAGCATAACATACATTTTCAATTTCCAAACAGATTCCAAGCCATTTAGTAACTTTAGCAACTATATGTCACAGACCTTATTTGATTGATCATTTGAGGACTTGCATCCGATATGATTCCAATATAACAATAACATAAACGATACATTATAATATATTACATGGAAAATAATGTAGCTGGATAGGCTAATATTAACGAAATCATTGTTACTTCCCATTGTCCTTTTGTGTCTAGGTAGATTTTCATAGATAATATAATGCACTTCTATTGTACGGTATGTATGCATTATATACATAATTTTTATATGTTATATACAGATGCATATAAAAGAAAAGATAACCGATAGCACAGACATTACTACACAAACTTTTTAAAAATTTAACAGTAATATCCAACTATAAACATTAAAACATTATTGCAGTCATTTTCTTTACAGAACATCAAAGGTTTGACTAGATACAAGTCAAAGTTTGTCTGTTCCTTGTTTGCTAACTCACCACATTTAATTGAGCTTTCAGAATGTAATGTACTGGAGTATGTAAAGAAAACAAAGCTTCCTTATATTTGTAAATAAAGACCTATAATGTGTTGTTTTTTATGGAAAACAGCATCCTTTTTGCAAGCTTTGTATATTTTGACCAACAATAGCTGTTTGCTGAAAAAAAATCTTCTCATTGGCTCATACTGAAATCATAAGATTGCTTCTTCACAGTTCTGATAAAATATTTCTTATGAACATCATAGCAAAAAACCTATATTCTGGGCCATTATATATATATTTATCAAATCATGCCTAAGAATCAATGTTGACTCTACTTTATTGATGGTGGGTTTCAATAAATCTTGACATTGCCTGATTGAATATACTTCAAGCTTACAAAATATTCCACTACATCAAGCAGCATCAAAAAACCCACATTTTGCAAGCCAATAATAAAGGCAGGTTAGGCTGCTCATTTTCACAACTTCTAGGGGACTTATACAGTGAAGGTAAAAAAAACCTAATTAAGGATACGGTAACCCCCTGAGGCACATACTCAGCAAATTTAAAATATCACCTCTGCTCGCTATATTAACCCTAGCAAATATATATATTCTGAAAGCCGAATAAATTATCTCTAGAGTGATGATAAAATATTTCCATAAAAAAAATCCAAAAAGTAGAAAACAAATTATATACAAAAATTCACCCTTCCAGTTCATTTTGTTGAACACTCCCCTCAGTAAAATATTTGTTCGTTGAAAAAAATATGATTGCGAAGCTCTTATTCAGCTCTAAAAAACTTTGCTTTTTTTACTCAAAACAACACGTGGTTCCAAAAAAATAGCATATTTTGTGTTACAATAGCTGTTTTATGACTGTTTTATCTATTTTTAAGCACGATAGATCAATAACTCGATATTTCCTCACTTTCTGCGTTAGAAAAAGCAAAGTTTTGTAGCCAAAGATATAATTGTCGCAACAAACTTGTTTTCGTACAATTTCGACCAGATGGAGGGGAGTGTTCGACAAAAATATATACCGTTACGACTGAAAATTTTATTTTGAGAAAAAGCAAATCAAAGACCTTTGCTTTTACCTGCAAGAATCATGATTACACCCACTTAAATGTTATGAATAATTAATAACTCATGAATATTTTATTTAAAATTAAAGGTAAAGTGTTTTCGCAGAACTATGGGTCTATAGTTATTGTGTTAAACAGACAACAGGATAACATAACATAACAGGATAAAAACGAAAAAAATAAATAAATAAATCAAAAAGGTATAGATGATAAATAATAATATATTTTTATAGATTATTAAAGTGTGAATGTTTCCTTGTTATATGTAGAGACGGAATTTTTTGTTCATTCTGCATAGCTCTCTTTAATTATTATACAGATTAAATATATTTGAGGAATTTTAAACTTTGAGCACACTATCGAAAACACTAAAAGATAAAAAAGATTTTTTCTCATTTTATCCCTCTTCACAATAAATATTTTTGATTCTTTTTGTAAAAATATCAGGAAAATGTGCCAAAGAATCAAAAATAAAAAAAATAATTTTTTTTAAAAAAATGACCCTGAAGGGGGTTACCTTTAAGGTAGGGCGATTCGTTATCTTCTTTTGCATTTATCTCGACAACAACGTCTAGTGGTCATTTTTTGTGTAGTTTAATTTCTCAAGACATCTTTGTTTAAGAAAAGTTTTTTGCGGTATTAAAATTATAGTATGAAAAGTCAGCTGGATCAGCAGCTGAAACAAAGGATCTGTAAGACAGTTCATGTGTTCTCAAATTAAAACAAACTAAACGCTGGATATATCTTTCAAGATTGCAAATAAAGAAAAATATATTTGGGTCATTAAATGTAGGTTTGGTAGAATGTTTTTTAGAGGGGATGGGGTAAGGCAGCCTGTTGTCAAAATCAAGAAATGGAGATGAAAACTAACTTCATTATATATAATTGTAGAGAGGAGAAAAGAGACAGAATTATCAAAATTAACATAAAAATACCAACAAATATGATACCAGAATAAGATTTACAGCATCTTTTTCTACTCTTGTCAAAGTGTAGTCCAGAGCGTTCTCAGTAGGCGCTAAACGGCTATTTCCCAATTGAAATTTCTCACAAATTTCTCCCAATTTATTAGAGGAGCTAATTATATTCACTACAAAATATATATATATAGGACTTATAAGCCCATTTTATGCAAGTTGTGAAGGAATAAGCAAAACCACCTTGATGAAATTCTCATTTGTGATTTAGCTGCTAAAATATATTATGTTTGTTAAGAAGAACTTTGTATAAGGGTCCATGTAGGAACTAAATATAATATTTGGTTGCTTATTGACTTTTTCATGAAGTACTTCCCTATAGATCCCTTTTTGGATGTTTACATTTTCCGCGGTAAGCCCTTCTGGCTCCAACAGGCAGAAAGATGCGGAAGCTTGCTGAAGAAAGGTCTTTTTCAGCCCATTTCTTTCTACGGAAACATTTTTGAGGTTTTAAAGGTTACCTCCTGCGAAAAATCAAGTTGTGCAAATATGAAAGATCTTTGAAAGTTCTCTAGAAATCTTTTTTTTTTTTGTGAAAAATCTTTATCCGTTCTAGAGATATTTGTCTTAAAAGTTGCGCTAATTAGGCGAAATTATGACGTCATGAGTTAGTCTTGAGCATAAATATGGTAACTAAATATTGAAATTTATGTAAAATGTTCAAAACGCGTCAAAGTGAACGGCCAGAAAACATTTTTAACTCTATATGGCTTGTCAAAAATGTTAAATATAACACCCTCGCAGAGCATACTCATGACATCATGCATAATTAGTGAATTTTCTTAGTCCAAATTCTAAAGAACCAATCAAGAATTTAAAACAAAATATTTAAATTCCTAGACAACCTTTCAAGCTCTTTCATATGCAATTAACTTTATTTTTCGTGGGAGGTAACCTTTAAACTATTATCAAGTGTAGATGGATAACCTCTGATTGACATATATTCATATGTAAAGTCGTAATGATAACTTCTACTAAAAAAGACCTTACTTCACCTAGCGTCCCCATCTTTTTGCCTGCCACACAATTGTTAAAGCCGAAAAACCATTGCAACTATATAAAGAAAGAGCCTAGCCTTTAAAGGTTTATCCCTGATTACTGTGTCAAGTGCGAAGCTAACATGCCTGGACATTAAAACTTGCTTTCTCCCACCCTAATTGGAAAAGATTACCACTTGGAAAACAAGCACATAAGTCCCAATACAGTGAATATGATACAGTAAAGACTTTTATTGCTTTTGTTTTTTAGTGATGTGTGTTGTAGCCCCTCCCCCATGCTAGCTAGGCCCAACTTTATCACATTGCAGTAAAAAACCTATCCATCTCATTTATGGTCATGGGTCATCCATGTTTAAGCAGACAGATCATGAAAAAAGTACATTATAAAGAAGTAGAGACAAAAAAAACCCACAGTCATCATTTTATAAAGCAAAACACTGAACTAAAGATTGACCTACGACATCCAAAATTTCTGGGAACGAAGTTGTTAATTTGACTCAGAATCGAATGAAAATAGGATAAGCGAGACTATTTATTTATGGCAACAAGATGGCGGAGTAAATACCACGTTTGGGAAATGTTTTTATTTCTCCTTTTTTCTCAAGGGTTTTGGTAGATACATTAACAACTTTCATGGTTATTTATGTTCTTTTTTATCATTAAAATGTATGCTCATTCTATTCTATTCTGTCTCTCGTTTTCTACTACTTGTTTTTAAAAATCCCACTGAAGCTATAGCTCTTGCTCTTTTTCTTTCACCAAAAATTAACAGTTTACTTTACTACTATAGCAACTAGCTAGCTTGTTAGAATCCCAATAAATAAGCAGAAGCTAGCTATAGCTAGCTAGGCATACTTTTCTTTACAAAATCATTTTGTTTTATTAGCTTTAGCTAGCTACGCTTTTGGCTTTTAAGGCTAAATAAGTTAGTGAAATCTGTGTTTAATATGATGTGCTTGGTAAGTGAAAAGTGTTAGAAGGTGATGTTAGATAGATAGATGTGAATATTTTACATGGCTAGCCTTACAAATATCAAGGGATATGCCCTGTCTATTATAATTAGGGTCCGCTCTCCCTAATTTCTCTCACATGGCTTGGGTGTTACCCAGGGCTTTGGTAACTTTTACTCGCCCATATTGAATCACTGCCAAGGGGGATTGAATGTGTGTTTGAGATGGTATCTTCCTCTCCAGCCTAGCATCCTTACCGAACTCTGGCAAATTATTCACCTTTCTTTACTTATTTTACTGAAAAAAAATCTTACATCAAAATCTGGACTTTTGGCTGGAGTTAATGTTCTGCAATTAAGTTATTTTAACTTTGTTGATTTTGTAGGTAAACATTATGGATCTATATATACATTTTGTATGCATACACATTTATTATTAGCGACTACCATGAGTAGTTAGAGGAATGTAATTCCAGGGAACTGGTATCTTTTCTGTCGTATTTTATGATGATGTACCTTTATTTTAGATGAGATTGCTTATTCTTTTATAAATAGCATGAAGTAGGCAATGGAATATACTGGTAGCAGTTACAGTGGTGACTATAAAAATGGAAGGTAAGAATAATATTTAACTTACAGAGTTATTTGCAGTGTTGAACTTGATATGATATCAAAAGATAATTTTGTGCGAGTATAAGAAGCTGATTTTAAAATACTTTTTATGTTTCTTTAGATTTTTTAAGGAACCGCACATTTTGTTCCGAAGTTTAAAAAGAAATGTTTTTGTGAAATGTTTTTAGAAAGCTCTTTTCATTCGAAAGATATTTAAATTTTAGGATTTTCATGTTTAAAGGTGCTGCATAAATAATGATGTCATATTTGTGTAAATCCCAAATTATAAGATCATTACCAAAGCTTTAAGAGACCTGGAGCAAACAAATGAGTTTGATCTTAGTGTAATTTTAAATATAGTAATCAATTCATTTTTTAAAGTGCTAAAGTTTAAATGCATAATGGGTCAAAAATTACCAAAGACAGAAAATGTCAAATTTTGCTCTAACCTAAATTAATTTGCACTACTGTAATTTAAGTAGAAGCCTTTGTTAGGATCAGACATAAAATATATTTTTAATTTTTTAGACTGGAAGGGAAAGGAAATTACCAATTTCCAACTTCAGTTGGAACCAAATATGTTGGTGACATGAAGGATGGAAAGTAAGTGCAAAGTATTTCATTTTCAGAAAAGAGGATATTTTTGTGAACCAACCAAGATGATTGAAAATTGGGATGGAACATAAACATGTAGTTTGGTGAAGTGTCACTGTATGATAATTTAATAAAATATGATCATTCATTTGACAAATATTTTGTTTTTTATAAATGACAATAGAAAATGCTATTAAAGTTTCAAAAATGCTGAAAATGTCAGACAAATTACAGTAAACACATTGGAAAACCAAATTGCGGAAAAGAAGTTTCTCTAGGTTTATGAACATGGTTTTGTTCCACCAAAAGTTATGGCAGTTTTAGTTATTCAAAATGCCCTTAACCCCAATAGAATTAACTTTTGTCTAGGTTTATGAAGGAAAGGAGAATAATTTTATTCTTTTATTTTTATATACCTATTGCTTCTGCATTTTGTAAGGACTTTCTTGATGATTCATACCTGTTTCCATATCTGCCAAACATTAATGTAAATTGGTTGATTTAGTGTTAACTGGTGAAACCATGAAAAACAAAAATCCACCCAGGTGTATCAGGACGTCAAATCTTTTTTTTCTACACACCTGCCTTGTATTTCACAATTAACTGATAGATATATGTAGCTAATTTTTGTTAACCGAAATGCCTTAAATCAAGAAGATAAAGTTATTTACTCAATGTTATTTTTCTTTCCTGATTAGTTCCTTGTTTGTCAGATGTATAAAGAAGTAAAAATTCACTTTTTGGGGGGAATTGTATTAATTGTTTTTTGCATTACCTTATGATTTTACAATAAGCTCTCAACTTATTTTTCACTCTTTAATTTTTTTCAGCATTCATTTGCGTCAGTTTCCTTTTTTCACTGCTTTTTTACAAACAAACAAAATTGTATTCTATTAAGTAAATCAAGCATCACAGAACTTTGCTACTTTGTTACAGGGAACTTAGCTTTAATTTTATTTTTAATACTAACACACTGAAAACTTTTGTAAATAATTAATTTGTTCTTGCTTATTAGATTTCATGGTGAAGGTACACTGTACTTTACAAATGGAAGTAAATATAAGGGACAGTGGAAAGATGGACAATGTGTTGAAGTAAGTTTGTCTTACCCTCCCAAGATATAGCCTGTTTTTATGTTGCATATTTGAAACCTCTTGTCTGGACTAAAACTTTTGTATATTTGTTTGAACAAAAGTCTAAGTTTTTAAGTGAAAAGATCGGTCTTTTTTCCACGGTGTTTTTCTAGGCTCAGCTCTAAATATTAGTTAAAATATTAAACAGAAAATTTTTTGCTACACTGATAAGAAAAAGTCAGTGGAAATTTAAGTTTACGTAAAGACTTGCCACTGACCCTGGAAAAATACCAATTTTTAAAAGACGTCAGGATAATTTTTGGGTCAGCGAGTCTTAGTCTTGATGATGCGCGTACAATACAGACAATCGTGTTGTTTTTTTAACTTAAACCAAGTTATGGGCGTTATCAGATGTCGTAGTGTTAACATGGTTAATATTAATTAATGCTTTCTGGGATCACAAAGTTACCTGAATGGAATTTCAAATTGTTTTTTGTAGCAACGCTGGACTATATACCTGTTTTTTATAAACATAATGCATATTTAGGTACAGGTGAGTTTTTTAGCATATCCTAAGCATATTATTGCTCACTTTTGGCGAGTCCTTCTGATGTTATGGGTATCTTAATTAGTCATTTTTCTTACACACAATAAGACTTAATTAACACCACCATACCGTCTAAGTTTCGCTTTAATTATACCTTTAGTTTTGTCGCTGTTCTTTTACCATTTCATCTTATCCCATAAGGTTTCAGTTTTTAATTTGTTTTTTCAATAAAAATAACAGAAGCATACTCTAAGTCTGATTGTGACTTTTGCATTTTTAAATCTTTCGAATTTTTGCTTGCTCATAACAAAAAAACGTGTATTTAGTTAGGATTTTCTGTAACCCCTCTTGCTTTGCAGGGTCAGTATGTATTCGCTGATGGACTTACTTTTGATGATGCAGAGTGGAAGTATTGCGACGGTTACGATCGACGATTTTACACTGAAATTTGTGAAGGCCTGAAACCAGCCGGTAAGTTGAGCTAAAAACCAGATCAAACGAATATATTGCTCTATTTTCACCTTTTTTTACTATATATATATATAAGCCAATTTATCTACGTTGAACTTCCAATGTGCTTAAGCCAAACAGGAATCGTAAAGGAGGGCTGTTCCTTTACGTCCATCCAATTTTAACGACTTTTGAGTTATTTAAGGGAGGTCGTAAAAGATATGAGAAGGAGAATACTATGACGACTTTCATATTCTCTTCTTGGTCTAAACTGTCATTGTGTCCTGCTTTTTTTCTACTTTTTCACAGCCATTTATTGAATTATGAATTAACAGATATTCAGAATTGTTCAGCTAACGATAAAAGTGTTGATTCACCGTTTTCATCTCGTCCTTTACTAGGAAAGCATTGATATTTCTAACCTCTGATTTAAACTTTTTATGCCAGACAAAATCGGAGTAGGTCAACGACCTTTGGGCGCCAAGTATAATAAACATTTACTATGGTGATTTCCATAACAGCCTACAGTAAAATTCGTTTTTTTATTGCACAAAGGTCAGTCCCAATTAACAAATATTGTGCCACCCAGAGAAATACCAAGGAGATGTTATGATTGTGGTGATGGGTTTTACGATCCTCAGACTCATATTGTGTCTGATTACAACAACAAGTTCTTAAGAAATGCTGGTAGGTTGGTTTTCCATATCAAATTTGTATTTGTGACTAAGTGTATTTTTACTTAAAATATGTTGTTGTTGTTGTTGTTGTTATTATTTTTGTCGTCGTTGTTGTTGTTGTTGTTGTTGTTGTTGTTGTTGTTGTTGTTGTTGTTGTTGTTGTTGTTGTTTCTTGCAAACGCAAGCGCGAGCCCAAGACGTTCACACTAGATCATGAAAACGAAAGAACACATGACCAAACATAATGCTTAAAAAATTATAATTATAAAATAAATTTAAAATTATATAATTACTTAAAAAAAGAGAAAAGGCGAAAGAAGAAAAAATAGAATAAGTAGAATATTTGCCACACGGTATAAGATGACGTGATCGACAGTCAACAAATCAGCATAAAGCCTCTTTAAAAAGTGCTTAATTATACATTTTTATCATACTTTTACCATTCTTGCGTTTGTTGTTGCGTCTGCGTTTACTTGCGTTTTCTGGTTCACGCTACAAAAATTAGGCTCCAAACATAGACGCCGTCGTGCTTATGCTTGCGTTTATGCTTGCGTCGAAGGTGTTTTTTGTTAGTGCACAGGAATATGAGCTGGTTTACTGGGAAGCTATATCAATTTTCAAGAGTTGAAAGACATATCACAATTTTTTTTCTGCAAGACATCGGGATTGCTAAGAAAAGAGCGCACATGCATAGACAAGGGGAGGGGGGAGAATCAGCGAAATTGTGTCATGGATCACCATTTTTGTGTTTTTCTTTGCTGTAGATGACGATGAACATGAGTGGATTGTCAAGCACTGCAGAAGAGGCTGGGACGAGCACGTGGGTTATATTAAAGACTTTCATACGAAAAAATGTTAACGACAATCACGTGTATACTTAAACTTAAATTTGTATATTTTTCTAATTTATCCGAGTTTAATATAGAATTGTATTTTTGAATGATGTGAGTTTTATGAACTTAAAAAGGTATAATCCAATGGAAAACCTTAATCACAACGTCCCTGTGTCAGCCCGATGGGAATAGGACAGAGACAGGGTCCATCCCAGTTTCGTTGAAAACAAACTAAAGTAGTTTAATGGTGAGGTTATTAAACGTTTTTTTCCTGACAATCTCCTCGCCGCCAGAGATTATCAGAAGTAGAAAAAAAAGAGCCCGGGGGACGAGTTGGAGGTTCTGTGCGTTTGAATATGAACTGTAATTGCGAAAAGACGCTTTGTACTGCATGTGTTATGCGGCATTAAACTAATGTTATTCAGAAGTCTGGGACGAGTGGAGGGTCTTGTCTTAACTACGCAAT
This sequence comes from Hydractinia echinata, assembly GCA_030067915.1. Taxonomy (NCBI): domain Eukaryota; kingdom Metazoa; phylum Cnidaria; class Hydrozoa; order Anthoathecata; family Hydractiniidae; genus Hydractinia; species Hydractinia echinata. The sequence continues at coordinate 1,104,755 of JASGCC010000010.1, forward strand.
GGTCTCTCATTGGACTAAACTGCAATCACCTAATTATCCTTCTATGGTTACCTGGGTGAAGTTTGGCTGGGAGAACTGAAATATGATATAATTTCAGGAATCACTTGACTGGAAAACCTGGAAAGAATTTTTCCAATGATCATTGTTTTTTTTTAAATTAAATTATAATATGCATACGGAAAAAGTTCATAGGCTGGAATTGCATTATCTATTTGTAATGTTTCAGAAATTATCAGCCATTTTACAGTTGGTTGATGTGTTTTTGTTTGTTCTCGAAGCAATGTCGACTTATTTGTATTTTAGTGCTTTTTCAACTACATTGGATGGCGTCTTGGAGTTTCATTGCTCTGCAATTATTTGGCTAGAAAAAAATATCGATTTTAACCTTTGAAAGCAGAGAAACAATACATTTCCCAGTGAAAAAGGTAACAGGATTTAGAAACATTGGTCTTTTCAGGGCCCTTATTAGTTTTTGACAACTTATTAGATGGGAGATCATCCAGACGTCTATTTGAGAACTGAGCGATTGCTATTTGGTAAAAGTCAGAAAACGCGAAAATATAACAAGAGATACTAAATAGCCTGAATTTTTTCTATAGTGCCCCTAGAAAGAACTCTTATCGTCAATGAAATACCCCATAACGTTTAACCTGGCGCTCTATTCGCACGAAAAGATCTAATATTCGCAGCTAGGACCCTCCTGAAGTTGGTGTCTCTGGATAAGCGTTCCCCGACACAGTAATATTTTTAATGAGCGCACTGTCGCAAAATCAAGAGTTGCGTACACACAAGCAAGGAAAATTTCGAACATACCAATGCAGTCAAAACAGTTCTTGTCTCTTATTATTCACGATACAACATAGGGAATAAGTAACAATAAAAACAAACTATTTCTCTGTTAATAGGTTGGTGTTCTGTATTACACGCGGGTGTTCTGTATTACACGCGGGTGTTCTGTATTACACGCGGGTGTTCTGTATTACACGCGGGTGTTCTGTATTACACGCGGGTGTTCCGTATTACACGCGGGTGTTCTGTATTACACGCGGAGTGTTCTGTATTACACACGGGTGTTCTGTATTACACGCGGAGGTGTTCTGTATTACACGGGTGTTCTGTATTACACGCGGAGTTCTGTATTACACGTGGAGGTGTTCTGCATTACACGCCGACGTACACGCGACACGGAGTACAACATACGTAGTTCGTAAGAGACTGTTAACTATTACTTAGTTCTTTTTATAACCTTTGGAACTTAATGTTACGGACGACGAAGACGCTCATTGTATAGCCGTCAAGAAAATAATTATCTTTAGAGCAAGTCTCAAGATGATATTAAATAGCACTAGTATCACACTCCGTATGAATATATAAGTACTTTTCCTTCCACCTTTAAATCAGACGCTCTGGAACAGATAGGAAATGACTTATGTTTGTCATAAACCAGAGCATTGAATTGTATTTGCAATGCTTGTAGCAAACAATAAGAGGTTAATAAATCGGTTTAAATAGTCCACCCAAGACAATTTCCTCAAGCAAGGGAAACTGAAAATTAAGTTTTATGTTTCCACCAAAATCAGGGCGAAAACCAACCTCGTTCCCAGGGCATTTTGCCTTGTTGATGAAGTTGATAGCGGCCACTCCGTAATAACGGCTCAGGGGCCACAAGACCCTGGGGACGAGGTTGGGCGAAAACATGTCAAGAAAATTTGATCTTTTTTATGAAATGTCCAGGAAATTGTCAGGATTTTTAAACCTTTCACTAAGTCTTCGTAATGAATATTCTTTTCAATGTCAGTTTTTATCTTAAACTTGTATTTGTTTCATCCTTTGTTTCTTTTTTTAATCATGTCTGTCTATTGCATTTTTTCTTGAGAGGCGAGGATGGAAAACGCCTTCTAAGGTTTAATTTTAATAGTTCTAAAAATTGATTACCGTTTTGTTTCACTCCAGAAGTCGGGAATCTAATCCTAAAACAGAGCCAGAAAGCTGTAGCCAACCTCTTTTCCAGGGTAATTTGTTCTGTTTATGACGGTACAGCGACTTCGTCTTTCCTCTCTGCGCCTAGTGTTGAAAACAAAGAGTCTGCGAAATAGGTTTGGCTATAATTTTCAACTTGAATTGTTGTATTATGATGGATTCACGAGTTAACTTCCGCGTTAATCAAAATTAAGAGAGCTTTTTATAAAATATAGCAGGGCTAGCTCTGTTTCAGCTCCCTAAGATTTCAAACAGAGAAGGGATGCTTTATAATCTCCGTGTCTCAAACAAGTTTAATATTTGTCATTGTACAGCTAAAATATCCCCATCCCTTTTTTTAATTTGCCCTTTTAAAAAAACAGCTTTTTCCCACATGTACAAATTCAAGATCTAAAAAACATGTTATAAAACAAATCTCTTTCCAGCAGTGCGTGTGTTGGCCCGATATAAAGAGCCCGAGACGAGGTTGGTACTGTGTGCCAATGAACCTTTTCAACCCAGGGCCAATAATACCAATGTAGTAAATAAATAAATTCACCAACTGACCATAATACTTTGCGCCTATGATGATGTCATAGCACTCATGTGCGCTTTCCTTTTGGAAAAAGAGCACGTCTTTCTGGGTGTGCTAGGGTAAACCTTCGTCATTACTTTGCCAAAATAGTGCGGAAAAATGCCAAGTGCTTCATCAAAATCTTCTCAGCCTCCTTCTCAGATCACTACTAGTGATTTAATGCAAGAACCATTAAAAAATGCTGTTTCCGTGTTGGACAAAAAACTAAGGAATCTCGAAAAACGCAAGGTTAGTAGTGAAACCTATTACACATCGGTAGCTTTCCTTCTGCATGACTCGAAGTTTTCATTATTCATTATAATCTGCCTTCTATGGGTAGGTAGAGTAGATACCAACCTTTACCTGGGTGGCTAGCATCAGTATGCATTTTTCCCTGATTAAGTGAGTTGCATCTCCCTATTTGTACGCGGCCTGCCGCTGCAGGCGACTTGGACAGTTAGCTTGGTTCTCACTATGGGCTAACGATGAGCTAACCATAGTGCGCATGATGTGTTAGCCGGTGTGAATTTTTGAGCTGCGGGTACCTGATGTATTCGTTTCACGTTCACACTACGGTGCATCGTTAACTCTTTTGTAGTTGAATCTAATGCGAGGAAGAATGAAAAAGAAAAATAGAAAGAAAGTCTTGTTATTATCACTAATTTAAAGAAGACGACGTAGCCTGGAAAGAAATGAATTAACAAAATTACGAAAAAGGAAACGACTTAGGGTCAGAAAGGCACCCTGAACCCCAACTCTTCTTCTTCAAGCGTCATTTTTTTAATTTTGTCAGCCATTTTAGTTTTAAAATTACCTTTTATTACAACGAAACATACTACTATTTTTAAAAACAAATCACTTTGAGCACAATTTATGTCGGCTTCCTTTGAAGATTGCTGAAGGTGAGATTATCTCACGTTTAGCCGAAAAAAAAAGTCAAAACATTTTGGTTTCAAAAAATCGGCTAACGATGAGCTAACGAAGAGTTCAGCTGTGAGCTAAGCAGGTACTTTTACGTTAACACTATAGGCTAAGGTTTTAGCGCATCATGCTCACTGTGCTTAGCTCATCGTTAGCCCATAGTGAGAAACAAGCTTTACCCTTTTCCTCTTGATGTCCATAATTGGCATTCTTTCTTATTTGTTGACAAAACCAGCGTCGATCTATCTTATTATAGAACAGCACAAAAGCTCTGAGGAGCTCTGCATTTTGGTTGTAGTAAATCCTATGGGAACTTACTATGTCAGAAAAACACAGAGTTAATGTCAACATTACTTTCTCTATCAAAACTAGAAATGTGTGAGCAAGAAGCAAGAAATAGAGTATTGTCTTAAGTCTTAATTACAGGTTTAAACTAACTGGTAACTTTTAACCTCCTTAATATTTATGTTGCACCTTAATTAGAAGCATATAATTAACACAAATCTTCAAAATTTGCATTAATTTTGTGCCTTGTTAATTATCTGGAATAAGGTAATTCCAGGACCTCAGTTGTTGTCCTTAATATTTTGGAAATTTTGCAGCTAGTGTGATAGAGAAATTGGATTGGTTTGATAGATTGATTGATTTTTCATGGTGTGACTCTCCTTCCACTTTTCTTCTCCCTTTTTCTTCGACTTAAGAATCTGCAAAATATATTAGTTGAGGTAAATTTTTAATTTAAATTCCCAGAGTAAAGGTGAATATAACGTGCCAACCCTTGAAGTGCCTCTAAATCAGCTGTGTTAACCTCAATCTGTTGTAGTTCGGAAACATTTTGCTGGTCTTTCGCCAAGAAATGCCAGCACTATTGTGCTGACTTTTAGTACTTTAAATTCACAGGGTTGTTGTTTGTCAAATTTTGAATTCCCAAAACGGTACTGCAAGTAACGAGACGCACACAATGCCATATATAAAGAGCAGGCGAACCCATGGATATTTCCACAGGCCACTGACTAGTATATATATTTTGTTATTGTTGTTTTTACTTGTTCTGACAAAAAAACCCGTATCATTTGTGAGCTATCGTTTGTAGGCTATTACCTTCTAACCTTCTAGGTTACAAGGTAATAAATTTTGCTACCTCTGGTCTTCTCCCATTGAACTATTCAATTGACTGATTCAATACTGTAAATAATCCTATTTCGCAAGGCAAAAGTTTAAGTGGTTTAAGTAGTTTAACTTGACCCAGAATTTGGATCAATGGACTTTCTGAATATACTCCCAGCCCTCGAAATAATTTTTGGAGACTCGTCAGACAAAATGTCCGCCACATCTCCAGTTTGGTTGGACATGTCCGTAGCTCGTTTTGGAACTTTCGTCGGACAAAACATCCGATAGATTTCCGTCTTGGTCAGACACTTAGATCTCAGAAATATTGAATAGTCCTTTTAATCCACAAGCAAGCCTATTCATAGCCAACCTGACAATCCTAGCTAATTCACCGACTCTTGACTTAGTTAAAACAACTACGTAGACATGAATTTCTATTGCCTGGCCCCTTCGTTGTTGGTAACCAGGTCTTAAGATGAAGCAAGTCTTACTGCACTTACAGGCGGAACAGACATTATTTCATGGATTTAATTGTAGATAATTTCTTCATTTGACAAAACAATTGGAAACCATAGCTATTTCGAGGGCTGTACTCCAGGAAAAAACTCACAGAAAGTTGGGAAAATCGTTAAAATATATTTTACTACTTTTTTCATTAGGTCAAGTTGTTGGAAATCAGAAAAAAAGCTGACCTGGGCACTGACTTAAATGAAGATCAGCGGGTATTAATATTTTTGAATATTTATTGTTAATCAGACCAGTTCCTGAGAAGCTTGTAACTGCACCGCATTATCCTTGAAAGTCATTAGTTATCTTCTTTTTTTCATAAGTTTAATAATTGGAAGAATTTTGATTCTTTTGTTACAAGGTTCAGAATAAATAATCCCTCTTAATTCTGGGCTATAGGTCCACAGTTTCACCATGGATTGGAGGGATTGACAATAATGTTATTCTCTATGCTTTAGAAAGCCATTGAAAATTTGGCATTGGTGGATAACAGTGTTGCCACAGTGAAAGAGCTTCACAAAAACATTGTATCCTTGGATCAAGAGGTTAGTATGCATTTTTGATGAATTTATAGACCAATTTCCCTTTTTTAAGGAGCATAAGGGTACTAGATACCAATTAGATGATAAAGATATTAAGTTTAGATAAGGCCATCAATATTTGTCACCATCATATTATTGCTACAGAAATTCAGGATGTGATTGATATATATTGGGTATTTCGTGAACCAGTGTCTTGTCTTACTGTTTTTGTGGAAGTTTTGAAATGTGTAATGCCTTCATCAGTGGTTTTCAACTTGATTGCCTTAATATAACTGTTTTCCTTGTTAAAAATTTTTTGTTATATTTGTTGACAAGAAATTTGATCTTCCAACTGCAAAAGGAAAATAATCTGCATTTTTGTTTATACTATTGCTATTGAATTATTATTTACCCAGGATATCCTCTTCAGTTCCTATTGGTACTGCTGTCAATGAGGGTCCTGCGAAAGGGGGTCCTAGTGCTCCCATTTGAGCTACAAAATTTATTCAAGCACAGAAATTGCTTAACTAAACAACCACCTTAGATATCAATCTTATTCTTATGCTGAAAGCTAAACAGAAAGAATAGACTGCACTTTTATAGTCTATTGGATGACTACCACAAGTTCTAAACAAAACATTGCAACATCACTACTGAAGTTAAGTGTGACCATTGATGTTAACACACTTTTAAACATAGATGGCCTAGGGTTTGAAACAAACTGTGGGACAGAAACTGTGGAATTAATTTTGCTGTCATGTTTTTTTTATGTATAAAAGTTTAGAAAAATTGAATTTTTTTGTTGGTTTCAAAAACTTTTTATTCGGCTATTTGATTAACCACTGGTGTATTTCTATCTGTCTTACCAATGGTCAGGCTTTTGTAGGACCAAGAAAAGTCAAGGAATTTTATGACAAGCAGTTAGAAAATTTGAGAGTATTTTTGCTTAAAAACCCTGGTAATGTCACACCTAAATTTAGCAATAATACAGCACTCACCGTCAGCTCTGTTTTGGAATTGCTTCACATAGGTGGCACAAAGCAAGCGTTTGAATCAGAAGATTTAAATCACTAATTCTTACAGACCATTTTACTAAAAATGTCAAATAACACAATATTTTATTGTTTCTACAATGTACTCATGTTAAGTTCATGGAAAGTACTGCTCAGGAATAACTGTTATATTGATTCATGCATCTGTTTTTTTTCTCCTTTTAGTACATGAAACTTGTGAAAAAGGAACAAAAAAGAGCAAAACAAGAGCTTCGGGATCAAAAGGAAAGCCAGGGTCATCAAGCTGTATATAAAATCATTGAGGTGCAAGGCGTTCTTGGCCATTTAACTGAAGAGGCTCACCCAGATTTTTTAGCTGGCAATAATGGTGCCTGTCAGCTGACTGAAGACGAACTTTCTAACTTAGACTCGTTTTATGAACTTGTTAATACAGGGTCTGAAGATGGTGATAAAAAGCTATCCTCTCGTGTAAAAGCTGCTCACCAGCATTTTCTTAGTTTAGTTGAGGGCAAGGACTCGCCTGTTGTTGGTGAGGTTACATACAAGACGCTATTAGACACTTTAGACAAGATTTTACAGTCTGGTTATTTTGACAAAGATAATATTTCTTCACCACAACCTACTGATGCTGCAGAAGAAGGTAGTTTGGACGAACCCAGCACTCCAGAGGAACAAAGTCCAGAAGAAGAATTGCCACCTTCAAATTTTGGTGAGGTATGTTCCAGAGTCTTCAGTGATCTTTATTTTGTAAATAATTTTTATTTACTCTTCTGTGTTATATATTTTGTTACAATTTTAATTTCATTCACACTCTTGTTTTTTAAGTAATCAATAAATTTTGAAATTAATGTTAATAAACTGTCTAAGCTCTAAACATTGATTAATTATATCTCTTGTAATAGTAGACTACGAAACGGCCAAAATTTTGGCTTTTCAAAGCAACTGTAACTTTAAGACTGTTCTTGTATTAGGATTTGCATACTTTAGTATATTATGTAATTTTAGGCTGAAAATCTGACGATTAAACCAACCAATGGTGTTGACCTTCCACCAGAAGTTCAACAAACACCGGATGACGAAAAAATAGACTTTTTGGTAGAATCAGAGATTACAGGTAAATTTTTTTAGTAATAAAGCAAAAAAAATTATTTCTTTGTACTGCTGCGCCTTAATTTAATTTGTCAAAAAGTGTAAAATAACATTGTACCTTACCTAAATTGTCAGCTGGGTCTTTCATTATATACCTAGGGATTTCTTTAGTGTCCGTGCTTGAGGACCCTGGAATATAGTAAATTTGTAACAAAATTCCTTGAAAACTGCTAAAAAAATTGCTGGAAAAGACGGCATCCGACATCCCTGAGAGTTTTGATAGCCTACCATATGCTTTTGCTAGCTCATTCTATTAGCAGTTTTTAAAAGGCACGCTCCTATGTAAAACTTGCGAGTTACTTCACCTTAACCCTATTCGGTCCGGGGTTTTTCGATTATATTATGACGGGGGATTCCCCCCTCAATAACTTTCCATAGGCTTGTCCAAATTGAATCAAACTTGGCACACTTATAGTACGTCACAAAAAGAACAAAATGGCAGCAATAAAATTTTGTTTGCGTCAGCACATTTTCTGTGACGTCATCAAAAGTTTGAAACTTGTTCAAAATTCGCTTAAAATTCAATTACTTCAGTTCTAGAGCGAATTTTTACATTCTGTTTGAAGTTTCTGAAAGCTAAATTGAAGTTATTTAACATATATTCCGGTTTTTACATTGATTGCATAAAAAAAGCCTAAAATTTCCCGAAAAATCGGGAAATCGGATTAGTCACGTGTTGAAAATATGCAAAACGATTCTTCTTGATAAAACAAAGTTGTGTTGTAAGTTTCAAGTTCTAACAATAATCCTAACAAGAGTTATTATATTTTCCCCATTATAAGGATTTCATAGAAATTTTCAGGGGTAGTTTCGAGTAATAGCCAATATCAAAGGTTCTGAAATGTATTGGACCTAAAAATTTGGCATGCAGGTGTCTAATAGATAAATATTTAAACTCAGTAAGTATCATAGACATGCAACATTGCAAAAAGGAGTTATTAAAAAAAAACGTCAGGGGGGCGGAATCGGGTTAAACTCTTCAAACTTCATTTGTTGTATAAGACAGCAACAAAAGACTATTTCCAAAATATTTTTTGTCCTGTCCTACTGCAGGTACCATATATGGCAAACAAGCCTATTCATAAGCAAATAACACCCGAGCAATAAATCGCTCGCCCAAGGTTACAATAAATTAGGCTGAGGAGCAATCTGAATAAATAGAATGAGTTTATAAATGCATATTTTATTACAAATTTTTTTTTATCTATTTTATCTTGTCTTTTTTATATATTTTGGTTATTTTATAATTCAAATAATAAGAAAGATAACATTGATCTCCATGTAAGATAAGTTCATATTGCTCAGCCAGAAAACTTTTTGTGGAATTGGGGGAGCAATTAATGGCTCAGCTAGGTTCTCATTTCTAAGAATTGGGTGAGTCTTTGCGTGAGCAAGAGCGATCGTTCTCCCCGTAATGATAGGCCTGGGCAAAGGTACACGATGCAGAACTTATTTTAGTGTCAAATTAGCTTAGAAGCATTTGCTGTTATTATTTTAGATTTTTGGTTCAAATTACTTATTCATGTTGTATGCATTTTGACCACTTCAAATGTGATTTTTTCAAATCTTTCTTGTTTGCTGTTCATTTAAGCACCACATTTAATTTTTAGGCTCGTTTGAACAACAACCCCCTTCTTTGAATCCAGTCAGTCCAGAATTTGTTCCTCGAAACCTGCAGCAAACTGAAGATGCTGGTGGCTTTGTTGAAAACAATGCAGCTGCGAGTAACGAATGGAACGAGCAGCAAGGGAATGAATCTGACTGGAAATCAGGTAATTTTTACATAACATACCAACTGCATTCGATCTTATTGTTGCGTTGGAAATATCGACAAGTTATTGTGCCTATAGAATCTTGTAGGCTATTGGCCTACTGTGGTTCGATATTTTGATTAGTTTTACTACTAATGTTAACGAAACCCTGTAATATGTTGATGTCCACATGAAATATTAAATGCTCCTTCTTTCGACATTTAAAATTATCTTTTGAAGATCATTACGTAGGATTTAAAACTAGCATGTTTTTATCGTAGTGCCAGATCAACATCAAGGCGGCCAAGGTGGTGGCTTCAGAGGACGTGGCGGTGGGCGTGGAGGGCGAGGCGGATTTCGAGGTCGAGGTCGTGGAGGCTCAGGAAACTTTCGAGGCGGTCGTCAGGTATACACGATTGTTTTGGTTTGTTGACGTTTGTCAGTGGTAATACAAAATCTCTTGTTATGCCTGACTGTTGTTTTTTATAGTGTCTTTATACCTTTGTTGCTTTTTAGGATGGTAATTTCCGTGGTGGTAATCGGGGAGGTCGTGGTGGAAATCGTGGTCAACGAGGCGGCCCAAGAGGTGGTCCTCGGGGCGGCGGCAATCGTGGTGGCTTTGGTGGTGCTGGTGGTTTTGGCAAGCCTCAACAGTAAACTAAGATGTAAATGGTTTGGTTACGAACTCGATTGTATGATAAGATCTAAGATAGTAGAAAAGTATAGCGCGTTGGATGGCTGCGACTTGTTTTGTTGTTGACAACAGGAAGTTGCGAGAAGATTTTGTGGAAAGTAATTGGCATTTTTCCATTGAGCATAAAACAATTGATGAATATTGGCGAAGAAGAACTTCGTGTAACTGATGTTTTTAGTAGCATATCTTACTTGGAAGTTTTAGGACGAATCTTTTTTATATGACTAATCTTTTCTTTTTTTTACCATCTCTCCTTGGATATAATCTTTTAAAAACGGAAATTAGTAATACCCCCAGGTCGATTTGCTATGTGTTTTTTAGGACGTTTAAATTAAACAAGCTCGTTCAAGAAAGCAGCTAAATCTCAGCTTTCAGTAATTTTGAGTTGTGTTTGTTTTTGTAGAAACAATGCGAGTAATTATTCGAGACGCATTAATTAGTGTGATAAATCAGTTGTGATTTATTAATAAAATGAAACTCGTGTATGCGTTGAACGAAGTCAATGTTTTTTTTACTATCTTTCTATTAGTTACACATCCAGTAAATAAAGATTTGTTAAAGACTTATAAATAAATACTTATAACCGGCGATCCTGCTTTTTAGCAATCGCGAACCAATTTTGTGCAAGCCTATAGCTTTATGTTTTTGAATTAATTATTTTCGTGTTTGCTAAAAAGTGGATTAACATCAGTTTTGCCAGAAGTAAACTTAGAGCGTAGTTTGGCACCAACATTAAAAACAAAAAATTGAATGTGTTTGAGATTTCTTTTGGGTGAGATGTTTTATTGAGGTAGTATTGCCTTACTTACCATAACGAGTTTTTTTCTAGAACTTTTCCAAAAGTTGTTTTGGCCGGGTTCGGAGGTCCTGCAAACCTTCATTATGGTACTCGTTTTTAAGTCAATTTTTGAAACCTCGCCTGGTTCCTATTTTGTTTCATAACTTCAAAGTATTATGGATTTTGTTGCTTTCCTTTCCGAGAAATCAAACCTCTCAAAATAGTCTTTTATATGGAGGTTTATTAAAATATTGTCTAAAATATGTACGAAGATTTTTGGTACTTTTTAAATCACTACCTTCAGTTGGTCTGTCAACCCCACATGTTAGGTTTCAGGCACAATATCACATATAATGACTCAACATTTTAAGTATAAGTGCTGAAATCATGATCCGTTTAAACGGAAGGTTTAAACCTGACGGATAAGTCATAGTTTAAAACGCATCGTGTATTTTAAAAAAATGAAACTTTTTGACCTGCCAAATTTGACCTACCGCAATTATTCTAATTTAGTGCGGCCTCTAATTAGTGCGGATGGCCTTTTTTTCGAAAATTGAACAATTTATTTTCCTCTTATTATTAGTGCGGTGGAATGTTGGTAATTTTCGATTTTCCTCTTATTTAGTGCGGGAAGGGTAAAAAATTCCTCTAATTATAGTGCGGATTGACAATTTTCCTATCAGAGAGGAAATAAAATGGACACAATTATAAGTTATCATCTTTTTCGTATCAGCAGAAACTTCAACTTTAACTACAAAAAAGATTACAAAATGAAAGGGTCTTCTTCTTCTTCGTTGTCATCATTGCCGTTAAAAATGGTGAGAAAACGGTTGGACATGTTCCAAGTTCCTGTCAAAGCTGACATTTTTTTTTTAAAACATGGTAAGGTTGTAATCGAAGTAAACGATCCGAGAAGATACTCGGTGGACCCTAAACAAGATGGCTTTGAGCTACCAGCCGAGTTTTATTTCAAAACATCAAACGAAATGAAGGAAAAGACATTGGTGGAAATTGAAAAGTTTGAGAAGGAGAGAAAGCAGAAAGAAGAAGAGAAGAAAAAGAAAAAGAAACCTAAAAAATTAAAACAAATAATTAAATTAAAAAAAAAATAATTAAAAATTTATCAAAAAATAATATGTGTATTTTTTTCCCTCTTATTTAGTGCGGTAATGATAAAATTTTCCTCTTATTATTAGTGCGGTCTTGAGTTGATGATTTGATGGTAATTTATCTCCTCTAATTATTAATGCGGCATGTCCAAAATAATTATTTTTTCGGCCGCACTAAATTAGAATAATTGACGTGTTCATCTTTTTCGATTAAACGGATGATCTTTCTCTATTGAAATTTCGTAAATCTATTGTTTTAAACGTTTGATGTCATGTATCACTTTCGGAATATTATGCAAAATACGGTTGAAAACAAGACAGCTACAGTAAAAAACAATCAAGAGAAAAACAAGAGAAAATGTCGAAAGCAAAAAAAAATTGAATTAACAGAGGATTTTATTGAGAAATTACGTGAACGAACCGGTCTGTGGGGTGTAACGTTGGTGTCGTATAAAGACAGACGAGAAAAATAAATCTGGATTAATTTTTCTAAGTGTGCTTTTGTGAACACGAAAAATATGTTGCAAATGACCATCACCCGTTGCTAAAAAACGAATTGTTGCAGCAAGCTTTATGCCAGAAAAACTTTTAGTATTCAAAGTGATCTTCTGTGCGAAATTCACGTAGCAACGTGGTGGATGTTACACCCAGATTTTCTCTTCGTTTTAGCCAAGGTTTTACCCCTTTTTTCTTTCATTTTTTTAAACACTCGCTATTATAATCGTGGAGGCGGCAACCGTCTTTTCATTTTGCTTGCCACGATTCGAAAGACTTTTGAAGCATGTTGTACGTTTAAACGGATTACGAGTAGACAAGAAACCTTTCATAAAGATTCCCCTACAGGTTATCCGTCAGGTTTTGACCTTCCGTTTAAACGGATCGTGTATTTCAGCCTTAAGTGTTTGAAAAGGTAGCTATCCAAGTTTTTATTGACAAAAATCAAAACACCCCTACCTCATCTATTCTGAGAAACTTTCGCGTTTTTTTGTTCTTAAACGCTAAAATTAGACCCCGGGAAAAATGTTAAAAAGGCTTAACCGCCGAAAGTATTCCTTCTCCAAAAATATTGAAACTGAGATAGTTAAATTTTAAGAAACGTAAGAAACATTGGTAGGGTGAGAAGCATTGAGAACATTTTTGTGGTGAAGGCTAATGAAGTTTAGCATTAAAAAAATGAAATAGTTCACGAAATAAGACGCTTTGTTATGAGTGTTTGATCCTATTTCATCCGTTTCTAAGAAAAGTGTCCGTTGCAAGAGGTGTCGGGTATAAAATATGTCTGAATTAGGACTGTCTTAGTGCATAACCATTGATGATAATGACGCATTCGGAGAAGAAGCCAACACCTTCTTCCTTGCCCTGCCCCTCCTCCTGCGCGCATATCCCGGATGTCAAAAAGACATAAAAAAAACTCAGTACGAGGTTGTATCGAAAATCGGCAAAGACGATACCTGATCCCATACGAAATAACCACCATCAGCCATTAAATAAATATGGCGCCACAGCTGCATGCTGGAGAGAAGGAGGAAAGTACGACGTATTTAACATTTAATTTGTATGCGTATTTTTAGCTTAGTTAAAACAACCACTATCTAATTAAGAGAAAGGTCGTGAACTGCTACTTTCAGTAGTTAATTTTTAGATTTATTATGTTGGGTGATACTTATTAACTAATTCTCTTAAGCATCATTTTATTCAAGGTTCAAGTACGTAGCTACGTGTGCGTGCTTGTGTGTTGTATAGAGTTACCTAGCTAGCGAGCTACCTGCTAATCTTGATTTATGATTTGCTCGTCTCATTTATGTAGTACACCATTTAGAGTCCTTATTTTGATCTTTAGAATAATTAATTTTGACTACAAGAAAGAAAATTACACAAGGTCCATTTTATTATTTGGGCATTGAAAAAATAGAGTTATAGGCGGACGTCGCAAATATTTGGTGTTAGAGTCACCCGACCGACCCTAATTTTTGATCGAAATTTTTGATATACTGAGTCGGAAAAACTAAAATGACAAAAAAATATTATACGCTTGTTGTCTCCCCACAGCCATTACCCACCATTATTGTTGTGCTTCGCTTTAAAATGCGAAAAGGGTTCTGAGAACTAGTTAAAAACGGCGCGCGGAAACTCTATTTAAACGAGGTGTCAAAGTTATCATTAATTATCGGCGATTTAATGGCACGCGTTAATGGCTGAATGGTTGGATACAATTTTTCGAATTTTTGAGTTATCATTCGCCGACCGACCGACTCTATTTTTGGTCCTCAAATGACTCTAACACCAGATATTTGTGACGTCCGCCTTAGCTATAGCCTAGCTAGAGCCACCATCAAAAATATGTTATGTTCACGCCCCTTGATCAACCCTTTCTCGGTATAAAAGAACTGGATGAGTAAGTAAAATTTAATACAAAAATATCAACAAAATGTTCCCAAACTCAAACTTACAATAATTGTGTAACTGTCCCCTGTTGGCTCTTCTGTCCAAACAACCCCAACCCATTTTTATATGTTAAGGTTTGAAAAACACCTGGGGACAGGCTTAAGGGTCAATTTTTCGTGCCTTTGAATCTAAATGGTGCTATGGCCGCCATCAAAAATATGTTATGTTCACGTCCTCCGACCGACTCACTTTTGGTAATAAAAACTTGGGTCGGTAAGTCGGAAAAAACCCGGAAATTTTTTTTTCCCCATCCAAACGCAATATAATGTCACGAAATTTGGGTTACCCCAACTCTTAAATAGCGTGAACGATTTCATATTTTTCACGAATATATTTTTAGGATTTACTTACAGTCATTGTTTACAGAAAGAAGAGAAAATTTGTCTCACAAGAATTCACTGGTGCGGTAATTTCATGCTGCCATGTTTTAGTAATTAAGATAATTTTACGTGACCGACATCAATAGTGTGATATGGGTCCGACCTCGTCCTCGTCAATCCCCGTAAAAATTAATTCCTTTAGGGTACTCATGTGCTACTGATAGTTTACAGGGCGGCGAAAAAGGGTCTGCAAACGATGTTAAGTGGCGCTATACTGTTTTTTGGCCCTGGGAACGAATTTACTTGCTCCGATCTAAAAATCCTGGGGAAAAATACGCCCAACCGACCGACTCATTTTTGCTGGGTATTCAGGACGCGAACATAACATATTTTTTGATGGTGGCCTAAGTTGTTTTATGGTCCTGGAAACAAATTTACTTTTTTCAATTAGAAAATTCTGGTGAAAATCCAGCCGATCGACCCATTTTTAAGAGGAAGTGGCGCCGTAGATTAGTGGTTATAGCTCTCGTACTCTGTGCGGGAGACCAGGGTTCGATTCCTCTTGACCGCGATTCAACATGGGCAAGTGAATGTTACCATAGCCCCGGGTTAACCCAAGCCATGTGAGGGAAATTGGGAAGATGGCACACTGTGTGGGCCATTGGATGTTGCCGGGAGTTGTCTAGTAGAGCGCGGGCCCTAATTGGGTCTGCGTAGCTCAAAATGAGCATTAAATACTCTAGGACTGTCCATCTAAGCCATGGCCCCTCCTGGAAATAATAGACAGGGTATATCCCTCGATATTTGTGAGGCTAGCCATGTAAAATATGCACATCTATCATCTCTATGCACTTTTGGCATACACCTCCACTAGTTAGCCTATTTGTACTTATAAACTTTACCACTCACTTCCCAATTTGCTGGGAACAAATGAAACAAAATCTATATAATTGTTGATAGCCTTTAACAAAAAGAACGAGAAGTTAGCATAATCTGGTGTATATGCACATCTTGCAATCAAGGCATATACAGCGCTGAAAATAAATATTTGACCACTGCCTGTCATACTGACAGGCATACTGACATGGCCGGTCAAGTGGAATTTTTTGGCAGTCAGCTTTTTATATAATTTTTTTCTTGCTGCCTTTTTTTCTAGAGTATAGTTCAGTTTCCTCCTACGGCATTGCATGAATATTACAAGCTCTCAACGAAAAATCAATTAACATATTTTTTGCGCTTCAACTACATCATTAAAAACAGTGTGTCTCCACTTGTGGTTAAATTGCAGAAAAAGCTAAAATTTATTTATATAATTATATAAATGCCCTTTTTTCTGCATTGAACTTTAAAGGCGCGTATTCACCCTTATCGAAAAAAATTAACATATACATTTTATTTATTTATTTCAAAGTTCAGACGGAGTTATGACTTTCCTGAAAATTTGAGGATGTAAAACGTACTAGAAATGGAAATAATGGTACTTTAATATCTTGAATTTATTGTTGTTGTTTTCCAGCCGCCATATTTAACGATCTTGTTGATCTCTTATTCTTGTCTAATAAATCGCCAATATGGTAGGCTCCGTTCACCATGCTGTTCTTTTTGGCTTGTTTTTTCTTTGCAAAACATGGCATCGAAAAGTGGAAAGAAATTTCGGTTCTGTTTAAAAAAGTGGCCGCGCGTAAAAACATCCGTATCACTTTCTCCACTTAGATTTAATTTTCTTCTATTCTATTCGTCATTGATTTTGGAGACCAGACAAAACAAAACAGAAAGAAGAAATCACAGCAAGAACAAGGTCAAAGCGGCAGTCAAGTTTGTTCAGAAAAAACTTTATGAAGAGTCTGCTGCCATGGACTTTTTTCACTTATTCTTATACTTCTTTTTAATTCTATCTTGTTTCTCCTGTAAAAGCCTTGTACATGTTGGTTGTTGATTAGAATTTTAGGTTTAAAACACTATTTACTAGATGTAAGTTTTTGCACATGGCTGGCTTTGAAGAATCTGGTTTACCGGGACATCAAGCAATACGTGATGGCTTTCAAGGTTGTACAGAACCAGATGTGTTTATTTCTTCTTTTCAGCAGGAAAATTGTGTCCTTTTGTCATCCTTACGTCCTGCATTACAGCTACTTGATTTACAAGGACTAAAACGGACAACTTTCCATCAAACGGTGATAAATGATTTATCAGAACAACTGTTAAAACAAATAAATGAAGAATGTAGTGGGGAGAAATTGAAAGAATTATTAGACCATACATTTCAATTTATTCATGTGGATGTGTTAAGGCGAGTTATAATGGCGATAATGAAGAAAGTACCAGAACTGAAACCAGAGTATGTCGAGCAAATTTCTGTAAATAAAGTCATTTATCAAGAATGTCCTATTGAAGTTAAACGAAGAGTATGGATGAAAAAGCATCCACTGTTTGGAGAAGCTGTTGGTCCTATATTAAACAAATACATCGATGAAAAACACAATTTGTTATATTCAACAGAGAATGTTAGCAGCAGACAATTTTTTAATATTCCTCCCAGGCAAAGACGACAAAATCCTGTAATACAGGAGTTGGTTCAAATGATTGGATTCTCCATTGAGTTATATAATTTAGTATTGCAATTTTTAAGGACGTTGTTTTTGAGAACAAAACAGGAACATTACTGCTCTTTAAGAGCAGAACTTTTAATGGCGTTTCATGATGCAGACGTGAAAGAGGTTCGACAAGTAGACCCTTGCCATAAATTTACCTGGTGTTTGGATGCATGCATAAGAGACAAAGTTATTGATAGTAAAAGACTTAAAGAGTTACAAACGTTTCTTGACAGTATAAAAAAAGGTCAAGAAGAAGTAATCGGGTAATGTTATTTTTTTTGTATGCTGCATTACACAATTATGTATTTATGTATATTTGTGACAACACCAAAACGTGTTTGAGTTAAGTTATGAATAAACAGCAGTTCCATTTCAACGACTTCTATATCTAATTTGCATAGAGATATTGCTATGATATTATGTGATCCATATGCAACCAACACAGTGGCATGCAGTATCCTTGTACAGCTTTCAAGACTTGTTAAAATGGATATGCTGCCAAGAGTAAGTAAAAATTTTATTTATTTATTTTTTTTAAAATAGGTT
Organism: Hydractinia echinata; assembly: GCA_030067915.1. Taxonomy (NCBI): domain Eukaryota; kingdom Metazoa; phylum Cnidaria; class Hydrozoa; order Anthoathecata; family Hydractiniidae; genus Hydractinia; species Hydractinia echinata. Next base: position 1,122,746 of record JASGCC010000010.1, read on the forward strand.
CAAATATGGCAGCTGAAAAGCTGATGTAGAATTTTAAATTTTAAATACGAATTTTTGAAACTTTGAAACTTAAATACCAATTTTTGAAACTATTTGACATCAGCATAAATGTGTCAAATTTTGATCATTTCTCAGCCTACAACAAATTTTATCTCGCTAATCTAATGTTTAAATGGAACTTTTAATAATCATTTTTGATATGTCCTTTGATCTCTATCCCATAATGCTTGAAAGGAAGAAAGTGTTTGCGGAAGAAACCTTTGCGGTTTCTGTGTTGTTTAGAAAATTTACAAAAGTTAAATCCCTCAAAGTCATTCGTGAACTGCAAAAATGTTTTTCCCTGCAAATTGTTTCACGTATAAATGGTCTCAGAGAAATTCGTTTTTATGACACAAAATTAATACCAATAATTTTGGTGAAACTGAACTGCAAGTTCCAGGCACAAACACTTTCCTTTCTTAAAGTAGAAGATAAAGAGTCTTTCAAAATTTAATTTGTCTAGAAAAAAACGCACAAAGTTGGTTTTGTATGCTCTGATCTGTAAAATACTGTTTTGCCACCTTAGTTAGACCGTAAACTATTGCAGTAGGGTATTCCCTTTTAAAAGGGCAGAGGAATAAAAACAACACAAGCCAAAAATGATGATTTAAGGTGGTGATTGCGCTGCCCCACACTTTCTCCCGCAACCAGATTCTTTGCTTTTAATAAGTATTTGTTCTGTTGGAACATATTGCTGCAAAATATGATCCAAAATATCCTTTTTAGCGTTATTATCTCTTATCTGTATTAACATTGATCTTTGATTGCTCAAACTTTATTTCCAGTCATCTCAAGATCTGATGTTTCTAATTCGGCTACTCACGTTAAGCGTGTCTGCATGGAACATGATCAAGCTGCAAGAATTTCATGAAACTCCTGTTGTAAGTAAATATCAAGTAGCTTATCTACTCCAATATATTTATTCTTGAAAATGTTTATTACAGGCTTAGTATTTTCTTTTGACAGTGCGAAAACGTGAAAGTGTATTTGTAGGAATTTATTTAAAGCTTAGCACAGATGGTGTAGTGGAAGCGCATATGGTTTCATGTTCGAGCACACTTTAAATGTAGTGTTATCAGCCTATTTGGTGCCATCTACTGACCGCTAGCCGGGTTGTGTAGCAAGCAAGCAAGTTAGAACAATGCTATATACGTATCTCTGGCGGTAATGTAACATAGCTACAGTCAGAGGGAAGGAAGAGCCAGCCGTTAGGGTGAAATCCCCAAGGACATTAAAACTTCCCGTTACTTACTAACTCACTTACTTTTCAATTCAATTTACCGACTGGTAGCTTTGTGGTAGAGCGTTCGCTTCCAGTGCGGGAGGTCTTGGGTTCAAAGCCCGGCCGAGTCATGCCAGAGACTATAAAAGTGTGAATCTGTTCTTTCTGCTTAGCACTCAGCATGAGAATAGGATTGATATCTTAGGCGGTTGTCTAGTTGAGCGATTGCTGTGCTTACACGACTTTCGTAGCTCAAATGGGAGCTTTAAATGCGTTAGGACTCCTTCGCAGGACCCTCTTGGGAAGCAATACCAATAGGAACTGAAGACGCTATCCTGGGTAAATAATGTCAATAATACTAATAGTAATAATAATAATAAAAAAACAATAAAAAATAAAAAAAACTTAATCTCAAAACGCTTATAGGACATTAGTAATTGTAAAAAGTATCTCTTTTGCCTGATTTACATTTATAAAAGACTACACTGTGATTATATAAGCATGCTCAAAAATCTACTTGGAGACAAATCAGATCGCCGCATAGTGTAAGAGCTTTCGCGTGAAAAGGCAAATATCTAAAGTCTTTATGACGTTATTATGATCGAAATGTTAATAGGGAACTTATGGGGCAGTCTTTTATATCAAGCATATATCAACAGCTTGGGTTTTGCCGTTGGATTTGTTGCTGTATCCGAAGCCAAGTCGCTAGAAGCGTATACCGGGATATAGAGGTTGTAAAACCCCACCAGTGCCCTTGAATAAGCATTTCAAAGTGTTGAAAACAACATTTTTGGTTAAATTTTAACTTTTTACGATACGTATTTCTGAAACGAATGTTTTTTTGTTTAATACTAATATGTTACGGATGTTTTGAGATTAACTTATTTAAAAACAGCTTGTATGCTTTAAGGTGATGTTTACTTCTAGATAAGATTTTGCAAAAATGACTAATCTGTTGCAATAACGAGCGAGTGTACATGTGCTGAGTATGTTCACAGTCTAATAACGCGTTGCTTAATTTAGGTGCAGATTATATGTCCAGCTAAGTGTGCTTGAATATAAAGTATACTTTAAGTTTAGGAGCATTCGTGGACAGTAACTTTCGTGGCAAAATTCGCGAATTTTTCGCATTTCGCGAACATTACTTTCGTGAATCGATGCTTTTGGAAAATTTCGCGACATAAACTTTAGCGAAGTTGACCGAAATTCGCGCTGCCCGCAACTGTTACTGCACTTAAGTATTTACATCAAGAACATTATCAATTTCCTTTTGTTCAAAACAGGTTTTTCATAGGTTCATAAGATGGGCGTTTATCCAAGGGTGTGCTTATTCTACAAGGCATTAAATAAGTGTTTAAGGTATTCACATGAGAATTTATTTTGTCTTTCAGAATATTGATATCATAACACAATTTCTTCCCGTATTAATGTCTGTCATGTTGGACGAACTAAATGAAGACAGTACGCCTGTTGCTATCCCAGAGAGTCTTTGGAACTTTATCGAAGACGATCTTGTTGCGCAAGTCATTCTCGCGTTCTACGTCAATCACTTGATACAAGTTAATAAAAGGTGAGGCGTAAGTAAAATGAGGAGCACAGTGTTTTTTTAAGCAATTCGTCTATAAGTAACTAAACTCGATTTGCAAAATTATCAAGCAACTTCAGTTCTGTACAATTGTGAGTATAAATTTCTACCTCCATGGTATAAGCAACTCTTTAAAATAAAGAATATCAAAACACTCGCAGAAAACTAAAACTGCAATGACTTCTTCGGCGTGAGAGTGAAACATCTTTGATGTTCTTTTTAACTTTCTTGACTTCAAAACAGTGACTTCTTTTCGTATTTTCCCTTTTCTTGTAGAAAATTACGCAAACATTAAGCAACTGTAGATTTCGATATTAGCCGAAAATAAAAAACTTGAAATGTGACCAAAATTCTAAGTTGCTTATATAAAAAATCGTGTGCAGTGTTTTTTTCAGTTATTTGTGAGTACATTATACTCTCCAAACATCGATTTCAACGTTAGTTTTGATCGTTGTAGAATGACTGATGATACAGTACTTCAAACTTAATTAATTAATTGTGATCTCGATATACATTTGATACCATTTTCTTGGTACGTTTAGGTAAAAAAAAAGGATAGACTATTTTTGAGAACTCTGCGTATTTTTTTAAATTTTGTGAATTTTGTCGGTGCAATACATTTTTTTTTATATAAGCAATTCAAATTCCAAAATGAGGCTTAAGGGTGCTTATGAAAAGTACTTTTTCAGGCTCGAAATATGCTTAGGTTATGCTTAATGGTAAATTTATTGGAATATGCTTACGAAAAACACACGATCAGCAGTAATTACAACTTAAATGTCGCTAGATACTGGTTAATTCAGACATAAAGAATAAAAAGAAAAACTGTTCACGAAACAAAAAACATTAAAACTTCACAACATATTTTTAGACTGCACATAATGTTTAGCATATGCTTAAAAAATGACTAAATTTAAGCCTACGGATGCTTTATAAATGGTATGCTTTAAAAAAAACACATGTAATTTTGTCGACTCGTTTTTTTGTGATATCTGAAGTAGATGTGAACATTGTTTGTCATTACCAGCCATGAGGCAATTCAAAATTTTCTTAATTCTTCTAGACGAATGTGCAACGCAATGTTACCTCGCTATTCGCAAACGTTAAAATCCAGTCCTGTCTCTTCGGCTGTCGTCAATTTACTCGTGCATTCCATGGTGCGGAACACGCAACAATTTAACGAACCTGCTCAATGTGCTTTGTTGTTCGATCAGTTTTTATTCATCTGGTTGGAATACGAAGATGTTTTGCATCATATTCTTCGTCTTCTGTGGTGTGTTCATGAACACATCGACAGTCAACTAATAGTACGGCTACTGACTGCTACTCAACCATCTTCTGAGGTAAAGACTTTGTAGTTATGGGCTTTGTTTTATTGCACCGGGAAGAAACCCCTTTAACGATGGGGTCCCTTTTAACGGCGCAGGGTTTCCCATCTGTCATGAATGACAAAAATATTGAAAAAATAGTCAAAATGTCGGAAAATTTGGTCTTCATATAAAACTTCGGAATTTTAGGCTTAGTAGATGATGGTCAATCAGAACTATCTTCATTTTCCAAAATGTTGGCAAGGATTAAATTTTAGCATTGTCCCAAAAGAAATAATTAATCAATTAATTAATTAATAATTAATTAATCAATGTTCTATTAATATGTTTGTTATTAAAATTTACATTTTTAAAGGCTGAAATACACGATCCGTTTAAACGGAAGGTCAAAACCTGACGGATAACCTGTAGGGGGGACTTTGTGAAAGGTTTCTTGTCTACACGTAATCCGTTTAAACGTACAACGCATGGTACGAAAGTCTTTCGAATCGTGGCAAGCAAAATGAAAAGATTATCATAGCGACCGTTTTAAAAAAAGAAAAGAAAAAAAGGGAGAGATCTATATGGGTAAAATCGCGGATAAAGGCCATAGAATTAAAATGAGGCCACTTTGATTCAAATGTCTCGTTAATTCCCGCACCACTCTTTTTTGAACTTTTCATTTTGATTAACTCCTTCAAATAATAAGATCTTAACGAATTTATCTTCACCTTCACATCGTTCTCTAAAAGTAGAGAAAAGAGAGTTTTTTAAAGAGAGATTTGGAAAGAGGGAATTTTCGTCGTCTCCTCTCGTATCAAAAAGACAAAATAACCTGGGTACGAGGGTGTTTCGCGCCATTTCTCGATAAAATCCTCTGTAAATTCAATTTTTTTGGCTTTCGCCATTTTCTTTTGTTTTTTTACTGTAGTTTTCAACTGTGTTTTTTGCATAATATTCCGAAAGTGATACATGACGTCAAACGTTTAAAACAAAAGATTTACGAAATTTCAATAGAGAAAGATCATCCGTTTAATCGAAAAAGATGAACACGTCCATCTTTTCGAAATGACGGATAGGTCAAATTTGGCAGGTCAAAATGTTTCATTTTTTTAAAATACACGATCCGTTTTGACCTATGACTCATCCGTCAGGTTTAAACCTTCCGTTTAAACGGATCGTGTATTTCAGCCTTAAGACAGTCTGAGGTCCCAATGGTATGAAATTCCCGTCAAAAATAACTGAACAAGTGAAGAAAATTTCAGCAATTGTAGTAAAAAAGTTGTTGGAAAGTTGCCAGGGAAATAAAGAGTTGATTGTGTGCAGACCTTGTAACTCATGTACATAGTATAATACATGTTCATAGTATAATATAAGATTGATCGTTTATTGTTGAATTTGTCCAGCGGGCAAATCCTGGAATTTTTTCAGAAAAAAAAAATAATTTAACAGTGTTCAACGAAAAACGTGAGTCAAATGATTTGAAATGGTTTCAAGTTATTTCCTCCTCAGATTTTTACGTCTAATCACCCACATAATATATTGAGACTTTTCGATTTTTGACAAAAAAAAATTCCCAAACTCGCACCACAAGTCTTCTCAAACTCGACGTACTGCCTCCAGGCTCACGGCACTTCAGCTTTAGCTTCGACTTAAGACTTAGGAAAGGATCTTAGGAAATTCTGAATTCAACTAGTGAAACCGAAAAGTTCACTAGAACGAAGCCTTACAGTGCTGCTATAGGCTAATTATAGCTTTTTACATGTTTAAACCGTCTCAGTTGGAAAAATGGACATTTGCGTCAACGGCCATTTCTGGTTTTTTGATAGAATTTCTAGTTTGTCTCAAAGATTATGTGGATGGTTGTAGTAACCTTTATTTCTTTTCAGCATGCAGACGTTCTTCACGATCTCCACGCCAAACTAGTCGATCTTATCGCTTCATCCAAAGTAAGCACGCCTTCGAGTATGGAACAGAACAATTCTCTCTCTCCTGCGCTTCAGCTATCTCCAGCGCTTTCTTCACCAGGACTACCGTTTGGGTGATAGATTGGAAGAGAAATTCCTTATTTAAGTTTACTGATTCCTTGGCGAATTGAATTCTCGCTGACACGAGTAAATTTTAAGTTTTCTTTGTGAAGAGAGAAAGGAAAAACCTTTGATACTGTTTTTCCTGAATAATTTTTAAAGTGAATCTGGAGAAATCAGTAACGTTTGCCATATTTAACGATAGGAATTTTCAGGATATTTATGTAATTTTAACCTAAAGTCTGTTTTCCAATTTTAAACAAATTCTCCGCGGAAAGGAAAAAATTTTCTTGAAGTGGAAAACGGCCCTTAACTGCCGCTCGTAATCGATGCATGCTACGCCACTAAGGCTTCTTTATTGCTCTCTTAAGTGATAGGTGAATTGTCACCAAATAATGACGAGTATTGTTCTTAGATGTTTCACACACTCGGTTTTATTTATCTTATTTTTTACTTTAGAGTATAAGTTACCCTGTAATATATGTAAGAAGAATTATATGCGTTCAATTAATAAATCTTGAAAGCTTAATTTTTATAGCGAATACGTTCCAACTCATTTTTTCTCAGCGCTTTATACATTTTTTCCGTAATGTACTTTAAAGGATGGGCGAACAAAAAATTGTTTTGTGGCAGCCAGAAAATAATTTATAATTGTTAAAAATTTTCTTGTCACGATAGCTGTAACATGTAAAATTGATTTAAAGTAAGAACATTTTTATGGAGCAGACCAAGTCAGTCGGTCTGGTTTTCAGAATCAACACTTTCATCATGAATATTTTCAGCAGTTTTTTCAGCAGTTCGCCTCTTCTTTAAGTTGACCAATTTTCACCAGTTCCAAAGACGTGCATTTCGCGAATAAACTGTTTTACGGTTTTTGCGAAGATTTTTAACTTGACTGTACAGACAAGGTGTATAATAAGAAAATAATTGTGCATTGTGGTTGATTTGAACACAAAAAGTGCCAGGTGTAATTTTTCCATTTGCGTTTTGACGACTCCACAAGTTGCGTTCAGTTCTTCTGGTATTTGTTGTAATGAAACAAGACAAACTTTTTAATTTCATCTGCCTCCCCAAACTTGTTTCCAGGTTGCGATGCCTTTTTACACCTACTGAAGACAAGTTTGTGAAGCAAAACCGAAGAACCAAAGTTACTTTCATTTTTTTAACAGAGATTGTTTTTAGACAAATGAAACGTACACAACGGAACATACTGAAAAGTGGTTCATAGAATATTTTTTTTAAAAAGTATTAAAACTTTAGAAGTTTAAAGCAATATTTAAAAAAAAAAATTAATCTAAGAAATGTCCGAAACTGCTGCTGAAACCTCCCTCTCTAGCATTTGCAGTTTTGCGCAGGTTATGCATAATTCATTCAAGCGTAACTAATAGATATATGCTATTACAAATATGTGCTGAACGTGCGTTAGCTTTTCGATCTGCACACTTGGAGCAATCAAATCAAAGCTCCCCTGCAAATATGATACTCAACTTGTTTAATCGGGAGAGAGTCACGTATTTTAGCATCCTCACAATTTCAGTTATTGCATCGTTCTTCATTGGGTACAAGTACAGCAAGCTTCCGCAATCAGTTAAAACAGAGTTTAGTAAAGATTTGCATGTAAACAGACGAGAGACTGTTGAGAAACGTAACTTTGAATCCCGCGATCGCACGCCTGGAGACGTGGAATACGAAGATAAGGAATACCACGAACATGGAGTTAAAAGTGTTAATGCAACCTACTTAGAAGAAACGCTAAGGTTTAGTGTGCTTTAGTTGTGTTTATAGCATCATACCAACTTTGTGCCCAGGGTATTTCATATTATCCCGGCCGGAAACGCTCCGGCTCGTGAATGGCGTTAATTTCTACAATGATGCTCTAACACGCAACTCCTATTGTTATTGCAGCCTAAGGGCGGGTAGCCATTCATGGTTGTTTGTTCTCCATTTTTAAAGCAGCTCAAATTTGAGCTTCTCATCAAATACCGCAGGATTTCTTCTCTCCTCGAGGACAGGTTCAAAGCTGAAAGTTTTCCACGGGGTTGATGAGCTGCGCTTCCCCCAACTAACCACTTTTCAAGTGAGAAGTAAGCCATCGCTTATAACCACTGTAAACAAACAATCAGCGCGCGGGAAAAAGAGGTTGGTTTGAAAGTTTCATGTCAAATTTTATTGTTGTAAGTTCTTCTTTTCAAGAAGAAATTGAAAATGAGGTTTCGTTGTTTTTCTCTCTGGATTTCCTTGATTGTGATGGGCCGTTGTTTATATTTTATGCCCCTATGTACGTATACCCACACATGCCCATCTTTCTCAACACAAACACAACATGTCAGTCGTCACACAAAAACATGCCTATTATGTGTATCTAATAATGTTGATAAATAAAGCACAGCCTTGATCACAAAGTAATGTATCTGCCACAGGTGCCTTCTCAGGAAAATTAGTGTGTTGAGGCAGAAATGGGATTGTTCTGCCCAATCTATAGGACACTGCCCAATCTTTAGACACAAAAGTGCCCAGTCAGCAGGGTATCACAAGATTGGGCAAAAGACCAGGTTAGGCCCTTCTTCTTATGCCCTTTTTTAAACTATTAAGAGGTGTGTGCATGAGCTCTAAATGTTTGCAAGACCCAACAAAAATTTTTATTTTCATATTAGGAGTTTAAAAACGAAAAGCAAATTTGCCAGTACTGTCCTAAGATTGGGCAGGTCGATCTTTGAACACAAAAAATTGTAGCTAGCATAACATATTATATATATATACATTTAGTTTTTATAACTAGGTAGGTAAAAATACAATGTTTATATATGAAGGCTCTTAAAAGGCAGTACACGATTCGATTAATCGAATTCAACAAATTGGATTGTGTAAAAATCGTATGCTTTCGGCATGCTCAGACCGATTTAACTTTTTCAATTAATCAAAAGGTTTTTAACCAATGAAAATGCCTAAAATCTGTACATTAAATGTGCGTTAGAAAATTGTGAGTTTTTATATGAAAAATAAACATTACTAGAGTATGTTTAAAAACATGTCTTCAAAAAAGAATTAAACAAAAGTTTTATCACTGAATGGATGTTGGAAAAAGTGCTCTGGAGCGTATTAGCAAAAGACATTTGATGAAAATGAAAATAATTTTCTTCGTGCTCTAACCAAAATTTGTTTAAATAACGTATAACACACTCCTAAATTAAGTTTTTTCTGCAGTCATTTTTTCGTCCACATAAGACGTTTCTGAAGTTTTCTTAAATTCGTATATAGTTGCTGAAATAATAACTGCAACAGTAGCGAGTTCATTTTCATGTTCACTCTTATCAAAAGAAAAATATCAAAAATTTGTTCTCGTGTAATCGAAATTTATTTGGAATCTTAAAAATATAATTCCACAGACAATTGCAAAATAAAGCCACTTGAATGATAAAAAAGCAGCATTGTTGTGTTTTTGTCATAGAATTGACCAAATATAAATTGTATTTTTCTAGAATTTTTCGCAAATAATTTTGTCAAACAGAATTATGAACAAAAATCACTTTTTTAACCTGCTACATTGCTGCCTTATTCTAATCGTCATTTTCTAAACAAACTTTTAGTTATTATCTTTTGTGAATAAAAAATGAAAGAACAAAAAAATAGTCAAACATATACATTTCTTCTTTTGATGATTGGAATACATAGAAAATAATGCCATGTTAACTCCTTGTTAAGTCTGATGGTCTAGCTAGAATTAGAAAAATGATAAAACAGTTTTGTATTGGCGTAATTTCAAACTTTCTTATCATATATTTATTGTAGTCTATTTCCTTTTTTAGATATTTGACAAAGGTTCCGCATTTAGGCGGTACGAAAGCTAACAATGATTTAGCAACATATATAGAAAAAGAGTGGAAATCGTATGGTTTTGATAAAGTAGAACAAAAGCCATATGATGTTCTACTTTCTTATCCTCGTCGCCCTGCAAACATAACTTTGCAAGATGCATCAGGAAAAGTAATATTTCAAGCAAAAACAATAGAAGATGCTTATTTTGATCATGAAAATAATAGTGAATCAGTTTACCCCTTTAATGCTTATTCTGCATCAGGAACTGTTGAGGTAAAAATTTGCAGTAAAGTTTTATTTTGACAATACAATATGCTGTTGTTTCCAAGCAGATACAATCAGTGCATTTAGTGCAATGCATTTTTATCTCTTATAATAATACTAAGACTGTGTCTTCTGTCTGTAACAGGCAATTGATGTAGCTGAAAAAGTTATGTCTCAAATATTAAATTTTCTGACGTTACGGCACAACATCAATAACATTAATGTAACGTCAATAGCGTTTTTAAAATTAGCGAAGCCATTACATTGCACTTTTATGTTTAAGTCCTTATATCTTGGAAACGGCTGGAAATAACTGACGTCATCTCCCACATGGGTAACTAGGGGTCACCAGGGACCAAATTGGGTTCCTCAAAGCTTGGTCATACAACGTTTCGGAATAGACGGGTTGGCGACGTCATCAAAATAACTGTTAACCCAAATATCTCTTCAACCGTTCGTCAAAAGTACATGATCCTATACATTTTTCCTAAAATCTTTTGAATACTTCACAGTGTCACAGCATTTCTCATTTTTGGGAACACCCTCCTAATTTTGGTTGGTAAAAATAGCTCTGATTGAAGGGGATATGAATTTTGCAAAGAAAATTTACCTTGTCAGTGAATATATTAGTGTAGTATATAATTATAACTTTTCTTCAGCCTTTTGTACAAAATGATTTTTTCATAAATTGAGAGGTAAATATTTCTTCACTGCAAAATGTAGTATATTCTAAAAAATTTTGCAACAAGGCATGTAAAACTGAACAGACTGTGTTTATATTTAGGGAGAATATGTGTATGTTAATTTTGGTGAATTGAGAGATTATAGATGGTTATTTGATCAAAATATCAGTTTAAGCGGAAAGATTCACATCATCAAGTATGGAAAAGGTTTTCGAGGAGAGAAGGTTAGAGAAAAAGTCTAGTATATTTTTATATAATAACTGTTATGAAATGCAATCAATAGAAAATATTCTTAGAGTTTATATCATATGTAGTTCACAATTTAAAAAACTATATTTTTGGGCAGCCTGTGAGTTTTATTAAATTTAAACATCTTATTAAGTGCAGGTGTCAAAACAGTAAATAAAAAAATTAAATAGCTCCTTGGAATAGCTTAAGCATTGTTAGTAATGTATATATTACTACTATACTGACTATTCTATTGATTTTTTCACCTTTAGCTGATTTTTTTTCTGTAAAACTGGTCAGGAGCTCCTGGAAAATCCACAGGTTTTGCCCGTTTTTTTTATACTGCATTGCGTGCGTCTAGTTACTTGCAGTACCATTTTGCTTGACAGACAGACGTATACGAGTATTATAATATCTCTTTAAAAATAGCTGTATTCCGTCTGTCTGTTCGTGCGTCTATTTGTCTTTTTGTTACGGAAACATGAAATGCGATATATAAAGGACGGGCGACCCCGTGGATTTTTCCACGGGTTAACGACTTAGATATATATTACATATCGCAGTTTTTGAATATATACTTTGCAAATTAAAATACATCCTTTGTGGTCATTTTATGACAGAAATGTTAAATTTGTGAATGTGATATTTGATGTTGTATCACATCTAGAATTATTTTTAGTTTTATAACGTTTTACTATACAATAAGTTTGTAAGGAAGTATAAGTATTAAGGGAAAAGCACGGAAGGTAAGGAAGAGTACTGGGATGTCTTATTTTCTTAACAGGCAAGACTGGCTCAATACCATGGTGCATTAGGAGTATTGTTGTATGGTGATCCTGAAGACTTTGGTGAAACAAATGTGACAGGGTACCCTCATTCTTGGGATTTGCCAGCTAGTGCCATTCCTAGAGGAAATATTGTAAATGTGAAAGGTGATCCGTTGACACCTCTTTATCCTTCCATCGGTAAGGTTGATATAATTTCTTGTATTAGCTCTGTTTGCAGCATGTCAGTTTATCGAATAAAGAGGAATCTCCGAAAAAATTACAGTTAAAACCCATTTTTTATGAAAATTTCCTTGCTTTGTTCTGAGAAATAACAAAATGTTTTCGAATCTTTTTTAGATTGTCAAAATTTTTGTGGTCCCTATTAGAGTAGTCATTATTGTAAGCATCAATACTTTTTTTAAGATTCCCCTAGCCACTTATTGTTAAGTGATATTAAATTCCTATTACCTGCAATTATGGCATGCTGATGTGTGCAAAAACATAGGACAGGCTGTATAAATGTTAAACCATATATAGCACACCACAATAGTAAAGTGATGTTTTAGATGGCATGCATCGCAAAAAAGAAAATGAGATTGACTATCTTCCCAAAATTCCTGTAACACCAATCAGTTACACCGATGCTTACTCACTGTTAAGGTATGACAAGCTATATTTTAAATGATATTGCAAGTGCTGAGCTTTTATGGTTTCTATTTGTTTCACGTCTTCGCCTTTTCTACATAACATTAATTTGGTAATGTTTTTGTCAGATTTTTATACACAATAATAGTGTATTTAAATAATCATTAAATAAAAGTTCTCATACCTCCTTCCTACTGCAATAAGAAAACAAACAGAAGCAAAATATCTAACTTAATTATCTTCTTGAATTGCAATTGCTAGAGAGGACATTCTCTTTCAATCTTAATATATTTCATTACTTCAGTCAAAAATTCAGGAAATCTTGAGTAATTTTGATAGATAAAATTTATTAACACATCAACAGGACATAGTGCAATGCACCAGAGGGGCAGATTTTAAAGATTGTGTCCACAAGTGTGTTGTTTTTATATTAGGCACATTTGTCAATGTTATGGTGTATAGAAAATTTTGTTTAGTTCAAAATCTTAAACAGTACGAATGTTTGTATTGTCTTGTAATGTAAGCATTTTAAAAGGGTAAATAGCAGATTATAAAGTTGGTTTAGATGGCTTGAAAGATGCCAAAGTAGAGTTTTAACAGCCTACTGGCTGCATAATACTGCTATTTTAAATTAAATAATTGTAGAAATGGTGATGTCCAAATACTAAAAGTTTGTTCCATAAAGTTGAAATGGATTGTACAACGAATAATTGGTTAATAGGGCACATGTACTGTTCTTTTTAAAACAAGTGTAAGCAACTTTTAAGTTTTCTGTTGCTGACCTTTTGTGTATATAAAAGTTTACAAATACAAGCTGCTAGATTTTTTGTGATCCCATCCAAGTTTTCTTTTAACAATGGAAGAGTTCTTCCGTATTCTTCTTTTGCGTTTCATAACCCATTTATATATAAAAAGCATATCATATTTCTTTATCATAACAAGTTATGGACTTAATATTTACTGTTTCACGTAACCTTATTTATGCCAGTTGTATGATAGAACATAAAAAACGAAAAACAGGCGATGTTCTTTATGCTTCACAAAGCTACTACCTTTTCTCTACATATTCAACATTTTAATTTGTTCTTTCTCATTTCTCACAGCATAATGGATGGCTTAGAAGTTCCAGATCCTTATTGGCAGGGTGGTTTAAATTTTACATACCGCGTCACATCAAAGACTAAGAGGTCAGTATGAAAATAAGGCCTACTTGTAACAAAAAATATGTACAGTCTAGTACTTGTACATCGACTGTGTACATAAGTTGTGGTAACGTGCAAGGAAAAACCTGCACCTTACTATAACTAGATAAATTTCAGTGCTAATACTGTTCATGAACATTTCTGTTCATTTCTGTTATTCTGTTTATTCAAAGTTAATTGCAAGTAAGTTTTGTTTGCTTTGCTAACCTAATTGTCATTGCATCCTTGCGTTAAGAATTTTTTATGTTATACTCATAAAACTTTAATATTGAATTAATCGTTTTATATTCTTTGTTTCAAGTATAAGTTTTGTCCTTTTGTGTACTTCAACATCTTTAAAGATACAAAACCTAAAACAAACCTTTGAAGCCCTATATCCCGATGAGACGGAAAAGCATTTAGTTACATTGAATGATCAACTAGTCTTATGTAATAATAAATTTGTGCTGCAACTAGTTTAGTTCAGTAATCAAGCGAGCATAAAGATATGCTGTTAAAGTAGATTGTAGAAGTAGTTATTGATACTTCTTCATGGTTTTATATTGTTAGGTCACTGCGAATGAAAGTCGATACACCAAAAGAAGTAAGAACTATAAATAATGTTGTTGGTACGATTGTTGGTGCAACAGAACCAGGTAGGAGTGTGATTGGGCTGGTTGATATTTTTGGATTCTTGCAAGAAAAACTTAAAAAAGTTATTTGTTGTGTATGTCAAAAAAAAGTAGGCAATCTCAGGAAAAAAATAGAAACCCAGCAAAAACTTTGGACACTTTTTAAAAAAATAATTGTTAAGACTGCTGATGCTGCAATAGTGTAATTAGTGTTTTAACTCTGCATTGTGTAATGAAAAGTTTCTATCAGACACACTAAAAAAACGAAAAACTCGGAACAATTCAGGGATTTTTTAAGATCCTGTTTAACAAAAATCAGCTTGTTAATACTGCTCTTAGTGTTCTGCTGTTGCCATTATTACGTCATCAAAATTTAATTTTTAATTTTTACTGATTGACAGTTGTTGGAGATTAGGATGAAAGGGGGTAAGGATGGCAGGTTCTCACTCGAATCATCTTTAGGGCGTACTATGATATTACGTAAAATGTTCAGTGATTGTACTAGTACAACATAGCTTGTATGAGGTAGTATTTAGTGTCCGTCTGTTATATGCAGCTCTATATAATTCAAAAACTGTCTGAGAAATGCAAGATTCTCCGGTGCTTCGGTGACAGGTATTCTTGAAAATGTGTTCCAACAATATTTCTTCTCATGTTAAGATATACCAGACTGTGTGTAATTAGAACTTGTTAATATCTTTGTGTTAGATCGTATCGTTATAATTGGTAACCACAGAGATGCTTGGGTATTTGGAGGTGGTGATCCATCAAGTGGTACCACCTGTTTAATGGGTATAGCTAGAGCGCTTGGACAAATGTTGGAAATTGGTATATATACTATATTCCGGTATTTTACACCTAAACATAATTTAGATTTTTGTTGGAATTAGCATAGTATAAAGAAGTTGAAGGGTTTGGGTGTCAAATAACATCCTAATTATCTTTAGGTCTTTCATGTTACATATTCCATAACATTTCAATTTTTAAACCTTAATGCTTTTACTGAATTTTGCTTAAACGCTCTTCATCTATCTCATAGGTTTTTATTGATATGTAAATATTTTTTTAGGCTGGCGTCCAAGAAGAACCATTATGATAGTTAGCTGGGACGCAGAAGAGTACGGTTTGATGGGCTCTGTTGAATGGGTTCAAGTATGTGCAAAATTTGTATTAAACGTATGGTGGAATTTGATCTGGCCATCCAAAATCCTTAAGAATTAGGGTTATAAAATTAATTATATTCAATCTTTTCAAATCATAATATGTCAATTGTAGACCGTTTGTAATATGTGCGGACTATCTGTAATTCATTAAGTGAAATCGATGTAACGTTTTTTCACCCTCTTTTTAAGTTATTATAATGGTGCAAAAAGAAAATTTTCATGGAAAAATCTTTTCACTTCTACATGAGTGGGAGTTGATTTTCCTATATTCTGTTTTGTAAACTACACACTCAAAAAAAAAATGAATGTCAAAGAACCTTTTTTGAAAACTATTTGGTACTAGCAACAAGATATAAGTCGTCGCAATTTGCACTAATGTACTAGCCTACCCTCTAGCTACTGCAGTATAATATGGGTAGCATGCCTGAGTTTTGAAGTGGAAGTAATCGTTGTTTTTTGTTGTTGTTTGAAGGAATATCATGCAATATTGTCTGCCAGGGCAGTGGTGTATATTAACGTTGATATTGGTGTGTCAGGTAGGAAATATAATTCGTATCTTGCTATACCCTACAGGCTTCCTCAGTTCCAAGTGGAACGCCCGTCTCTAATGTGAGAAATATTACACTTCTGATAATAAGCTTTGACTATGACGATATTTCAGATTTCAGATTTGCGTTCTGCTTTCTTGTAAAGAATGAGGCATGCGTATACCGCGAAACACCGAAAATAAGCACTTATTCTGTGTGTGCTCTTTTCCCAATAATATAATTCATTGTTAAAAATTGTTTACCCATAGTTCTTACCTGTTACAAAAAGTATTTTAATTTGACGATTTTATAAACTTGTAACCAAATAGCTAATGTGGTAGTGATTTTCGCACAATTTTCTCGATTTAGTGAAATCGCAAAAAATGTTAGCTTCTGGAAACCGCAAGATTTTGATTTTATTTTTTAATGATCACCCTTTTAATTATTTCAGAATTTAAAACTGCTAGAAGTTCAAACCATACCTAAAACGAAAATCACACAGCAATATATTTTTACATCTTTTTTTTTTTTTTTGGGGGGGGGGTTGGTTTAAAACAGAGATAAACATAAAAGCTTTGGCGATGTCTTGTTTGGCGAGGTTTAGTTTTCTTTTTTTTCTTTCAGGTAACTATTCTCTTCGAGCGAAATCAACATCACTACTTATGGACAAACTCTTTTCCATCACTAAGAAGGTATGAAACACTAATAGCGAAAGTCCTTATAGTTCAATTTTCCCTTAAAAGCTGTGTAATTTTATTGTATTTCCTGAATATCCTAGAATGCCTAACATTTAGCAGTGTACTCAAGAAGATGTAGCCATTGCCATGTGGCTTAACTTCTTAAGTCCTAAACTATTGTTTTTTTCTACTTGCTTGTCTCACCCTGTGTCTATGATAGAACTTTTTTTTTCTGGAAAATAAGTTTGAATAGTCGCTTTAACACACATGTTGAAACTACAATTAGAGGCAGTATTTGTTAAGAGGGAATACGGTGCGAAGGTATGATGTGACATATGAAAAACCTGACCATCTTGTTTGCATTGTGGCCACCACGCCTGGAAACTCCAGGAAATGCCATATACTCCTTGGGAGAAGTCCTGAAATTTGCAAAAATGCGAAAAAGTCCTAGAAAATAATTTTTCAGAATTTTTCTTTAGGTTCGGTTTTTTTAGTCTTCAGATTATGAGGAACATTTATTTTTTATTTTTTCTCGTGGAAATTTCCGTTTTGATCGATCAAAATTACTCCTGGAAAAAGTCAGAAAACTCCTGAAAAATGCCACCCTGGACATTTTTCTAAACCACACCTATCGTCATATTCCTTGTCCTCGACAACCTTAGTTAATCTCAACATCACTGAAAAGGCAACAATAGATTCCAGTTTTGCAAATAAATTCATGTTTTGATTTTTTTTAGATGTTGGACCCAGATCATCATCAAGAGAAAGAATTAGAAAAGTCCAGTAGTTTGTATGAAAACTGGAGACATAAGATGACGAATCCGAAAAATGCAGATGAACCAACGTAAGTCTAACCCGAAAAGCATCTTTAATGTCAGAACCGTTCTTATTTCTGTGTATTTGAAAGCATAAAAATCTTCCCAATGCGATATATAAAGTATTTAAGCAAGTATTCCGTTGTTTGATTTTTAATGAATTTTCTTTGGTACAAAGTGTGAGAGTCTTAGCTTACGTTCTTATGGGGATTGGTTTTTGATATTTCTGTTCATAATCAATTTAAATGTAATTGGAAATTAGGTTCCTTGTATTTCCCCAAAAAAATTCGTCTTTTTGGTGGGAAATAGCTTTTTTTTAAAAAAAGGTCCCATTTTGTTAGTATCTTATAACGAATTTACAGAATTATGGTGCCTTCACTTCATTTTTAATACTATAAGTAATATTCTGACACAAAAATGCTAATTATAACAGAAACACGCAAGAAAAGTTTATGTCCTTTAATGAAATTGTGTATCGAAAATAACTCAAGGCATGGCATTTTTACACGTTTTACCGTTAAAGCCAGTATTTGTGTGCTCCTTACGCAAAACCATCAATAAAGTCCTGATCACAACATTCAGTGCAACAGTTTCGCGAATTGACAAAAAATGTGTTTTGCAAGCATAAACTTTTCCAATGCTATCTTAATGGACCACGCTATGAATAAAATCGGACCTAATGAAAAAAATGCAAGAAGACTCGTGCAATTTTAAGTTTTTGCGTGCTTAAACTGTTTTTTTAATCGAGGCAGAATGTTTCTAGTCCTGATTTGCTTGTATACTAAGGGTCGAAGTTAACATAAAATTGATCTTGAGCAAACTCTTTCCTTAGTTATATTATGTCTTAAATCTGTGCCGCATGTACTGCTCTGAATTTTCTGTAACACATATTTTATATGATGTAGGTATCAGCCATTAGGAAGCGGAAGCGATTTTGCAGCGTTTTATTCATTTTTGGGCGTTCCTTCCATCGATTTGCGATATATGTATAACGAGGTAAGTGGATGTGTCTGATCTCATTGGTTATCTACTGACTAAAGCATTTTACATTTGAACTATATGTTAAATAACTTATCTATAAAAAACGACCAGTCTGCCTGCCTGCCTGCCTGCTTGCTTGCTTGCCTGTGTTCTAAAATAGTGGCTGAGAAGAGTGCTGTACTATTTTTCGTGGATAAACGTGCTAACTATTTGCTGCAGTTATAAAAAGTACCAATATATCTGTTTAGAATTTTCATAAAACATTGTCAAATTACCCAGCGTATCATACCATCTACGACAACTTTCATTACTTCAAAACCTTCATCGACCCTGACTTCCGTTACCACGCTCTGGTAACCAAGGTTATGTTGGTGTACGGGCTGGAAGTTGCAGACGACCTCGTGTTGCCGTTCAATTTGACGAGATACGCCGCTAAAGTGCTGCAGGATGTGGATGATTTTTATATCAGTTTTCAACAGATGCTGGAGCCGCAAAATATTTCGTTTGGTATGTGCCTACTACCTATATAATAATACGCTAAGTGTGTCTGTCTGTCTGTAACAGGCAAAGTGGATGTGTTGTTTTTTCTAAAGAAACAGCCGCGGTAACGTCACTTTTGCCAAACTTTTATTTTTGTTCTGTCCTTTGTGTGCTTTTTCAAATTGATTTAAAATTTTTGATTTAAAAAAGTCACGGTTAATTTATTTTATTGTTCTCATAAAAACCTTTGTGTAATTATGTAAACTTTATTACACAAAAGTCACGGGTAATTAATTTTTATTATTCCCTTAAGCATTGTCTCTATTGTCTACTGTTATATGAAAAACATTTTGGTTTATTTATTCCCGCTTGAATGGAATTAACAACAAAACGTTTTGACGAAAAGAACAATGAATTTCGCTGTTTTTTTATTCGGTATCTATAGTGGATTTTTCCACGGGACTAAATACTAGTCTCTAATAATACGCTAAGTGTGTCTGTCTGTGTGTCTGCTTGGTGTCTGTGACAGGCAAAGTCGATTATATTTTCTACAATCTTCTTTTAAAGTGTCTATAAAACATCCTCTGAAAATATGTTCTGTATTTTATGAACTTTTTTGTTTACATTTTTAATTGGCTAAAACAAATCATGTGATATATAAAACGAATTAATTAGCTGGAAAGTTTTATTGTATGATAATTTAAATTTACCTTGACGGGTTTTTATAATTGCTTTGTTATAACTTAATGTACGGGAAAGTCGCGGGCAATAAACATTGTTACTGTTGTTGTTTAAAACGTTTTATTTGCGTCATATTTAATGAAATTAACAATAAACCGTTTTGTGATATGCATAATAAATTTGAAAGAGGTTTCTCAAGTGGAAAACTAATCATGTGTCAAAATAAAGTAATTTCATTAGTTGGGAATTTTATTGCATGCTAAATTAAATTTACCGTGACGAGTGCTTTGTTAAATGAAATTGACAACAAATCATTTTGTGATAGAAAGCATAGAAAATGTTTTAAATGCTTTTAAAACATTTTCTATGCTTTGGATTCCTCAACGGGATTTCTTTAAAAACGTTTTTTTTTTCAGCGTTCTTAATGAAATTATCAACAAACCTTATTGTCATAAGAAGCACACTGATTTCAGTGGATTCTTCCACGGGTTTTAATAACTAGTCTATATAATAATACGCCAGTTCCGTGTGTCTGTAACAGGCAAAGTAGATGTGTTGTTTTTTCTAAAGAAACAGCCGCGGTAACATGTCACTTTTGCTAAACTTTTATTTTTAGTCTTTTGTGTGCTTTTTCAAATTGATTTAAAATTTTTGTTTTAAAAAAGTCACAGTTAATTTATTTTATAGTTCTCATAAAAACCTTTGTGTAATCATAAAAACATTTGTGTAATGATGTAAACTTTATTACACAAAAGTCACGGGTAATTAATTTTTATTATTCCCTTCAGCACGTGTTTATTGCCTACTGTTATATGAAAAACATAATGGTTTTATTAATTCCCGCTATGGAATTAACAACAAAACGTTTTAACGAAAAGAAAAATGAATTTTATGGTTAATTTCGCTCACTATTTCGCTCTTTTTTTATTCAGTATCTATAGTGGATTCTTCCACGGGACTAAATACTAGTTACTTTAATATTTTGCTAAAGAATTAAAAAAAAGAACAATTAACACAATTTAAAATTGTTTTGAAACAGTACAACAGACACTCTCTTTTAAAAAACAGGTTCTTTAGTATTCTTTATTTCTTAGCAGGAAAACAGGCCACCCGACCCCAACCCAACAGTGCAACCTAACAGTGTATATCAAATTTCTACCCCAACTATTATGAGCCAATTTCAACAATGTCTCCCTCTACCTATTTGACCCTTCTACAATTGCTTGAGGGAGAGTAGTCTATCTAAATGAATAAGGAAAAGGTCGTTATGATATGCATAATGTATTTTTACAATAAATAAAAGGTGCAAAAAAGGCTAAATATATCAAGATGATTCTAGTTTAAAAGGCTGTCTAAGAAATTAAGAAAAAAATCGTTAAATTATCTACCTTAATTATCTACCCTACTCCAAGCAATTAATGCTAATTAATTAAAACGTATCCAAAAATAACTACTTTAACTCATTTCGCGTTATTTTGCAGGATTTTAGTTTTTGCGACGAACTTGTACATAAAACTTGAACAACTCTGCGTTGATTAAAACACACTTTGAAAGCATTATTAGTTATTCGTGTAAACATTAAAGAAGTAAGTGGACAAAAATCCTCGACTGCGAGAGTTGCGCTCAACGGTCCATGGTTTTTTTTTATTTGTTTATTAACTGTTTTTGTATTTTTTACTTCCCACTAGCTGCTGTGAAAACTGCTACATACCAGTTATTGCAAGCAACTGAAACATTTCATAAACAACTTAAAAGTGTCAATAAAAATGAGTATGTTATTTGTTTGTTTTAATTATATCCGTCCTTATTTTATCATGCACAACAACTTTCAAAGTGGGAGGAGGTGCAAATATATCCGCAAAATAACCCGAAAGGGGTGCATGTTTCTCCACAAAACAACATGTAAAAGGAATGGAGACACATTTTTGTCTCTGCAAAACAACTTTCAATAGATGGGGGAGGGCGTAGTGCATTTTTCTCCGCAAAACAGATTTCAAAGTGGTGCGTCCTGTGCAGATTGGATGGATGTACACGTTGTATGCAATATATGTTTGTCACGGCGAGTCTTAACGCGGGTAACTCGAAATGTTGTACCTGAGAATTATATTAACTTTTAAGTATTTGTTGTAACGATTATTCTAGAGGGAAGTTAGTCTAAGAGTCTTACAATCTTTAATATTTTAAAAGTTGTTATTCGACACAGGATCAGTATAAAATACTCTTAACTCGTTCTCCATTTTTTACTCACAAAAATCTTTTGTTCTCATATGATGTGTATGTATAAATAAAACGTGTACACATTTGGGGAATTGTTGTGATGTCGACGCCTATTGTAAGCGTGTTTTCATTGAATTCATTTATTATATTTAGTTGTCATATGGTAAGAAGAATGAATGATCAGATGATGTACTTCGAAAGGTCTTTTGTTGTTCCAGAGGGAGTGCTGGGCAACCGTGAAACAAAGTAGGTAGAGAAAGTAAATATTTGTTGATACGAGAAGCAATATTAAGGGGGCTGAAGTATTTGTGTTGAAATAGCCCCACACAAAGCTGCATAAAATATTTGCGTTTTTTGTGCAATGTTTACATGGAAGATTTCCCTTTTTTCCCTTGCATTTCTCAAATAAAGGAGTAATCATACGGAATGGAATGAAACACGGGGTTCTAATTCCAACTTAATTTTTAAAACGTTTAGGTTGTGTTTTTAGTCTGTTTTGTCCTGTGACATCTTCCGTCCTGCTCTGGTAAGAGGCTTCAGTAAAATAGGATTTTGTTGTCATCAGAACGTTTTGTGTTTCTACGTAAGCACACGAGTCCTTGTTTTATACATCTTATTATCCCAGCTAAAAAGATTGTTAATAATTCTAGCTGAAAAGTTATTTATCTACTTTTTAAATGTTTGTGAGAAAATTTACCAAAATAACCATGACTTGATATTTTTAGACATATATTATACGCACCGGCGAGAAGAAGTTTATATCAAAAAAATCTTTTTCCTGGTGTTAACCAGTTGTTATTTGAAATCGATGTCAATGGGGTGGATAGATGGGATGGCGTGAGAGAACAAATCTCCCTCATCATTTCTATGATAAATAGCGCGAAAAAGACTATATCCAACTTCAACGAACTTTAAAGGAGTTACGATGTTTTTATCCATTCATGCATATCAATCTCCTTTCCAGACAGTTGCTAATCGTTCCGGTTACCAGACAATATTGCACGGTGGTTATAGGGAAGGAAAATAACACCGGTCTTTAGTTGACTCAGGAACACGAGAATACGCTTGTTGTACTCACAAAATATACATATGGTAGAATCTAATGCACTTTCATCAATTTTGCTGTGTACTTCCGACTAGGTTGTATTTAAATTTGGCTTATTTTGAATCTAATAAAAAATACAGTCAATATAATTTGTGACACAGCAGCGATGTCAATTGTCCATTTCCTTTCTTCTAACCTCGAGAAAAAAATTTAATTTATAAGATTTTTTTTTTCAACTAGATCGAGTTGAATAGATGAAATGAAGGGTGCCAAGACATTCGTAAATAAACTTTTGGAGTGGTTGCAAAAGCTAATCTAAGTGTGTAAGAAGATATTGCTATCTTTAGCTTGTAGTTTTTGCAGAGTCATGATAAATTCTGCGAATTTTCTTACATGCAGTCCTTTCTTTTTCCGCACGCATAAAATGAGATCTATGGCTAATGAACACTTCTTTCGCCTCAACCCATTTTGGTGTAAGTCATAATAATATACAGTGTGATAGTCTATGCAACAATTGAATGCCTTCAGTTGATTGAATTAAGTTATTTTCGCGAGGTCAAAAAAGTGCATTTCCTCAAGATTAGTTTTCGAGAATCAGTCTTGATATATTGCGAAGATTTGTTTTTCCCAAATAAACCATTTTAAGTTTTTTTGCAAATTAACACACACTGCAAATTTATATTGTGAAAATGACACTATTTTATTTTCAATTTCTCTCGCCTTCTTCAATACTTGAAAGATTGTATTGTAGTAATTAAAATCAAATTTTTAAGTTCATGGATCGTCAGGGAAACTGTAATTCTGGGTTGCAATTTTTGGCACATTCGATCCCTGTCGGAATTTGCTTTTCTGTAAAGAGATATAGCGTGTTGCCATATGTATACGATGGAATAACGAAGTGCATATTTGCCTAACTGGTATTTTTGGTTCATCATAAGCAAAATATCAATATATGAAACACGTTTTGTTCTACAACCAGCCTATCAATTTAAAACTAAGAATACGAGTCGACATTTTGCAATTTATAAAACAAAAAACAAAGTATTAATACATACTTTTAAGGTTATAATGGCTTTAGATAGCTCACTACCGATTTTACCACCTTTTCGCAAAAATAGGTTTCGTAAAAGTAGGCAAAAGTTTAATTAATCGCAAAAATAAATTCCTTAATTTGTTTAAAAAAATACTACTAAATCGCAAAAAAGAGTATAATTTTCCAGGAAGAAGTAAAAAAGTAATTTGGAAGTAATTACAAATTTTAGTACCCTGTTCCTCTGATGAGCATTTTCCGTTGCCACAAGCTTGTCCACCTGATTCGTTATTTACGTGTCATAGTTCGACGTAATTTTTTCATCTTCATACCTTATAATATATACCTCTCTGTCTACTATGAAAGTTTTTTTCTTTTTAAAGTAGAATCTTTTGGCTTCCTTAAAATAATACTCTACGTCTGTCACCGAAAAATGTTTCACCGGGGGTCTTTTCCTTTTTCTGTGGGAGCATATCAGTTTTAAAATTTAATACTTCTACCTCCTTCTTCCGATCAATCAGCACTATTGAAGTGTCGAGGGATCTTTTCCTATTTATGTGAGGTTCACATAAATCCCCCGTTTTTCTAGGATAAAACAGAAAATAAGGTAAACATAAATAATAAATCCTGTCAAATAAATAATTATTAAAAAAGGAATGGGAAAGACGTTGTTTCTTTCACGCATGTAACAGGGAAAATATCTATTTTAAAATAGGAGATTTTCCGAAATAAAGCTGCAATGCATGTTCTGCTTTTTCTGCCTGTCCATGGACAGAAACAAGGATACCGACAACCCAATTATTACTTTATAAAATAGCCATTTTTAAGAAGCTTTCCCCTTATACATACATCTGTCTATTGATGATTTGAAAGCATTTTGAAGGCGCAACATTTGAAAAGACATTCAACAATAACCGACAACACATTAGCCAATGAAATCAGAATGATATAAAGTGCATAACTAATTGGTCGGAGTTCTACCACAAACACACCGGAACGTGCTATTATCTATAGAAATATTTGCGACCCAGTTATTTGTGTTATATTTTAAGATAAAACGAATTGGGAATGAAATTTTCCTTTCGAATATTTATGTTCCTCTCACTTCCTTATCTTTCCGAATCAACAGCTGTGCTGCTCTGTTTGCGGTGATTCTTTTACAAAGTTGTTCTTCCTTTCTAAGTAGGTTTTTGTTTTCCTGTGGGTTATACTTATTGTCAGCAGAGATCGTAGCTGAATGGGCAATGTGAAAGGAAATGCATTTTTACCTTTATCATTCACATACTAGAGGTGAGGCATTGACATAAATAACCTGTTAATAGTTTCTTCTTTTCAGTTAACCCAAAGATACTTTGTTCAGGAGTTTGTTAAGAGCCAATGGAACCGACTTTTATTACTACGCTCCTTGGAAAAGTGTCTATTTTGGAAAAGTGTCTATTTTTAAGACTCAAGAACAGTAGAAGTTTATTATGACGTTGATTTAGTTGGAAACAGCTATGATGATAGAAATAGGAAACAGCGACTGTATATATGGCTTGAATAATCGCGTTTCGGACTTACATTCGGGTTATAATGAGTTGTTGCATCTAATTTTCAATTTTATATACCTAACAACAACGTAATATAAAGCCAATTAGGACTAATTTGTCGCCTTTTGTTGAGTTTGCTTAAGTCTTATTCTATTCTGCCATTGTCTTGTTTATCATCATGACTACACGGGAAAGAAAAAATCTTCTATTTTACTTTGGGTTTTCGAAACATGGCGGCGCGCCACTTTTGCTTGTTACAAACGCCAGGAATAAATTGCATTGTCCCCTTATCCGCCTATTTTACGCCAGTCTCCAAATTAAAGCAGTTTGTTTACGAGATTTTCCATTTTCTCTATTTTCACTTATTAAAACTGACTAATAATCAAGCCTTTTCTAGAATACTTAATGCTTTTAAGAAAATAATGGTTTTGCGATATTGAATACGGGATGGAAGAACAATTGAAGTAAAAGGAGCGGTCAGTATTCCGACAGCAAAAAATTCGATTACGAGCCAGTGCAATTTTTCAAAATCTTGTTCTTCCGCTTTTATGGTGGAAAGAAAAATCACGCTGGTTCTCCCGGCTAAAAGGGTACAAAAAGACTACTTTTTATGTTGTTAATAACAACTTAGCGATTAATTGGCACATTTAAGAGCAATAGACACTTTTTCATATACCTTATCGGTAAAAAAAAAGTCGGCAAAAAGTGACCAAATTTTGGCTAGGTGACTAAATTTTTTACCGACCAATTTTTTTACCGACATTTTTTTTTGCCGACCGAAAATTTTTACCGACTTTTTTTTTACCGACTAGTAATATTTGCCGATTTTTTGAATTACTTTTTAACCTCCAATTTTTTAGTTTTTTGACTTTCCAAAGTGATTCCAGGGATTCTAATCAAATTTAGACTTTGTCGTTTTATGAAGCCTCATCCGCAATATTATACGGAGTATACACCAAATAGCGGAGCTCCGCTATATTATGTCTTTGTATACACTAAGTTTGAACCAATTGAACCAATAGCTTTCTCTTAAACCAATGATAAGGCAGAAGGGAGTGTTGAAGAAGAGAAAAATGATGAAAATGAAGAAGAAGATAATGCGAAGGAGCCGGGAGTTGTCCAAAATATTATTGATAAAATCATTAATAAAGATGTTATTGAAATAGATTAGATTGTTGTAAAATCTTTGTTCTCTTTTAATTCAGCGGTGTCAAAAAAGTCGGCAATAAGTGACCAATATTAAAAAAATTAACCGGTAAAAAGTGACTAATTTTTGCTAAGTGACTAACTTTTTTGCCGACTAAATTTTTTGCCGACTTTTTTTTACACCGACTTTTTTTTTACCGATAAGGTATGTACCTTGGGAGATGTTTTTTGCTATAACACGGATTATATTAGCCTAGTCAACTAAGCTTTCCTTGAGAATATTAAAATGAGTTTCTATCATACGAATGCTTAGACGCAAACGAATGTGTCACAGTAAACTTCTAAGTTTAAATCCATCACTTATCACAAAATAATTTTCAGAGCAAACAAAAGCCAGCGTGGCCACATATTACCCTCTTAAATAATAGGGTAACTAATTATGTTTTTTCGGGTTAGTGATACCATTCTCGCTCAAATCATATTCTCGATAATGATCACGCGTGAGCAAAGAACAATAGAAGTAACCAATCCAAAGCGCGATCAGTATTCTGACCGCAGAAAATTCATTTGCAATTTAGCGTAATTTCCCAGGTGGTAAGAAAAATTATGATGGGTCTCCTGGCTGGGATTACGTGCAATTATATGTCAGCAATGTATGTCTTTATCCGCCAAGCAATTTCTAAACACCTTTAAGAGTTAAAGTTGAGACAAGGGGTAAGGGTTTTTTTTAATGACCTATATTTTATTATTATTCTTCTACACCATGTCTTCGCTCATCATGCTTTATGATAAAAATGTGTTTTTAAAACGTATCACTAGAAACATATTGATGATGTTATCTTGTTTTTGATGGTATTTTAATAGCCTGCTTGGGGCTTATTTACACGTTTCCTTAAGTCTTAGAAGAACACAAATAGGAACCTTTGAAATATACTAAAAAAGTGTAAAAATATAGGCACATACAGCGCCACCTAAAATCTAGACGTTCTTATAAAAACAAATTAACACTTTCATGTGAAGCTATTCCACGCATTTTAACTTTGCGCTGCAAACGTATAATAATTCATCATTTCACAATCCTATTCGGGTTTCGTCTCTTTGAGGTACTGAAAATAAAGGCTCGACTTAAAAAGATTGGTGACAAAATATATAAGAATGAAATTCTAAGTTTCCAGCAATTGATTAGGTAAATTTCGATTCAAGTTAAAGCAGCCTTTACATGAAATCTTATTTCGGTGCCTTGTCTCGTCTTCATAAACGTGCACAAAGATGTGCACAAAGTTATGGCGCATGCGCAGTTTTTGGACAAGCCACGACAAGAAAATCAGGGTGAAATTTCATGACGGTTTGTAATCTAATCTCGGGTAAATCTCATTTCGGGTCCTTTTTTTCCTGTTATCCGCGAACTCTGTAAACCCTGACTTGCAACATTTATTATTAAAACTATTTACCCGGCATAGCCCTTCAGTTCCTATTGGTACTGCTATTAACGATGGTCCTGTGAAGGGGGTCCTAGCGCATTTAAAGCTTCCATTTAACCATCGAAGACCGTGCAAGCACAGCAATCACTCAACTAGACAACCGCCTAAGATATTAATTCTATTCTTATGCTGAACACTAAGCAGAAAGGATAGATTTACACTTTATTATCTCTGCATTGACTCGATCGGGGTTTGAACCCAAGCTCTTTCGAACTGGAACAAGGCTAACAGTATAACAATAAAAGGCGTATTTGAATGTTAAAATTTTATTTATTTATTTATAGCGAAAGAGGTCGTATGTTTTACATTATTTTAAAAAGCAGTAAATAATTCCACAAATTTCTTTTTTATTTTTGACTATGTTCTGTGTTACAAAGGGTTGTGGAAAAACTCAGTTATATCTGTGTTTACAAAAATAAATAAATAAATAATAAATTGAGAAAAACCAACACTTTCCAGCTGGTGGGGTTGCGGAGAAATTCAATAAATATTTGTTTGGTTGGAGAAACACTTCGTTTAACAAACTTTCGTTGCCAATCGTGAAACAGCAACTTTACTACGTGAGGAGAAATACCATTGAAATATTAATAAAACATTAAGGCTAGTTCACACGTCCAAAAAAGTAAAACAAGAAACATTGTACTTCCGTTTAGACGTGTAGATATAGTTTTGTGGACATAACCGGCTCCATTCTGTCAAATTATTCTTAATTTATAAGTAAAAAGAATTGCGTTGTAGTTCCTGTTTGAAAAATTTGTTTAAGAAAGCATAAATTTTATAATCCGAGCACTAACCTTAAAAGAAACTTGTTGTAGAAATTCAAATAACAGGTAAATATTTTTTTCACAAACCATAATACCATACATTTAATTACAATTAATACTGTTTTTTCTCATTTTCCTTTTTTTTTTACGCTGAATTATTTTACATGATAATACATATGAGAAACATGTGTTACTGGAAATAACGTTTATAACTAACGATATTAAAGTTGTCGTTTTGTAGACGCATGCATAACGGAAGAAATAACTGTTCTAAATAATTTGCTTCTTAGTGTATCTGGACTTAATATATATTCTTAGTCCTTTACAAAATCTCAGCGTCAACCTTCTCATCAACTAGGTTCTTATAAAAAAAACGACGTGTACCCTAAAGTTACAAATAATTAGGGAATATTGACTAGAAAAATCCACGGGGTCGCCCGTCCTTTATATATCGCATTTCGTGTTTCGTAACAAACAGACGCACGAACAGACAGACAATGGCTATTATTAGAGTAGTCGTCAACCCGTGAAAAAATCCACGGGATCGCCCGTCCTTTATATATGGCATTTCGTGTTTCCGTAACAGAAAGACAAACAGACAGACGACGGCTATTATTAAAGAGATTAGTTGATAGCCCGTGGAAAAATCCACGGGGTCGCCCGTCCTTTATATATCGCATATTTCGTGTTTCCGTAGCACAACGTTTTTCTCGAGCACAAACAGACAGACGGAATACGGTTATTTTTAAAGAGATATAATAGAGTTTGAATGTTCTTTATTAGATCAATTTAGATTTGTTTCGTTACATTTACTGTTATGAGAGGACATTCGAAATGCTTTAACTTTCTCTTGATAAATAATTTATTGATATTATATACTTTTATAAGTTTTATATGTATTTTTTCTCTTCACAAAAGTTATTTTACCCTGTGCGGTCTGGTCTGTTAGTTTTTAAATATTTTTCTCTCTTTTTTTGCTGTGTTGCATAATTATGATGCTATATAATTATTTATTAGCCATCTGCCTTTTAAGTAATATACTTCCCAAATTCTCAGATATTAACTATTACTCGAAACTACCCCTTTAAAATGTTTACAAAATTCTTTTAGACTGTAGGAACAGCATGCGGTGTATTTAGAAAATTAGGAACGGCTTGGTGTTCAAAGCATATCATAACTACGTCTCAAACATTCTCGCCCCAGAGCTCTTCAAAGAGCTCTGGGGACGAGAATGCGACTCTACTTGTCACTTGTGTTATCAAAAGCCTTGTGTGCATGCGAAACTAAAGAAATTAAAAATTTACCCATCGCAGCAAAGTCAATAAAAATTATCGCATTTGTTATTCACAGCCTAGAGATTTCGTGCATAGTTAGCACGAGCCGCTTTTGGCTTATAGACAAAAATACGGGTATTATTATAGAGATTCTTCTAAACTCAGGATGTACAGTTAGAAAACAAATAAATAACAGAAAAATCTTTGCAAAGTTCTATAATTTTGAGAAGCTATTTTCTTATACACATCTATATAATAATACGCCAGTTCCGTGTCTCTGTGACAGGCAAAGTGGATGTGTTGTTTTTTCTAAAGAAACAGCCGCGGTAACATGTCACTTTTGCTAAACTTTTATTTTTATTCTGTCTTTTGTGTGCTTTTTCAAATTGATTTAAAATTTTTGTTTTAAAAAAGTCACGGTTTATTTATTTTATTGTTCTCATAAAAACCTTTGTGTAATGATGTAAACTTTATTACACAAAAGTCACGGGTAATTAATTTTTATTATTCCCTTAAGCACGTGTCTATTGTCTACTGTTATATGAAAAACATATTGGTTTTATTTGTTCCCGCTTGAATGGATTAACAAAAAAACGTTTTGACGAAAAGAAAAATGAATTTTATGGTTAATTTCGCTCACTATTTCGCTGTTTTTTTATTCGGTATCTATAGTGGATTTTTCCACGGGACTAAATACTAGTTTTATATTAATTAACTTGTGTTATGTCTCATTTTTTCTCATTCCCTCATTTCTTTCAGGAAACTACCATAAAACTCGAATCATATCCTTATTACAAGTTCAAAATACCTCAATGAAATAAATTTTCGCGAGAACTTTTGTGCCTTTCGCGAAATGCTTTAATTGCTACTTTCGCCATTTGCGTAATTTTTGTCAATTCTGTCATTAGCAAGAATTAATTCTTGCGAAATTCATTTCTTTCAAAATCCTTTTTTATCAAAATTTGGTAATAACACGTTACTGTGTTCGAGTAAATTTCTTAATTTTTGATTCCACCATGTTTAAAGAATTTAAGAGCGTATTGGGGACAATCCTTTTCAAAATGGGAACGCATTGGTTACAATAAAAAAGAGTAAAGACAATTTTGCATTGTTTCTTGTGGGAATGTTGATTGTAAATTGATTGTGAGTTGCGTGTTTTAAATTAAAATTGTGATAAATTTGATTCTCTGCTTATGTTACTGCCAAGCTACCTTGTGAGCCTTGCAGTCTAGACAAATGGTTGTTCCTTTTCAACAATTGATTGTTCTCTTTCAACAATGGTTGTTCTCTTTCAACAATTGGTTGTTCTCTATCAACAATTGGTTGTTCTCTTTCAACAATTGGTTGTTCTCTTTCAACAATTGGTTTTTCTCTTCCAACAAATGGTTGTTCTCTTTCAACAAATGGTTGTTCTCTATCAACAATTGGTTGTTCTCTTTCAACAATTGGTTGTTCTCTATCAACAATTGGTTGTTCTCTTTCAACAATTGGTTGTTCTCTTTCAACAATTGGTTGTTCTCTTTCAACAATTGGTTGTTCTCTTTCAACAATTGATTGTTCTCTTTCAACAATTGTTTGTTTTCTTTCAACAATGGTTGTTCTCTTTCAACAATTGGTTGTTTTCTTTCAACAATTGGTTGTTCTCTTTCAACAATTGGTTTTTCTCTTTCAACAATTGGTTGTTCTCTTCCAACAAATGGTTGTTCTCTTTCAACAAATGGTTGTTCTCTTTCAACAATTGATTGTTCTCTATCAACAATTGGTTGTTCTCTTTCAACAATGGTTGTTCTCTTTCAACAATTGGTTGTTCTCTTTCAACAATTGTTTGTTTTCTTTCAACAAATGGTTGTTCTCCTTCAACAATTGCTTGTTTTCTTTCAACAATTGTTTGTTTTCTTTCAACAAATGGTTGTTCTCTATCAACAATTGGTTGTTCTCTTTCAACAAATGGTTGTTCTCTTTCAACAATTGATTGTTCTCTATCAACAATTGGTTGTTCTCTTTCAACAATTGGTTGTTCTCTTTCAACAATTTGTTGTTTTCTTTCAACAGTTGGTTTTTCTCCTTCAACAAATGGTTGTTTTCTTTCAACAATTGCTTGTTCTCTTTCAACAATGGTTGTTCTCTTTCAACAAATGGTTGTTCTCTTTCAACAATTGATTGTTCTCTATCAACAAATGGTTGTTCTCTATCAACAATTGGTTGTTCTCTTTCAACAAATGGTTGTTCTCTTTCAACAATTGATTGTTCTCTATCAACAATTGGTTGTTCTCTTTCAACAATTGGTTGTTCTCTTTCAACAATTTGTTGTTTTCTTTCAACAGTTGATTTTTCTCCTTCAACAAATGGTTGTTTTCTTTCAACAATTGGTTATTCTCTTTGAACAAACGGTTGTTCTTTTTTAACAAATGGTTTGTCTCAGTCAACAGTTGGTTGTTCTCTTTCAACGAATAGTTGTTCTTTTTCAACTATTGATTTTTCTCTTTCAACAATCGGTCCTGGGGACAACGTGGTCATTGACTTTATTTACATTTAAAAATAGTTGCTTAAATTTTTTTTTATTTATTTATCATCGGATCCACGTACATGAACAGAATTGACAATTTACTTATGAGAAAAATAGGTTTTAGTAGAAATTTCCAGGTTTTATTTACAAATAATCTATACAAAAAATTCCGCTTTCGAAACACCATTCAAAATAGTTTTATATTCCAAGCATAAATGGTGTATCAATTAATAAATCGCCGCTTAATTCACGATACAGGTATTTCCTTGTTCTTAATTACTAAAAAATTGTCACAATAGCTGGATGAAAACTGGCGTTTTTTTTATTCCTGTTAAAGATAACATGGCGCTGTAGCTAAAAGGTTTTGGTAAGACATTGTATTTATTATTATGAAATATATAAAAGATGTATTATATATTAAGAATATTTTAATTTTAGTTGAAACTCAATTTTTTTACAGCAATAAAATAAAATTCAGAACATTTGAGCCTTGGAGTTATTGAGCCATACTTTTGTAGAAATTTCTATCCATGGTCGGCGAATCGATTTTTAAAGTGGGCGCGCGAACAGTCGAAGTAAAATTCCAGACCTTAGACCAACATTGTAATTGTTGTTGTTTTTGCGTAGCTGGCATTTCAAAATTCGTTTTCGCCCAACGAACGTGCGGGATACCCCTCTTCTATTCTCTGATTTTGCCAGACAAGATCTTTGCTTCGCCTGCTTGCTATTTTTGCATTATTATTAGTACATAGCCATGACTGTGATGTTTTTTAGTAAGATCAGTGAAGTATCGTTTAAATATTGATGTAGCTATTGTTTTCTGTATAACGCACTTATTTATAAGAACTAAGTTTTATGAATCCAATCATCAAATTATTATTACACAAAACTAAAGCTCATATGAATAATCTCAAGCTGAGTATAAATAAACTATGTTATCTGCATACTAATCGGTACCGTAACATTTGCGTTAAATTCTATTGTTAGTGCGCACATTGTTTGTGTTAATGATGGCGCGTATCGCTCATTTTTTTGCCATAGTAGGGTTTCCTGCCCCAAATGCGGCAAAACTATCCAAAGTGGGCAAGTTGTAACTATGAAAATATATCTTTGGCAGCAATTTTTACACGAATTTCAGAGGATAAAGAGGTCTGGTGGTCCTAATTTAAGCACGTGAAGCACGAGTTAAAGATTAACATTTTTACTCGACATGATGAAACTTGAAAACACCGGGTACACATCTGAAAGAAACTGTTTGAAATTCTCTGGTGGTGACATTATACAGAAAAGATCGACGGGTATAGGAGTGGAATAATATTCCGATACTTTGAATGTTATGGACGACCAGATCGCTTGTTTTACTTTTTCAGTTATAAAGTTGTGATCTTTAATTCATTAGGATGCAGCGCATCGATTGATAGACAACTTGGTGTGTTTAGTGAGATATGTAACTGGAAAAACTTCCCTTTCCTCGATACAGAGCGTTCAGCCGCGCAATTACATATTTATAAAGCGGTTTCTGCAATCTTTATATTGTTTGTGCAAGTTCTGTCTCGTTAATGTAAACATATTCTAGAGATGTTTTAAATAGAACTGACTCTGTATTAGCATTTCAGGTTTAAAATATTTCATATCGTGCTCCTTGTCCCTTAATTGTAACCTAGCTATAGTCAATGAGGTCTTCATAAAATTGGTCAAAAAAAAAATGTTTTATAAGGTCAATTACACATGCGCGAGATAGCTAAATATTTAGCGTCGCGGTGGGTAATTATTATTATTATTAATGAATCCGTACATTTATACAGGATATAGCCACATCAGTGTTGGAAACACTGTTATCATCGTGGATGCTGTGTTCTGAATGTATACATTAGGTATACACCGGCATTGCCTACCCAATTTCCCTCACATTGCATGGGTCACACAATATGCTATGCATCCATTGTAAACAAACCATAGCTTTGAACTTTCAGGTAGCGAAATATGTTCGGAAATAAAACAAAATATGTTTGAGAATGTTTTCGTGGCATTTCTGAGATTTAAAGTAAAATCTCCCATCACAATATCGCTTACACACCACAGCTAATCGACAATGTAATTTTTCCAGGAAAGTGATTGACGGGAATTACTATAAAACTAACACTGTGTTGAGCCGTGTATTTTCGTGTTAGATATTTGAAGTAGATTTTTCTTGCTGAAGGACATTTTCTCGTGACGCTATCACAAACTTTTCAATGAAGATTATATTTTGTGTTTTAATTTACCGTTATCTAAAAAATACTCGACTTAAAGAATGAGTACTGCGTGAGCTATTGAGACAAAACTCGAAGGGAGAAAAAAATATGCAAAATCGTCGACCCCCTCTCCCATCACTACACCCCTTTCCTAAGTTCCCAGTGTTTCTTTAAGCGCAGAATTTTTTACCTGAATAAAAAAAGACTTCTTAGACACAATGGTAGCTCTGTTCTAATTACGAAAATGTTATCAAAACATCTTTTGAAATCGTTTAAAATGGAAATTTAATGTAAAGATATATAAAGATAAAGATATTCATCATTTTACTCCGTTTTTCTTTCACCTAGTAAATTATTTCCTTGTATGCTGTAAAACTATTTTTAATGTCTGCGAATATGTACTTAGGGGTGATGAAGGCACAATTTCCAAATAAAAAAAATAAATATTATTGGTGTCTTTCGTGGTAGGCGCCATTTTTCGGGGTTAAAATATCCTTGGAAGGTTGATATGGTTTATTGTCTGTAATTACAAAAAGATGGCGGAAGATACTGAAGCCTACTACAGATTTTGTTTTTGTCTTTATTTCCTTTGAACGTTTTTTCAAACAAGAAACTACAATGATAAGAAAGACACCTGCGTTTCTTTGTACGTGCTAAATTAACCACATGTTTCTAGATCGACTCTTTTTCAATTGCCTAGACACAAGAAAAATTGAGCAAAGAGGAAAACGGAAGAAAAAGAAATTACAGGAACGAGTTAAAAGAAATTAGAGAATTTTGTTGTTTGTTGTTGTTTTTTAAAATGAAATATATGTGGATCTAAGAGCAGCTAAAAGATTGAGAAGGTATTAGAATTTTTATTTTCAGTTTTGATATTTTGTAGTAAATATATTTTCTTGGATATTTTGAAAAAGCGAGTGAGATATTTTTAGGTATCTACAAAGGAAGACTTGAAACGTTTATTTAAAGCACATCGTTCGTAGAATAACAACAACGAGTGGCTAATACTTCGTGACTTTAAACTTTTAAAGTTTCCCACATAATTATTTTATCATCTGACTATGCTAACATTTGAAGGATGTAAATAGAGGAACTAAATTTTTTTTCGACTTTTCAAAATGTTTTTTTTAGATGCACAGAAACCATGTGAATTCTGGAATGTTCTTATTCTGTTCTAAATTTTGAGACTCCCAGTTCGTCATTTATTGCGCCTAATGCGGGTTTTTTTCGTCGAGAAACTTAACTTTAGCGTCTTATATCAAAAACCAAAAAGGTTGATAAGAAACTCGGTCGGGGGTCGTATTCTAAAGGTTAATTATCCTCAACGATTCCACCGCATTTTTAACTCGAAAATGTCCTTACTCGACGTGTAATAAGAATGGATTCATGATTTAGGTAAAAACGATTCCACCAGAGACATAGCCACAAATTTTTAGTGGGAGGGGCAAAACCGTAAATATGTAAAACCATTTCGTTTCAAGTGAGTCAGAAGCCCCAGCATTGTTGGAAGCAACCAAGCAGAAGTTTTTTGAAATTTCAACTCTCTGGTTTGGTAAAGGTCACTCCAATTTTAAGAGCACCATGTGAAAATGCATCAAAAACTAGATAAAAATATACCAATAAATTGCGTTTGAAGCGGCTGTATTTAGTCTAAGGTAACCCTTCTTTCTTTTTTTTGTGTTTATTGCATGTTTATTGTTTGTGGTAGGGGAGGGGAGGGGGAGGGGGTTAGGAGCGGTAGGGGAGTAAGGAGCGAAAGGGGTAAGGGGGGGGGGGGTGGTTGGTTGCCTTGAAACTTTCTTTAAATACGGGTGGCCAAAACTATCCCTCACATTCATAGCGTTTCATTTTGATAGAAATATTTGAAATGTCAGCTCTTCCAAATGATGACTATTCTGCAAATATAATTGGAGTGAACAATAAAAATTATTCTCTGACCAATATTGTTTTTTTTTTGAAAATCAAGATAGATTCGAGTTTTCTAGTGTGTTGTATCGCTGTGATTGTTGTTGATGTTGTTGTTGTTGTTATTGTTGTTATTGTTGTTGTTGTTGTTATTGTTTTTGTTGTTGTTGTTGTTGTTACTGTGTTTTTTATTGCCGTTGACCCATTTTCTTATTTTTAATTATTCGTGACACATTTGCCAAAAAAGAAACTTTCTCTATTTCCGTTTAATTCTTCTTCAATATTTACTCATTTTTTTCTTTTAATTTTGCCAGTTTGTATTTAATTTAATAAATTTCCGAACTTTGATCTTCTTTGTGATTTGTGTAAATAGCAGAATCAATATGCAAAATTGATCACGATAAAAAAAATGATATATCGCAGTTAAAAATAAAGATAAATGACAGCAATTTTGTAAATTTAAAAATCGAAATAATTTTTTTTTATTAATAATCTGATGTAAATATAACCTTTTCTGAATTCCATCTTTAAATTTTTAATTTTTTTTTGTGTAAATTTTTAACTTACGGTAGCTAAAATTCAGTATGTGTGGATAATTTGAACTCATTTTTGCATCAGAAAGTCATTTTTGGCCAACCTCGTTGACAACCTCGTTGACATCTTGTAACTTTTATTACATCGTTAATCTTATAAAAAAAAATCGAACCTCGGATAACTCGAATATTTGTTAACTTCACCCATTTTTTGTTTACAAGGGACTTGCATGCGATTTTTATCCCCAAGATTGCACCTTTTCTTGCAACCTCGTTCCCAGGGCATTTTGCCTTGTTGCCTTGTTGATAGTTGGCCACTTCAAATTAACGGCTTAAGGGCCACGAGACCCTGGGGATGAGGTTGCTTTTCCTGGTAACTGTTACCCAACCTCTTTAAAAACTCGCTTTAACTTGAGCTATAATTTCATTTTATACTAAATTCGACTTAATGGAAGCTTTGTTTAACTCGAACAATCGATAAGTTGAACTATTTTCCTCAGTCTCTTGGAGGTTCGTAAAATTATTGAAGCATGCAATGTGTTAACGAAACTGTATGAATAAATCTTATAGACGATCTAAGATTGAATATAATCGAGACCAATCTCTATATTATTGAAGATACAATAATCGCGAACAATGTGTAATTTTGGTTAACAAAGGTAAAAAAAAATTAAAATAACGAGAGAATGAAGCGTGAAAAACATATTTTTGTGGCAGGTAGCCTAACTTGTGGTATATGCCAGATGACGTTTTTGCGACCAGTATACCTGCCACAAATAGATAATACATATTTAGGACTAAAAATACTTCTGAGACACAGAAGCTAATTTTTTATGTATAATCGACTATTTTAAAATAGGTACTAAATTATTGCAAACTTGTGCGGCTGAAAGTTTGTGTCTGTGACGTAAATAAAACACGAAGGATGAACTTTTGAAGAGAAACTCAGGATATAAAAAATTAATATTGTTTAAATGTAGCATGATTGATGTTGAACTCACACTACTGGCTGTAGCTAGGTGCAATAAAGATACAAGATTGTTTTATTTTATCGCCAGTCCTTTGCAAGAACATTCAATAAAGAAAAAAAAGTCCTAAAACCAACTTACTATGTCTAACGTACACCGTACACCTGAAGATGGTGTCGCATTTGGAAATTCCATAACAATTTTTTGCAAAATATGTTTAAATGTTAATGGTGTATGTATTTTCGTAGCCACAAAAAATTCATTTTTAATCATACAAACTAACAACTTTGTTCCCAGATCTTTCTGACATAAGAACCAGTTACATTTCCTTTTCCTTTGAGCATGCATCAGTTCCTACTGATACTGTATCCATGGAGTGTCCAGCCAAAGGCGTAACATTTTCAATAGGTTTACTGCGAAAAGGCGCAACTGCTTGTAATGGGTGTCCTGCGAAGGGCGTAATTATTTTCAATGAGTTTCCTGCATAGAGCATCGTGGTTTGATACATTCTTTTTCTTAATAAAAACAAAATTTTGGTTACGGTTCAATGTCATTTAAGTATTTTTAGGCTCAATCGTTGCTTGCTTGCTGACTATCTAATTAAGAAGACGAAATTTATGCGGTAGGTTAGTGGGAAAATTGGGATCAAACTTTTAAACCAAATGTATTGTTATATGAAAGTTGCATAGCGATTAGCATAAAGAATGTCTCGGAAACTATTATTATTTTTATAAATCCATATATATTTTGACTCGTGAAAATAAATGTTCGCGAAATCCTGGCGAAAATTTAAAAAATACCTCATTATTGAAATTGAATCTTCGCAAAATTAAGTTTATGCGAAAATTAATCTCCTTAAGGCATTACTGATACTTGCACTGTAGTGAAATGCACCTGTAGCGTGCGGTAAAAAAATTTTCGGTTGTAATAATCAACAATTGACAGCAGGATTCGTGCTCCCAAAAATTAGTTCACGGTTGATTAGCGCCGACAACGTCAGCAGGATTTTGAAAAAACGTTGATATATTTTTTAATAATTTAAAATCTACCAATAGGAAAGACAAAAATAAAATTAATAATTGCAATGTATAAATGTAACGAAACTAGTTTGTTCAGTACGAGGGAGGCAACGAAGAGAGAAGCAACTTTCGCAAGTTTTGCAGGTTAACTTATTTTCTTACTTATTCATTTTTTAATTTTTTTTTTAATTTTTATTTCTGTCCCATTACTATTAATATGATTTTTATTTATTTTTTCATGCTATTTTTCTTATTATTATTTTCTACTAATTTAAATTAATTTATTTTTTAATCAGCGCACTCTTCATTTTACTTTTAATTTATTTTTTCGCGTTTTATATTTTTCGTTTTAACATAAATATTCTTAACTTATAGGCAAATATCATCCTGATATATTCTTAGCATATTCTTAGCAAAGTTAAGATTGAACGATCTGAGAATGGAAACTGGTGTGAAAATCACCCTTAAGGTGCTTTTGTTCAAGCAGTCTAATTCTAATGACAGATAGACAACTAGATTTTGTGAAGAAAAAATATTTCTGTGAAACCAGAGAAAAAACATTTTTCTCTGGTATAACAAGATTATACGTTGCTTTTTGCTTTCTATTCCATTAGAATGCAAACAAAATTTCAAGATGAGCATACTCTTAGGATATTCTTAACTTTTGTCTAATTTCATCATAGATATTCGTATATAAAAACACGTGTAAATCAATTTGACAACAAAAAAAGCACGATTCACCAAAGACAAGTTATAAGGGATAGTTATTTTTAATGACAAAAAGTATTTTCCCCCATTTTATAATTCTTCAATGCCATTTGAAATCATTAAAAATTCAACCTTAAAGACAGATAAAGAAACAGACACTCTCACTCCTTCCTGGTTCCTAGCGTCTGTTTTCTCTTTTTTAACTCGGGACGCAGAAAAGATACAAGATTCCCTGGGGATGAGGTTGTCACACTCTTTTCTGGTTTTGTATATCTTAACTTTATCTTTGATGACTTTGAAAAAAAAAATGCCCGGCGGTTTTGTTAAAAAAAAACTCTTTTGACGACCAGGAAAAAAAACAGTTTTACTGTGTCACTGGATCACGTATTTTTTGTGACCCTCGAATTTATCATACGATTTGATTAATCAACCGTTCGAGCGACACATTCATACAAGTAACACACAATTTTACGACACCATACATAATTGGGCGTGTACGGAATCAGAATATGTATAATTTAGATATACTATTGAAAAATAGTTTCCACCTGGAAGCTGTGTTTTCTGTTAATTCTGAATTCAAGTAATTTAAACAATTGTAATCAATAAAACATTAACAGCCCTCTTCAAAAAAAAACGTTTGAAGAGAGAAATTTTGTTTCAAAATTGAACAATCCAAGAAAGAAGAAAATGATTTTATTTTCCGGTATGTTGATGATTTTCAGTGTGAATTTTTTTATGTTTAGCGCAGGAAGCTTTGTTTAATGCGCATGCAAATTTTCCGAGTGATTTAATCTCCGTGACGCAAAGCGCTGCAATATGGAAATCCACCTTCATGCAGATATCGTGATTTTTTTGACAAATTTCAAGCTTCTGGGTGACGTAAACAAAAATTTTATTGCTACCATGTTATTCTTTTTATTACATACTATAACTGATTCAAGTTTGAATTCATTTGTGAAAAGCCCATCGAATGTTAGGGATTAATCCGCCCCTCGCCTCAGCCCTCCTTCTGTAATTATATATTTAAAAAACAAGAAACAAATAGGGTTAAATTAAGAAACTTAAAACAAAAAAAAAATTGAGAAAAGATGAATTAGTTCCTAGTTTTGTGATAAATGATCATTAAATGATAAAACTCCACCAAATGTTTTGTTATTTGGTTATTTTTTTTATAAACACACTTAACAGCGTAAATATTGTTTTTATATACGCCGTATTTTTGCTAGGTCATATATTTATGAACGGCCGATATTGTCCCAACATGTACGCGCGCTCAGGAACCAATGGCTTTTCATACACTCTATTGCATTATACGTTTCGAGTGAATTGATTTTAAAATTCCTTTGATAAACTAAGTATTTCATGGCAACCATAAAATATATCACATTTGTTCGTATTTTTTCACGTGATCTCAATTCAGATTTTTGAGCAACCTCGTTCCCAGAACATTTTGTATCTTTTTAACATTGCGACTGTGATTTTCAAATAATTAAAGGATGCCCTAGGGACAAGGTTGATTTTTGAAATGCTCCCGATTACATAGTATGAAAACAATTTTTTTTTATTTATTATTTTTTTATTTATTTATTTATTTATTTATTTATTTATTTATTTATTTAAACTTATTTCTTTATTTTTCTATTCATTTATTGCGAACTTCTACTATTAGTTAGCAGAGTAGCTACTTTCCATCGCCGTAGGGAACTGGGGTTAAGCGACTCCACCCTAATTATTTCCCTACGAGCCTTTTTTCTCTCTATTACTAAGCCAAGTTAAGAACAAAGTGTGTAATACCATCATAAGTCATACAAATAAACATTATTCTCCGGTTTATATTCCCTTCTGAAAAAACAACGGAACGCCTCCGGGCATCATATTTTGCCCCGGTCTGGACGGAAACAAAACAAACCCAGACTCAGCCCAATCGAAAGAAGTAAAATAAATTTTATCTGAAAAAAAGCCCGATATTTCCCAAAGAGATTTCCTGTCTAAAAATGCCCACGGCGAGTTCAATTTATTTTAGTTGTGAGGCTTAAGGTCGACATACATTTATTTACGTCGTTAGCCAATCAGTATTTATTATTTGATATGATCAACCAATCACCTGCTCTATATAACGCGAACTTAAAACGGAACTTTTTAACAGCCTTTCATTTAAATTATTAGTTAGGGTCACATATTTAGTTTCCGCCAATTTGATTAGAATGTGAAGAAATTTTAAACAATGTTTTCATCAAAAATTTATGGCCTACTTTCGCTCCGTTTCTTTACAAAACAGTTTTTTTTCCTTTTTATATTTGATTCCAATTATTCTAGCATGTGTCTTATCATTTTAAAAAGCTTTTTCCTTCCAGTTGTAACCAGGTAATTTGATTTTTTTTTTATAATATTTTTCTCTCTAAATTTGCTTTGGTTTTCCACAATCATTTTTATCATTATTTGTCTAAAATGCAGTTGTACTTCTAAAAACTATTACTTCCGTTTTTTCTCTCATGACAGCTAACACGTGTTTATTTTATAAGAATATCAAAATTCTAACCAGACTGGTCATTATTCTTATTTCTCTATTGTTCTAAACAATAGCCCTCTGTTTTTGAACTGAAATGCGAGCATGGTTTTCTTATAAAGCACATTTTTATAGAAGAAAAAGCGTGTATTACCTTATCATTTCCATTCATATATCGGAACGGAAAGGAACAAGAAAAATGATAAACTATTTCATGGCATCCACAAAAAATTTTTTAAGCGACAAAGTTTTTTTATAGATTTCTAAATTCTAAATACTAAAATCCATTGTTTGGTAAAAACTTCTTGTACTTGTCGTGGAAGTTACATGGAAAGTTTAATAATAGTAAGG
The DNA here is from genome assembly GCA_030067915.1 of Hydractinia echinata. Taxonomy (NCBI): domain Eukaryota; kingdom Metazoa; phylum Cnidaria; class Hydrozoa; order Anthoathecata; family Hydractiniidae; genus Hydractinia; species Hydractinia echinata. The sequence goes on from JASGCC010000010.1 coordinate 1,165,685, forward strand.
ACTTTTTTATGGTGCAAACCAAATTTTATTTAGTAGTAGCAGTTTACCCTCCTTAAATCTGATTGGCTATCTGCTAATTATTCTTTTGTTTTATAATTATCGACCAATCAAATTCCAGAAATCACCACTGTTTGATCCATTCTTTACATTTCATTCTTGAGTGAAAATTCAGCTTAAAAATTGCACTAAAAGTGTGATTTTTTATTTTCGAGATTTTCTTAATTTGAACTTGTGTGACAAACTTGTTCCCAAGCCTCTTAGACTTTTTAAATTGGGACGAAAATAAAACTTCATGGATAAGACATGTATGACTATATGATTGTAAGAGTGACTTGCCAAATTGTCTATATACAGTAAATTCTTAGGGATTTTAACCTCCTTTTAATATCCCTAAAGGAGTCCAAACGTCAAGGCAACGTCTAGATTTTAACCCCTCTTCCTTGTTCTAGAGGTAGAAATATCGTAGAAGTATCGTCAAAATAAAAACAGGAGCACATATGCTCCTTCTGTGAAGCATCTAGACGACGAAAGAGAGTGCGCTTCTGTGACCCAAAAAACTGAAAGTTTTACGGTACGAAGTATTTAAACTTCAAGAGATTGAACCCACCCTGCAAACCCTCGGACTGACGCTTTTCCGAGGCAACCACCCTTTTAAGACTTCGAAGGAGTTTTAAGCGTTCTCAGTTAAGCCTAAATATGTTTTTCCAACAAGTGACACGTGATTTTGTGTCCTGCCCCTTAAGCGTTTACAGTTTAGCAGTATCCATAACGCTTAACCTTTCTTCTAAGAATAATGCAAAGGTTAAATTAAAGGACCCAAGAATTGACTGATTTTTTTGCAAAAAATGTACACAAGATCAATGCGAAGGCTGAAATTTTGTGCTTGTTTTTTTTTCATTATTCTAACTTTTACATTAATCCAGTGGCAATTGGCCAGTGGCAAAAAATTTTCTATTTTCTTAAAAAAAAAATTAAAACTTTTTTAATTTAGGCGTAGACACTCGCTACTTTTGTTATGTTATTAACTCGCGTTTTTTTGTCTTTGCAGGCTTAGTTAATTAGTCGCGATTGCAGAAATGTAAACGTAATTTTTTTGATATTATTGTTGTTTTTGTTTTTGTTGTTGTTGTTGTTTTTGTTTTGTTTGTTGTTATTGAGAAATAGCTCACACGTCTACTTCACTCTTTGTAATAACAAAAGAAATTGCGCTCTTTTATTGGAACAAGAAACATTTCGAACTTTGAAATTATCTCAGATGTAAGGTATATGGTCACAAATTCACTGTTCATGTTTTTGCAGGCATAAAAAATGCTTTTAATTAATAACGTGTCACTCTCTCTGAGGTGTTTGCTTTATGTCGCCTATCTTTGTGTTTCTTTATCTAAAAAATATAAAAAAGTGCACTTTTGGTCTGCTCATTCAAGGGACATTGTCCACATGGGCGAAATAGAAACCATGATAAGAATATGATAAAGATGATAAGCTTGAAATTAGTAAAATCTGTTAAAGCAGATAGGAAAAAATTACATGCTTTTTCTTTGATATAGGAATATCAGGCTGGGATTTCAGGTTAAAAACAGTAGGTTCATTGCTTACAACATTAGAGAAAATAAGAATAATGACCAGCTTGAGTAGAATTTACGTTTACGAGTTAAATGTGACAAACTCAACATAAATTCAACCCTGACTGATGCAAGTAATAAAAAAAACCTCACAAGACGTCCACGTTGGCAAGCATACAACAAAAGTGATGAGACACTTTGTTGGCAACTATACAAGATTAACGAGACAGTTTGTGGTTAGGATTTAATAACCGGCACCAAACATTTAATCAAAACATTTATGCTTGTTACACCGCATACAAGTCTTTTTGTTTATTTAATTCTGTTTGTCTGTTTACGAACTGCTATATCCTAATCCTTTGAGAGCCTTGCAGTGGCTGTAACTTCCCTCTTGTTCCGTAAGTATTATTGTTAGTAATTATCAGGGGGTGTACTATACCTGATAAAGGACATAAAGTCGCCTAATGGGCCTTTTTACGCTTGGGCGAATTTAACGTCCATCCATAAGAGGGTTCTTATATGCTTATCTTCAAACATGTCTATACAAACAACAAATGTCGGCGTTTTTTTATGCCGCTTTTTAAAAAATAAAGACGTTAAGTGGCTAACGACGTCTCAAGCGGTTAATAAGGAAAATGTCAGAATGAAATGCAAAATGGCAGGAATTTTTATGACGACTTTGGTCTGCAACACTGACTTTTCTTGCGACACTGACGTTAATTTGCGGTAATTTTCCGGCAGGGTTGTCGGAACATTAATTAGATATATCGATAATCGGATATTGTTATGTAATTTTTTTGACAAGTCACGCTTTGGATTTTTATTGATTTCATTTCCTTTGTAAATCACAACATTGAAATGTCTTAGTCATGCATATTGTGCCTTTGGCTGAACAAATTAGTCCACTTCGTGTCCAGTACTTTTGGTCACTTGGGGAAAAATATAGCAATTTGTTAATTTTATATAAGCAAGGGCATGGTAAAAGACCAGTCCATATCTCTTATATTTTTAACCGTACTCTGTTTAAAATGGCTGCCAAATCACTACTTTGTGCTAAGGATGCACGAAATTTGTTGCATTTTTTGTTGACCTGTTTTTGCTGGATTTATTTGGTATTCAGTCTTGTTTAAGTATTAAAAAGTGTTTATGGGAGATTATATTGCACCACTGCTCAACGTAGTGTTCATGTGACAATGTGCACCATCCCAGATTTTTCTGCTCTAAACACAACCCCGTCTTTAATCTTTGCGAAATAAACGTAATCGTATTTAGCAAAGATGTCGAAAATGTCGGAAAGAACGATCACATAAGTGGAAGTTATCAAGACACTCTTTCGTAGACGTAGGAAGTATTTAATTACATAAATTATTAAATGCTTGAGAAGGAGAGCGAGAAAAATAGAAAACCCTGGGAGTAAAAAAGCTCTCCTTTCAAAAGAAATAGTGTTCGTAAAGGGCTTATCTTAAAGCGGAAAATATAATAAACATTTTAAACAAAAGAATAAATGAAAAAGTTTATCTCTGGATTAGAATTAATATTAATACAAAATTATCATAATAGCTCTTCTGTTATCCCATAAAAAAGTTCTTTCCGGCTCGTCTTCCGCCATAATAGCTTACAAAGAGAATTTGAATTTGCTGGTAACATTTAATAATATGATACAAAAGCGATTTACTCAGAATAAAGATGTGAAAGTTCATAATGTTTTGATAATAATTTGACGGTTAAAGTGTTAGTTTTCGTTTTGTTATATAAATTTCTTTTATGTACAATTTCTTTTATAAAAGATAAAACGCAAAAAAAAAGAAAGAAAAGAAAGAAAACAACAAAAGAACGACGTGATCAATTTCATATCTCCCGACACGAAATCGGAAGCATCTTATATGAGTGCGCTCAAATGAATTATATTACATCAGGACAAGAAACCTATGTTGTGTTTTCATTTTAAAATTCGAAATTAATACAACTCCATAAATTATAATGTGTCCTCATATCGGAAAATTACTGTCAATTTTTAAAAAGTTATTATATATTTTTAAGTTCCGTTTTGCCATTACACAAGACGTATTAAATCTATTATATTGTCATATCCCTTAATTTAATTGTTTTGAATATCTCATAGGTCACACAGTTTGAACTCAGTCAAGCGCATCGCTGTAATATTATAGGAAGTTCACAAAGAAAGGACGCCGAAACGCACAGGAAGTCGAGTGCTCGTAATAATTTCTTTCAAAAGAATTAACAGACATTGTTTATTTACATTTTACAAAGAACGTTTTCAACACAACAGCTAAAAAAACGTTTCAGAGAAGTTCGTATACAAACGCACATTAAATTCGAGAAAAAAAAAATCAAGGAATATAAATTACAAGAAAAATAAAGATTGGTATATAAAAGATTGGTATTGTTTATTTGTTGTTTATTGTATTGTTTAAAAAAAGAAAAGATGAAGGAATTTTCAGAAGAAGAGTCGAAATTCTTTGTGAATGACGAAATGCAGCGATATGTGGAAGATAGAGTCATTTCTTCCGGTAAGTTTTGTTTTCAAAACAATATTTAGTTTTTCAGTCACTGTTTTTGTTTAAAACAAGACAACTTTATGTATCATTTGTTGAACGCGTTCTCCTTGCTCTGATACATATAGAACAATTCTAGACGTTACAAATTCACAAAAACTTTCTTGGGTAAAAAAATTGTATCCTATTTCAATAAAAGTATTTTCGGTCCTATTTTTTACAATATTTAAAAAGTTTCATGCACCCCATTACGTCATAGCTTTATTCCACCACTCCCCACCCACCCTTTGCACCCCCATTATATCATAATTCATCCCCTTTAATAGATGCTGTAACGTGTTGAATGAAACCTAGAAGCTTATAAACCTTTAAACTTGTTATTCTTACGGTGCAGTAAAAAAATGTCTTCGTAAAGCAAATATTACATGCTCCTCCCTTAGTTACAAAAAAAAAGAAAATATCTTACGAGGCAAAGTAAAGACAGTAAATGGTTTTTCTTTAGTAAGAAAAGGCTTTATAAGAACATCAAGCTGGAGTTGGAAGTTAAGAACAATATGTCTATTGCTTAAAACAACAGAGAAATAAGAAAAATAACCCGCCTGGTTAGAATTTTGTATTCTTATATAAAAATGTGTGTAAAGCGATATTCTTGTTAGAGAGTCAATATCAAGCAATTCATTTCAGCTTTCTAATGACTTCCGCTGTTGTGGAAAAAACAGCTACTCCTATATTTAACAAGTTCGTTTTTTTTTATATATATTTTTATAATATTTGAAGTCAGCTCCAAGTTTTAAATACAATTTTCGTGCGACAATAATACGGAAGAAAATTACGCAAATGATTAAAATTTTATTTTACGAAAAGTTGATGATGACTATGTGGTTTCGTGTTGCAAATAAGTTTAGTCATTTCATGACCGGATAAATCTGATTACACCGGAACTATCGTAAAGGCCCGGTTCGATGTGAATTTCCTTTCCCACCGGAATCGTTTTCTAGGGATTAAATGCCAGATTGACACTTAAAGTCGTTGTAATAACAGGAATCAAGTATTTAAAATCAAATTGTCATTTAGTCTCAGGTAGCTCGGAAAACTTGAAAACAACTTGGTCGGAAATATGATGATTTAAATGACGGTTTTGCCGGATATAAGTTTTGCAACTCTAAATTAAATTTCTACTGACCATTCGTCACTTTATTATGATTCAACGTCTCTTGGGAGTTGTTATGTTAATTACCACGACATACAGGAGCTTAAGATCATAATTTGTTTCCATGACAACAAATGAGACAAGTCTCGGTCATAAACAATAGAAATGATATAAAACCCAGGGTTCAATTAATTTTAACTATCAACAATTTGTTTTATTTTGAATTTTAAGTATGTAACGAGAAAAATAATGGAAGTACCTTGAATTCTCGATTGACCGCCCTCTTCTGAAAAATATATATTTGAGAGATACAAAAGGAGGCATTGGTTTGAAGTTAATAACTTTGAAATAATTGAAACTACAGTGAAATATGTGTTTGTTCTACAGAGAGGAAAGATTGGAGAGTGGCAAAATAGCGCCCTTCTTAAATAATTGTTCCCTTTAAAAAGCGATTTCAAAATAAACGCCCGGGGCGCTTTATTAAGTATCTTTATTAAGTATCTGCATACATAAGTACGGGCTGGGTTAATTTGACACGCCCTTTATATAAGACTTGACATAAGTTTGTAGACAAATAAAAATTTATTTTGGCAACAATCTTTCCGTCTAGCTGGTCAAGTGTTTACATAGCAAGTTCGTCAAGCTCACTTTTGATTTTAAAAGGGGTGACTTAAATGTTCTTAAGCGTTGACATTCATCTAAAATTAATCAAGCATGATCAATATCCAGTTTTAAACCACGTGATGTTGCTAAAATCACGTGATGTTGCTAAAATCACGTGATGTTGTTAAGTGTTATGAGTCTTGATGTTTTTCAAGCTGAATTGTTGTGTACGATGAGGAATTTTGTGTAAAGTATTCGCTGCGTTCAATCACTTATTACCTACTTCCTTCTACCATATGCTGTTGTTATTGTCAAATTCTGTTCCGTAAATTACACCTTTTTTATCTCATTAAACGTGAATACTGATAAGAATTAACTATACGGAAAGTGTCTCGAAAACAGAAACACGGAAAATAATGAAATCGCTTTTAAATGCTCGCCAATGCATTAAACATCTGCACATGAACGTTTAAACGAAGCTTTTAATCTGGTACTTTCACCCTTTTATTTGTATCTGTATGCATTGGCCCAGTTAAAAAAAGTTTAGACTGGCGCATCGCCCAATCCATTTTTGGAAAATTCATTTTTCGCGTGACTTTTTGTTTTGCTTGTCTGGATTTTGAATTCAGATTCAAGAACCGGAATGCTTTCATCCCCGATAAGGGCTTCCGATAATTCTTTTTACCGACAGATCCTAAGCGGAAAAATATCATTGAAATTTTTGTCAATATAAGTTCCTGTGGGTTGGTTATCTTTTATTCTCTTTGTTTGTGTTTCCTCTTTGTTAAAGTTAGATCAACAAGAGAGTGTTTTATTGCATGTACGCATATTAGTTTACGTCGCGAATATTTCTTGCAACTCGCGTTCTCTTTTTATACTGTTTTCTGCAATGACACAAGGTACGGAGATTTTTCTATCTGCTCTATTCTATCTCCCTTAGTTCTTATCTTGTATTTTTATTCCTTTAGTATATTTCTTTGTTTTGCTTTTTAATTTTATTTTCAAACTTCTGAAAAGCTAAATCTACCATTTTGAAATTTACAAGCTTGCGTTACCACAGCTGTCTATTTCCATCTCTAGTTACTGCGCGGCACATTTTTACTTTGTTGATTTCTTACAATTTTTCTCTAAATGGTAGACGCTAAGAGGTTGTCATAAAAAGTAAGGACACTTGAACTGTTTTCAAACATCCATCTTTTCACACGTATTTGACAACAAAATAAGAACGTTTGAAGGCTGCTTTTTGCAAAAATTGCTATTCTATTAATCTCAGAGCCTCTGACATGAATTTGCAGCTAAAGATTTCAAATAAGTAGACCGAACCGGATTTTGAAAAAAGCTTAAAAACTTTAGAAATAGAGCCGGAAAAGATGTGTTTTAAGTAGGAATAGAGCTTCAGATAGAGAACACGAAACAAATTAAATTCCAATAGGAATATTTTCCCCAGAAGGAAAACTTAATGATCCATTTTAATAGTTTTCCGTTGTGTGATTCGACGGAAAATTTTTTTAATCTTGACGGCGTCAAAGAAGTGGAATAAAGGCAAGAAACTGCTGAAAATGCACAAAAAAGTTGCTACAATTCGATTTGTGCAGCTTTCCTCTAATATATTGTGATGACAATCATAAATTTCAAAAAGTGACACCGGTCTTGATGTTATAAATGTTTGCACAAAAAATCACGACCTTCTTTTCTTTTACTACAGGACCACGACGTTCGGTTCACTTATGGGAATTTCTACTGGAACTATTAATGGACGAAACATACGTTTCGATGATACAGTGGACAGACGAAATGAACGGAGAATTCAAATTGAAAAGCAGTGAAGACGTGGCGAGAAAATGGGGACAGAGAAAACACAAGGAAGGGATGAATTACGATAAACTCAGTCGAGCGTTGAGATACTACTACAGCAAAAATATCATTAAAAAGGTATTCACCATTACTTTGTCTACCATGTTTACGTTTTTCAATTAGCACATGTTTTTGTCAATTGAGTTGACATAGCGAGACTGTGTCCAGTAGTGGTTTGTGTTGGTTCAATTTCTACCTTGTGAGCGCTTTAATTTATCTTTCAATGTGTTTTTCACTTGGCCGCATGCGAGAACTAAATTACGAGTGGAGATGTTTTACCGCTGGCTAACCACGAGGCGTCTGTCACTGTTTCCTATTGATCACTCAATTCATTTTTTATAATAAATTTGCTATAATTCTTCAAATTAGTCTCACACAAAGTGCTAAAATTAATCTTCTTTTATTTTCAGAGTAAACATTTATTCCATCATTTAAACAATAGTGCTGAATTTGTACTTTTCATCATCAGAGTTCTATACTTTAACACGTCTGTAACAATTGATCCTTTGTTTAGGTCAGCGGCCGAAGATTTGTGTACAAATTTGTTCCGTCACCAGAAATGCATGCTGCAGTAAATGCTATCAAAACGCATTTAGTGCGAAAGGGGAAAAAACATGTACCACCAGGTCCTTTTCCCCACTATCAAGTTCAAATGGAATCAATGTTGCCAACTTCACAGGACACGAAACCGTTAGTTTATTACCCTATTGTTAAAGCCGAAAGTGCTTCTCCCAATTCTGCTTACTCGAAACCACAGCCTGTTATCAAGTCCTGTCATTCACCTGTGAGATCTCGTAGCCCGCATAGATATCCAGAAAGAGAGGAAAAATACGTGGAGGATAAGCATATTATTTTGTCCAGTTCATACCACCATCACCAGGAGCTTTCTCGCAAAGCAAAAATATTTCAACTTGAGGAAGCTCGTCGACTTGGCAGAACCGATCATTTTCGCCGCAGGCATCATTCGGAAATAGAACGACGTCACGACGACCGACATATTGATTATTATCGCTTGACTCCTCCTGGAGACCATTATCGCCGACACGGAAGCCATTCTGATGATATTTATCCATTCCTTCATAAACACCATGAGCTAAATGGCAGTCGCTATCATGACGCTCTTCCTCCTTATGAAAGACGATATCAAGACGGAAATGAAAACTCCCAAGAACGTGAAGACGATGTTTTTGCGAAGGCAAAAGAAGCGCCTGCAAATGACCGACTAACTGCGTTCATAGCGTTGGGTTCTATGAGACATCACGACCTATCGCGGGAGATAAAGCAAGAGTCATGTGAAAACCGTCCTGGGTATTGCAGGGACTGTCCATCCCCTCACCAGTGCTCACCAAGAGATTTTAACAAAATCAAAACATCACCTTATTACGGCCAACCTATTGGTCAAGCCAAATATGACGACTACATTAGCCATCCAAGAGTTGCATCACTACCACCTAAGGCGTACATGTATCAAAGGTTTTCTCCAATGGTTGATGTTTCCACCCAAACATCTTGTGAAGTTGAAGATAAAACCAGTAGTAATTCGATAGAAACCAGTAGAGAACAAGACGCCAGCAGGTCTTGGATGTATCTGAATGGACGAAGTCCACTGAGTGACATAGATGTCGGGGAAATGCATAAATCAGCCAGTTCTCCCGCTTTTCTGATAACAAGCGAGCAATCCAGAGTTTCCCCCAAAGTCATCAATGGTAACGATGTAAGAAGAATATCTCCACCAAGACCGACAAATAATGCAGAGCTACACGATTCCACTCCACCACGATGCACGTGTGGATGTATGGACCAGATCGCAGAAAATGCTACTACTCCATCTTCTAATGGGACTGTGGTGGTGTACCCAAAAGAAATTTTGTAACAAATTTATTGTTATTTATTGCTTGTATATAGTTGACAGTGCCCAATGCCTCTTTTGACTTAAAAGCTAAAAGAGACTCTTGGGATGAAGTTGTTTTAGTTGGCACAAAATTTTTAGAAAATGCGATAATACGTTTACAAGTTCAAAAAATGTTATTGATAAGTCAGTTTTTTTACTGATCCCGAATAAAAAAATTATTTTCTGTAGAGAACAGATATTTTTTGCCCATTAACCTTTGAATTATATTTTATGCACTTTTTAAAAACATAATTTTCCTAAATATTTGGGAATATATAATGTATAGTGTAAAAAAGAAAAGTTTTTAATTATTTAAAATTAATCGAGGTTATTGTTATTGTTTATCTTTTTGTGTTATCAGGATTTTAATTTTTTTGGCAAGATTTCAAAGCAAAAGGAGATATTAGACACTTTATTTAAGAATGTATTTGTTTGTTTTTTAGTAAATAAAACAGTTAGATGGATAATCTTATGATTACGAGCAGTTTTTTCTTCATCATAAGCTTGTCTTGAAACCGAGAAGTAAAACACATATTTAATAAGGATATTTTTAAAAATATGATCAACCATAACTGTGCAGTGAAAATAGCTTACCTAAAGAAATTAGTCATATATATGACGTCATGTTTGATCTCTATGACGTCATCAAATTATTTTTTTACCTGGAATGAATTTGTACTAAGACATTCTACAACTGTGCCAAGTTTCATCACTTAGCATAAATGGTTCGGGATTTATGACCCGCAGGCACGTCCCCCCCCCTTCCCAGGGTTACAAGGGTAAAAAAAACTCGGGCATGATAGGGTTAAGGAATTAACAAGGGGTACACCAAAAGTACAATAAATTGTTTCAAGAACATCGTCTTATTCATTGTCTTTAAAATTCAATAGTATTTTTCCAAAAAAATTGCGGAACAGTTTTTTTCGATTTGATCCACAAAATGTAATTTGGGGGCACTTAATTTTGCGGATATTGCCAAAAAACGGGAAAAAAAAGTTCCGGTAATAAAAGTTTTTCCCTTTAATTAAAAAAGACGATCATTGGTTTGCTTATACTCGGTAAGGAACTTCACCTTTTCTCAACTAACATCATCAACTAACAGAAATGTGTTTTGTCATTCAACTTTATATGCGCCGCTATGAACAAACACAGAGATTTAACGCATTGTTTACATATGTCAGGCAACGCACTTATATGAAGTAAACATCTTGTCTGTAAAATACACAACGGTATTCACTATCAAATACAACTATATCATAGAAGAGTCTTGCATAAAAAAAGAAATTGTAAGGAAAATTCCAATCGTTGTATAGATCATCGTTAATTTCCTCATTACATAAAGAATTTAAGAAAAAATTGTGTAAAAGGGAATAACGGTACATCGGACAGTTTGAAGTGATTTACAGCTCGTAACCACATGGTTGATGGTTGGAAACCTTTCGTGGCACACTTTTTTTCCCTTTTACCCATTTGCCTTATTATTTGTTTTGAAGCTACTGCATTGTTTGAATTAAGTCAAACGTTTTATAGCTACAAAATTGTTGGACGTACGTTTTAGGATCCAATCCAATAAATCACCTAAATTGCCACTTAAATTTCACTTCCCCCTCTAATTACATTGATGAGCCTCCTTTCGTTGTTGTTTTTAGACGGTCTAAAAGACCGAATTTCATTTCGCCCTCAAAATATTTATGTGAACACGATTTATCCGAAATGACACTATTGCGCATGTGCACAAAGCTATTGCGTATGTTTAAAAAGTTACTGCGCATATGTACAACGTTTTGACGCATGTGCAGTTCACACAACTCTGATATGAAAAACTCCATGTAAACACAACAGTACTTCATAGCGGTTTGAGATTTAATTTTAACTAAAGCTTAGGTCGGGTCTTTGTAAAGGCTACCTAAAACAAAATGTATCTTTGAAACACACAATCTGGAGACAATGTTGAGCAAATTATTGGAATTATGATCATATTATACTTAAAGCAAGAGATTCGATTTCTATCTGTTTGGTCTGATTTGTTTCTTTGCACTTTTACCAGGATTCTGTTTGGCAATTTTTTTTCCAATATTTGCTGTGGCAACAGACTTCCTTTTCGAACCACCTTATTGTTTATTTATTTTTTCACTTAGCGTTTCCTTGTACCGGGAACTGGTTAGTATTTTCGGAACTTCACCTTTGCTTTCGCTCACCTTTGCGGGTGTTTTATGAACAAGGAAAAACTTGTTAAAGGACAGGGATGTACTTTGTGAGCAAAAATCAATGCCACTAGTATCTGAAATTTCCTCAGATGGACTTATTCGTGAATGTGTGACAGGGCTAACTACTGTAGTTGTAATGCACTCATTCGGATTAACAGGAACATTGAGCATTGTAATTTGCTTGTCTTGAGATTCACATGCATTTTCGTGTCTCGGATTTTTTAAATACTAGTCACTTTCTGGCAAAATATTGCGATAGAAAGGCTTGATTCCAGTTAAGCGAAAAGCGGCTGCAGCATTTTCTACTGTGGAAACTTTTGTTGTAGGCTTCATAAAAGAGATCTTCAACACCGGCTACGGTGATTTTCTTTGCTGGATGCTTACGTAGCCAGTTAGAACATGCAACATTGTAAGCATTTTTTAATGATTTACCACCTCGATCCAGTGGCTACCTCATACATCACATAAGTATGTGATGTATGAGGTGCTAACGAGATCATAAGTAAACCCTGTTTAGATGCATACTCAAGCAAATCAATATTTTTTGTGGGGGATTTATGTTTATCTAGGATCAATAAACATTATTTATGTTTTACAAAATGTTTCACGAATTTTTTAAAAAAAGGTTTCAATCCATCCACTACCTGAACAGGCACCTAATGTCCCAGGTGGTGCATGATCAATGAGTGAATCTTTCATACGTTTGCGTTTAAATATCATTATAGCTGGGATGTACTGCCCTGTTGCATTCATTGCTAATAAAATGGCAGTTTTTTTCCTCTTTCAGTACTAGTGATAGATGACACAACGTTTTTACATTTTTGTGCAATTAGTTTCAAGGGCTTATGCACGCATATCAAGCCTGACTCATCACAATTAAAAATTCGATGCGGTTCTAATTGGTGTTCATTGGTCACTTTTTCGAGGTTGTCGAAATAACGGTCGACAGCTGATTTATTGAGCTCAAACACTCGGTTTAATGATACAGATTCAGGCTTTGGTACCGACAATATATTTTTTCCTCCTAAAAATGCAGTAATAAAATGTCGGCCAGCACGTGTCTCTTCAACATTGAATGGATATTTGATATTGTTCTTTTCTACATAATCAAACACTATGACTTGAAGTTCTTGGATTGACAAGCCATAAAATACAGAATCCATTTTTATAAAGTAAGATGCAAGTTGCTTCTCTTGATCGTCAGATAATATTCACGATATGACGAAGAATTGGCTTGCTTGGTTGATCAATGGGTAAAGTTTTTAATGTATTGTTAACACGACGATTAAGGAAAACTTTTAGTACGGAATAAGCTGTTGACGGTTTTGTTAACGACAATTTTTTCCATTTAACTGCAGTGATAGCCAACTGTATGTTTTTTTCATTCCAGGAACCGCGATTAGTTTTCCGAATATAGTTTCTGACCATCTAAAAACTAAATAACATGCAATAAACAATTCAACACATGTTATCGTAATGGATAAGATAACGGATAATGCTCCCTCTTTTCCTGGCGTCTCTCTCCTTTTATAACAACCAGCTATGACCCCCTGAAAGCCATAAAACTGACTTTAAAGGTGGAAAACATTTTAAAAAAGAAAAGAAGCTAGAAATACAGTTGGCTATTGTGGCAGAAGCTAAGTTAGAAAAAACATCTGGCTAGCTGAAGGTTCACACAAAAAATCAACAAGGAAAAAGCTAGCTAGCCAGACAATATAAGATCTTAATAAAACACATAGATAAAAGAAAATTTCTTAAAAATAATTCCTGTGTCCTAGAATCGTATTTTTGTACAATGGTGCTGAGTTGTTTTTAAGTGGAAAATACTACCCTGCTGCTCTGCTTTAAATGAAAAATGTTATCGCATCTTCCCCAACATAGACCACTGTCAAAACATAATGAAATTATTGTTTTCTTCGCCATAGTAAAATTATTATATACAAGAACATACAAAAATGTACAATAAAATATTGTTTTAGAGGGCGTATGCAATAGATATATATACCAAAAAAATTAAATTTCGCAAACTTTGATTTTGTCATTAACCTCTCATCTTATACATTTTGATTAAACTTTTGTGGAAGACCATGAGTATGCAAATGGACCAAAATAAGAGAATTTAGTATTATTTAGAATTTGTAATTTGTGTTGCAAATTTGGTGCAAAAATTGACATAAAATGAACTGTTAGATTGATTGTTGTTGTTTTAACATGACTCATTATGACTCAAACTTTTTTTTTGCATTTCTAATTTGACTAATTAGTCAAAAAAAAAAAATTTTTGTTGACCTGTACTAATAAGGGGTCAGCACACTGTGACAATCAATTTTTAAACTTTCTTGGGAATCACGCCTGTACGAAATTGCAACACTGTTTACCTGGACTAACCGCTTAGCCCTGTGTTAGCAATGGACTGTTTCTTGTGTTTTTATTTAAACAGAGTCTGCGAGAAAGTTTTTTTCAAAAGGGTATTATCCCATATAAGCCTGTGCAACACGGTTTAACTGTACTAAGCGCTCAGGCGATTAATTTATAACTTTCACAAAAACATTTTTTGCTATGATGGAGTAACAACGGTTTGTAAACTATGTTTTAATTTCAGCTATCGTTGCGGGAAAGTTATTTTTTGAAAAATATTTTACACTTGCAACACTATAATGGTGTGAGCGCTTCACTCAATTTGCGCCATGCTTTATGCCCATACTAAAGCGCTCCACCTAACCGTGTCGCACAGTTTGCGGATCTTAATAAGTGCTTCTCAGGGCGTTCAACAACAGTTACTTGTGGCTTAACCCGGCGTCGACACTTTAATAATAGCCGTATTCCGTCTGTCTGTCTATCTGCCAAAGCTGCGTCCATGTACGGAAACACGAAATGCGATATATAAAGGACGGGTGACCCGTGGATTTAGTCTCTTTAATAATAGCCGTATTCCGTCTGTCTCTGCGCGGTCACCCCGCTGAGTTAGAAAATCGTGCTACGGAAACACGAATATCAAATGCGATACATTTTTATCCACTTTGTTGCGACGGGTAAATTTAAAGGACGGGCGAAACCGTGGATTTTTCCACGGCTAACGACTAGTCTCTTTAATAATAGCCGTATTATGTCTGTTCAAAATGGTTGCGCGCAGTTTCTTCGGAAAATCCCGGCAAAACCGCGCAGAACCCGAATTTTACGGACGAAGGAATTTGAAAGAGAGATACGGCCATTTTGAAAGCTGGTGGTGTTGAAGTTGGTAAGTCTGTTTTTCTTTACTTTTTTCTCTTCTAAATACGTTGTACCTATATTTATTTATTTTTTGTATGTTTTCACATGTTAAAATGAAAATATCATCACGTTTTCTAGCCATGTATAAATCTTAAATAAATCAATTTTAGGATTTTGGCTACACACGTAGATTTCAAGGCAGCATCCTGCTGAAGAAGCCAGCTAGCTAGCCTCATTTCTTATTCTTTTAAAGTTTGGTATATCATTATTTATTTTTATGTTAAGGTTGTAGCTCTCTAGCTGGAATTTTAGCCACCTCTGGCTGAAGAGTGAAAGTAGCCAAATGCAGTTTGGCTAGCTACAACAAAATTCTTAATTAATAATTCCTATGCTATATGCAGTTAGGTAGCTACGCCTTTTATTACTGTCATGTAAACTTATTCTAAAATAAAATTGCTATGTAATTGTTTTAGCTGGACAGGGTGTTTTCTGTGGTTTTATTTAAAGCGAAGTTGCGATAAAGTTGTTTTGGAAAAGGGTATTACGCTTATAATGACATGCAACATGGTTTACCTGTACTAAGCGCTCAGTCCGGTGTAACAATTAATTTTTCAACATACACGGGAACAGGTTGTATGTAGACTGTGTTTTTATTTTGAAATTTTACGAAACTTCTCCACAAAATAAAATTGCTGAGTGATTGTTTTAGCTGCACACTGTGTTTTTATTTAGACTGAAGTTATGATATAGTTTTTTGAAACAGGGTAATATGCCTTTATGGATGTGCGACCCGATGACACGATGTTTACTTGTACTAAGCGCTCGGCTCAGAGTAACATTTATTTTTGAACTTTAACCGGCAACATTTTCCGGAAAATAAAAAAGCTTGACCAGCTGTTTTTGCTATGACAGTGTAACAACTGGTTGTAAACTGTGTTTTTATTTCAGTCAAATGTGCAAGAAAGTTTTTTTTTGAAAAATATATTATACCCAAAACACCATGTTGTGTGCGCTTCACTCTATTTACGTCATACTGCATAAATGTACTAGAGCGCTTAAATTATGGATTTTCTTTTAGCTGGATGGGGTAACGACTGGCTTTTTCCTGTGTTTTTATTTAAACCGAAGTTGCAATAAAGTTTTTGGAAAAGGGTATTATGCGTTCTCGGCCCGCTGTCATGATTAAGTTTTGAACTTTCATAGAAACTTATTCCGCAAATTAAAAAATATTGGCATAATAATAAATGGTGCTTCACTCGATTTACGACATACTGTATACCCATACTAAAGCGCTCCAACTGACCGTGTCGCACAGTTTGCATTTCTTATTAAGCGCTCCTCAGGGCATCCAACAACAGTCACTTGTGGCTTAACCCGGCGTTTAGACGCCATTTCTCCCGGCTAAGTCTCTTTAATAATAGCCGTATTCCGTCTGTCTGTTCGTGCGCGAGAAAAAAGTCGTGTTTCAGAATTACGAAATGTGATATATAATTTATTTTGCCTTTTTCGTGATTTTACAAAAGCTTTCGTTTAATTTAAAAATTCTTATACAAAAGTCATGGGTAGTTAGCTTTTATTGTTCCCTCGATGCAGTTTCTTCTCTTTAATAATAGCCGTATTCCGTCTGTCTGTTTGTCTGTTTGTGCGCGAGAAAAAAGTCGTGTTTCAGAAACACGAAATGCGATATATAAATTATTTTGCCTTTTTCGTGATTTTACAAAAGCTTTCGTTTAATTTAAAAATTCTTATACAAAAGTCATGGTTAGTTAGTTTTTATTGTTCCCTCGATGCAGTTTCTTTGTTATGAATACGCGCACGGTCAAAGTTACGGACAATTAACATTGAGTTGTCTATTTCGTTAACAGTTTTAATTATTCGCGCCTTTTTTAAAACATTATAAAAAAAAAGTTTTATGATAAGAAGAGAACAGCAAATTCTAAGAAGATTTTGTAAGTATATTTTGTGTTTGTTCTTAACAGGAATTCGAATTTTATTTCATTTTTAACCATTTACACTTTTTTTAAGAATTTTTGTGTGAAGCTGGGTGTATTTTTTTGCTGAAATTGTTCTTATTATGTTTAAGCAAAAAGTGTAAGAAAATGTCTAATTTAGCTATTTAAACGCTATTTACAAGAGGAGCCTCTTTCTTAACCCCAAACAGGCCGTAAAAATGCGCGAATTATTGTTAAATATATGAATTTTACAAGAAAGTGGCGTAACACTACTTTCCATAAACTATGGTCTGAAAAAAGAGAAATGTGTAGCTTATACTGGTTCCGTGCCTATAAGTGTATTTTTCGGGAACTGTGGCTACCGCAGTGTAATTTTATTACAGGTTCGCGAAATAATTACGACGGCGAATTCCCGTGGATTGTCCCACGGGCTTAGTCTCTTTAATAATAGCCGTATTCCGTCTGTCTGTTTGTGCGCGAGAAAAACGTCATGTTACTGAAACACAGAATGCGATATATAAAGGACAGGCACCCCCGTGGATTTTTCCACGGGCTAACGACAAGTCTCTTTAATAATAGCCGTATTCCGTCTGTCTGTTTGTCTGTTTGTGCGCGAGAAAAAAGTCGTGTTTCAGAAACACGAAATGTGATATGTAATTTATTTTCCCTTTTTCGTGATTTTACAAAAGCTTTCGTTTAATTTAAAAATTCTTATACAAAAGTCATGGGTAGATAGCTTTTATTGTTCCCTCGATGCAGTTTCTTCTCTTTAATAATAGCCGTATTCCGTCTGTCTGTTTGTGCGCGAGAAAAAAGTCGTGTTTCAGAATTACGAAATGTGATATATAATTTATTTTGCCTTTTTCGTGATTTTACAAAAGCTTTCGTTTAATTTAAAAATTCTTATACAAAAGTCATGGTTAGTTAGTTTTTATTGTTCCCTCGATGCAGTTTCTTTGTTATGAATACGCGCACGGTCAAAGTTACGGACAATTAACATTGCGTTGTCTATTTCGTTAACAGTTTTAATTATTCCCGTCTTTTTAAAGAAATTAACAAAAACAAGTTTTATGATAAGAAGAAGAGAACAACAAATTTTTAAGAAGATTTTGTAAGTGAGTTTTGTGTTTGTTCTTAACACGAATTCGAATTTTATTTCGTACATTTTATTTCATTTTTAACCATTTGCACTTTTTTTACGAATTTTTGTGTGAAGCTTGGGGGTGCTTATTTTTTTGCTGAAATTGTTCTTATTATGTTTAAGCAAAAAGTGTAAGAAAATGTCAAATTTAGCTTTTTAACGCTACTTAGAAGAGGAGCCTCCTTCTTAACCCCAAACAGGCCGTAAAAATGCGCGAATTATTGTTAAATATATGGATTTTACGAGAAAGTGGCGTAACACTACTTTCCAAAAACTATGGTCTGAAAAAAGAGAAATGTGTAGCTTATACTGGTTCCGGTATTTTTTCAGGGACTGTGGCTACCGCAGTGTAGGTTTATTACAGGTTCGTGAAATATTTACGGCGGCGAATTCCCGTGGATTGTCCCACGGGCTAACGACTAGTCTCTTTAATAATAGCCGTCGTCTGTCCGCGAAAGACACGTCCTGTTACGGAAACACGAAATGTGATATATAAAGGACGGGCGACCTCGTGGATTTTTCCACGGGTTAACGACTAGTTGTTGAATAAGTGCACGGTCAAAGTTACGGACAATTAACATTGCGTTGTCTATTTCGTTAACAGTTTTAATTATTCGCGCATTTTCAAAGAAATGAACAAAAACAAGTTTTATGATAAGAAGAAGAGAACAACAAACGCTCAGTCCCGTCGTGTCTGCGAGAACGTTTTTTTCAAAAGGGTATTATCCCTATGCGCTGTGCAACATGGTTTAACTGTACTAAGCGCTCAGTCCAGTGTCACAATTAATTTGTTGACCTTTATTGAAACTTATTTTGCAAAATAAAATAAAATTGACCAATTGTTTTTCTTATGACGGGGTAACAAAAGGTTGTAAATTTTGTTTTTATTTCGTCTAAAGTTGCAGTAGAGTTATATTTTCACAAATACACTACAGCCGACACACTATAATGTTGTGTGCGCTTTACTCGATTAATGACATACTGCATACCTGTACTAAAGCGCTCCACCTGACCGTGTGGCACAGTTTACGGCTCTTATTAAGCGCTCCACAGAGTGTTCGACGCCGGGTTTCCCGGCTACCGTAATTATTCTAATTTAGTGCGGCCTCTAATTAGTGCGGATGGCCTTTTTTTCGAAAATTGAACAATTTATTTTCCTCTTATTATTAGTGCGGATGGAATGCTGATAATTTTCAATTTTCCTCTTATTTACTGCGGGAAGGGTAAAAAATTCCTCTAATTATAGTGCGGGTTGACATTTTTCCTATCAGAGAGGAAATAAAATGGACACATTTATAAGTTTCTTTTTTATCATCTTTTTCGTATCAGAAACTTCAACATTAACTATAAAAAAGATTACAAAATGAAAGGGTCGTCTTCTTATTCGTTGTCATCATTTTGGAGATGTGTGCATGCATTCTCCATGCAGCTGGCGTAAAAGGCACCATTTCTGACCTGGTTTGTGTCTGTGGTTGTAATACCACAGACATCAAAGGATCGTTTTACCATTTCCATGTCGGATGAAATAACGTTGTAACGAAACTTTATTTCATCAAATGAAGGAAAAGACTTGGTGGAAATTGAAAAGTTTGAGAAGGAGAGAAAGCAGAAAGAAGAAGAGAAGAAAAAGAAAAAGAAAAAGAAACCTAAAAAATAAAAACAAATAATTAAAAAATTAAAAATTAAAAATTAAAAATTTATCAAAAAAATAATGTGTATTTTTTTGCTCTTATTTAGTGCGGTAATGATAAAATTTTCCTCTTATTATTAGTGGGGTCTTGAGTTGATGATTTAATGGCAATTTATCTCCTCTAATTATTAATGCGGCATGTCCAAAATAATTATATTTTCGGCCGCACTAAATTAGAATAATTACGGTAGTCTCTTTAATAACATTCGTATATATTCTGTTCAAAATGGTCGCGCGCAGCTTTTTTCGAAAAATTATCGCGGGGCCCATTTTTACGGACCTCCGTTTTTCGATTGGACGCAACATAATTTCGGAATAATTTTGGAATCGCCCCAGAACCGGATAAACAACATGCTACGGAGGCCATTTCAGTTTGGACAGTTTGGAAGTGATGGTGTCAAGTTTGCAGGTCATCTGTTTGAAGTTTTTGTCTTCTATAAGCTTTTTAATTTTATAGTATTTGTTGTCACATGTTAGGCACATATATTTTTACGTTTTTTTTACCCACGTACAAATCTTAAATCACCACTTTTAAGATTTTGGCAAGTAACGTAGATTTTTAACCATCTTGGCTAGCTAGCTAGCTATACCTATAATTAGCTTTACTTATTCCTATTTTTTTGAAGTTTTATTCAGTTTGGTATACTCTTATTCATTTGTATTTGATGTTGTAGCTATCTAACTAGCTTCTTAGCTACCTCTAAAAACGTTACAGTTTGGCTACCAACAACATTCCTTATAATAATTATGCTATATACAGTCCAGGTGGCCACAGCTTTTATTACTGTTCAGAAAATTTATTCTGCAAAATAAAATTGCTGAGTAATTTTTTTAACTCTGTATGGTACATTATCCTAGCCAACATTTATTTTGTGTTGAGGCTGTGGCTATTTAGCTAGCTCCATAGCTATATCTTCGGCTAAAAAGTATAAAAATGCAGTTTAGCTACAACAATATTCTTAAGCAATAATTCGTATGCTAAATGCAGTTAGCTAGGTAGCTACGTTTTTCAATATTTTCCTAAAAACCTTTTCTGCGAATAAAATGGCTGAGCGATTGTTTTAGCTGGATGGGTAAGAACAGGCTGTTCCCTGTGGTTTTATTTAAACCGAAGTTGCAATGAAGTTTTTCTGGAAAAGGGTATTATGTCTATACGCCTGTTCAACTGTTTAACTGTACTAAGCGCTTAGCCCAGTGTTAACAACAAACTGTTTTTTTGGAAAAGGCTGTTACGCCTATGCGCGTGTAACGTGGTTTACCTCTGCTAAAGGGTCAACCCACCGTGACAATTAATTTTTAAACTTTCTCGGGAATCACGCCTGTCCGAATGTGCAACAGTGTTTACTTGGACTAACCGCTTAGCCCTGTGTTAGCAATGGATTGTTTCTAGTGTTTTTATTTAAACAGAGTCTGCAAGAAAGTTTTTTTCAAAAGGGTTTTATCCCATATAAGCCTGTACAACACCGTTTAACTGTACTAAGCGCTCGGCCTGGTGTCACGATTAATTTTTTAACTTTCACAAAAACTTATTCCGCAAAATAAAATAATATTGACCGATTGTTTTTCCTATGATGGAGTAACAACGGTTTGTAAACTCTGTTTTTTATTTCAGCTTTTGTTGCGGAAAAGTTATTTTTTGAAAAGTATGCGCTTTACTTGAATTACGACATACTGTATACCTGTACTAAAGCGCTCCACCTGATCGTGTGGCACAGTTTACAGCTCTTATTAAGCGCTCCAAAAAGAGTTTTCAACGCCGGGTCACACCGTGACTTGTGGCTTTCCCCGGCGTTTCGACGCCCGGTTTCCCGGTTAGTCTCTTTAAAGGAGAGGCGAACAAAAAACTTTTTTGTGGTAGCCGCAAATTAAATTTTAAGAGAGGAAGCAAAAATTAAGGAACTTCTAAATCCTAAAAATCTAATAAAATAGCTACTATAACAACACACAGATAACTACGTTTCATAACTGAATATCCATATTCCTTACAAGCAACATTTTTACAAAGTTTTCATGGCTGGATGTGGGCAAGAAGAAGCAATTTTAAGATGTACTTACCAATAAACATAACAAATAAGATCTTTAACTGAAGATAATCCAAAATATTTTACATAAAATCGTAGTTCCAGCATTTTATAACCTTCGTTAATACTTCTTGGAACTTTATAAACATCTGTCATGGCCAATAATAATATTTTTTTCGTAATTTGGTTCGCTTTTTCACAACATACTTCCAGCTTCGAGCGATGAAGTTTGTTGTGATGAGATGGCGCCAAATTCGATAAATACACAGACCGGAAACTTTCAACAACAAATCGAACGTGCAACGGTTTCAGCTTTGTTTACAAATCTTTATTTTCTTTATATTTACTCATGAATTAGTTCAGTAATAAAAATAAAAATATTTTGGTCGTGTTATTTAACTAATAGCATTTTTGCTATTTTGATCTTTAACTTTTGTCTCGTTTATTATTTCTGATAAAACAGTATGATCATCGTTGCCATCAGAATACAGAAAAAGATCTAATATTGTTTTTCAATATAACCACCAGTTTGGTAAATGTGTAAAAATGCTGAACTATAAAATAACTCACATTCATGGATGAAAGAAAAAATGGTATTTTGTAACAAACACCTATGAACAGATGTTTTACGGAACATTCCAGACCAGCGTATCTGGTCTTTGAAATTAACTCTGGCATCATGAATTTCAATTAGCAGCCGTGCCCGTGCTGTTTGCCCCTCCTTTAATAATACCCGTATTTTGTCTGTCTCTGCGCAACATGACGGACGGAAAATCTCCAATGAAAAAATTAAAGGATTTCATGATGGCGGACGCAAATATAAACAAGAAGCCCAGGGGCTTGAAGATTTCCGCCATTAGCCTAAAAGATTTTAAAATTTGAAGTTGATCTTGAAAACGGAGAATTATGGGGTAAATAAATCATTGAGTATTCTCAATTATTATTGTAAAGGGCCTGATACACTTGTACAATATCACTGAAATATCACTTATAATATCAATATAATTTCTTAAAATATGTTTAAAATAGAGTTATAATTTCTTATAATTTCTTATAATATAGCTATAATATGTATAATTTCAACACCTGACATGTGCGTCATAACCTCATAATTTGCTGCATGGCTATATAAAATCAAACGAGTTTGATTTTAATAATATTGTTGGTGATCTGGTTTCGAATGCCTTTTGTTTGTGTGACAATAGATCTATTATCTGCTAGCGTTGTTGTGGCAACGATCTTATGAAATTAAATGAAATTATAACGATATTTTAACAAATTATAAGTATATTGTAGAAAATATATTTAATGATATTATACAAGTGAATCCTGGCCTTAACTAACCTGCAATGTTAAAATACAACTCAATAAATAAAAAATAAAATTCATAAATAATTAATTAGTTCTGCTGAATATAGCTTTAGTCTACGTGCTTGAAAAATTGTGCAGAAAGAAATGACGTAACATCAAAGATGGCGCATTATAAGACGATCTTCATTATGCTACACTGCACGAGCTTTAACTTTCGATAGCATATAAACTTTAATAAAGTATTGTTCATTGGATAATAAAACAATCTGTTGCACTGTTAGGATTCTTATTGGCTTAAAACTCATTTTAGCCTCGTTCTCAGAAAAAAATCTTTAGTCTGGATAAGTTTCGGGCGTCCAGCCTAGCTGCGCTGTCTCTCTCTATCTCTCTATCTCTCTATCTCCTCAGGCGATTTTAAAGATTCCGCCTTCGCTGGCGGAAATCAACAATCCGTAATTGAAAGTGAAAGATTTATCTGGAAGTCTTGTAAAGTGGCGTTAAAACGTATAAAAAAACACAACACAAGTATCCTGGATAGTTTTTCCGAAACTTCATTACAGATATTATATTTGAACTCCTATTTTATTATGCACCGAGCATTCTTGCAACGAATCTACGCGTAACAAGCATAAATGATTTATTGATAAGGAAATGGATGAAATGATAAACAAACTTTTTTTTGGTAACGATACAGATACGATAAGGAAAAATCCCAACTTTCGTGATTTGGTGGATCAAGAATTATCCAATCAAATCACCGCTAATGTTGATGATATTACGAAAAACGCCAATCCACACGTCAAAGAAGAGCATCGAAACATTGAAAGACCTGCAGCAAAGATAAAAACCTTCAATATGGACAACTTGAAAAGGACATGTACAGGTTGCCGGCGAATCTTGAAAAGTGTCTCGGGATTGAAAAATCATCAAAGAAGTTGTACTTTTTTAGGTCAAGAAAGTTTTTGGACGAGGAAAAAATGGATTTTGAAACCACTGCAGCGTCTGGAAACGGTAACGTACCTGAAGACTTCGTGAAACCATTGCATAAAACGATGACTAGCAGTGATTTAAAAATTTGGGGAGACTTAACGGTGGAAGAAGTGGATCAAGTTATTTCATCAGTTTACGAAGAAACTACTCATTGGAGAAGGAATGTTTTTTTTTCTACCTAGTGGCAGTATTGGGAAATGTTTTATTTCTGAATGTACTAGATTGGTATCTGCTTGGACAAATGACTCTCCATTACATCATATTGCGTTGAAAGTATTATTTATAATGCCAAACTTACTTCTTCAAAAGCCTAGTAAGAACTCCAAGACCAAAGACCATGTAAACAGTTTACGCAGACGTATGGACTTGTGGTGTAAAGGTAATTTTGATGAGTTAGTAAGTGAAGTTCGATATATACAAGCCAAACTTTCAAGCCAATCTCCGAAACAATCATTCGAAGAAGTCTCAAGAAGATTTAATAATTTGATGCTACTTGGGAAAGTTAATTCCGCATTAAAGCTGTTGTCAGACACAAATTACTCTGGACTGTTACCAATGAATCAAGCAAACCTTCAATTACTGAAAGATAAGCACCCAACAAAAGCTACAATCAGCAATGACTTAATGCTTCAAGGTCCAGAGGTTTTAATTGGTCCATATGCTTATGAAGAAATTGACGGCGTATCAATCCAAAAGGCAGCTTTGTATACACGAGGATCATCGGGACCATCAAATTTGGATGCAGACGGTTGGAAGAGGATTCTTTCGAGTAGAGCCTTTGGTCAGCATGGCATGGATTTATGCAATGAAATAGCTGCAATGACAAGGAGATTGTGTGCAGATAGATCATGTCATCTGGACAATTCCCTAGAACTGCTATTTGCTTGTAGATTGATACCTTTAAATAAATCTCCAGGTTTGCAACCGATTGGAATAGGTGAAATTTTGAGACGAATAATAGGAAAAACTGTTGTACGGACATTGAAAGACGACATATTGAAATCGACAGGTGATTTACAACTTTGTGCTGGTCAACAAGCAGGATGTGAAGCAGCAGTACATTCCATGGCGAAAGTTTTTGAGCATGAAAGTACGGATGCCGTAATCCTTGTAGATGCATCAAATGCATTTAATAGTCTAAATAGATATGTCATGCTTCACAACATTTGAATCACGTGTCCTGTTATAGCGACATTTGTTGTCAATTGTTATACTGCATCTGCTCGCTTGTTTGTCATTGGTGGAATAGAAATTTCGTCGGAAGAGGGAACAACTCAAGGTGATCCCACATCTTTGGTCATTTACGCCCTGTCAACGCTTCCTCTTTTATCTGTAATAAAAACTGAAAATGTTCGTTATGTTGCATACGCAGACAATCTGAGTGGTGCTGGGAAGATTGGTGACTTGAGAAAATGGTGGGATTCAGTAGTAGCTCACGGCCCAAGCATTGGATATTACCCATATTCATTTAAATCATGGATCATAGTTAAACCTGAAAAACTGAAAGAAGCTGAAAGAATATTCTCTAATACGAATATCAACATCACCATTGACGGGAAACGACATCTTGAAGCTGTAATTGGCAGTGATATATACAAAGAAGAATACGTGAATGATCTGGTGCATGTCTGGGTATCAGAGATAACCATGCTCTCAGAAATTGCAAAAATCTACCCGCAGTCTGCTTACTGCGCGTTCACAGCAGGTTATGTCCATAAATTCACATACGTCATGAGAACTATTAGTAATGTGGAGCGGCTTTTGAAACCCATTGAAGATGTAATCAGACATAAGTTAATACCAGCATTATGTGAAAATAGAGAATGTAGTGATGACGAAAGAAAGTTAATATCACTTCCTATAAGACTTGGTGGTTTAGGCATTACCATATTAACCGATATCGCAGATTTAGAACATCAAATTTCAGAGCGTAAAACAGTGGACTTACAAAATGCAATTGTAAATCAGGAAAATAATCATTTCAATATATTTAATGTTAGAAATGCTAATCACACTACGAAACATGAATATCACAAGAATTTGATCGGAAATCTGAGATTGAGAATGGACGGCATTCAACTGGAGTCCAATGATATAGCATGTAGTGATGGCGCTTCAGCATGGTTATCTGCATTACCAATGAAAAATCAGAACTTTGCACTCAACAAAAGAGAATTTTATGATGCGATTTATTTACGTTATGGTTGGAACATGTCACGAATACCTTCAATATGTGTGTGTTCAAAGAAGAATTCCATTGAACATGTTTTACAATGCAAAGTTGGTGGTTTCATCAGTCTCAGGCACAACGAGTTAAGTGATCTAGTGGCAGAAATGTTGTCAGAAGTTTGTAAAGATGTAGCTGTGGAACCGATTATCTCAAGCACAAATGAGAAGTCAATAGAGTAACGAGCTGATGTAAGCGCGCGAGGATTTTGGCAGCCATTGCAAAGGGCATTTTTTGATGTGCGGGTATTCCACCCTTTCGCCCCAAGTTATGTAAGCCAAAATATGAACACGCTGTTCCAATCAATGGAAAAGGAAAAGAAAAGAAAGTATAACAAAGCTGTTCTAGAACACGAATACGGATCGTTTACACCGCTAGTATTTTCGAGCAATGGTGGGATGATGTCTGGGGAGACATCAACATTTATGTCTAAAATTTCAGAACTGATATCCATCAAAAGGAACCGAACTAAAAGCGAGGTAGCCTGTTACGTCAAGAGGAGATTATCATTTAGCATCACTCGAAGTGCTACTCCTTATTGGAATTTAGTTTAAGTGGACCATGTGTTCAAGATCTTTATCTCTTATAATAATACAGAGACTGTGTCTGTCCGTAACAGGCAAAGTGGATGAGTTCAGTTTCCTTTGATGTTGCCGAAGAAAATCTTTGATGTTGCCGTTAAATATATGTCTTCTTTGTCGTGAAAAGCTGCGAGTTTTTTGTGGTTTGTTAAATGAAGTTCTAGCACAAAGTAACGGAAATTGTGTTTGCAAAAAAGATAGCTGTTCTTTTTAAGCATTTGTCTTCTCTTGCCTTCAAAATAAATCTACAAAAACATTTGAAAAAGGGCATGGTATGTAAATGAAGTATAGCAAGGTTTCAAAGGTTTGTTTATGTTTTCTTTAGTTTTGATAATATTATTGATGCGAGACATGTTTGTTAGCTAGCATCATAAAGCCAACCACACCAACAACAACCTAAGCTAGCTAGCTCGGAATTTATAAACATGTAGCCATGTTCTTTATACCTAGCTAAGTCTCCAGTTTATATTCAACTGACCAGCTATTAGCTGCTGTAGCTAGCTTATGTTAGCTTCAGTTTTATGTTGCTTTTTACATGTAAGCTAGCTACCGTAGTTATCTTAGTGGTCTTTGCTAAGAATGTGACTGTAACTTAAATTTCACTTGACATTTTAAGCTTAAATTAACAAGCCACAACAACTTTTAAAAAGTATTTTTAATTTTAAAAGTATTTTCGGTATGTTGTTGTTATTCCTCTGTTTTTAGGTATTTATAGCTACCTTATAGTAGTCAAACTTCTCTTCTTTTTTGAACACGAATTATGATGTAACAAGCTAGCTACAAAATCTTTCTTCAACTTTTAGGATACTGTGACACATTTTTATCCCCATAGAGAATAGTTTTTTCACATTTCCTGTAAACTTTACAAGGGGACCACAATATGACAAGTGGAACAAATTTTATAGAATTTAAAGTGTGTGTGTTAAGTTACTTTTTATCGTTTTGTTTCCTCATCCTGTTAAACTTTTGTCAGCCTACATGTAAATTGCCAGGTTTTTTTACAGGGGTTTTTGACATTTGATTGGAAATTTATATACGTGGGTTTATACATGGGTTAAAAAAAATTGTCAGTTCATATTGTTCGTGTTTCAAAATGCTGTTTTTTGAAATTTTGTGTAATCTTTTTGGAAATGGACCACATGCAATATATATACTGAAAGAACAAATCTTTGTACAATCAGACTTCACTGTAAGCTGTTGTAAAGCTGATGTCTTTATCGGTAAATATAACAGCCATCGTTTACTAATTAATCGTTTACTAATTAAGAAAAAATAAAACGAGTTTGAAAGTTAAAAAGTATTTATTTGTTAAGCTTTTCGTACACTAAGTATATACATCTTCAGAATATATAAACAACTTTGTCTTTATATTTCGTATTATAAACTATTGTTTGGGAGAACTAACTGTATGTGTTGTAATTTTTGCTGGAAGAAAATTCCATGGTTTCACGTTTTTGTTTTTCTTGAGAATTTTACAAAATTTTGTAGGGATAAATGTTTCCTGATGATAAAAAAATTACTTAATGTTCTAACTGAAACTGTTTTTGTTTTTTATATTTTGTAATCTAAACGCGAGGACTGTATGCACTGAAATCACTGATTTTTTAAAATTTTGATTACGACATGCTGAATGAACTTATTTTTGTTGATTTAGATGTGTTTCTCAAAAACCGATCTGTTTTACAAAATAATTTTGTGTGTTTTCGCGGGTCTTTGCTGACGTCAGCATAATTTTTAAACCCTTATATCTCATTATAACAGTTCATCAAAAGCACATGATCATATACATTCTCTTCATCAGCGTGTCGAGCTCTACACAATAGAGACAACGGATAAACTGAATTTCGTCAATTTGTTTTTGCATATGCACTGCTGACATCAGCAAAAGGTCTAAAATAACCAATTTTTACATTGTCCTCCTGCCTAAGTGGATTTCTCCACGGGCCTTATCGACTAGTATGTTAATATTACTGGCTTTATTTTGACCGCTCACGCGTAATAGACCAATCACGAGGCTCCATTTTCACTAATAACCAATCCAAGTCGCGGCGTCAGCATGCCGACGGAGGAAACTACTTACGCTAACGAAGGCCATTTTTTGGTTTGGTGTGATGGTGTGAAGTTTGTAGGTCTCATTTCAATCCTTTTTTTCTTCTGACTACTTTGTATCCTATCCTATCCTAGGATTATTTAGTTTTTGTGTGTTTTCACATGTTAAGGTGAATATTTCATCATGTTTTCTAGCTATGTATAAATCTTAAACAAACCAATTTCAAGTTTTATGGCTACCTACAAAACGTAAATTTTAAGGCAGCTAGCTATAGCTATAGCTATCTTCATTTATTCCTATTCTTTTAAAGTTTTTATTCGGTTTGGTATATTTTTATTTATTTTTATGAGTGTGTCAACTCCAGCATGATACAGATTTGTAACTGTAGAGGCTCGCACACAATGATTGGTGTAGATTTTGGCGGGTCATTCCATGTGAAGTGGACTAGGGCTCCCACATGCACCATCTCAGATTTTGATAAAATTTGGTGGGAATGTTTCTACATGTAAGATAATTTAATCCTGAAAATTTCAGCTCTGTATCTTTTTTCGTTTTGAAAATATGCCTTTTCAAAGTTTACCAGTTTCTCGTAAAATCGCAATTCTGGGGTGCAGAACCAATTTCTGGCAGACTTTGAGCACCAGTACTTCTTGATCAAATTGCATTAAGATTCTCAAAATTAACAATCTCAAACATATCCATGGGTACTATGGAAAAAAATCAAACAAAAAAGTTGTTCGTGCAATATTCAGGCCATAATGGCGGCCTAAAAGTGCCGAAAATTCATTTGCGCAAGAAAAAAAATGGAATTTCAAAGTGCCCGTGACCAGAATTGGGTATTTTGAATATGGCAAATGTGATTGGTTATACATCTATACATAGAGGACCATTAGGTTAAAGAAAATGAAAAGATAATATTAAGTCGGATCAACAGCTATTGGGTCCTGAAAATACACCCGCAGGGAATTTGAAAAAAATTAAGTCATTATTTAAAGCTGCAGAAACCAATGGTCACAGTTACTTTATAGGCTGAATCTTTTTTCACTGTTCACTCCAACCATAAACTTGTAGTATCAACAAAAAAATTAGTGGGGACTAATGGGGAAGGTGTATATTCAGGCCATTCAGTATGGCCTAAAATTGTCAAAAAAGTAAAAATCATGCAAAAATGACAAGTTCAGGGCGTTGATGCAAGACAGGTAACATTTTTAGCTAAACGAAAATTGATGAAAATGATTCATCAGAGGGTGTATTCTGATGATATAAACATCTTAGATGATAAATATATATAGTCCTGAAAATATTCACAAAAATCACAATTTCATAGCTAGAGAAGCAAATTTCATCAAAAACAGTAAAGTTTAAAACCTTGTAACTTTCCTTCTAATTGTCTAAAAGACCTGATTTTTTCAGAAGAGGTTCATTGGAAGGCATGTGGAAATAAACAATTAAAACAATCAATGCAATGAGTTAGGCATAAAAATTAACCTCAAATATTCAATAAATATTAGGCAAATTCAACAAAAACGGTAAAGTTCAAAACTTTAACTTTTCTTCTATATAATTAACTAAACGACCTGATTTTTTTTCAGAATAGGTTCATAAGGAGTACTTACTATAATCTATGTATATCCATAAGAAACACTAAGAACTAAAGAAAACTTGTTGAAAAATTATCGAACTTTTAAAGGAATCACAATTGTTGTCAAGGTCTAAAGTTTTCAAATGACCTTAATGTATCATTAAGTTCTTTTGGGGATATTCCATAGCATCTACTTCCACCTGATTGTACATTTAATGATTCAATTCTGCACGATATGTGGGTCACAGGTACCCAACAGATGTCATCTTTATCTGGCCAAGTGAACGTTTTCGCAGATACTGATCGTTTCATAAACTTAACAAGGATGTCCTTGTTTTCCAAGGACGTTTCTACTATGTTGCCAACAAACCAGTCATCATCAAAGACACAGGTGATGTACATTCCAGGATTGTACAAAGAAATGTCAATCTGGTTTTGGTGTATTGCTGACACACTTATATTAGTGAACAACTCATCAAATGAAACTCTTCTCATTTCAACCTCATTCACTGACCGAGGAATAAAACTATGGTGATTTCTAGTTCCAGGAATTGTCGAACAACTTTCATACCGTACTTGCAACTTGAAATTTGAACAATTGGTATTAACATCAATTTTTGGAATATAAAAGAACTTTATACCGTGTATGTTTGTTGAACACCAACTAAACATTTCCTCAGGGGAATCAATTGGTTTGGTTGGTAATTGCAGGCTTGCCCGAGCAACAAGACGCTTGACAGTGCCCCCAACACCATCACAGGGACTCTTTCCATGTGATGTTGCAAAGAAGTGCCACTCTGCTTCAATGCCATGGTCTTCTTTATGATGGCAAAGGTTTGAAATATTTTTATAATTTTTATATTGCGAAGCAGCGCCATCACTAAAGTAAATACATCTCTTTATACCTGGCATATTTTCCTTTATACATTGAAGCAGTTGATGAATGAAGCAATGGACTGTATTTGTGTCATGCTGCAAATGGTCAGAAATGACACAGTAACTTTCAGAAACTAGTTTATCACCTTTAACTTTGTAGATTACAAATGGGTGCAACGTAGCTTGGCTATTGTTCCAATGAAACCCTTGTACAGCATCCTGAATGAGAAAACTATAATTTTCAGCAAAGTCGAGTAGCAGCAAGATATGATCAGGTGGTAATGTAGATTTTAATTGCTGTAAATAGGCTGCTTGACTTTTAGCTATAAAGTGGTGTTCTCGTAACTTTTCAATTTGGTTGCAAACATTTTCAATGAAATCTTCTACAGGTAGAGTAGATGGAGATAAATTACATGCAAAGTTTGCCTTCGTCCACTGATTGAACGTAACCTGATCAATATTATTTTCATTAAATAATTCTATCAGATGATCTTTCAAAGCAGTGCTACCTGGACATCTGTCACAACTATGAAGCATGCAGTCACGTTGTTCTGTGTTGCAAACGATTCTCTGTAGCAGATCTTTATAATCAGAGACACCTGGTATTTCTGAAACAAGAAGTTTAAAATTTTGGTGGTATTCGTAAACGCAAACTGAATGCATTCCTGAAACACCACCAACTGGGATGCACCACTTGGGTCTGAGCTCGCAAAATTTAGAAAATCCAATAGTGTCCTCATGTTTGTTAATAAATTCCAAGTGTAATTCTTTCAAATTAACCAAGAGCAGTCGTTTTTGGATGTGCTGTTTCACTCCGTCAACTTTAACTGAAACAAATTCTTTTTTACCTGGACACATTCTGGAATATCCATCACATGTATAGAATAAACGAACCCTTTCTTTTACTTCATCACTGATTGTTTTCCCTTCCTTCTTTGAAGGCTCTGCCAGTATTCCAAAAGACTTTTTTAACTCCCTGGCAGTTTTGACAGATCTTTGAGAGGTTGAGAAGTATCAATTTCTCACTTACTGAAGAAGAACTATGTAAAAATTCAACTCTGGACTATTTTTAACAATATTGTTACACTTTTTAACATTTTTTGGCATAGGGGCGAGCTAGCTACAAGCTACACCAATTTCCGAATGCTTACCCCTAGTTAAAATGGCCACTGCATTACATCATTTTTTTTTAAAAGTCACGTTTTTGTTCAGCTATAACTCCAAAGTTGCGTCATTTTTACCGACGACCTCATTCAGCGGAACTTTTTTGTTAACAAAATACACAAAAACAAGCATAACTACGGCTTTCTTATACATATCTCAACGCGTTTGGTTTACTCGTGGAAAAAGACATAAAAAAACAGATAACAATTAATTTAGTTGAGTTTTTGTTGTTAATACTTCTTTTTTTTTTAAATCGTCGCGTGAAATCTAAAGACGTGTTTTGCTTTAGTTGCAACAATTTGGATCGATTTCGCGAAATTAAATTTCGTGAAATCGAACTGAAGCTGACAATTAAAGGTAAGTGGAATTAACGATTTCCAAAAATTTGGTTAAAATTTTGTCGTCAATCTAGACATGCTGATTTTCAAAATCTACCCCTCGCCCAAAACTCCCTCACCTCCCCCACCAACCCCCTTCTCCCTTAAAAAAATGCATTCTGCCCCACTAAGTGTCATTTGTTTTTCCCTTGCTTAGTACACAAAATATTTCAATTTATCTCAGAAATAGAAAGAATAATAACAAAGTGTGAGAAGAAAATATTCGCGGTTTGCGGTTACAAATTGCAACGGAAGTAGAACGTGACACAAAATCGGATTACAAAAAGCGTTGTGATTACAAGTCGAATAATGTTTTGCCATCAAATAGTTATCCATGATACGACAAAGATCGCTAGTTGAGATAAACAAGTGACGCCAAGTTTTACTGTTATTTTGATTGTTTTGGAACATTCTCCATAATGAGTCAAACAAGAAATTTAGGAAGGGCAGAGAAAATAAGAGTCCCGCCTCTTATTTGCAATGTTGTTGTACCAACTCTACTTTCCACGAAGTCCCCAATCAACACTGATATGCTGAAGAAAGCTGTTTATCACTTTATTACAGTCCAACCAAATTTAAGTGCCGGTATAAAGGAAATTGATGGAATCTGGAAGTTTGTCCCGTTGAAACAAATTGACAATTTCTTTGAGGTCCTACCAGATACCTGCGAGTGGAAAGATGTTTGTTTGAAGTATTCCAATGGATTTCTTCGTGAACCGGCGGAGTGTGAGTTTTATTCACCGTTAAAAGTATTTTTTATTAAGCAATCAATTGCATCAGCTTACCTTATCCCTGTTTACCTGCATTATGCTGCAGATGGTATTAATGGCATGAGCATGGTTCATGATATTCTGAAAAATTACACCAAACTGTGTAAAGGCGAAAAAATCGACGCTACATCTTTTCCTCCACCACCATCTGTTGATGATATGGCCTTGTCTGGATTAACCGATTCAGATGACGAATTAAAAGAGAAATTCGAACTTCACCAAAGAGCAGCGTGTAAATCATTAAATTTTTCATTTCCGTTTAAAGAAATAAGTGAAACTGAAGCTCTTTATTATACAAGCACTGCTAATGCGTACGAAAATTTCTTGAGTGCTTGTCGCCACTATCAAGTGACTGTAGGAGCAGCTCTTATTGCCTCGTTGTTTTTCGGCTTCGGTGGCTACATGTTTGAAACTGAACCAGGCTGCCCTGAAGAATTAAAAATTGGCATTAACATACCTATCAATCTTAGAGATAGAGTTCCGAATAATATCGCAAGTAACTGCTGTAATTTGACCGTCACACATTTTTTACTTGTCCGTCCTATTACAAAATTGACAAAATTTTGGAAGTTGGCTCGCCAAATCAGAAAG